>OW121724.1:6045000-7245000 GCA_933228805.2 Hipparchia semele
CAGAAAAATGACTGGTTGTATTTGTATGATTTGTTCATTAGAGATGTTCACAATCAAGAACGTAAGTAAAAGCAATATTAAAGCAATATTAAACTCTCTCCTAAGCAAAAAGTGGTAGACTTAAATATATACAACAATGCGTGACTTTAAGAGCATGTTTATTGGTAAATCTTTAGATGCAGATTTAATTTTTACAGCAGTAGATCAAACTTTACAAAAAAACCAGGCCAAAATTACATCATATCCAAGAGACGATAGTGAGTAGAAAATATATAAAATAATGAAATTTGTTTGACAAAAAAATCAAGAGGTTAATACTAATTTTCAACCAATTTGCATTTATTTTAATAGTATTGCATGTTACAGAGCCAAAATGTTTATAAAAAATTCCTATATATATATTTTTTTTTTAAATGGCTGTGTCGTTTCTTAGTAATATTACTAAGAAACGACACAGCCATTTAAAAAAAAATATCTATAGAATACCTACATGATGTATTTGGCGCTTACTACAATAGCGTTTTTCGCGTTTCTCACGAGGTTTCGGGTCGGTATGTTTTATTTCACCTATCGCGGGGATTTATTTAGGTATAGGCACTGTTAATATAGACGCGTGACGTCATATGCCTACGTATTGACGTCTTCGATATGTGTAAATTCGTACTAAGAGTAGAGGTCTAGTTTGCCAGTTAAAGTCAAACAACGCAAACGAAAAACAAACATCAAAAATATTTTTTTTCCTTCAAAGTTATAATACTACTTAGTTTCGGCAACATAATATTTTATCCAAGAGATAAGTTACCGTAAATTGTATTTTTTTAAACATTCAGAGGACGACAAAAATAATATCATTGCCAACGGAAATGTGCAAATAAAAAATTTTGATTTGTTTACAAAGCTCGATTCGGCTAAGCAAACCAAACTTTGTTATTTACAGAACTTTATTCCGTTTCCATTTTAAATTACCAAGTCTACTCATAAATATTTGAATAGCACAATTTGAATATAAATTAGAATCAATTATCATTAACGCCAAAAGCAAAGATCGGACTGGGATAAAACACATAACTAAATCGCGATTTACATCTCGTCCTGCCCACGTATTTTTCACCATTGCATATAGCGACCAAGTGGCTCTGAGTTAGAAGAGTATTCCTGTGAGGTTACTTTTGAAGCCTCAATAGTCCAACGGTTAAAGGTGTGGACTGAAAACTGAAAAATCAATTGCGCTTCTATTGAAGACAGCTTTATCACAATATAAAGTTATGGTATATTTTACTTGGACAAATCGCGGTGTAAAAGCTAGATGAACATATCTACAAAAAATTTAAAAATCTTTTTTTTTTTTTCATAAAACTGGTCACAAACTACCAAAACGACAATATATTCAATATATCACAAATTCCAAAAAAAATATTATCCAGTACTCATAAATTATAATTATTTCTTTTAAATAACTGGTAATGATTGAAGAGGCAAATCATCCTATTTTTTGCTCTCCTGTAAAATTGAGAAAATGTAGATACGTTAATCTGACTCTTACACCGCGAAATATTTTTAATTTATCTAGCTCCTTTTTATTTATATAACATGACTCTTATTATTGCGATATTCGGTGGACTTTAATAATAAAGACGCATCAAGTTACATGTCTTCATTTTCATTCTTCTATTTGGTAAATCATACATATACAGAGGTGGTCTCATATAATTTTGATGACGACTTTTATACTTTGTAGTGGCGTTTGAAGTCGGTTTTTTAATAAGATTCTTTATATTTATACACATATAATATGATATATATGTGGCAGGATACCGATATATTTATGAATGGATGTTGTCTGTAAGGTTGCATAAGATCAGATGATCTTGTCTCTATTTCGCTCGCACCGAGCTGGACACCTGACCACTGCGTAGAGATGCTATCAATAATTGGCATATCTGTAAACCGGTACACGGTAGATCATTTAATTTTCTTAATAATTTTCTATCGGGGTCCGCCTAAGGCGCTCTATGCCGGTCCGGCTCGCTATCGTTTTATGCTTTTTCCTTATACCGTATAATCAATCTTGCTGTACATTGCACAGCTACTAATACTTACGCCTAAATACAGAATATGCAACAACTACCGATAATAATAGTCAATTCTGAAATTGCTCAACTCCGGTTAGTGAAAATTATCACAAAATTTAATTCGCCTGGCATGTCATAAAAATCTGCAGCGCTGGAAGACAACCGTTGGCAAAACAAAAAAACTTGTGGCCGCCCAAGAAACCGCCTTTTTTTTGTTTGTATACTTCCTAGGTGGTCCCATTGTCATCAGGTCAGGCTTTGATGATCGGGATCCTGGAGAATTCGAGTAAACTCTTCAAATATAGACAAAATTGTTATATGTACTTTGTAGTGGCGTTTGGAGTTGGTTTAGTAGAAAGAATTTTTCCGTTTATATTAGGTTATCATGTAGGCCATTGCATCAGTTAGATACTGTTAATTACCTTAATCGATTTGTATTCACGAAACATGACATTATCAATAGGTATGCATGTAAGCATCTTGGTATTCACTACACTGTGCCTACAATCTGAATCAGCGACAGGCGTTGTGATTTATATTCCTGCGTCGTCCTAACATTCTTAATACTATTACTTACATTCAATAAAATGCATTTGCAACTTCCCATTTTGCTGAGAATTCCTTTCTCTACTAATATTGTAAATGTGAAAGTGTGTTTATTCGTTGCTTTGTCCTTCAATCACGCTGCAACAGAGCAACAGTACCTATTGTTGAGTGAAAATGAAATCTGCAATTTAGTTAGTAAGTTAACACTAACGCCCTAAGACGTCACCGAATTTTAGACATCGTTTTCAATAACTAATAAAATATACGCCTACGCTTAAATGTCGATGAAAAGTTATTCATTGTTAAGTATCACTCAATTAAGCGTATTTGTATTTTGTTCCCTAAAACGTAGGGGTTTTCCATGAAAAAAGGAATAAGCCGCACTATATACCTACCTAATATGTACGTTTTCTTTATTACATAAGTGTATTAATATATAGACAACTAAACATTAATGAATAATAAATAATGTCCTGCCGACCGAATCCGGCCACGGCGGCCAATCTCCACAGAGATTAGCCATCTGCGCGGAAGATATTACAGTGGACAAGTGTGTGCGCAAACACAGGTGCACTCTCTATTCCCTCACTCTCATAGCCCGATGAGACGGAAAATCCGACACGAACGAAAAGAGATCAGGCGCAGGACCGACGGCTTTACGTGCTCTCCGAGGCACGGGAGTGATACACCACCTACTGAAATTTTAACAGAAAACTCAATACCTTTTTGGCCCGATCCGGGGATCGAACCCGGGACCTCGTCATCCGTAATCGAACTTATTAACCACTATACCAACGAGGCATTAATGAATAAATAACATTGTATAACAACATTAGGTTTAGACTGATACGCGATAAATACATTATGCATCACGGTGATGGGATTAACGCGATTTGAATTGCTTATTACGCTGATTGATATTATGTGACTTTATCCTATACATGAATTTGTAATGAATCAATTTCAGCAGAGACTGTCATGCATGAAATTAACAGATTTCTAGGTGCCTACATATTAATGTGTGTACTCACTGCTCTCACTTAGCTTAGAATTATATTATTAGTTAAACTATGGCCGAAATTTAGGTGGACTAAATTAACAGTATTACTTGCGGCCCAAAAACTCTTCAGTCCTACATTGTGTACATGATAAGCCAGCAAAAAAAACCACCACGTTGCACTTCCTGCGACGGTGTTCCCAATAAATTACAACACGGGGGTTTTTCAAGGGCCGACCAATACATTCCTGAAAAGCCGGCAACGCATTGGTGCTACAAATGTTTATGGGTGGCGGTAATCACTTAACATCAGGTGACCCGCCTGCGCTTTTGCTCGCTAAATATATATATATATATATAAAAGCTTAGTGAATACAAGGCTTTTATTCTTTATTTCAGACGAACCTTACTCACGACTTGACCGTGGGATTTTTAAAACCCCGTGGGAACCCTTTGTCTTATTCCGAGATAAAAAGGAACCTATACAAATCTCCAGACCCTCAATCATGCAAACTTTAAAATCAAACAACTTGGCAATACAAGCATCAAACAATCTTGTCTAAGCGTAGGTAATTGAAAGACAAACTCAGCACCAAATACGCTTTCGCATTAAAACACTATTAAAAATATATATGTATTTGTAGGTATATGTATGTACCTATTAGTAGGTACAGATAAGGATAAAGAAAGTTTATAGAGTTAAAACTTTTCCAATCTTGCTCTTTCGGAGCTTGCGGTTCTGAATTCTCGTAAATCATCTAAATATATAAAATTCAAAGTCCTGACTGACTGACTGACTGAGATATCAACGCACAGCCTAAACTACTGAAGCTAGAAACTTGAAATTTTTACAGTTGGTTCCTTTTATGACGTAGGCGCACACTAAGAAAGTATTATTGGAAATTCCACCCCTAAGGGGTTTAAATAGGGGATGGAAGTTTATATGAAACTCCGTCATTTTTCAAGCTGTTTCCATCAAAGTCGGTATTTGAGCTTTCAGTTAAAAATAAAGAAGTACGTGTGTCACAGTTTTTGAAAATTCCACCCCAAAATCTAATTCCACGCAGACGAAGTCGCGGGGGCAAAAGCTAGTTTAAAATAAACACAAACAGAAATTGAACCCCGGACTTCTGATGAAAAATGTAGCCCTGGCCATTTACACCGCCGCCGCCGCGGTAAGCTCTTTACTCAACACACACGCTCAGTATTAGTTTATCTATCGGATCTAATCCAGATATATAAGTAGATTGACAGCCATTATGTTGCCCGCTATAGCCTCAATGTGATCTCATTTGTTCCATTTATCTCTATAATTGAATTAGAGATATCGGAAACCGGTTTGAGCTTAGCGACTTCGCTTGCAAGACGTGTCGTGTCGTGCTGCGTCAGAAAGGGGATCGTACATTTTATACTATGAAACGTGTTGTGACGTTCTGGTATGTTGACGCAATGCTATCCGTGGTAGACCGTAAACGTGAATATGTTGGGACACAATCCTACTTTCTACTATCCTATATATTATTATAACTGGGAAAGTTTGTGAAGATGGATGGATGTAGGTTTGTTACTCCTTCACGCTACAACGAATAAACCGATTTGGTTAAAATTTGGAGTGGAGATAGCTCAGAGCCCATAGCCCAGGATTAACACATAGGCTGCATTTTATCCCGAAAAGTTAAAGAGTTCTCGCGGGTATTGAAAAACCTTATTCCAAACGGAAGAAGCCACTAGTAATACTATGAATACGTCTTATTCGATTGGTTTCATTCATCAACGTAACCAATAGACGTCCACAGCTGGGCATAGGTCTCTTGAATTGATCGCCACATCAAAACACGATCCAGTGCCGCCTGCATGGCTGCTAGAGACTCACCTGAGATTGTCCGTCCACCTATAATGGGAAGTCTACCAACACTGCACTTCCCGATGTGGGATGGCCACCCAACACCTTAAGACCCTAACGTCCACAGGCTCATTCGATGACTGATAAGCAAATCATTTGATTGTAATTTTCTGGAATAATCATCCTTTACTAAAGAACGATCGCAACCTTCTAACGCTAACACTGTCTTACTATTGTCTGAAATTAGTTTTATTTTTGAAATAAAACGTCATATATTCAGCAAGTTAAAAAGGGGCAACGAGATGATAGTCACAACTCCTTTGCTAAGAAGCTTGTAGGTATGTTATAGATATTTTCATACCTTAACCGAAGTTAATTACACGCTACGAATTGCAGCGCATGTTATATTATTATTATATTATATTTATTGTAATTTATATTCACGTAAACAAATAAAATATTTCTAGACTATACACATATTCTATGGCCGAGCAGTGAGAAAATTTTACGATAATTTTGCTGCGAAAACGTCTTATTTTCTAAAATAAAGGTGAAAATAGTCCGTAGGGACACCTGACGGGGTAACAAAAGATCGGGCAGGTTGTCGCTTCGAAATTGGATCGTAATCGATGCGTGAAGCGTTCTGCCCACGGGCGACGATCTACGAGTTTTGTTTTCAACGTGTTTTGTATAAAAGAAATAAATTACAATTTTTCTATTATCTCTAAATATATACTTACAGCAATATTTTACATTATATAATATAATATGTGATTAATATACATAATTATTATACGTAATCTGCGTTTGTCGATCCAAAGCAGGAGTCTTTTTTCATGTATTTCCACGTATTCTAAATATTCTAATAAATTTCATGGAACACTATTAACGTATTTGTGGTATTTATTATCAGTATAAAAGTAGAAAAAATAAATATATTAAGTATATATACTTATACGTATTGAACAAAATGAGACGAAAACATTTTTTTGATGTCGCTGATAACATCAGTGCAAATTTTCCTAAAGCGTAAAAATTAAGAGTAAATGAAAGATCTAGATAGCATCAGTTGGTTTTGCAAGAAAAGGAGCAAATTGAAACGAATGTAAAAATGATTGAATGACGAACAAATAATGAAAAATAATGACAGGGGGGAAAAACAGGAAATTGCAATTATTCTGTGATTTTTGTAAGTAATTATATTCTTTACAAGGTAAGATAAATAGGTAGGCACACGTAAACATAATTTCTTTAAATCTTTCCGGACCACTGTTTCAGAAACACTGGCATGAGAACTTATAACAGCTAAACTTCAGTGAATATAAATGCTATTTCCACCTTTATATTATAAAATGTACAGAAAAGGTACCTACTTATATTTATTGGATAAGTTAGCGAACCCATGCTAAGCCGGGGTGAGTCACCTAGACTAATAATATAAAGTGGATATGCATAACTTCGTCAGCATTAATATAAACACAATATCTATAAATAATATATCTACCGGACAAAGTGGTTTTCACAATCAATTAACATATTGATTTCATTTGGTATAATATTATAATATTCTAGATTTGTTGGACCACCTACTAAATTATTTATAGAATGAATAATTATAGCAAAACCATAACATAATATATATATTATAACTAGATGATGCCCGCGACTTCGTTCGCGTGGGTTGAGTTATTTTGGTTCTTGCGGAGATTTGATTTTGATGAAATAAAAATCGATAGTCATAATATACGACTTGTGCATGTTTTCACCAACCATATATCAGTCATCCTCTAAGTATGAGTTTGTTAATGAGTCGCCTCATAATGGTTCGGTAAGACGTTTTTAGGTATATAAATATATACCTGTAGGTATAGGTATATTATTTTACCTGAAAACGTCTTATCGAATGTAATTTTCACCTTTAAGTGTTCCCTTAAGGTTAGTGAAAATAAAATTGTCAGTAAAGGTCAGGTAGCTTAGAAAGCGGGCGTAAGACTTAAGGTCAGTTTTACTCCGATGGTTAATATTCGTAACCACAAAAACCGAAAGTTGGAAGGTTCAAACGCCTCCCTTGCACTATTATCCTAGCACTAACTTTATGCTTATTTGGAGGGAAAAGAGAATTATGGGTTATGTTCATAATGACTAAAAAAACAACCTGGATAGGCAAAATGCGAGTATCTTCATTTTATAGCCTATTTACATTACACAGACTACCTCGATTATTATCAGGAACACGAAAGCGACTGTCGTAAATAACGTAGCCGTCAATCGTTACATTGCTTAACATAAATCGGGTGAGTTTACGACGCTTGCGGTCAATAAAGCCCCAGTTTTAACATTGGACTAATTTTAATCGTTCCCGTTTTTACGCTCAATCGAGCCTATATTTTACATGTATTTATCGTTTTTAACCAGCGTAATTTATGATACGTTTGTGTTTGAATATCGGATTCAATAAACCTTGGCGTAAGAAATTGTTGCTATAGGGTATGATATAGAATTCTTCTTATCCCTGAAAAAAGATTTTCAAAAAAACTGAATCTACGCGGACGAACGTATGGGCAATATTTTAAAGCCAATAATCGATATTTTTTATACCTACATCATATTATATGGATTATGACATCAAGGCTTATAACAAATTTAATCGGAAAACTACGCTTGTGGTCGATAATGCCCCGATTATTTGACTAAATTTAATTGGCCTATTTTTACGCTCAATCGAGTGCGCATTTATTGTTTAAATCTGACCTGATTTACAATAAATTGAGGCTTCGATGAGCATCAGTTAAATACAAAATCACTCACAGATTTTAGTTCATTTAAGATAAACATTTACTATATTATCTTTTTCACCTTCAAACACTTCATTTTCAAGTTAAGACCGTTATGAACTATTTGAATATTATTATTTTTTATTGAAGTGTTAACCTACACATAAAGGAAATATCCTAATAGATTTATAAATACATATCAAAAATTCCGAGGCCGGAGGGATTCGAACCCACATCTCTCTGAGAATCGCGCCCGAGTGTGTTAACCGTTACAGTTAAAAAATAAAAAATAAAAAATAATAATTAAAAGATTCCGGCGAATTGAGAAACTCGTCCTATTTTGGAAGTCGGTTAAAAATAATTTTCCAATCTCTTTGTCAGGTGTGGGGTTCGAACCCACGCTCCCTCTCGGGAACCAGAGCTTAAATCTGGCGCCTTAGACCACTCGGCCAACCTGACTTGTTAGAATAGGTTAAAATACTCTCTATATCAAAAGCGTAAAGAACTATTGCTAGTAGAAGTTTCTGGAGGTAATGTACTACTAATGTGTATGATAAAATGATCTTGAAAGTATTGCAAAAAAAGCATGATTTGAATTTATGTACTTATAGTAGTGCTAAATATTTTTTCGGTCTTTTTGACCGACTTCCAAAAGGTTATCAGAGATTATCAATTCGGCCGGTATCTTTTTTTACATAAAGTGCATAATATGTGCGTATATTATTGTGCAGTTAGCGAGCAAGGGAGCTCGAAATTACCTATTAGACCTTTAAGAGAAACAGGAGACCTATTTCTTAATCATTACAATTCTAATTAAAATTGGCTCTGAAGCAGTGAATAAGAACTTGAGCAAATGTAATGAATGCTGCAATTTCTGCGAAAGTTATGCTTATCTCTTCAATGCACCGTACGCAGCCAATTCCTGATGCCTTCACACTTTTTTCAGCAATGAAAAATTGGTTGCGTTGCGATCAGCACGCCTCGTCTAAAGAATCTATTTTAAATTCTGATTCGATCGAAGGTTTTTTCCATCTAAACAAAAACACTGTATTCAATAACTGACCTACATCGTTTGTGTTTTCATAGCTTCGACAAACAATTTTGAATGCAAGCTAAATCCGTTATACCCATTCTTGTAATATAGCGATCGCTATTCGTACCTTTCTGTTGCGTTTTTTTGCTCAAAGCTTTTTGTCATATCCAATTCAATACAAACTGACGATATAATTTATTTTTTAGTAGCTGATGCCCACGACTTCTGATTTAAATTTGAAAAAGATATAGAAACACTTGATGAACAATATATTTCTTCATTCAAACTTCATCAATTCTATTCATGCATTAAGGATAGAGTTTCCACTCAAGAAGTGTTTTTTACCAAATCTAGACTCACTAGTTTAGATTATGACTTCTTCTTTCTTTTCTATCAACTGATAGACGTCTACCGCTGAGCATAGGTATCTTATAAGGACTTCCACACGTCTCGGTCTTACGCCACCCGTATCCAGTGGCTCTCTGCAACTCGTCTGATCGTCGCGTCGGTTCACCTAGTGGGGGTTTACGTTTGTACTACCGCTACTTCGGATCGAGATTTCTCGAATTCAGATCAGATGCAGTACGGGAAGAACCTTTCAGTTTACCGCCACTGAAGCTATAAAGTTTACTTTGCGGTGGTAAAATATGCCTTTATACTATTTGATTATAACTACTACAAAACTAAATTCACGATCCTAAAACCGAACAAAATATAGCCTACACTCGTCGTTTAATAATATATTACATTGGTTTGGGGAGCGCGGTGACAATTCAATTTCTCATTGGGTTTGACTATTTGTATAGACTATAGACTACAATGGTTCCCGTGGTTACTGTTTTATTAGTAGTCGTTTGTATAGATTAGTTTGCGTAATGAATTTAATTTACCTATGTTGCTATAAATAATCAAAAGCAAGTTATCTTTTTCAATTAAAATACAATATACAAATCCCTCTATGTCATTCTTATTTTCTCTACTTGACTCGCCCTGGATATTTTTTTTAGTTGTCATAAAAATCTTTTCTGCGATCACTGGTAATATTTAAACACATTCGATCGGCACTTTTTGGAAATAGTCCTTTCAAATATATCGACGGTCCCTACGTACATAAAGACATGTCGAAAATGGCATTTTTTTTTTATTGCACAATTGGCTTTAGATTTTCCATATGCACATACCTGTATATTTTTCTTTTTTTAATATTACGTATTTAACGTCATTTACAAATCGTATATGAGAACAAGTATTATATTTACAACGAATAAGTGTCGTAGATGCGGATATCTATACGTATCGTTTTGTACGGTGTTTTAAAATGCGCGCCACTCGGACATAACGTCATTCACGGCGGGAGTTCCACAATAAGACGGGTCGATGCTTGTTCGCGTGGTGACATATTAATGTTTTGATACAGTTTAAATAGATTCAGTGGTGTGTTTTTTAGTTATAAGTATTCATAAGACCTGCAACAATACTCTCTAATCTTAGAAAACTGTGATTTTTAATGTTTAGTTCCTGCTTCAATGAGACTACAAGTACGATATTGTTTAGAATATTAATATATTAATATAATAAATTAAAATAAATTATTAAAAGGAGTCCCTTTAGGCAACGTTCCGAAGATACTGGCAGCGTTCCCCCTTTGGATAGCGAGACTAATTCGTTGTCCGAGGTAGCTGCCAGCTCTTCGGTCACCTGTGACGTCGACTAACCTTTTTGATATTTCTTTAAAAAGTCTTATAGCGCTAGGACCCCACGGACCAAGGGTCTCGACACCGAATGGGACAAAATCATATTCGGTGCCTAGACCCCTGTATTTGCATGCTTTCGTTTTTTCAGCCGCTTCACAAGCCGCACCAACTCTGTTGTTGGTTCCATGTAGATGGGAAGGGGCCAGCGTGTCTGAACAGGTTGCATCCCATACCAGCACCCGACCCATCTTCCATGGAATCAAACTCATACCGTCCGGTCTCTTGCCATCGTCTCTTGCAATACCAGTCGGCTCAAGTAGACTTGGCACGTTGACGGTGGCAAGGGACCGGCGTATGATATCGTTAAGTGCGGCATGTCTCGAGAAGCGGCCTGCACTTTTTCGGCATGACAGTCCGTGAAGTCCTAGCTTGTCGACATCACTGCCACAGGGACATTTATGCGGAGTGCAGACCGGAACCCCAAGGCGTAGACGGGTTGCGATTCGCAGCGTGTCAGGCACAAGAAATGTTCCTGTATTGGACGAAGGGTACGCGTGAAGCCAGTAGCCGGCCTCATGTGCACCCACGGCCAAAAGCCTAGCACGCGCCGAACCTGTACTACGGCTCAAAAGATTATTATACGTCAATTTACAGTTTATGTCGTCCCAGCTCCTTTGTGAATTTGGAGAAACTGGAAAATTTTGACCTGGGCGTGCAATTAAGAAAGCGTTTCTAGCTTCTTCCAAGCCAGCAATCTCAAAGTTTGAAGGGGATGCCCTTAAAATTTTACTCATGAGATTTGTTGTACTATGGACAGAAGATAGGAAGGCTGGTAAAGCGACACTGGAAATTTTGCGAATCCCTAAACCACCATAACGGATGGGTAGGGATGCTTGGGACCAAGATTGCTCGTTCAGCTGCATATTAAGAATTGATTCTAAGCTAATTTTGATTAAGTCATCTACTTGTGTCAAAAGATCTGGGTGATTCCAAAAGGAGCAGCAACGGAGCACATACGTAAATTTTGGGACGAAAAGACAGAATTTTAAGATGCAAAGTGCATAATGTGGACTAATTTCAATGAGACGGTCAGCAGAATTTTGAAATTTAATTAAATTTATTTTCATTTACAATAAATTCTTTTCAATTATAAACCTTGTTTAATTAATAAAACACAATCCTGATTATTTTATTTAAAGACATGTCTTTATTTACATTACAAGAAATATAGTCCTACCCCGAATGAATGAAACCTCGTATAAAGCGATATGTCTTCATTGATGTATTTTTTATATCCATGGGTGGCGATCTTATAATGTTTAACATATCCGTTTGAAAACTATAACATAGTTCTACGTTTTAATAAATCATTTTATTTAAATTACATTTTATTAACTGTTTTCTTCTTTCCTGCGTATAAAAAGGTATCATAGACATGTCTGACATGCTTTTATTTTAATATCAGCGTAGAAACAGTCATCTATCAGTTTTTTATAGAAAATATAAAAAAAGAAAATATGTAGAAATACCATCATAAAGTTCCTAAATCTAATAAAACATTATAGAAAAATAATAATTATAATTGTACATAGAATTATTTCTAGAGCGGTTTGAACATAAATAACGCTCTCCTGTAAACCTCGGTTTTTGACATGTCTTTATGTACGTAGGGACCGTCGATATGCGTAACCCTGAATGACGATAAACTATTAACCATATCCAAGTATAACGGACAGAATTTAACATTTTGTCAGATTTGTCAATTGGTACCTACAATTAATGTCAAAACTTATAGGTTACTTAGTGTTGATGAAATTTCAAAAAGGTTTTCACCATTTAAAACTGAGTAGATAAGTGTTATTCTTTATCATCCATACATCATCATCTTGACGACCTCCCTGGCGCAGTGGTGAGCGCTGTGGTCTTATAACTGGGAGGTCTCGGGTTCGATTCCCGGCGGGGGCAATTTAGTAATTTATTATTTCTAAATTGTCTCTGGTCTGGTCTGGAGGGAGGCTTTGGCCGTGGCTAGTTACCACCCTACCGTCAAAAACGTGCCGCCAAGCGATTTAGCGTTCCGGCACGATGGCGTGTAGAAACCGATGAGGGATATGGGTTGAATTTACACTGCTATACCCCTTCCAAGTTAGCCCGCTACCATCTTAGACTGCATCGTCACTTACCATCAGGTGAGATCGCAGTCAAGGGCTATCTTGTCATAGAATAAAAAAAAACATCATCCAGCACTCTAAGAAGAAGCTTAGCGAAATAATAAATCAGTCGTAATTTTAAATCAATGCAGTGAAGGCCAAGTTTACTTTAGCATTATGATGAGTAATGATACGGTACTCAAAATCTTTCAAGGTCATCGAGACATATGAACTCATACTAATCACCATAATTGATGCAAAGATATAAGTAAACACAAATAATTATCTCAATCAGGTAAAATGACTAGCATGCGCAATTTGATTTTATTATAACACATACCACAGGTTTGTCTAGTATTTCATTTTGTTATTGACTAAAATTCACCACATTTTACGTAATTCCACTGCCTACAAATTAATTAATGAAGCATTATACTTTGTTGGGCAGTGACGATTCAATCTCTGCATTGCGTTAGATTTTATCAGTTGCCAAATAAACTATACAAATGTTCGTGTGGTTAGTATTTTAGTCTGTATTAGGAGTGAAATAGGACATATTAATTTATTTTTATATCATACTTGCTCAGTAACTAGGGATTACTATGGTGGAAAGTCTCCTTGTAAGTTGGTGTTTGCAATTCAAGGCAACATTACGTCGCACTATGCTTTAATTGTAATGTTCACATTACAGTTCAAGCTATGCAAAACTCCTTGGTAAACAATCTCTTTTCTTATAAAATGGTAAGAAAACTTTTTACTGAAAAAAAAAAAAACACTGAACATGGCGGCATTTAATTTCCATACATTTCAAACTATGCAAAACTCCTTGGAACTCAGAGCCGTAAAAAAAAAAAAATGGAAAACTATTTACGAAAAAAAAATGGAAATGGCGGCATTTCATTTGATCTGAAAGTTTGTGAAGTTTGTTCGTAAAGGGATTTAAGTTATTTACAACAATGTCATCAGATGATGAAAAAGGAGGAGAGCCTGATTTTTGTTTGAAGCAGAACAAATGATGCAAAACCTTTTGCCGGATAAGTCCAAAGTTACCTCGCAAGAATGATATAAAGTAAAATGCTTACCTCGGTTGCAAGTAGCTATTACACCCTCGAACTATATTCACCCTCGCTCGCTGCGCTCGCTCGTGTGACTAAATATCTCGGGTGCACGCGATCCATTAGCGCCCTATGCGAGCTGCGCTCGCACTGGCGCCAAATTGGATCTTGTTCTGTAATAGCTTACTTACGTCCCTTGTGTAACAATCTACTATTATTGTATTAAAAAAGATTACATTTACAGATCTTGAACAGATAGATACACAGATACAAACGTCAAAATTATAAGTTTGGTGTGTGTTACAACACGGCTCTTTTTCAAAGACGAATAAAGATCAATACCTACTTACCTCACGTGCTTTTTTGTCGGCGACATCTTTTTCTTAGCGTTACAATTTTATTCTCAAACAAAGAAAAAGAATCATTTTTAAGTAAGTAACAATTTCTTCTTACATGATTATATGAATAAGCGTGATTAAGCAAAAAAAAAACACATTGTTCGCATTTCAATTTTCACTGTTTATGGCACTCGATTTGTCTTAATTTTTGTTATCAACTGACGGAAAAAAAGGAGGTTCTCATTTCGTCACATATATAAATTTTGAAATGTATTTCACTGACAATACCCAAGCCTTTTGAAAACGCATCATTCATCAAAACATTAATGAATTTGCTTGATTCATATCGTGCTGATTAAATAAAGGTCCTTGTTAAAATATTATATCGTGCTTGTTTCATTCGATCAATTAATATTATCTCAAAAATTTAAAAGGTAATTTATTGTATCATTACAACATTTCATATCTTGAAACACAACGCTCAGAGAAACAATTTTAATGAGTTTTTTTAACATACAATGTTATTGACGATATTTTTTCATCGCTTTATTGAATTATCATGATTACTAGGTTTTGCCCAGGACTTCAACCGTGAATTTTTCCGTGATAAAAACCTATGTACCTACTATTTATTACTTCAGGGTATAAGCTATCTCCATTTCGAATTTGAGCCAAATTATTTTAGCAAACATCCAAACTTAAAGTATTAAAATATTAATAGGATTATCCTATTATTATTCCTATTGATAGTATAAATGCGAAAGTTTGGAGAATAACACATGTGCTACTTTTTATTTCAGAAAATAAGAGAGTTCCCGCGGGAATCTAAAAACATCAAATCCACGCAAAGGAAGTAAAGGGCTAGTAAGTAAGTAACTATGTAGTACATAATTTATTAACATACAAACATCCAAACTTAAACATTTATAATATTAATAAGATTGTTATTTTCATAAAGTAAGTAACAATAAAAAGTGGTTGAAAATTTACTGACATCTGGGTTATAAATATGATATCCGAGAACAATGGTTAATTAATTCAGTTGTCCTCATTGAAGGAATAATGTGCTATATTAAGCTACAATAATGCGCATTCTTGTATCGGGCTGTCATAACCAGTCAAGAGTTACAAGTTAAGGTCGTCGCACACTTATGAACCCAGCAATCTCGCCTCATGCGGTTGAGTTTCCTTCTATGATTCTATACACAGTAGAACGTAGATGATCAGGATTAAAATCCAAATAATTGTGACCAGACCTAGACCAGATTATCAAAATGTCCGGATATTTGAAATGAACAAAAAAAACTCATTTGAGTTCATAATAAAAATAAAACTTGCTAAAACCGTTAATAATTCACATTACTGGTTAAATAATTGGAGCAGATCAATAAAACCATTAATTAATATGAACTTTTAATGTATTTTAAAGAACGCACGCAGCGCACGCGCAGATCCGGAGTGAACCGCGTGCTACCCTGCCAGTTCTGAACCTAGCTGCGCCCTACTCGAAGAGGCTGATGCAACGGCGATGAGTTGTTCATGCGAAGTCCACTCGCCGGCAGCATTACATCACCGCGAGGGCCACCCGGCGATAACGAGTAGACGCCGAGCGAATAGGCGGTGCTGGGTTGATAAGTGAGCGACCAGCTTTATAACAACCCTTTTCAGCACAAAAAACTCTCAGTAAAAACAGGTTCTTTAATGAATGTGGGATACAGTGTGCTGTATATTTTGGTCTTGAAATACATGACATTGTTAAAATTCCAAGATAACCTATTTATCATTAGGTTGTAGAACACTTGCTTTTAAGAGGTTATTCTGAAGCTTCGAACGATGTTAATTGGTACCAATTCCAAGCTTCAAAAGTGCAACAGTTATAGTTCGAACTGAAAACTGAAACACTAGTAAAACAAGCTTCACACTTATTTAGATGGGGCAAGTGACTTATAGGTCATGTTCAACATGGCTTTTTATTCTTTAAAAAAAAAAAAAGGCGTGTGGCACTCGGGGACTGCCGCGGTAAAGCTATTGCATAGCATTTTTTATCAATGGCTAGATGGCGCATTTTTTATCAACGCCATCTAGCGGCTCACCGTAGAGGAGTCCCGTGTCAGGTTATTTTCGTTACGGAATTTCTGGATTCGGTCTCCACTCAATACCAATAAAGCCGTACCTAGCTCAAAGCTAGAAATTAAAGAAATAAAACCGCTAGAGCTAAAAATTGATACACTTTTTTAGGCCAAGGAAACGTGTAAAAGTCCAGGTGTAGAATATACAGGTTCTATAATCTCTCCCTATAGAATAATAAAAACGTGTGCCGAAAGTAAATGATCACATTTGGCTAGAAGATACAGTTTAAGAGATTTCTAGCGCCCAAGAGACTTCTCTTAGTACCTATCAATTTCACAATTACTGAGTAACGTTTAACCGAGGAATAAACATGATGATATCCCGGCAGTTTTTGAAAGTATTGAAAATACATATATATCAGAAAGTCAAATGTATTCTAGGTTAAACGTTACTTGACGACGATGAAATAATTGGTTTAATACTTGTTTAATAAAACAAACGACACGACATTCAGAAAAGTAGTCAGTTTAATACATACCTAGGCAAAAAAATGTGTTAAGGCCACAAGCACGTTCATGCGCGTTCTTTAATCGCTCGCTATGGCATAAAAGAAGCAAGTGCCTAAAGTAAATGATTACAAAATTTGGCTTGAAGATACAGTAAAGAGATCTGTAGCGCCTGAAAGAAACAGACGATTTCTTGACGATTGATTCGAAAACAAAATGCCACTCTTTTTTTATTCGATAACAAGATAGCCGTTGACGCGATCTCACCTGATGGTAAGTTAGACGATCAGTCTAAGATAGTAGCGGGCTAACTTGGAAGGGGTATAGCAGTGTAAATTCAACTTATACCCCTAATCTGTAGAAACACGCTATCGTGCCGAAACGCAAAATCGCTTGGCGGCACGTCTTTGAAGGTAGGGTGGTAAGCCTCCCACCAGACCGGAGACAATTCAGAAATTATAAATTCCCAAATTGCCCCTGACGGGAATCGAACCCGAGACCTCCGCGTTATAAGACCACAGCGCTCACCACTGCGCTCAGAAAACTCTCATGTGTGACAGAAATAGAAACATACGTATATGTCCATTGACTCGTTGGGTAGCAAACTGCGTCTGTTACAAGGAGGGCATATCGATCACGCCGCATGCATAAAATATGACCCTCTTTGAATTTGTCATATCATTCAATTGCACTACTCGCAGGAGCAACATCTGTTATTTTAAAGTTTATGCACTTTGTATTTATCACGAACTCGCTTTTGCCCGAGCTGGTAGGTTTTTAAAAATTCCGCGTGAATTCTTTGTTATTCCGGAATATAAAGTAGCCTATGTCACTCTCTAAGTGCTCTAAGTGCGTTTGAGTTTCGGGTGTTCAGTTCATTTGAAATCGTTTGCTCTATCTATTGGAGCAATGGAGAGTGGATGTCTGTTTTCTAGGTCATTTATCATACTGTGATTGTACCAAGCATTAGAATACCTAACCACTTATTCCACCCACGTATCCTTCTTATACCCACTTCACTTACTTCTTTCTCTGTACGCTCCAGTTTAGTTTACTAAATAAAATTATTGCATTAACGCTTTTCTGAGAGAAAATCTGCGCTTTTTGAATAGAGATAGATTTATTATTAACTTGTATTAACACATAGTTTCCTTTTTTAACCGGAAAATTACATTTAATTAATACTCCACGCGGACGAATTAGCGGTTATCATCTAGTATAAGGTAGGTACATAATCAAAGACAGCAACACACAAAGTTAACATGCAAATACGAGATAAGACGGCGAATAGCGAACCCCGCTATCGAAGTTCTTAGTGAAGATATTTGACTTTCAATTGCCTTTGATATAGATTTTCTAATTTCTGATTGTAAAAGGCAAAGGCAAGTTCCGTAATAAAAGCGGACTACATTAGTTTTGATGTAATCTCTTATTAGATGTAATTCCACTGCTAAAGAGGAAACACGGACAGCCGTTCGTCCATGAAAACGTATTCCTCTTTTTTTTCCGTATATAATTACTAATTAGTAGATGATATATTACGTTTATCTCACGAAGTTACGAGCGCTTTACTTGTTGATACCTCGGGTACATGCTCAATGCATAAGTGTGCGTGTCTGTCAGGAGCCTAAGTGGGGGTGGTCAGGCGCGAGAAAGCTCTTGTACACACTTACACAGATACGACACACACACAACCATGAGCCACGTGCCCTCGTGAATTGAAAGAACTATATCTGCGACTTCGTCCGCGTGTATTAAGATTTTTTTGTTTTCCGCGGGAAGTCTTTAATTTTCTAGGATAAAATGTAAGCCTATATGTTAATCCTGGGTAAGAGCTATCTCCATTCCAAACAGCCACATCAGTTCATTTCATTCGTTGCGGCGTGAAGGATTTATAATATTATTGGTACGACAGTATAGTAGGAAGAGAAAATATCGAAAATATTGATATACCTACCATAGAATCTATATCTACTCTTACCATGTTCTATGTTTTGCTTTCTTCAGTAAATTAATAATTATAAGAACAGGGAATTTTCTAAAATTGTAAAAACTGGCCCAGTCTTACCGCTAATATACAGACATCCAAACTTTGATGAATATAGCCAGCCAGCCAACCAAAAAATCAAAAATCCCAACATCACGCTTTTTTGCTGTCAATTTCATAAACATAAGCTCATAGAACAATCACTGCCACCTAGAAAAAATTAAACAAAAAATAAATGATGCGTGAAGTTAGCGAAGAATTCATATTGTAAGGGTTCTGTGTGATGTTTAAAAGTTATGAAAAATCTGTTTCCCGAAATACACCTATGTTTGCAATTTTCTTTTGAATTTATTATGATATTAACTAGGGGCTGGTGGAACAATTTTTGATAGGAAAATAATGCAAATGCAATAAGTATTTGAATAAATTGTTGGTTTATCAAAAATACTATTTGAAAAGAATTCGGTACTTTTTGAGTATTTTTTGCATTTTTCTTGGGTACTTTTTGCATAAATCATAATTGTAATTTTTTTCTTGCCTCCCAAAAAAGGAGGAGGTTCCTAATTTGGCAGTATCTATTTTTAAATTTTTGAACGAGATTATGTCAAGACGTGGATTGAACGTCTAGTGGTTCAAGGAAGAGTAGAAGGCACAAGTGCATGTGGCAGACCGCCCATGAGATAGACAGACCAAGTTAGGGCTGCAGAGGTTGTTCCCATATGAAGGCAACTTTTAGGGAGGACTGGAGAGGTAATAGACAAACATACACTCAGGTGACCCGACCGCTCTGTCAAGGTCGAAACGTCTGAGAAGAAGATTGTTAAAAGTAAAGTTAAAGATTTATGAATGGAACCCTAAAAACATTGATCCACGTCTAAATGGATGATTCAAAATAAGATAACAATTTTTATATTTTATCACCGAACAGAAGTTGCACGAACCGTCAATATACGAAATAGAGTTGCAGATACGATTGAAATATGATATTTCTTTACCGCGGCGGTTCCTATGAGTCACTTATCAAAATCATCATTTATCATTGACTATCTCGATCGACGCTTCTGAGCGTCGGCTCGAGAAGTCAATCTTGTTGTATAAATTGAAATATTTCTTTGCTGAGCATGAAGTGAAAATGGGGACGATGAACTCTTTACAAGTAGCCGATATGAGTTTTATTGGGCGTTTGTAACTGTTTGGTTTGTTTTATTTTCATAATAAATTAAGTAAGCAAGAAAATAATTAAATTGTTATATTTTAACTAGCTTTTGCCTGCGATTTTGTCACAGTGGAGATAGGTGCTTAAAAACCCGCAGTAAGCCTTTGTTTTACCGGGATAAACGATTTTCTCATTTATCATAGGTAGGTCACATATTATCCTGCCTTACTAATATTATTAATGCGAAAGTGTTTTTGTTTGTTGCCTTGTCCTTCAATGCCGCCTCAATAAAGCAACGGATCGACGTGATTTTTTGCATGTGTGACCGGGAGTGTCACAAGGTCTGCTTTTTATTCCGGAAAATGAAAAAGTTCCCGCTGGAATTTTAGAAATTAAAGCGCGAGCGAAGCCGCAGACAACAGCTTGTGTTTATTAATAATCTAGTGTAGTATTTTTTTAATCAAATTAACTACACTGCACTACACACACTGTACTAATATTGTAGTTTATAAATAGGTTGGTTATATTTTAATAATATATACTTCCCATAAAAAAAAATCGAAACACCTCGCAATGCATTTTAATTAGAAAGTGTTCCGATTTTTTGAATGAGAAGTATTATATATTAAGGCTGACCTAAAGTATAAATACGAAATTCCTAGGAAAAATCTTACCACGGAAATGCTATCAGATTATTATTTTTACAGTAGGTAATTTCTATTCCACTTATCAATAGGAAATTCACCGCAGCGATCCATTGTTCGCAATAAGGAATCAAAGAATATCAAAGATTATAATTTGGCTTCATTCGAGAGCAATAACTGGGAATAAAGACCGGCTCACGTAGGGTTGAAACGAGGAACGGCACGTATTTTTCGCATTATCGGCTAAAATTATTATAAAAGGTGGAGACGTGTGGCTGCCAGTAATTCTAGAGAAACTGGCCAGAACAATTCCTGAATAGCACGTTCCGCGCTTGAGACAGGCATTGTTAGATTAAATAGGGAAGCCTGTACAAAGTTGCTACTTTAAAATTAAAAATAACATATTGTGTGATGCTCAATTTTTTGCAAACATGGACTAAGAACTTTTGGTGGTGCCTCTGGTAGGTACTACAAGTGTTCATGGGCGGTGGTAATCACTTAACATCAGATGACCCGCCTGCTTGTTGCCCACTATTCAAATAAAAAAAAAAACTAGGTTAATCAGGTTCTTTTTTTATTTGATAACAAGATAGTCATTGACTGAGATCTCACCTGATGGTAGGTAAGTGACGATGCAGTCTAAGATGGTAGCGGGCTAACTTGGAAAGGGTATAGCAATGTAAATTCAAACATTACCCCTAATCGGTTTCTACTTGCCATCGTACCGGAACGCTAAATCGCTTGGCGGCACGTCTTTGACGGTAACGTGGTAACTTAACATGGCCAAAGCCTCCCACTAGCAGGGCGATTCAGACCTGTTCGATAACATACCGTGTCGATACGGTTAGATATCGATCTCTTTTTGTCGTGTGAATTCAGAGCGAGCGAAATATATGTTAACAAACCGAATCGATTGACAAATAAGTTATCGGAAGGGTCTAAATCGGGGGGCAGACCAGAAACAATTCAGAAATTTCCAAACTGACTCCTCCGGGTATCGAACCCGATACCTCCAAGTTATAAGACCACAGCACTCACCACCTCGCTAGGAAGGTTTTTCACCTTTATCACTTACTTACCTACTACTTATTACTATTTATTATTACTATATATAATTATGTAATAATAATAATATTTAATCCTATGTATTTATTGCGATCCCCGTCTCTCACTTACATTAAGTTCTCTCGTACAGGTTGCCTGGAAGAGATCACTATTAGTGATAAGGTCACCTTTTGTGTTACACTGTTTATTTACTTATATATTTTGTTCTTGCTTTTTCATGCAATAAAGTTGTATAAATAAATAAATAAAATACTTAGAATCTTGATATTGTACGACTTATTCAAAAGTATTGTAATGGTTTAAGTTTAAATGGTAATAACTCGTCCATTAATATTCAAAACAAGCCTTTTTTTCTTATTACATCGATGCGACAAGATCGAATTAACATTTAATGTTCTCTTTCGAACAACAGGAACGATGATGTAGACACGTCTAAAACTTGTAGGTCATCGTAGAACAATGAATGTCGGATGTAATAATTTGTTTTGATTTGACACGGACATTTTTTATTTTTAACCGACTTCGAAAAAAGGAGGTGGTTCTCGATTCGTCGGCATCTTTTTTTTTTATGTATGTTCCCCGATTATTCGAAGGCGCTTGGACCGATTTTAAAAATTCTTTTTTTGTTTGAAAGGGTATACTTTCTATGGTCCCATTGTCGTCAGGTCAGGATCTGATGATGGGATCATGGAGCAATCGAGGGAACTCTTCAAATTTTACAGGTACAATTGATATACTTTGTAGTGGCATTTGAAGTCGGTTTTGTAAAAAGAATTTTTAAGTTTATTTATTCAAACAAGCTTATCAAGAACATCATCGCCCATTGATGTATTTTAAACGATAAAAAATGCAAACAATTTTGCTTTATGAAGAGTGAGTAGCTGCCTACAAATGCAATATTTTTTTATCACTACAGTATTGAGTATTGAATGCAAGAGAAATTGAATAAAGTGTGGCGACAGCAAGTTCTGCCGTTCGATTACAAAAAGGCCGTAATGTAATGATTTAGCGTTCCGGCACGATGGCGTGTAGAAACCGATTAGGGGTATGGGTTGAATTTACACTGCTATACACCTTCCAAGTTAGCCCGCTACCATCTTAGACTGCATCGTCACTTACCATCAGGTGAGATCGCAGTCAAGGGCTATCTTGTCATAGAATAAAAAAATAAAAAAAATGTGTGTGCTAGGAAATAGGATAGTAGGAGTTTAACTCTATTTTAACTCTACGTAAGTATTCGAAAATTAAGGAAATGTAATTAACCGTGAATGTAGTCTCTGTATCTGAGTAACTGTAAATGATAATATTGTATTTCCTAGTAAGATCGATAAAAAAGTTCGTGTACTAAATATAATTCACATTTGAACAATTGTTACTTTAGGGTCTTTTAAAGTTGGACGGCAGAATTCAATGAGACTGTATTGGGAAAAGCAGTGTCTGCTACAGATATATTAATTGTAAATAAAATTCAATGACATTAAGGTCTAACGCTACGTAAAAATGTAAAACCTTAGCCGAAACGTAAATAAATTCTCGCTTCAGCTCGAGTTAATATTTATGACCACACAAAACAAAACTAACTTGCATTAGTATTCGATCGCGCTTTAAATTTCAGATTCGCTTTAAACCGCTTTATCAAAAGCAATATCGGGCATGTATTAAACATTAGATACCTACGAACCTTTTAATGCGATCGAGGACGAACATTTTACTTTAAAACTTCGGAAGATTCGGAAGATGGGAGGATTCTCGAAATTTTTGTGACTAATAAGTGTCGCCGCTGGTCCTGCATACTAAGGAGACACCCGTGCATAGCAAGTGGTACCCGAAGTGAATACAAAACGGCCCGTATCCATCCTGAAATCTTCCTCAGACTTTTTAGGACGTAAAAATGTAATTTTATTTCTAATGGCATCCCGCCGCGGAGAGTGCCCGGTACAATTATTTTTACGTCAACTTTATTCAAAGTATAGCATTTAAAATGCCATTAGTCTTATAAATGGCGGCGCGATTGTTAAATAGGATGAGCGCCCGACTTAGACTAGGCGGAATTTGATTCGATCCGAGATCGGGCAAAGCACGTTTGACCTTTTGATAAAGGCAATTACAGAAAAGCCTTTGGCCAACAAGGGCTGTAACGGGCTTTGTACAGCTGTCTTTTATAAACTCAAACGTAATCTCTGGGCTCCATCATATCGGACTAATGCGTTAATTCCGTACCTAAATTACCCGCTTCTACGAAGACGCAATTTGATTTTTAAACAAAAAACAGACGGTCTAAAGTAATTTGGCCTTATCATTTGCGCTGATTACACGTTGCCTCCGACGGAAGGCGATGCTATTAAATTGTCATTAAAGTCACTTCAGTGTCATCTGAGGTTCCCATTTTAGTGGGACAAGTTTTTTGCTGTAGTTTTAGCTCACGGCTCAAGGTAATTTGAATTCTACTGCAATGGATCTGATATCGAACATGACCGTGAAACCTTATGCGTACGGAATACGGGCTAAAATCGAATGGTTACAAGAGTAAAAAATGTGGGAATGCGTTAATGACACATGATGTAATTTGATGTAAATTGACCGCCGTCTGACAGGAGCGAGCACGCAACATGTCAACTATGAAATTGTTACCCTTAGTATGTGCTTGTAGTCTAATTTTGTTATGATTGATGCTTGTGATATTTATTATGCAGTGTAGAACTGTCTAGTTGGTTCAGTGACTAGCTTGTTCAGCTGCATATCATGACGTCCTGGGGTCAGATAAAAAAAACCGAAAGTTTTTGTCAAGTTATTTTCAGTAGCAACCCGGAGTTGAGTAGTTTGACAACCGAGGCTCCTGCGCCAGATCTCTGTCTGATTTTATTTTATTTTTTTGGAAAAAGACATTTTATACCCGATAAATTCTTGGCCCAACCCGGGAATCGAACTATCGATTCCAAGATCTTATAAACGAGACGAGTTTTATCACGAGATAAAATTGGCTGATAACCTTATGGAGAAATGGCGGTTAAAAAGTTATTGATGCCTGTCACGGTAATTATGAAGGCAGGTCAAAGAAATTATCCGACCAGCCCTTTCTTGCGTAATGGCCGATGTGACCGCGATATCGTAATAAGAGGGTACAGATCAAATTTTTCGAGGAAGCCTCAGACTTTGCATAATTGTTTGAGTCACAGCATCTTCTCGATTTTATTTTTATGCTAGCGATGTGGTTTTTTGGTATGGATAAGTTCCATATACGCTTACGAGCTTAGGTAGGTCACATCATCACTTTTCATCAGGTGTGATTGTGGTCCAGCGTTCGTCTACAACATAGTATTATAATATATTGTTTATATCGATTATATATATTTTTTTTTAAACTACTTAAAAATAAAGTACCTAAGGCATGTCAAGGTCGTAAAGAAAAGAAAAAGAAAAGATAGTAGAAAATAGTAGTAGTAAAAAAATCTGTATTATCTATTATTTATAGATTAGAAAGCTTAGCTTAGTTTAAAAGTGAAAACAGAGAAACCAGTGCTACTGCATTTATGTCTAGAAATTCAATTCAGACACTAATCTAAGTGTAGCTTTGTTTTTGTCATTGTACTAATCTAGAAAAGTGGAAAATTTGAATTTAATCTAGCATACCTAAGACATGCCATATAATTATTTTTAGTGTAGACAGATTTATTTTCAGTTCAAAACTAGATGTACAATTCGAACGCATTCTGGAATCTATAGAGTTAGTATAAGTTTGTAAATCTCAACGTTGTTCAATCTCTAGTATCGAAACATTATGATGTCAACGTATCCTTACTGGACCTACTACCTACTGGACTGTTTTGAGGCTCGAGTTCATAAATACATGATTATACTAAGAAATTAATCATATTTCCACATAAGAATGCGACACTCACTCCCAACAGAAATACATCCAGTTTAGTGCTATTTAGCGAATATCCTTAATAAAATACCTTATCATTAAATTAGTTCGCTTGTATGAAGTGTGCCTCTGCAGTCAAGTGAGTAATAAGCTGAATAATAACCTGAATCTTTGGAAAATTTAATTATACTAATAATTATGCACTCGTTTGTTGGGACTTAATAATTAATTTATTGTTTAAGTATTTTGGTTTAGATAAGCGTTTAATTTATTGACTAACTAACAGTTTACCTTAATCAAAATATTATTTATTTAACTCAATTTCAAGGTTTCGTCTGAATTTATATTAAAGTTTTTGGATAGTGCGGAATTTTGTTTGCTTGTACTGCGATACTTTTAATGACCCTCCAATCATGCAAATGAATAATTAGTTTTTTTTATTATGCTTGACATGAAAGCCCATGACTCACTTGATGGTAACTAAAGAAGCAGTCTAAGATTTGATTAAACCCATTCCGCATGATTTGATTTGATTAGAACAAAGATATAAGTATCCTTATGTATTGTAAATGGGTCGTTCTACTTTTCTACCGACAATAGTCTGTCTTTCTTCTTATTATGGCATCTCGTTGGAGTATTAATATAAACGGTTTTTTATTCGGTTCGAATAAACGTCCATATTTTTCTTATCTATTAATATTATGTCATTTTTCATGTTCTCTAACCAGCATATTTTATACGTTCGTTTTCCGTATAATGCCGTGACAGAGTGAAATGTGGTCTCTACAGAAAAAGACCACTTTGTCACATTATTTTTTCAAAAACCAACATTAAAAAAGAATCAATATTAGCTAGGAAGGAAACTTTAATTAGTACTAATGAAAACACAGATGCAGTTTTTTTTAAATCCCACACATAAAACACAATTATAGATAGCTCAAAAAACCAAAAAAACAGAAAAACGTCGTTTCATTGTCGGTAGAAAAGTAGAACGACCCAAATGCATTTACAATCCCAAACACGGGGTTTTCAGTTGATCGTCTTTGTACTTTTAGGTTACAGTGTTTCAATCTGTGGTTTCGATACTTTATCAGTTTTCGAGGTGTGAAAACTCGTACTAAGGTGAGAGGACCAACTCGCACAATAAGAGCAAAGCTTTATCCAGTGCTTTTCAAATTGTAGAGAACCTCTTTGTACTGGCAGATTTGTAAGTAGGAATTATTTATACATTCGGACACTCAAGGTTTATATTTGTAGCATACGAATAAATTAAAAAAGCCCTTTGTATACAAAGTTCCATTCCGCTAAAAGATGCGATTGTATTCTCGAGTAGGTAGTCCCGACTCCCGAAGTAATTTGAATTTCGGAATTTAAATCGGGTCGCTCTACCTATGGGCTAGGAGTACCTACATTATTGTACACATACATTTTCTAACGCTAATATTACGTCTCAAAATATTGATTATATCGATAAAATTAATAACATACTAACAGATTTCTTAATTATTAATATAATATGTACTTTAGTAATTTAATAGCATCTTAATATTATGTAAGTATAGGTAATTATTTCTAGATAGGTAGTATATTTACACCATTAATATTAGATTGTTACACAAGGGACGTAATAATAATTTATCATACTTTACTATAGTCATTTCAAACACTGCCATAATAATGAAAAGTTATTGCAAAACATAACGTTCCCGGAAAATCATTACCTGCTGACAACCGCCGTAAAGTTGGTTATACTGTTAATTTCGCCGTAATAAATATTATAGAGAGGCTGTGTATTTTTGATCGCATGATTGATAGCTTTAGATTTATGCTCCTTCTACTTTCTTGCCAGGTTTTATGATGTCGGTGTAACACCGTTAGGCAATTTAATGATGTGACTAGGGACCTAACATTATATTAGCGGCCAAGATCCGTACAATGACAGGTCGTCGCGAAAACCAGTCGTCCTTGGTCGCAGAAGTTACATGACATACATACACATAAACAAAGGTTTGGTCGTAACTACTGATTACGTAAGACTATCATATATGCCACTAGCTGACGCCCACGTCTTCGTCCGCGTAGAGTTATTTTTAAAATCCCATGGGAACTCTTTGATTTCCCGGGATAAAAAGTATGTCACTCTCCAGGTCCTCAATTATACCCATGCAAAAAATCACGTCGATCCGTTTCTCCGTTGCGGCGTGATTGAAAGACAAACCAACAAACAAACACACTATATAGGTACCATAGAAGAACCATGTTACAAACTTGCAGGTTTTATCAAAAAAGAGCTCAAGCTTTAAGTAGGTTGCCTCAGAAACTCGTCGAATGACATTGAAAATTTTGAAAGGAAGAAAGGAATTTTGAAAAGAATTGCAACAATAACAGAAATAATATCAACAAGAAAATGGCTGCTTTCGTAAACAAGAGGCTTTTCTAGAATAAAGAATCCATTGTTATTTCACAATTCCCTATATTTTTGCTCGAGGCACAGGCAACTGATTAAAATCTTTTAGTCTTTGAGTATTATGATCATTAAATAGTTTTTAGGGTTCCGTACACAAAGAGATCCAAATGGGATCCTAGTTAGTAAGCTTGCTCTGTCTGTATGTTATTAGGGTTCTACAGCTTCAGCTGTAAATGGTATCTTGATTACTTTTTCTCAGAATGTATAATAATAAATAATAAAAATTACGAAAAAGAAAAACAACGAAAAATTGCAACTTTTTCTACGTTATTAATTTAAGCTTTATCTTGAGAACAATAACAAACAAGTTACAAATGTCAAGTTTTGTCAAATTGGAGTATGGATCTACTCCAATTCGACAGAATTTGAAAATTGTCACAAAACAACATACAAAATACAACAAACTCTGCCGAATTGTTGGCTATTTTGCCTTATTTTTTTCGCCTAGATGTTGCCATGGCATCTAAGTTGGCATATAGGTGTATTTACTACTGAGCTACTGTCCTGGGCAGACCATGGGTTGAAATGTATGAATATAAAGTGGTGATACGGGACCTTTTGTACAGGATTCCGATCGCACTTGGCCGGTTTTCATACTTTGACAAGATTTTTGTCTGTATTTCAGATCTCTGAAGATTGCCGGATTTTGCAAGTCTTTTTCAATTTGAAAAGTTTTCTTAGTGCGACGATGCACTTTAATCAACAGTCTTGCAAAACAAAAGGTTTCAATACGAGATCCGGCCTGACCTCTTTTACTACTATTTAGTAGCTCAGAAAGAAGGATCGAATACTAATATTATTAATTTAGGGCTAAGTGAATACGAAGTACATCGAAAAGAAGCGCAGTAGTCCACGCAGTGACATGAAATTTTTAGTAAGCCTTTAGGCCGACTAAGCAATATCGTCGGATCGCGTTAGTTAGAAGAGCTCGCAGAAAATTATTAAAAAATGACCTACTGTGCTGTGGATGTGATTTTAAAAACGTAACTTGCTTCATTTGCTTAAGGGGGTAAAATAGGGCTTTTTTATATGAAAATAGAACCTAACGTGAACGAAGACGCGTGCAAAGGCTAGGCTCAAATATTTACATAATTATTTAATCTTACATCTCAATACCTTGCCAATATCATAATACTTTTTCTTGAATGCAAATCGTATGACTTCTTGTAAAAACTTTATAAGTGACATATTTGCATAACATCATATTATCATGACTACGCCATCCAAGCTCCCGTCGCAAAATAACGGCAATAAAGCGTTTTTATAAGGTACTATCACGATATCCACTACGACATCGTATCGCTAATAACTAAAAATTATGTCTACCTACAGGTGGCCCAAGATAGTATTTTGGGGCAAAAGGACATAGGTCCAGCAGTAGTCGTCTATCGGTTAAGGTGATGATGATGAATGGTGATGATGCACACACACGCACACACACATACACACACAGTACACGATATTAGGTACTTAATGCCGTGACAGTTTATCACTTGGTAAGCACTAAGACGACTGTTGGTTTGACGAGCTCCCTGGCGCAGTTGTCAGCACTGTGGTCTTATAACTGGGAGGTCTCGGGTTTGATTCCCGGCGTGGGCAATTTGGGAATTTATAATATTTGAATAGTCTCTGGTCTGGTCTGGTGGGAGAATTTGGCCGTGGCTAGTTACCACCCTACCGTCAAAGCGGTTAGCGTTGGTGGTTGGGCTCTATACTGTTAGTAAAGATTAAAATATTTTTAGATGATTTTACTCAATATACTATGTAGCTAACAATTTTCAGTCTTTAAGTATTACGATAAGTAACAGTGCTCGCAGCCACGTCGTATAGTATAAAAAGGGTATATTTTCAGAGCTCCCTGAGCATAATAACAGCAATTCGGTGACGAACGTTCTTACAAACAAGGTAGCTGAACGGGCTCACTCAATATTGTTATTATGGACCCCGCGCTTTTATTTACAACTACGCCCGTGGAAATACTGCACAAATTAATCATTTTGTCTTGTATTTTTGGAATAAACAAATTTTCATTTTTCAAAAGAGAGGTCAGTGACTGCACCGTCACTTACCATCGGGTGGGATCGCTATCAAGAGCTTGTTGAAAATGCTCACAACGCTCAACGGCTCAGTAGTTTACGCGGCTCTGTGATACATACGTAAATGCACACATACATACATTTTTTTAATTCAATGATTCAATTAACAAGATAGTCCTAGGCCTAGATGGTAAGTGACATATTATATAGACTGATAAATCATGACCCTCCTTTTGAGTTTGACTTAGTTGGGTAAAAATAAACTTTAACACCCTGTTGCTTTAGTTTCCATTCAATACAAAGAATTACCCAATAAAAGCGATATTTATTCAAAACAGAATCAATCTCATTACGATAACAATCTTTTATTGCGGATATAACAACTAGAACAAGACAATAAAATCTAATGTTGCCACTAAATCAATATTTGGACGGACTAAAAGCGCGCAGTAGAGCTAGATTTATTTAAAATTGCTCATAAAAGAACATAAAAGGGTGACACTGGCACACCCCGCTGGTTTCTTTATGTTTAATATTATTGGACCAAAATGGGACCGTGAATCGGAGCGGGCTTTGTGAAGCAAATGGTAATGGTAATGCCCAGACTCCATGTAGCGCTTGTAAATCATAGAATTGTAGCGAATAGAAGGGGTATAATGGTTTACATTAGATAATGCGGCACGGCCGATATTTTGGCATCGGTCGTTCCATCTGTTTGAATGAGATCCGGTCTTTGAACGAATTTAAATTTAATTTTTGATGAAAGTGTCGGACTCACCTTCTGTGAGTCATGTATGCCACAGAGAGGTGAATTAATTGTGAACGTTCATCCCCTTTTGATAGAATGTATCTGATTTGAAGAAGAAATAGTAAGCCGTATAGATTTGAATAGTTTGGACACGGGTATGCAGTGGCGTGCACAGGATGTACTACAGGGTAGGCAGATGATACAAAATGGAAAAAATCTTCGGTGCGAATTTAAAAAAACTTAAGGGTAGGCATTGTACAAATTATAAAAAGCCTACCCTTAAGTTTTTATAACTCGTACTGGCGATTTTCTCCATTTTATATCATTTTTCCGCATTATGCGTGCACGCCACTGCGGGTATGGTTATAAAAATACTTGCTCGTCCAGCATCCAAACATGCTATAACTCTATTCAAATCCATAAGTCTGATTTGAGTGTACGTACTACGTACCATCACATCAGACTTTTTGCACGTAATACGTACAATCAAATCAGTCGTACGTACGTAGTACGTATCACGTAATAGGTATATCTAGTAGGTTTTCACAGGGTTGTCAGATATACCACGTAGACTCGCTTTCTCATCCTTATTATGTCAATTATTGTAATGCATAAAAAAAAGGCTATTTGTGTTAAAAAAAAAAGACTAATTAAACCACCATTATATAGGATCTACAAAAAATAAGATTTTTGAAAATAAAAGATTTACTTAATATAAAAAATATAGAATTAAAATATTTTTTACATTTGCTGAGTCATTTGGTTAGTTAGGAGGTTCTGAACGTAATAACTTCTTAATTTTAGACATGATAAAATGCTTTTTTATAGTATGTAAAAAATTTACTTGTAATTTAAACTCCACGCATAACAAATTATGCACATTTAAAATGATATCTTACTAGTTCAGAATTTTTTATTAGCCTTAACAATAGGAGGTGAGGTGAGGCGTTGATACAAACGTTAGTTTTTATAAAGGCATAATAATTAAAATTTTAATACGAAACTCAAAAGGATATGCTAATGTAGGAGTCCCAGGTATATTAATTCCTTTGTCATCGGGGTGCTTTTTGTATCGTACTAATGTAATTTAAGATAGGGACAAGATAAGAATTGTAACGTCTCTATTATGCTTTTAAATTAGGTACTTGAAGATAAGTTGATAGGAGCACTTGCTATCGTATGATATAGTATACCTATCTAGTTGTCTTGAATATCCCTATTAATATTATAATCATGCGAGACATTTCACAGCGATTAATTGCTTCATATGGTGACAGAAGGGCTGGCTCACTTTTTGCGCAAAGAATCAGCCCAGCTGTCCAGCGCGGAAATGCAGCCAGTATTCTTGGCACCATTCCACGCGGTCATATTTGTACAGTAATTTGATTAGTTTAGCTATAAGTTTTGTTATTTACTAATTTCTAAATATATTATGTCAAGCGATAGTGTATTTCCTTGTTGATTTTGTCCTTAAATCACACAGCAGCGAAGTAACTGATCAACGTATTTTTGATATAGTTGAGGATGTGAACAGTGACGCAATGCTGCCTTTTATCCCGGCAAAATAGTTTTCCTGTGGGGCTTTTAAAAACCACACTTTACGTGGTGGAAGACGTGGGCAAAAGTTACCTAATAATATCCATTTTGTGTACTATTGAGAGTATATAATCAAAGTATGATAGATGGATGGATGGATGGATGTTTGTTACTCTATCACGCCGCAACGATAGAACCGATTTGGCTGAAATTTGGCACAGAAATAGATTATAGTCTGAAATAACACACAGCCTACTTTTCATCTTGAAAAATAAGAAAGTTCTCGCGGCAATTAAAAAAACCTCAATCCACGCGTACGAAGTCGCGGGCATCAACTAGTCTAAAATAATAATAACCAAGCTTCTAGAAATTGTAAGGAAGTGACACAACCATAGATATCGCATGTTGTCCTCTCGAGATATGACAGTGGTATAATGCAAATGATATACAAATTCTAAGCCTATTGACTATTGATTATTGCTCGTCGACAGTAAACAATCTTCGAGGTGTGAAATTCATTACTGCACCCTGGAGATAAATTTGTTTAAGCCCACGTTTCACATTATTATGCGTAATTTGTAGATAGTAAATCATTGGGTACCCATAGACAAATCTACATATTAATATTCACATGTATACTATCTCCTATTTTGATTAGAAAAATCACTATCAAGGATTAATTAGAAGCAGGCGTTACTTTGTGGATATCTACAATAGATAACTATAAGGGTACCTGCAAATCAAGAGTGAATAGGCATTTTCTAGGCAAGCGCGCTCCATCTTAGGCTGCATCTTCACTTACCATTAGGTGTGATCGCAGCCAAGCGCTTGTCTTATATTTAAAAAAAAAAAACACGATACACGAAGAATAACAAACTTATTTTGCTTTAATTGTCGTACTTAGAAAAATCCCGGAAAACAGTCACAAGCACAACAGACAAACATGTGGACGAAGTCTCGAGCGCAAACTAGTACGTATAAAATTTTGTGTAATAATAAGTACTTATGTTAACGTTAAAGATAATAATGTATATTATATAACACACGAGTAACAGACATTCTGGGCACCCGCATCGGTTAACCGCAGGGATATGTGAACGACATTCGTACATACCAACTAAATGCTTAGGTAATAATATTAAAGGACTTCCCACATAATATGACGAGAAATCCTATTAATATTATAAATGTGAAAGTTTGGATGTACGAAGGTTTTATACCAGAAAATAAGAGAGTTCCCGCGGGAATGAAAAAACTTTAATCCACGCGAACGAAGCCGCGGGCATTAACTACCTAGTATTTTATTAAATCTTTTTCACAAGATTTTTGTTTACATACTTAACGTGAATGAAAAAAGATTAGATATGTAAGTTGAAGCCTAGCTGTTTACAAACTTTCACTTGTTCATAAAGTTCTAAAGGTCTTGTAAGTTGTTACCCCATGTTATATGCTTGACATCTTTGTTTTTGTTATATCATTAGTAAGTAAAAGGAGCAAAATAAATATTCCTTTATTTATAGCATAGAGCCTGTATGCTAGAGGGATATAATAGACTCTATTTTATTTTCGGGTGTTTTATTTTACTAGACGTATGATGTGCGAAAAATATTTTCTGATTCCCTTCTTAAGTACGCAATAAAAAAAATTGTATTGTGACAAAAAATATGTATCTATATATATATAAAACACAACAGTTCAAGAACACTTCAAAAAAATCTATGAACACTGACTTTTTTTGAATGTCTACCAGAATTTTGCTTCGCACTATCTGAAAATCAGCCTACAAAACCTCCTATTCTATCGTCGTACAGATATGACACTATTACTGAGACTTATAGAGTATGCTCTAACTCAGCTCAGATTAAAAATAGAGTTAAAATGAGACACAAATATGCTCTGACATAAGTCTGTCTTATTTTAACTCTGTCTTGAGTTTGAGCTGAGTGAGAGGGCGGTCTATAGATTTCAGCCTATGACTTCACGTTTTGAAGTACTTGCAATCATTTTAGGTACAGATTGTATCGTGGTAATAGTTTAGTATTAGGAAGGTATGTCGGTTGGGAACGCAACCTACAAAGATTAAGTCATAAAACTTCAAATTATTTTGAAGGTAATCTGTAGCTATCGATGTTTACGACGGCATAATTTGAATTTATAGTATAATTACAGCTTGTAAACGTAAATAATATTGCAATTTCGATTATCAACGATCAGGCTAGGTTGTCGAGAAAATCGCGTGCCTTTGGCAGTTACTACAAATTTTGATAAAAGAAATGTAATGTTCTGGTATCTCAACTTTAGCGCTATAGAGTTAAGGTTTATTTTGCACTGCTGCTATAAATCTCAAATCTCTATCATTTTCAGATAGGAAAGCTACAGTATTTACTTATCGAGTTATTAAATATTTCAAAATAATAGGTAAACCATAAAAATATTATGGAGTAAGATATTATAAAATCAAGAAACTGATACTGAATACGCGTAGTCCCGTATTTTAAGTGTGACTATTTTTTCACTATCATTAAGAATTTTTTGTCCCTTGAAATACTTTAAAGTTTTCTAAAAAAAATGATTGTTTTTAAGAAAACAATTTTTTTTGTTTTCAGGTCCCAAACTTTAACAAATAACCATCTCAGCTTTCATACTCAAGATATGATCATTTTTGAGCTAAAAAGTAGTTTATGGCACTATAATATGTCCTCAACTGTACCCGATCGATCGATTATATTAATGAGTAGCTTTTGCCTGCAACTTCGCTCACGTTAAGTTCGATTTTTCAAACCCCTATTTTATTCCCTTAGGGGTTGAGTTTTCAAAATTCCTTTTGTGGCGGATGCCTACGTCCTAATAACTAACTGTATGGCAAACAGTCTAGTCCTTAGAGCTGTGCGCTAGTCCCCTTTACCTTTTATATATTTAGAAATAGCTAATGCCCGCGACTTCGTCCGCGTGGATATCGTTTTTAAAATCCCCCGGGAACACTTTGATTTTCTGGGATAAAGCCGGACGTAGCCTATGTCACTCTCCCAGTCCTCAACTACTCAAGCAAAAAATGACTGCTCTGTTGGGGCGTGATTGAAGGACAAATCAACAAGCCAAAAAACCAATAAACAAACACACTTTCGCATTTATAATATTAGCAAGGATAATAAAAAATCCTCCCATATCGATCCATTGCTTTGTTGCTGCGTAAATGAAGAACAAGCGAACAAATCATAAAACAAACCTTTCACATTAATATATAGGTTAGGGTTTATGCTGACATAAACTACGAAGAGAGCATTTTGTGCAATATCCATTTTACAAAAGGCATAAATAACAGAAACTCATAATAAATTCTTTAATCAGAGCTTTGCGTGATAGGCAAGATTTATAGCGTTGCAAATTGCACGCGATTAAATTATGCTGAAACTTTTGGCACAACTCAATGAGGCCTATTGTTGAGTAAATTAAAAGTAGCTACGTACTCATAAAGTGAGAATAAAGGCTTTCATTTTTAAATGCCTTCATTTAGAATCCTTACTAATATTATAAATGTGAAAGTGTTTTTGTTTGTTGGTTTGTTGGTTTGTCCTTCAATCACGTAGCAACGGTCCAACGGACCCAATAATTAGCTTAGTGGATGGTTATTTTTAGAGCTATCTACCCAGAGAGTTCACCGCTAAAATAATCCCACAATAGTAGATTGTTACACAAGGGACGTAAGTAAGCTATTACAGAACAAGATCCAATTTGGCGCCAGTGCGAGCGCAGCTCGCATAGGGCGCTAATGGATCGCGTGCACCCGAGATATTTAGTCACACGAGCGAGCGCAGCGAGCGAGGGTGAATATAGTTCGAGGGTGTAATAGCTACTTGCAACCGAGGTAAGCATTCTACTTTATATCATTCTTGCGAGGTAACTTTGGACTTATCCGGCAAAAGGTTTTGCATCATTTGTTCTGCTTCAAGCAAACAAAAATCAGGCTCTCCTCCTTTATCATCATCTGATGAAGTGCTTGACATTGTTGTAAATAACTTAAATCCCTTTACGAACAAACTTCACAAACTTTCAGATCAAATGAAATGCCGCCATTTCCATTTTTTTTTCGTAAATAGTTTTCCATTTTTTTTTTACGGCTCTGAGTTCCAAGGAGTTTTGCATAGTTTGAAATGTATGGAAATTAAATGTTCATGCCGCCATGTTCAGTGTTTTTTTTTTTTCAGTAAAAAGTTTTCTTACCATTTTATAAGAAAAGAGATTGTTTACCAAGGAGTTTTGCATAGCTTGAACTGTAAAGTGAACATTACAATTAAAGCATAGTGCGACGTAATGTTGCCTTGAATTGCAAACACCAACTTACAAGGAGACTTTCCACCATAGTAATCCCTAGTTACTGAGCAAGTATGATATAAAATTACATTACTCACCCGTAGCTGCAGAAGTATAGACAGAGCCAATACCAAAATCGGCTGAAGCTGACGCACGTCAGTTGCGGTGAACCGATGCGCTGTGGACGTGACGTCACGTGCACGCTGCTGTTACCAAGCTCTCTGCAGTGCTGCACGTTATATTGATACCAATAGAGTGTATAGAGTATAGACTATTGCATGGATTTTATGCGGTGATATTGGTACTTTGTCTTGCAAAATATTTTTACCGATTCCAAAAAAAGGAGAAGGTCCTCAGTTCAGCCGGTATTTATTATACATGCTTTTGTTCACGACTTCGTCCGCATGGAGTTAGGTTTTAAAAGCTCGCAGAAATTGTTTTAAGGATTGTTTTTTGTTTTATAAATATAAAAAAAATGTTTCTAACCTGTACTTAACCCGACTACAGAAAATTGGATGTAATATACTTTATATTGGTTTTGTTCGTATAAAATGTAGCCTTTGTCACCTCGAACTATAATAACGAATCGATAAACACCTCATCAATCAAAATCGGTTCAGTGATTTAGGTTCTATGGTGGAATATACGTAAATACATACATAGACAGAGCCAATACCAAAATCGGCTGAAGCTGACGCACGTCAGTTGCGGTGAACCGATGCGCTGTGGACGTGACGTCACGTGCACGCTGCTGTTACCAAGCTCTCTGCAGTGCTGCACGTTATATTGATAGCTATAGACTATTGCAAAATTTTACGCGGTGTTATCAGTATTTTCATAGATTACAAAAAAAGGTGAAATCCCCAATTCAGCCAGAATTTTACTATACTTAAATATGCTTTTGCTCACGACTTTATCCGCGTTCATAATTAGCTTTCAAATATGTATCTTGTGAGAATTGTTTGTTTTCCTTGCAAAAACATAAACAGTCGACCAGTAGCTCCATTGACGTGTGATTGAAGAACAAAACAAAAAAATGAGGTGAAATTATTAAGAGTGAAGAGTGAGGCATCTTTTTACTCGTAATCATTGCTTTCCCAGACATATCAAACCCATTGCATAGAAAAGTAATAATTAAGTTCTAAATATAAAAACATGTTTTTCTTTAATTTTATTGCTTATTCTATTATATTATGTAGTAAATTACTCAAGCACGCTGTCGCGCCACGGCAAATGCAATAAGGCGACGTGACGTCACGTGCTTCTACACTTATTTGGAGCGCTCTTTATGGCAGCTGATGAGAAAATACCTTAATCTAACTGTGACTTTTGTTCGGTTTATTTCAAAATGCAAGGTTAAAAATCGAACTCTTACGTACATTTTAACCGACTGCACGAGGAGTTCAACAAAGAGAATAGCAAAGATAGAGTTAATTCTTTAATTCTCCTAATAACCTTCTTCTTTAATCTTTATCTTCTTTTTCTTCTTTATCAACCGATAGACGTCCACAGCTGAACATAGGTCTCTTGCATGGACCTCCACAGGCCTCGGTCTTGTGAAATGAAATGAAATGAATACACTTTATTGTACACCACATTACATAATAGGAACAAAAGATAAAATTAACTTAAAGTAAATTAAAGGAATGTGAGCACAAATGGCCGATCTTTATAATGTGGATAAACTTCCATTGCTGGACATAAGTATGGACTTCTACACGCCTCGAATTGAGAAGAATAGATAGATTATCTGATGGACTAAAACACCGGATTCTCTCTTTGGGCAAAAAAGTAGCGAAAGCCGATGACTTAAGTCACTTGAGTGCCATAACACGAGATTTTGCATTGTGGCCATTTTAAAGATGCCAAAACGTTTTCTGAGCCATCCCCATACGACATAAATATCCAATATAACAATGCTCTAAAGTCTAAACTATAATATTCTTTGTTCCTTGCATGTTTGTATGACGTTATTCGCGAGAAAATGATTACGTTAATGGATCCAGCGTTTTAACGATCTCCTAGCTCTTCAAATTGGCTATAAAAGAGATAGGTTTTATTTATAACCATTAAGAATGCTTCTTGGCTTGTTTTACATCCTGTGCAAAGTTTAATGTTACGACTTTGGGAGCTGTATTCTCGAACATTTCAAATTACTAGCGTTTGCACCGTGAGCTAACTTCTGAAATTTAATAATGAGCTGGTTTTATTTTTATTGCTGATATCCTTCTATCCCCTAAAAATAAGCGGAAAGCTTGTGCTAGGAGTGGGTAAGACAATAGTGCAACGGCTGGGGTCCGAACTTGCGACCTTAAAATTTTAAACCGCACCTTTAACCGTTGAGCTATTGATGCTTTTTAATAATAGAATCTGTGTCTGTGGTTTATCAGATTTCCATAATAATGATATATCTAAGTTATACAGTCTCAAAGATTTTTTGTGCCCATGTAACAAGCGTATCTACAGAAGTTCATTAAGTTTTAGTGGTTGAAAAAATAAGAAGCAATCATCGTTTGTATGGGACGTGCTCGCTATGACGATGGAAAAACTCTTTCAGCGTGACAAAACGGCATACTGAATGCACGCGTATGCGTGCTCAATTTGTAATACCGGGCACTTTACGAAGTACACTCGAATTATCACACTGCAGGTTTAAGGCGCTCGTCTACAGTAGCGCGGCTCCTGATGTAATATTCTTTACTACAATTTCCAGGTCTCGTTGTACACGTTCTGTCGCGCATTCTGTGTGTCCAAACCTTTAAGGGTTTTAAAATAAAAGGGCCTAGAGAAAGGTTCTTTTAGAGTGGAGCGCGTCATCCCACCCTGGCCAGTTAAATAAATAACCGCAAAATTCAATTCAACAAACCGTTATAAAATAAGCTCGAGGCTACAAAGTCAAATCGTTTTACGCGGTTAACCACAGCGCTTTCTGTCAGGTAAACCGTGTATTTGAAAGTTTACGCTCTGACTCGTAGGTTTCAATACTTCAATATTTCAAATTCTGCATCAGCATTAGGGTTGCCAGATTAATTTTGGAGGTAATATAAGATGGCATCAATCAAGACCTAGTTCAAACACATGCTAAAATTTCCCACTTTATTGTAGGTTTGCAGAGTCTTGACGAGTATTAAAGAGAATATTTGGCATGTATGCATATCACATAAGAGCAAAATATCTTAAAAGGTTGTGTATTAAGTGTTGAGGTGTATTGAGCGTTGAGGTTGGTGTTTTTCTTCTTTGTTAACCAACTTAGGTCTCTTCTAGGTATATCCACACTACCAGTTTTTGCGCCGTTTGAATCCAGTTGCCCCTTGAGACTCGTTTGATGTCGTTTGTCCGCCTAGCGGGGCGGTCTTTCCACACCCAAACTGCCGTTCCAGCCATGTTCTTCGACCTAATAGGTACTTATCTCGAAACAAACAAAGTAGTGTCAATGTAAAATGTAGAACAAGCGACAACCCTAATCAGAACGTATATTTTTAACATACTATTTGCTTACCTGTTGATCTTTGGCTGTGAACTTACACCATTCGGTGTGGGTGCACCGCGTGAAAGCGGACACATTTTCTATTTGCCACGTTTCATTTTCAAACGCGTTCACTATTTTATTTGTCACCTGCAGAGCTACCAGTTTTAATTCAGCTTTTATTTAATCGCTCTGCCTATTAAATAAAACTAAACGCTATTTCCAATTACGTTTTACGCACTGCTGACGAAATGCCAGTCCGTGCCGCCATCTAGATTGCATCTAGACAATGCCTGTTTCACAGCGCTGTGGCGAATTCACTGCCGGACTTTTCATCTCCGCTGTTTCCAACTATGTACCTTCTTGAGAGTTTTCTTGTTCTTTTATCAGCATGCGGTGTGTTTTAATCATACTGCAGTGACAATATGCAAAACATCCACTTATCCACTTACTTGGTTCAGTTTCATAACATCCGGTTCGAAGGACCAAATTTTATAGCCGATGGTGCAAGTAGAGGATGACCTAAGGCGTGGTTTTGCTAATATATTAAAACACTTGCCCTCTTGGGGAGTCGCTATCAGAATATCCACGTTGCAAAATGACGATATCTCCATTGCAAGGTACACTTTATTCTTGTTAGCTAGTAAACCCGCTTGGATCGGGATGGAGGGTACGTAAACTAGTCAATTTTAATCAGAATCAGGTAAATAACTTTGAAAAATAGCCTAACAACTATTTTCCGACCAAGTAAAATAGCCAAAACTTGAGTTTAACTTATAAAAAGAATCATCAAAATCGGCCAACTCTGCGAAAAGTTATGCTTAGTTAGTCATACATAAAAAAAAATCATGATTTTTAATTATTCAAAATCACATAAACAAAGATAAAAGTTTGAAAACTGTAACCCGACTACGGAAAAACGAATGTAAAATCCGTCATATTGATTTTATTTGTTTAAAATGTAGCCTATGTCACTCAGACCATAAGGAAACGATTAACCCATTCATCAGAATCGACTCAGTAGTTTAGGCACTACGATGGAATCATGGAACACACATATATAGACTGCTAAAATCAGTACCCTTCATGTTGCCTTTGCTATAGTTGGGCAAAAAAGAGACAATCGTAAATTCCTTTACAGTAGTAAATTTTTAAAATGCTAACACAAATATGATAATTAATTCACGCTAAGCAATTCACAAAGAAATAGCTTCAAATAACAATAGTATCGATATAGATCTCCGCATAATGAGACATGGACTAAATAAGCTGGTTCAGGATGTTCAAAATGCTACTTCTTTCGTGCATTCTAACATTATACTAAACTGACCCTTATGAATACACAAAATATTTCATGTTTTGCACAGTGTGCTAAATATAATTTGACTAACTTTTGCCACGGCTTCGTCCGCGTTGAATTGGATTTTCGGGAACCCTCTATTTTTCTGGGAAATAGGTATAATTCTTATAATTCAAGAGGGCGCGTGAACTTTCCTTGTGATTACGTCGTGTACATAAACATTGCGTAAGTGTGCGTGCCTGTCAGGAGCCTAGGTGGGAGCGGTCAGGCGCGAGCAAGCTCTCGCTCACTCTTATACAGATACGACACACACAACCATGAGCCACGCGTCCTCGTGAATTGCAAGAACTATACACACATTGTTATAGTGTCACGTCTTACTAGCACGTCCATTAAATATTAAACTTAAGCTTGCCAAATGTATCCAGTACATATTGATCACTTACAAGTAAACACAACGTTTCTTAAAATCTGCTTCATAAAAATTAAGAAGAATCTCATGAATGCCAAAATCTTTGTAAGGCCCGATTTCACCAATGTACAATAAAATGTAAGTCATATTCGAGTGTTTTGATATTTTGACAGATTTTCAGTAGGTACATAAACTGTCAAAATATTAAATTTACGCTCGGATAAAACTTATTTTAGATTGGTGAAATCGGCTCTAACTATAATGTAGGTACCTATTCGTATTTATTTTGTCACAAGTTTCACATTGTATTATTAAAAAACTTATTTTCACGGTGTTATTCTTAAGGATTGAGATTAAGACGTAATAACTGATAGCCCTATTCAAGATTATGTATAATAATAAACCTATTCACTTGGTGTCGATTATAACACTTTATTATGATTTCGTATTGCTATGATGTGTTTTGTACTCAGTTCTTTGTATGTTTATCGCGATGAACAGTCTGTCGCTTTCCAACAAAAAGCAACGTTAAATCATTGTATGCTTGTGACTGTGCGTCTTCCAAAATCACCCCCGGCCATCCCTAATACCCGACGAAACCAATTTGAATTCAATTTAGCTTTTTTTTTGGAGCAAGCTTTTGTTGCCTCTCAGTTGTGTTTACCTTATTCGATTTCTGTAATTTCATTCATAACAAACTGGATTTGGGGGTACGGGAAGCCCATCGGGGTTGACAAGGGGCGTTTGAAATAATATTCTCTTTGATAAGAGCCGGTTGGTGCGACATAAGTGGTAGGGTCCGGACAATCTCCATAGATGTTGATGTTAAACGAGATTTGTCAGTGTGAAGTGACAAAAACTAATTATGGTTCACAATGATCCGCTCGGGTGAAGGGATAGAGTTGTGGGATATTGTCGATAGTTCCTTAGCTAACTGATTTTGATTTTGCCTGCTTTAAGAATTAATGTATTATTATTTTACAGCAACATATAGTTCTTGCAACTCACGAGGGTACGTGGTTCATGGTTGTGTGTGTGTGTGTCGTATCTGTATAAGTGTGAGTAACCACAACTAAAGCTCACGCGCCCTCGTGAATTGAAAGAACTATAATATAAGTATATCAATTTATTTGGAACTTTTTGGAACAAAACCTGAGCTATGGTCCTGGAATGGCAACTTCGGCCCAGAAAGTGCAGTATTGACAGATCCCCTCTAGGTGGACTGAGGAGGTCAGACGAGTCACAGGAAACCCTGGATACAGGCGGCACAAGACCTAGGCATGTGGAATATTATGTCCAACCGCGTACGCCTCTCGTTTGATAAAAACAGAAAAGCTACGAAACAGATGTTGGACTTAGTCCAAATTGCGCGTCTCACTTTTCCCATAGCTACGTGCATGACCGCCGACTTATCGTAAGCGACATATTTACCTAAATTGCATTTTTTTTAACAAACGATATTTTAAACTATAAAGGGCTATAGCACGTCAACATTTCCCGAGATTATTTACCTAGGAAATATCGACGTGCCCTAGTCCTTTATAGTTTCAAATATGGCTTGTAATAAAAAACTCAATTTAGGTAAATTATGTCGCTTACTATAAGTCGGCGGTTATGGCTCGATATTGTGAAAAGCATATATAAGAACGTCGCATTTTACAGTATAAAATTAAATAATGATGTTTGATTACTATAACTATATAGGTATCTGGCTGTATTGTACAAAAAAAGCTATTACAGTCTGGTGTTATTACTGTGAAGACTACTAAGTAATAAATTATTGGTTACGTGGTTTATCTAATAAATCATTAACGGCACCAAGCGAAATAAAAATTAGTTTTAAATTTTTTATGCTGTAATTATGCCAAATGAAGCTGTAAAATGCACTTAGTTTAATTATATATTATTATCATTGTAACTTCTACTATGAGAACATTCTTAATAGCCACTGAATTTCTTAATAATCATTAAGTTTTTCTCTCTCAATTAAATAAAACGGTTTACACCATTATTTATTAAGTTAAAGTCTAGGAGTCCATTATTTTTTGTTGTTTGAATTTTTTTGTTCTTGAAAGACCTGCTTTATTTAATTTTTTTAAAGAAAAAAAAAGCCAAGCTAAGTAGGTATATATTTTATATTCTCCTCTCCTATCCAAATAAGTGGAAAGCTTGTGTGAATATTGGGATCGATCCACCTTTTCAGTTCGCACTTTTAATCGTTGGACTATTGAGGCTTTTATTTTATATTTTTATTTAATGACAAGATAGCGCTTGACTACGATCTCACCTAATGGTAAGTGACGATGCAGTTGAAGATGGTAGCTGACTAACTTGGAACCGGTATGGCAGTGTACATTCAACCTATACCCCTAATCTGTTTCTACACGTCATCGTGCCGGAACGCTAAATCACTTGGCAGCACGTCTTTGACGGTAGGGTGGTAACAAGCTACGGCCAAAGCCTCCCACCATAACAGACCAAGGCAGTTCAGAAATTATAAATTGACCCCGCTGGGAATCGAGCCCGAGACCTCCCAGTTATAAGACCACAGCGCTTACCGCTGCGCCAGGGAGGTCGTCAAAAAGGCTATGTCTATTAAGTACATATTACCTCTTTATACGGTAATATTACTATTAAATCCATTGCTATCAATGTATCCATCAGACTACTGGATATTACCAACTTTTAATACTCAAAGTTACCAACGGAACGCTATTTCAACATTGCAATCGATCGCTTCTAGGTTAGCACAGATATTTGGGCTAGACAAATTACTTAGACAGATTACACGGTTGTCTGTCGTTACTTATATAATAAATCCAATATCCAAACAAAGTGAACAGGAACATTTCCGTCAATTTGTTCACGTAAGCCCCAGCTGCGCGGGACAAGACAAACAATAACACGGCGCCCCGCGGTTACTTATTGTCTCGCGGCGATTATCTCTCATCTTTGCATTAATACATTCATGACGGCAACTCTTTGACTATTTTTGACCAATTCCAGCATTTTGTTTCTTTATCATTTCAATACGGTTACTTTTTTTCTTACTCTCACTTGGCCCTTTTTCTACATTACTAACACAATTTTTAAGCTATTGCATAGCTTCTATCGCGGGCCGGCGTGGAGACCGAACCCAGAAATTCCGTAACGAAAATAACCTGACACGGGACTCCTCTACGGTGAGCCGCTAGATGGCGCATTTTTTATCAACGCCATCTAGCGGTGAGCCGCTAGATGGCGTTGATATTGATGAAGAATGCTATGCAATAGCTTTACCGCGGCATTCCCCGAGTGCCACACGTCTTTTTTTTTTCATTTTTAAAAAGAATTTTAGCGAACCTGAGCTTGACTTTTATTCTCCGCCCTCCTCCAAATAAGCAGAAAGTCTTCGCGGAAAGGCTGTCTATATCCATCAGCTCTCAGAGACTCATTTGCTGAGCTTTTCGGTCAGGCACGCCACTTCAGCATCTTGGGACTCCAAAGACCATCCCTTCTTCGAACTATTTATTTTAATCTTATTACTTTTATTTTTTAAGTAAGTATCTGGTAAATAGCCTAACCTAAACCAATTTCAGGTAAAATTCTTTCGTAATAGGATTTTCAGTATATTATTACCAGTATGCATAAATATAAACAGTGAATGAATGTGTTGTTTTTCCATTTATTTTTTAAATCGCCGTAGGTACTACCGCTAGTCACAACGCTCTACTCTTTATTTATACTGTGTGCTCAAATTACCGCACATTCCAGCGGAGCAAATAAAAAAAAAACAAAGTTTATTTTCCACTACAACAATTAAAATAAATTACGAATAAAACAAAACGAATTTAATCCTTACAAGGCAATATAACTGTAGAAACGTATATCACAGAACCTGACTTGTGTTCGCGTTGTTCTTTTCTGTAGAACTCCAATGTATCCAACAAATTGGTTTTTTAATTACTCAGGCATTCCTTCTCTTCCTTATTCGTCTAATTTAGAGCTAATCCAACCGTCGAATGCCCCCAGCATTTGCCCCTTTCCATTGTACTCTTTATTATAAAAGCCCCTAATACGAGCCCGTTAAATATAAATTGCGAAGGGTCCTGTGCGATGGGAGTTATTTAATATTAAAAACAAAATGTGCAAGGTTTTCCATTAGCTATTCTATATCATATTTAAAAAATAAGCATTCAATTTTCTACTAGGAAAAGTTATAAAATATCGAATACTAATTAAATGGTATCCAAATATGCAAAGTTTTGGTTGTTTTTTTTTAATGCCGGATTCTACTTACACACTTTATATTCTTTAAAATATATTTTCAAGGCTATTTCATTATATCACTTCCCTTTATTACTTAATTGTAACTGTTTGTTTCTACACACATCATTCAAACAAAAATCAAAGAACCAAACGGAGACGAAACCTTTCAAAAAAGATATGGATATTACTTGAAGGACTTACTATAACCAACAGATATTATGTATCCATTCTTACTAATCCTTACTCCTTACTAATATTATAAATGCTAATGTGTGCTTGTTTGTTGTTTTGTCCTTCAATCACGCCGCAACAAAGTCAGAACAGTAACAGAATAATTGAAGTTAAAGAATAAGAATAAACTTCATCTTTTAACTCATATTAATCTTTTAAATTATTCTGTCATTTAAATGAATTGTAAAATTTAACTTTTTATTATTACAAATTTCAGTCGTTTATAAATTACTCCTTGAGCTCCGAATTCTTTATCTACTTCAAATCCAAATGAATGTTAAGCTAGATGCTATTAAAAGCAAACATTATTAATCATATGAAAATAATTGTGTTTTGTTTCGCCTGGGGTCATTGTAATCAAACGAGCTTTTTTATTTGTTATTTCTGAATATATTGCTTACGAACTTTGCCCTCGGCTATACGCTCGTGATTCTGGTATGGCCACTAATGAACCATGTCCCAAAATATCATTATTATTTTTTTCAGCTAATGGGTTAATAGTAGTACATACAATGTTTTTGCTGAACTTTAGTACACTAATGAAGTCTAATTTGTTAGATAAATTTAATTCTTTCATGCGCTCTAACTTGTTATTATTCTAAGGGCATATAGGTAAGTATTTCGTTATCGTCTGAACTGAAGTTATATTCTCCTCGTCCCTCCAATTAAGCGAAAAGCTTGTGCTAAGAGTACGATACTAGTGCAACGGGTGGGGCTCCAACCTGTGACCTTTCAGTTTTCAGTCCGCACCTTTAACCGTTGAGCTATTGAGGCTTCAAATTTGTTTTGACAGTTTTTGTATTGGTAATCAGACAGCACGTTAAAATTAATTGCATGCATATAGCAAAATATGCAGGCTGTTATGATTATAAAGTTCCTGCTAACTATCAACTGACGAGATATAAGACGCTAAAATGCTTTATACTCGTATTAATACCCTTTTGCACTTTATTCTCATCATTTCTACTGTGAAGCAGTACTTATGTGGAATGAGTGCTTATACAGCTCTCTTAATAATAATAAGAGAGCTGCAAATTATCTAAATATATAAAAGGCAAAGGTGACTGACTGACTGACTGATCTATCAACGCACAGCTCTAACCACTGGACCGATCGAGCTGAAATTTGGTATACAGGTAGCTGTTAGGACGTAGACATCCGCTAAGAAAGGATTTTGGAAAATTTCAACCCCAAGAGGGTTAAATAGGGGGTTAAAAAATCGAACCTAACGTGAGCGAAGCCGCGGGTTAAAGCTAGTTAACATTAAAAATTAAATTAAAATATTTACATACAACTTAAAAAAAACCATCATATTATTAATTCTGCACGAGCTTTTGAGTACCTACTAGCACACAAAAGAATTTACTGTTTTAAAAAAGCTCAAATTAGACGGTTCACTTTTCAGGATTATTGCTTTGATTTTCGAGGCTTCATCGATGAGTCATCGAAAATGAACCATCTAAACACCGACCGTTCACCGTTCACAAGTGATTTTGCTTCCGGGATGAAAGTTTCACTGATATCGTGCATCTTTCAAATATGGTTGAGCGAAGCAATGCAATGGCTAAATCATGCGTCGTGCTCGTGAACGGGTGCCACCAACGGGAATGGGTCTGCTTTGTCTTCCCATGTTGACATGTGTTAGTTAGATTATATGTATTGTATTTTTGAAGCTTCACTATGGAAGCACTGTATACTTAGCTTAGTTTTGTTACTTATTGTCAAATTAGTTTATTTTATTTTTTGAAAAGAGCAACTGCTGCGTTTCTTGCCGGTTCTTCTCAGCAGAATCTGCATTCCGAACCGGTTGTAGATTTATGACGTGTCATAAGTGCTACAAGGTAGCCTACATGAAATAAATAAATTTTGAATTTGAATTTGAATTTCATCGCAAAAATGAAAGATGAACGGTGCGCCGTCTAATTTGGGCTTAACACTCATACATTCATACAATTATCAAGTAAGTACATAATATAAAGTAAATATTTGATTAAAATTTTAACACAAGCTCAACCTATATTACCATGTAACTGCCTGAGCTTTTGATCGGATTCGTAGAGACAAGTTGCAAAAGTTCAACAGCTTTACCGGTATGAAGTAAAGCTTAATTAACTCTATGCTAATCCGCTATTTTGATTGACGTTATCCCAAGTCGAATCTATACACTTATTTGGACCCAGTGTAAGATATCTAACATCTATACTAACATCCATACAAATATTATAAATGCGAAAATAACTGTGTGTGTCTGTAAGTATGTAAGTTGGCTTTTCACGCCTAAACCGCTTAGTTGATTAAGATAAAATATGGCAAGGAGATGGGTTAGATACTTTTTATCCCGAGAAATCAAAGAGTTCCCGCGGGATGTCTAAACAGTCTACTTCTATGAACGAAGTCGCGGGCATCAGCTAGTTTTTTACCCATAACTACATGTCAAAGGAACTGTACTTATGTATTACTTTTCACATCTACATGGCTGAAACGATTTCGATAAAATCTAACGCAGATATGCTTAGATCCTAAAAGAGGCCGTTCTAAAAAAAATCTATATCTAAGGCTGAAATGTATAGACCGCACTCTCATTCTGCTCAGACTCAAGACAGAGATAAAACAAGACAGAGTTAAAACAAGACAGATTTATGTCAGAATATATATTTTTTGTCTCGTTTTAACTCTATCTTAAGTCCGAGCTAAGTTAGAGCACACCCTATAGAATAGCATTAATGTCGGAAAAGAGTGAAAGAAACCAGTATATCTATATATATAAAAATGAATCGCTTAATGTGTTGGTAAGCGCATCACGCGTGAACGGCTGGACCGATTTCGCTAATTCTTTTTTTATTGTGTTTGTTATTGTCAGGAGAAGGTTCTTATGAAAGAAAAAATTAAGAAAATTGCGCGGAAAATTAGAAAATTTAAGAAATATTAACCACCATATTAAATTATTTCTAATGTAACCGCTTTTACAATTCAAACTTTTTTGATGTAACCTTATGGCGTTTGACATAACATTGACAGAATGCGTGCTGCCAATTTCGTCAAAGAGGATGTAAAAAACTTAAGACAGGACAACGTCTGTCGGGTCCGCTAGTTTTCATTAAAATAAACTATTTCACGATTAAATCGATAACACTATATGAAGTTAATGACGGTATCTCAGTATTATATCCAAGTTTTACTACCCATTTTATAGCAATAAGATTAGCAGTACAAAAGCATTATGTATTTCTACAAACATTATTTTAAGATTAGTTTTTCTTCATAACGGTGATTTAATCGTATCTAAAACTTCGAATCTTACAAGTTTCTTGTTAAAGAGTAAGTTATGTAATACGTGTTTTATACTTACGCAACAACTTCAAACATATTATCACGAAAGTTTAACTGCGTTACCAATTTACAGCGTCGCTTAATTAATCCCCAGCTAATCCGACATGTTGATCGACAGTATCGGCCATCTAATCTATTCACATATCTGCACCCGATATTGTTTGTTGCACGCAACTACTAATAATAATTTTAACGTAAAACTCCTATCACCAATGGTTGCCTGGTAGAAATTTCTCTGTAGCAATAAGGCTGCCTTTGCATGCGTAGTTTTAAGTTGTATTAATTTTTGTTTCTTTCTTGTGTTCAATAAAGTTTTTATCTATCTATCTATCTTATTACCAAACGCAACTACAAAGTATATCAACTGTGCCTATAAAATTTGAAGAGTTCCCTCGATTTCTCCAGGATCCCATCATCAAATCCGGACCAGATGACTATGGGACCACCTTGAAAGTATACCCCTTCAACCAAAAAAAGAATTTTCCAAATCGGTCCAGGCGTCTTCGAGTAATCGGGGAATATACGTGAATCCTTTTGTGAAGGCGGTTAAAAAGGGCATGGAAATGAGCTATGGCTTGGAAAAATAAAATTGGTGGTGACAAAGGCTGCTAGTTATTAAAAATTATACACGGTGAAACTTTGATAGTTGTCTGCCCGATGCGGAACGATTTACTTACGGTAAATATTGACTTTGAATTTTATTTCTTGAAGCCTACGAATAAATAATAAGTAAGGAAGTCTAACTGCGTTAAAAAGATGATCCCAACAAAAATTGTGTCAAAGTGGGCGGAGATTAAAATTAAACCGTTGGAGGCGGGGATGAAAAACAAAAATTGCACTCAACAGTTGGACATTTTTCTTGCACGTCAAATTTTCATAACATCGTCCAATGACTCAGCTGTCATAGCAAACATAGCAGCACGCGCGCGAACCAATTCCTGCTTTCGTTCTGAATTTGAACCAATCACCAAGCATATCTATCTGTAACCTTGGAAGTGATTCGTATTTTGAATCATACGTCGTTTTGGTTTAAAGTAGGGCCATTTTTTGAGTGGATTTTGTTCTGAATTAGACTTCCTTACTTATTATTTATACGTAAGTTGAAGCTGTTAAATCGAACTATGTATTAGTACGTAGATTAAGTGGGATACCGAAAACGGCTAGTCAGTTAATTGCAGGATATCTGAATGTCACCTTATTCTCTTAACACCAGGTTAATTGGCAATAAATTAAGTGGTGACTTAAAGGCTTCCAGCCCACCGCGTGCTTATTCGCTGGCATTTAGGTATAAAGTTAATTTAAAGAACAACATCGCTCTAATTACGTCCCGGTTTCTCGTCATGTTTACTTCGTTATCGCGCGTTTTTTTTTTAATTTTCATTTCCTTGGAGGTTCTTTATCATTGCTACTTTATTATTCATATTTTACTTTTATGTTTTATTGTGTTTTTATTTTAAAACAAAAGCCGCGGTATGAAATGGGAACGCTTGTTTAATGTTTGTTAATATTTTAAACAATAGTTTTTAAGTCTCAAAGTTAGGACATTTAAGTGCCAACATTATACCCATATCTATTTTTAATATGCAGACCTAAAATAGGCAAAATAATTACCATTTGTATTCAATAATAATATTATTATTATTGAATACAAATGTAGTAGTACAAATGTAGTACAAATGTAGTAGTATTAGTATTTTTTTTATTGGATGACTAGATAGTCCTTGACTGCGATCTCACCTGATGGTAAGTGGCGATGCAGCCTAAGATGGTAGCAGGCTAACTTGGAAGAGTTCTAAACCAGTTCCCAACAAGTTAGTTCCAAAACCAGGGATGGGTCCACCCATCATTGACTGGATCCCATTGAGCATTCTTGTCCAAGAGCGCGTTGAAAGATGCCAATGAAGGCGGTATAGATGCCATGGCTCAAGCAACAGTAGGGTAGACTGGGTACGGTTGTAACAATTTCCCTTTGAACACCCACAGCATTGCCAATATTGCTATAAACAACTGTTATAGCACTTGATATGAAAGATTGGTTATTTTTCTTCAAATTAATATCAAAAACACATGCACAGGTAAAATAATTTAGCAGATATGAATAATTTTATTAAGTGCATGCGATTGTTACAATCGACCCCATACCAGGGGCGGTTGTAACAGTGATGGGGGACAGTTGTAACAAGCAGAAATAATACAGAGCTGAAGTATTTACACCGGCTTTATTATTTAAAAACGCTTAAATGTACTTTAACTAGTATCACAATATCTTAAGCACATTTTTAACAGTTATTTAGGTAATTTTTTAGAATAAAAATAAATTTACAAAAATAGATAATATTTCCACTACAACTACTTCGGTACTCAACCAAACGAATATAATCTCTAATTATTATATAAAACAAAACTAAATAATCAATAAAATCTAAGTTTAAAATGAAATCAACAATTAAATTTATTTTTCGTAGAACTTTATTTTTTACAGCTTGCCTCAAAGATGCCCCCAAGTTTTATTTCATCATAGGTGTTCTTGTACAACATCGTTTTCACCTCTCGAAGTGTTTCTTACGCGTTTCCTAGGCATCTGCAATGCAAAAATATAGTAAAACTAATGTTACAACCGTACCCATGAAAATCGTTACAACCGTACCCACCACCTATTTTGGCAATAAAACGGACACAGGCATGAGGCTTAATAACGTACATAAAAATGAACCAGCTCATTATAATCTCTAAAATACAACAATTGCATATATTAATACTCAAATATGAAAATTAAATTAGTAGTCACGCTATATCGTGAAAAAATTCATCAAAAATACTTACTTTTGGTTGCCAAAACACAATAGGCCTTCGTTTAAACGTTATAAGTGCGCAGAGTGCGACGCAACACTTTGAATCATGTTGGCACTTGAAATCCGCGTGTTTCTCTCCTTGTACCCCTTCCTGTTTTGTTTATAGTATCGGAAATATTTGAGTTGTTTCAACCGTACCCCGTTACAACCGTACCCAGTCTACCCTACAATGATGTGGGACCACGAAAAGTTTATTTTAACCGACTTCCAAAAAAGGAGGAGGTTCTCAATTCGTCGGAATCTTTTTTTTTATGTATGTTCCTCGATTACTCGAAGACGCCGGGACCGATTTGAAAAATTCATTTTTTGTTTGAAAGGGCATACTTCCCAGGTGATCCCATTGTCATTAGGTCAGGATCTGATGATGGAATCTTGGAAAAATCGAGGGAACTCTTCAAATTTTATAGGCACAATTGTAGGGGCGTTTGAAGTCGGTTTTGTAAAAAGGATTTTTACGTTTAAATTATCTATACATATATATAAAATTCAAAGTCCTGATTGACTGACTGAGATATCAACGCACAGCCTAAACTACTGAAGTTAGAAACTTGCAGTTGGTTCCTTTTATGACGTAGGCGCACACTAAGAAAGGATTATTGGAAATTCCACCCCTAAGGGGTTTAAATAGGGGATGGAAGTTTATATGAAACTCCGTCATTTTTCAAGCTGTTTCCATCAAAGTTGGTATTAGAGCTTTCAGTTAAAAATAAAGAAGTACGTGTGTCACAGTTTTTGTAAATTCCACCCCAAAATCTAATTCCACGCGGACGAAGTCGCGGGGGCAAAAGCTAGTTAAAATATATATGGACTGACTGTAACCTCACCTGATGGTAAGTAGAAATTCAGCTTAAGATGAAGCGCGCTTACCTAGTAAATGCCTATTCACTCTTTTAATTTAAAGGCACCTATGCTATAATAAGCTGCAAAAGGGGAAGCCGGAAAGATATTCCAAATTGCTTTCGAACTACGATAGCAGTGCAGATCTATGCAATACTTTACGGTCCGTTGTTAGAAGGGTGATGGTTGAACTAAATCGAATAGTTCTTGGGCACACTCTCCGAAATATATCTTGAATTACGTAAAACAGTTGATTCACATAATAATGTGCGATTTGCTTTAGTTTATATTTATGCTGTTGCAATGGCTACTAAATAAGCAGTCGCAATCCGTGTTTGTCCTATGTATTTTGCATGTAACTTCTAATCTTCTTAACGGATTTCGTTGTGGTTTTACCATGAAGGTTTCAAAGATTAAAGCTAAAACGTACAAAGCCGGATTACGCTGTCTAGAGACGTCAAGCGAGTCGACGGCAGCCGCTGGACACAAGCGGCACAAGTTCGGCTTCTGTGGCGATTTCCTACCTATGTTCAATAGTTGACGTCCATCAACGATGACAACGATAAATCCTGTAACCTGTTGAAAACTCCATGGTCCCCACATACTTTGACGACCTCCCTGTCGTAGTGGTGAGCGCTGTGGTCTTATAACTGGAAGGTTTCAGGTTCGATTCCCAGCGTGGGCAATTTGAGAATTTATAATTTCTGAATTGTCTCTTGTCTGGTCTGGTAGGCTTTGGCCGTGGCTACCACCCTACCGTCAGACGTGCCGCCAAGCTATTTAGGGTTCCGGTGTGATGGCATGTAGCAACAGATTAGGGGTATGGGTTGAATATACACTGCCATACCTCTTCCAAGTTAGGCCGCTACCATCTTAGACTGAATCGTCACTTACCATCAGGAGAGATCGCAGTCAAGGACTATTTTGTCATCGAATAAAAAAAGTTCCTTGTATAGTTCTTTCAACTCACGAGGGCGCGTGAGCTTTACTTGTGGTTACCTCGTGTACATGCACATTGCGTAAGTATGCGTGCCTGTCCGGAGCCTAGGTGAGCTTTCGCTCCCACTTATATAGATTATAGATATAGATACGACACACACACACACAACCATGAGCCACGCGCCCTTGTGAAGTGCAAGAACTATAAAATTACTATCGATATCACAAGCGACGACGCCACAGCGTGTCGGTACGTCAGTTTTAATTACGGTATTAAAATCACTCTAGCATAAAAGTGCTTCATTAAGACTCTCTTCTCCAAAGTTTATTGACGCATCACCGTGACTCGCCACGAAACACAGTTCACTTCAAGTTGTAATGAGCTTGATTATTTTCTTACAACTTATCAACAAATCCAATCACGCCTATTAATTAAGTGATACTTAAGAAATTTTATATCATACTTGCTCAGTAACTAGGGATTACTATGGTGGAAAGTCTCCTTGTAAGTTGGTGTTTGCAATTCAAGGCAACATTACGTCGCACTATGCTTTAATTGTAATGTTCACTTTACAGTTCAAGCTATGCAAAACTCCTTGGTAAACAATCTCTTTTCTTATAAAATGGTAAGAAAACTTTTTACTGAAAAAAAAACACTGAACATGGCGGCATTTAATTTCTATACATTTCAAACTATGCAAAACTCCTTGGAACTCAGAGCCGTAAAAAAAAATGGAAAACTATTTACGAAAAAAAAATGGAAATGGCGGCATTTCATTTGATCTGAAAGTTTGTGAAGTTTGTTCGTAAAGGGATTTAAGTTATTATAACAATGTCAAGCACTTCATCAGATGATGATAAAGGAGGAGAGCCTGATTTTTGTTTGCTTGAAGCAGAACAAATGATGCAAAATCTTTTGCCGGATAAGTCCAAAGTTACCTCGCAAGAATGATATAAAGTAGAATGCTTACCTCGGTTGCAAGTAGCTATTACACCCTCGAACTATATTCACCCTCGCTCGCTGCGCTCGCTCGTGTGACTAAATATCTCGGGTGCACGCGATCCATTAGCGCCCTATGCGAGCTGCGCTCGCACTGGCGCCAAATTGGATCTTGTTCTGTAATAGCTTACTTACGTCCCTTGTGTAACAATCTACTAATATCATAACTGACAAAAGATATTAATTTTACTAATTGTGTTGTTTCAGTTGTGAAGTTTCTGATTGAATTATCATAAAAATATTGGTGGAAACATCTTAAGGCTGTTGACTTAAGACTAACCCAAAGGTTACAGGTGCGGACTGACAACTTAAGGATATCAGGATCGATCCTCACCCATTGTACTATTGTCTTACCCACTCCCAACTCAAGTTTTTACTTATTTGGAGGGGAGAGGGGAACAGTATTGTATTTCTTACACTTACCCTATAAAAGTAGTAGTGGAGAAAATAACCACGTTCATAATTCATGTATCGTTATAACTTATAGCCTATTTATTTATGTCAGATGATTTATTTCGGAACAAAAATGCACATGAATCATTCCGTGCGACAGCTGTTAACAATACAATTTCCTCGTCGTGTGACTGCCTGTAAGATATGTCATACTTATTACTAGAGCGTGGCATTTCCTGCAAAATGGTATTGAGGTGAACAAAAACACTGCGCTTTTTTCTTACTCAGTAAATAGATACCTGAATAAAAGCTTTCTGTATTATAATCGCTATCTTTATCAATTACTTGCTTTAACCCGCGGCTTCGCTCACGTTAGGTTCGATTTTTTAACTCCCTATTTAACCCTCTTGGGGTTGAAATTTTCCAAAATCCTTTCTTAGCGGATGTTTACGTCCTAACAGCTACCTGTATGCCACAGTTCGATCGGTTCAGTGGTTAGAGCTGTGCGTTGATAGATCAGTCAGTCAGTCAGTCAGTCAGTCAGTCAGTCAGTCAGTCACCTTTGCCTTTTATATATTTAGATATTGAAACTCTTACGGTTATGTAACATGAAAGATTTAGATATTACGTGTAATTCAGTGAAGTATCCCTGCGAGACCAAATCAATAACAGGACAAGAACACTTTTTTCTTATTCAGTAAATAGGTACCAAAATAAAAGCTTTCTGTATTATAATCGCTACCTTTATCAATTATATTGAAACTCTTATGGATATGTAACATGAAAGATTTATATATTACGTATAATTCAGTGAAGTATTCCTGCGAGATCAAATCAATAGTAGAAAAGAAAAGATCAATAGTAGAACCTGAGTTACCAACATGCCTAATTTAGTTGCCAAGCTGAAGTGAGTATGGGTTGGCACAATGTTCAAAGAACGTTCGTTCGTTCCACGACGGTCGTTCCACGATGCTAGTACGGTGATCTCGCATTGGAAAGCGTAGAGTTGGTAGATCCCTTATTAGGTGGACCGACAATATCAGTTGAGTCGCAGTGATCCATTGAAAATAAGCGGTACGAGACAATAATAGTCTATACAAGAAGTCTATACAAGAAACCAATGTCCAGTAGTGGACGACTATCAGTTAACAACTCACATCTGATCAATCTCACATAATGATTCATTCATCTCTATCAAACTCTAGTTTTATCAGTATCATCAATACTTTTTTTAACGCGGCAGCAGTATTGACACCTTAAAAAGCCTTTAATAATCATTTGGCTGTCTTTCTTAGTAGGTACTGCTACCGCATTGTTTAATTCGCATTAATAATATCGTATTATAAATTGAATGTCCTCAAGAACACTTGCGCTTGGCCATTCATATTTTTTTGTAATCTCCCACACAATCGCGCTCCGATCAGGTACCAACGAGGTTTGACGTTGGAAATTCAAAACAATAATGTGGTGCCTTTTATTCTTTTTTTTTTTTCAGATAAATTATTCATGTCATAATCCGAGTGATGGGAGCGATCGTAGTGCCGCGTTCCGTCGACTCATCCGACAGGTCTAATTTAATGCGCGCATTTATTATTGGTAATGGAATTAACTGTGTCCGATTATCATACGATTTGATGGACGCACTATCTCCCGATCGCCGCTACGTGCCGCCCACTGCACTTAAAAAACCCGACTAAAGGTTACTGCACACATATCTACTCGGAAACGGATCATCACCGCCTCAGCTCGAGCCATTTAGTATTCTTTGTATGAATTCCCTAGTACAACGTAGTCTTATCAGCATCGTAACGGCGTTACCTTGCCTCGGAATAAGCTCGCAATCCGCAAGCGGTGCCTGGTCAACTCGCGATTTCAGCGCTTACGTCTATACTAGTCATCCACGAATTTATATCTCGCCGTTCCCACTCTCACGTCTTGCCAGCACCCCGCTTACCCATCCCGCAGCCTAGTCAAATACATTCGATTTAAGAATGATTGGAAGTATGTAATATGTACCCGTTAACGCTGAGTCGTCCACCTGGTGATGTGTAGCCATCAACCAGTGGTCGCCGAGCTGTAGTCGTAACCGAGTTGATGTACTGGAGGTGCTGATCAACTCCATTTACGTGCTAGCGTTCAGTTGACATCTGGTTGACGACGAGGACATTAGGCGAGGTGGTGACCATCCGTTTTCGAGCTGATAAACGTGTGCTATAACCTTTAAGCACCGTCATTACGACTAATTATTATTATCTTTATGGTAGCAATCGGCCTGCCTCGTTCGTTTAGCCGTCTTTCGATAAAGCGCTACTTCAAAACGCAATTCCTTTGTCATTTTCTGTCCCCGAAAACTTGTGGCCGTTTTTTTTCGGCGGGTATTCGTTTTTTTCTTGTAATAACAGAGCGGCGCCCGTGCCTACTCGATTTGATTACGCTTCTTGGGTCGCCTTCATTATTTGCGATGATACGGATGTTCTTGCCTTTTTTGTTTTAAACTTCTTTAATATCCTGTCGGCGCACTATGTTCTTATTAATAAAATTACATTTGTCCGTAATTCTATGACACGGACTTTTTGTTCCAAGAAAGGAAATACCGTGGAACTATTTAATATTACTTTGTTAGTTTATTGCGAGGTGGCGATATTTCATTTTAAATGTACAGCGTTTCGAATGTAGTCACACAAAATAGGTTTCTGCAATTCTGCCGTTTAAATTAGTGGCTCGTGCTTGTGTAGTCACGTTCTGTTTTTTGTACTTAAGGTAAGTATAGAGCGGGTTACTTAAGCACGTACAATCAGTCAAATGACTGGCCAAAACAGACTTATTTTTACTATCTAACTTTCATTCTTAAATAATGTCCTAGCCCAACCGAATCCGGCCACAGCGGCCAATCTCCACAGACATTAGCCATGTGCGCGCGAGATATTATAGTGCATACGTGTGTGCACAAATACAGGTGCACTCTCTTTTCCAGGCCAGGCTTCTCCGGCTATCCCTGTTTAGAAAGGTTATAGACGTTACTGCTATAGTCTTGGAGCAAAAATTTTTAGCTTCACTTATAGCTTACTTATTTTTCACTTAGGTACATTTTTGCATCACCACTTATCATCAGGATAGCAGTCAATTACTATGATTAAAAACTTGCATATTTTTTAAGAAAAGCTCATAAGGTTCATCGTGATATATTAGATTTTTCCTAACTTTATAAATGCGAAACTGTGTTTGTTGTTGGTTTGAGTTTCAATCACGCTGTAAGAGAGCTACAGATCGACGTGATTTTTTGCATGGATGTAGTTTAGGACCTGAAAAATGACAAAGGCTACGTTTTATCCTGAAAAACAAAGAGTTCAAAAAATTAATTCCATGCGGAATAAGTCGCATCGGCTAGTAAAATATAGTTTTTATTTCGTCCATAGAATGTTTACGTACCGGGATACCTGTCTTTATTATTTCGGTCCTTTTCAGAAATACTTCTATTTACAAGGAATTCTAACGTCGCAAGTGTGAGGAGATTAATCGGCGATCTCAACTCTCGAGCACACGCGCGGGGGTGTTATTTCAGAAAGAATGCCCGGAACGTGCTTCCTCGCTGACCCCCAGCGGGTTACAAATACCCGCTCCACGGGACGAATGACGTCCATTCGTTACTCTCCTTTAAATTTGGTTTAGTGTCTCAATTAATTACGGGCTTACTTGGTAAAAACTTCCATTATTACTTCCAAAAAAGTGTCAATTAAAAAGAACATTTTTAAAAAACAAGCTTTTAGTAGATGGCTACATCGTCAGACCCTGAATATCATCTAGAACCAGAATACTTGTTAAGATAAATCCAACGAATTCTATTTCTGATCTATAGCGTTATCTTTCTCGATAAAGTAGTACAGCTTTCTGAAGCTTTAGTATCGATACTACTCAGGTATCGATCCTTTTTTCGAATCCTTAAGCATCATGCACAGGACTCGACATAACTGGAAGGCAAACTTAATCGTATTTGGTTTCCCTAATACCTTAACCTTGGACTCTACTGCTCTGAATAAAGATAAATATTTAGTAGCTTTTGCCCGCGACTTCGTCTGCGTAGAGTTAGATTTTTAAAAATTTGTTTTTCCGGGATATAAAGTATCCTATGTTACTCGCCAGGTCCTCAGCAATGCCCATGCGAAAAATCACATTAGTCTGTTGCTTCTTTGCTGTGTTATTGATAAACATACCAATAAACAAACACACTTTCGCATTTATATTAGTAATGCAGTAGCTTAAATTAGAGATGTGTTACAAGGTAATGCTTCTAATTAGGCAGTTGGATATACTATATTATTGCAACAGGTATAGCTAATACAACCACATGATGTGGTTAAGTTAATTTACCTACTTGGTAGAAACTTGTTAGGGATGTTTACTTTGACAAACCCCATATCTACAGGTTATTAGGGCCTATTTATTCATCGTCAAGTAAGCTGACGTTTTGTCACTTTTGGCCAACTGTCGAAACGCATCATAATATCGCCATCCTCGGAGTATAAAATGGTAATCGCCATAGTTCATTAATTATGGCGATTACCATTTTATTTTCCGGGGATGGAGATATTTTCTGAAATAGACCATAACGAACATAATATTAAAGTAAGTATACACTCATATTATGTTGTTTATATAATTAACTATACAGTCTATACAGTCAGTCAAATAATTAATTTATACTAACTAGTATGCAATAATAGAGCTGTGTTAAATGAAATGAGTTACCGTTTCGCTGCAATTACATTTTACCCAAAATCGGATGTCGATGCAAATTTTAAATCCACATTCGCAGGGACGCTTTATTCTGAATGGCGGCTCGTTATTTTTATTTTGGGGGAGGTCTCCTCTATTCACATTTTCGTCAGTGAACGCATTGTGGAGATTTAAGGAAGCAGGAAACCATTACAGCTCCATATGTACGAAGTTGTATAAATTTTGGTGATAACTTACGTAGAGTTTTGTACATAACTCGCGCTTGCCCGCAACTTCGTCGCTCAACGGTTAAAGGTGCAGACTGAAAACTGAAAGGTCGCAGGTTCGAATCCCACCCGTTGCACTATTGTCGTACCCACTCCTAGCACAAGCTTTCCGCTTATTTGGAGGGGTTAGGAGAATATTAGTCAACTTCAGCTTGGCTAATATTCTTTATTTAAAAAAAAATCAATCCAACGACGGCCCACTACATAATGCGTACCTACCGTGGCACAGGTCTCCTTTCGAATACAAAGGATGGAGACAATAGTTCACTATTCTGGTTAGTGTGACTTTACAGATATTACACATCTTTGAGAACATAATGGAGAGAGAGTTTGGTTTTAAAAAATCAACTCTTTGTTTTTCCGAGATTTATATTCTCAGCTATACCTACTCATGCAAAAATCACGTATTTGAAGGACAAATCAACAAACACGTATACTATTAGTACCTGAGTATAGTAAGGAGGCTGAAAATAATTTCCTTTCGACATGGACTGAGGTTTTGAAAATACCAACTTCAACACCTACCTACTATGGGCCAACATTCTTCTAAAATGAATTTTCTATTTTTGTTATAAAGAGAACTTTTGTACAACATGACCACAAAATAAGCTATAATATATACTAATATAATAGATATCAACAATTTTCGTTAGCACAGAAAGGAGTATTGAAAATCTGCCAAAATATCAAGTTCAATGAAACTTTCAATGAAATCGGCTCTGATTCATCTAAGTGAATTAAGTTTTCAATTGACGTAGTTTTCATGGAGCATGAAATTGCGATTTTTTTCCAAGTTACTGTAGTATAAACGCAAAAATTCTTTTTACAAAACTGACTTCAAACGCCACTACAAAGTATATCAATTGTGCCTATAAAACTTGAAGAGTTCCCTCGATTTCTCCCGGATCCCATCATCAGATCCTGACCTGACGACAATGGGACCACCTTTTTTTTTGTTTGAAAGGTATATATACCCTTTTAAATAAAAAAAAAAATCCAAATCGGTCCAGGCGTCTTCGAGTAATCAAGGAACATACATAAAAAAAAGATTCCGACGAATTGAGAACCTCCTCCTTTTTTGGAAGTCGTTTAAAAAGTTCGAAAAAGTGATAGTACTGTTTTTTTCGAGATAAAATAACGTTATGGTCAATCTATAATCTATTTTCGACCTGCCGTCTATATTACGAACAGTAAACGTAGTACGAGTAGGTACAAATCGCACCCATTGAGCAATTGCAGTCGTCCCATTACGAATGCTTCACGCTTAGTTGAAGGGGAGAGAGAATATTCGCCCAGCGCAGATATCTATACGAATATACGAGTATTATACGTCTAGATAGTGAGAGGCCACGAAATAAATCTGAGCACTAAAGGTTTCGTTTGTAATGAAAATGTTCGGTCTGGTTCTAGGTCCTCCTGTACCTAAATATAGAATAGGAAAAGGTGACTGACTGATTGGCTGACTGACGAATTGACTAATGAATCTATCAAAGCACAGCTCAAACCTCTGGACGGATCGAGCTGAAATTTGTCATACAGATAGCTATTATGATGTAGATATCTGCTAAGGAAAGATTTTCGAAAATTTAACCCCTTAAGGTGTAAAATAGGGGTTTGAAAAATCGAACTTAACGTGAACGAAGCCGCAGGCAAAATCTAGTACAATATATAGGAGAACCTAGAACCAGACCGAGTATTTTGATTGGTTTGACGATCTCCCAACCCTCTGAGTGGTTTTAAAGTAGGAGGTCTTGAATTCAATTCCCGGCAGAGTCAATGTGGTAACTTTAATTTCTGAAAGAACTATTTAATGTTTTGTATCATTTTAAAGGCAAAATGAGATATCAAGCCCACTATGTCTTATATACACGGTGATATTTTATTCCCCGTAAACCCTGAAGGAGGTGAATGTGCTTATGAAACTGAACAACTTTCCCCAAGGAATATAGGTCGAAATATGAAAAAATATTTTGGACCTCCCATAGTAAATCAATCAGCTAATCGTCAATTTTGTATGGAGGGTCTAATTTTTTTTTCATATTTCGACCTATGTTCCTTGGGGAAAGTTGTTCAGTTTCATGAGCATATTCACCTCCTTTAGAGTTTACGGGGAATAAAATATCACTTTGTATATAAGTATAATATAGTGAATAATATCTGCAGATGCAGTGTTCTGGATTCACAAGGTATACTGCCCCTTTCCACGTTAACTACCATCTTGGACTGCATCCTCACATATCATCAGGTGAGACGGTAATCAGGCGCTATTTTGTCATTGAGTTAGATAATATAAAACGTTATTAAAGAATGGCCCCTTTAAATCACACTTTTAAATAACGTTAATCTATAAACGATACGTTCGTTATTAGCTTCTCTTTATCCACAAAAATTTCAATACGCGAACGACCCATAAATCCGTCATAATTTTCTTTATAGCGTCTTTCTATTTTTTACGAGCGTCGAATATCTAGCGCTCTCCAGTCTCCAGTGTCTAATGAATTTGTAGCCACGTCTTAAATAAGTTCTGTCATCGCGTCGGATGTTTCATATAAATCGCTAACTTAACGACGTCGACACTTAATAAAGTTTATTTTTAACGGTTCTTTATGAAGCTTGATTTGTAACGTGTTTTTAAGCTATCCGAGTAATAAATATGATGGAATCAAAGTTATTATTTAATTTTCTTAATGATTTCGAATCAATTTTATCTGCATGTCGATTGAAGGTGTTTTTAAATAGAAAATTATAAAAAAGCCATGATAGACTGATTGAGTAGATACCATACCATTTTTTTTTTCTACCAGATTCGATAGACTTTAACTAATTTATTATGTTTTTGGTGATATTTTTAAATATAATAATATAATGTTGTGGTGAATACTGTGGATGAGAGAGACTCCGGATTCAATTCCCAGTTGGGCCAATTTGAGAAGTTATTAACTTAATTATATAAGAAGTTAGCCCGCTTCCATCTTACACTGCAAATTGAGATGAAATAAACTTTATTATTTCATGTTTATTTACAAACCAATTTCAAAAATAAATGGCTCTTTACTCATAATGTTACCTTCACATATTTTTTTTTTAAATAATATGAATATATTTTTGAAATTTCGACCTTTTGGTTTTTAGTCCCTCGCTCTGACCGCTATTGAGGATTATTTTCTGTGATCCTTATTACTAATATCCTTCGATCCTTACTAATTTTATAATGCGAAAATGTGTTTTTTTGTTGGTTTTTGAGCTTGTTGGTTTGTCCTTCAATCACGCCGCAACAAAACAACGGATCGACGTGATTTTTTGCATGTTTATAGTTAAGGACTGGGTAACATTAAACATAGGCTTCATTTTATTCTGGAAAGTCAAAGAGTTCCTTCGGGATTTTAAAAACTAAATCCACGCGAGTGAAGCCGCGGGAATCAACTAGTTCTAATATAAATTGTGTGCTTGTCACGGTTTCATTGACGTTTTCGTACATTTTGATATGCAATAGACAACAGTCCCCCAGAGAGAGAGAGGCGACGACTGTCATAGACAAAGGCATATCGGGCGTACTTCCGGCAAGGCACAACAATGGTGGAATAATGACTCATTACTGTTGTATAACCCTTCCAAATTACGCTATTTATGCCCCTGTTAGGGAGTATTTACGTGGAAAAATTATTACTTTTTATTCATAACAGAGGTGTTATCAATAATCACCCTTCAAACAGAAGTAGAGTGTAAACGACGGTTATTCACACATGTCTTTAAAAGAACATTAGTGCGGTACATAACAGGTTTCATTTATGAATCACCGTGTGACATTTTTTTAAGCTATTGCATATTGCATAGCTTCTATCGCGGGCCAGCGTGGAGACCGAATCCAGAAATTCTGTAACGAAAATAACCTGACACGGGACTCCTCTACGGTGAGCCGCTAGATGGCGCATTTTTTATCAACGTCATCTAGCGGTAAGCCACTAGATGGCGTTGATAAAAAATGCTATGCGATAGCTTTACCGCGGAAGTCCCCGAGTGCCACACGTCTTTTTTTTGAGGTTTTAAAAGTTAATAAGTTGCAATATTCTTACATCGCCATTCAGTTTATTATTTTTGAAAATTTGTACCTATAAATTAAATTAAATTAAACACTCTTTATTTCTACCTACTACCGCATAATTAGTAGGTATTGTTGTATATTTTATTTTCGTCTACTTTTTTTTACCAGAAATATTTATAAGAACATCAAAATATTAAGGAAAGTTATAAGTACATAGTTCATTTGTGTCAAGCGAATACAATTTGCTGGTTTCGTTTGATATCACGTAGGTACTTCACTTATCTACTGCAAGAAATCGCCGAGGTTACATGCCAATGGACATAATGTACATTTCTTCCAGAAGTCAATATGAAACTAGCTAACACTTGCAGAAATAGGCATGCTGCAAGTGATTGCATGGTGCTGCAAGTAACTTTCCAGAACTGAATTCTGCGAAAGCTAGTGAACTTTGTTTTAGATTTTAGGGTCAAATCAGCGATAGAGCCATTTCAACCTGATTTAGGTACCTATTGTGTGGAGCGGGTTGTTACGTTCCCTCAAATATGGTTGAGCGAGGCAATGGCTGGATCATGCGTCATGCTCGTGAACGGGTGCCGCCAACGGGAATGGGTCTGCTTTGTGTCTACCCATGTTAACATGTGTTTGGTTGCGGTAGGTGTACATTTTTGAAACTTCTGTGTGGAAACATTGTGTGCATAGCCTAGTTCCTTTTAACAATTGTAAAAAAAAAAAAAATTTTTTTTTTGAAAAGAGCAACTGCTGAGTTTCTTGCCGGCTCTTCTCAGCAGAATCTGCATTCCGAACCGGTGGTAGATTTTTGACGTTTCATAAGAGCTACAAGTTGGCCTACATGAAATAAATAAATTTTGATTTTGATTTTGATTTTTGAAATGTATAAAATTCTATTAGAAACAAAATTCCTACGATAATAAGTTTAATAAACTGGTTTTTGTGTAATAGCAATCATTTCCAATGTGAACGCATCGCAAGCCGCGCTCGACAGTTCGTACACCCGTAACTACCATACTTCCGTGACCAATCGTGACGGATAAGCCTAATTTATCACACCGTTTCAATTCTAATGTAAAGCATATCGCCCACACTACAAGCGAGCCGCGTCCGCACGCGGCGAACGTATTCATTGAGGAGCTCCGTCCATCATCTCAGAAGATATTCATCAGATCTTCACCAAATTTAAATGAAACCAACTTGACGATACGTCCTTTTACGAAACAAAAAAAAAATTGAAATCGGTCTAGATATGACTTATGGAGTAACATTGCCAAAGAAAAAATATAGCATAGCTTGAACTGGTTAATAAAATATATTTTTAGTCTATTTAGGAAAAATTAACTGTATTCTATATGAAAAGAAGCAGAAATAGGCTTTTAGTTTTTATACTTTTTTTTGTTCGTATAAAATCTTTATTGACTTTAGCACAATGCTGCTAGTAATGTATCCTATTAGATTCTGCGACGACAAAATATTTTGTTTCAATGTAAAAACAAAACTTGCAACACGTTACGCTTTATCTGGCAACGTGAAGCAGAAGTACTGTTGAACAGCGTTTTAAAAACGATAAGCGTCACGTATTGCGACTCAATTGTTGCACGGTGCACCTCAATTGAACTCAGTACTACATAGGTTATCAGCTTAGATTATATAATAATCAAAGTTTATCAGTTTTATTTGTTGTGTGCCTCGTGAGAGAAAACCAACCCATGACGTCATTCGCAGTCTGAACATGCCAACACGCCCGCTTGCGGCGATTGTGGTTCGTCTCTAATGGACGATAACCTTAACTTGCAGGTTGCGTGTGTGACAGAATATTCTATTAGTATCACCTTAGTGCTCCGTCGATTAATCTTCGCGGGTTATTACGGCATAAGCTGGATTAATGATTATTTGTTAAGCGATACCATCGAAGGCGGCGTGAACCTTTTAGGTTCGTTTTATAAACGCTCAGCGATATAGCTTCGTTATAACATAGGATTAGCACGACTGCGTTTCCATAAACATTGGTATATTATATACAGCTAATAGTCCGCAGTTCCGCCCGCGTATTATATTACAGGTAGTAATGTATGAGAACTCCTGTACGCTTCCCACGCCAAATTTAACTACTACTCGTATAGACTTTTGTAAATAGACCTAAGGAGTACAATAACCAGACATACCTAAGGTACATTCGATAACTGATCGAGTGCGAGTCCAGACACAAATATGGCGAAAAGTACCTACCTAAATTCAGAATTTATACAGGTAGGTACGCAATTTTTGAAGTCAGTGCCAAACCAAACAGGTGAAAAATACTAGTTAAAATTAAATTATTATTAGCTGTATCACAGATTATTATAGTAAAACATTCATAGATATTTACACGTTACTTTATAATAATAAAATAGAAAAACAAATCAGAATATAATATGTAGGTATCATTTTTAACAGATTCATAAAATCAGAATCAACCGAAAATCTTATTACTCGTACATATTTTTTTAACGAAAGCGAAAATAATATGCCCTACAAAATAATACAAAGGAAAATCACGCAATCAAGGTGAAAAAATATTGTTACGTCTTTCCGATACGAGAAAAATGAAATACACGAATAAAGCCAGCTGGGAGGTCTCATAAACTTACAAATCGTATATGAAAAAGTCATGTGAGATACAAAATATTATTAAAGCTACGAAATTATTCGCATCTAATGTAGTTCCGTACATATTTATCCTTCCTAATGCCTTACATTAACACACCGGGCCCATAACCTTCATTGGGCTAGATATAAAGTAACGGATAATACCCGAGCTAGAGAACGCTCTCGTCTATTTATTGCTCTAATAAATATTTACGTCATAATCCGACGTTATGGTGGCGCGGAACTCCAAATCCGACCGTTTTAGTCAACATAAAAACAACACCTGGGATCTGATGTATTTTAGTGTTTTGATATTAAAATACTATTCGTTTATTAATGGAATTTACTATTTTATGTAATTTTTTTATGTGGCAATTTAAGGCCATCCTCATACAGGTTAGCGAGAAGCACAGTCTTTTTCGCTTTTATTCTTCTGACTAATCTATCAACGCACAGCGTAAACTACTGGAAATAGAAAATTGAGAATTTTGATAGTAGGTTCCCTTTATGACGTAGGCGCTAGGCATCTACTAAGAAAGGATTTTTTGAAATTCCACCCCCAAGTGGGTTAAATAGGATGGGAAATTTTGTTTGAAAGTCCGTAACTTCTCAAGTTATGTCCATGAAACTTGGTATTTGTGGACGATTCAATCCCTACCCGATGTACAAAGTCTTCCCAGTTTACCCACTTGTAACGCGAGATTTACGTTTATTTAGAGGGGAGAGAGGAATATTAGTGAGGTTCAGCATATTAAAATCTTCTGATTTTACATAAATAATAATAGTACATAATCTATAGGTACCTACCAGATCGTTTATTGGTTCGGTAAAAAGGAATTCATTCCGACGACGCAGTGTGTGGCCAATCATTAATCATAATAATAAACTGATTCTAATAATATTGAAGCTACTAAACACAAAATCTATTACCAAACTATTTGTTCATCTGATTGCTTTTGTAACGCTCATTAAAATAAAACCAACTACATTTCACAATGAATAATATTTGAATGTTATTAAAATTGTGATACTATTTTTCGGACTTAGATAAGTACAAGCAATTAAATTCATCGAGATCATCTTAGCCGGTGGACGTCTACATATATAGGACTTTTTCAATGTGCGTCAACACACCCGTGCTGCCCGTGCTTCTCTATTGGCTATAATGCATTGTTGCAGAAAGAACGCGATAAATTCAGCCAATCATCACAATTGAGACTGTGATAATTATCGATGAAGCTTTCACAGAATTGGCCTGCCAGTCCTAAGCTTTCCGCATCCAGCGGCTGTAAGCGACTCGCCAAAGATCAATCGTCCACTAAGAAGACCTACAAACATTACGACTCGCGGTGCGAGGTCTCCACCTTGGAACTGGTTGGAGTTCCGATGGGCCAATGCTCATCTAGCTCTCCATCATCTCATCTAGTTCTTCTAGCTTCTTCGTTTTGAGCTGATAAGTTGTCAGTAACTCTGGTCCTCTTACAGATCTCCTCAATTTTGATTTGATTACAAAAGGATACTCCGAGCATAACTTTCTCCATCACCTGCTGTGCGACCTCCCGAATAGGAATATTTATTGTCTTTCTGCACACGGGCATGAAGCCAGAGGAAGAGCTCGCAAACTTGGCAAAGGTATGACTGGGTAGGTGGAAGAACCAAGTCACTATATCCACTTACTTACCAAAATCGCAGGCGATAGCAGATAGCTTTCTCCCTCACCTCTAGTGATTTGTGGAAATATCTATAAATATATAAAAGGCAAAGGTGACTGACTGACTGACTGACTGACTGACTGACTGACTGATCTATCAACGCACAGCTCTAACCACTGGACCGATTGAGCTGAAATTTGGCATACAGGTAGCTGTTAAGACGTAGACATCCGCTAAGAAAGGATTTTGGAAAATTTCAACCCCAAGAGGGTTAAATAGGGGGTTAAAAAATCGAACCTAACGTGAGCGAAGCCGCGGGTTAAGGCTAGTCTTAAGATAAGAAAGAGTTATCTCGCACTAAGATTTTTAAAACAAAGTCTAAACTGCCCTTTAATTTAGGAACGCGATTGAATTTATGGACTGGATATTCAAAGCACGTTGTTAAATATCGTTAAAACCATTGAATGATCGCTCCGATTCAGGTTCTAAGATCTTTATTACCCTATCTAGATTTAATGGTGGTTTTATTTGGATTATAATTAAGAATATCATGATTTATGTTTATAGCTAAGATATCTAATGGGTATTTTTTATCGAAGAGTGAAGACTGGTTTTCGTTTAGCTCCGGAATCTTTAAATGGTATTGGGTAGGGATTTTATGATTGACTTTTAAAAGAGTGTCTCTTTAGAAACAAGTTAGAAGCCCCAAATCATACCGACCTGAAAGCATGCTAGTTTTTTTTTGCATTTAATGATAAGAGAACTACCTAATCAGGTGCAAGATGTTCTTATTATTACCTTAATTTTTATTAAAGAACATTAAAGCATGGCTAATATTCCTCTTTACCCTCTAAATTAAGCACAGTAGGTTAATGATATTTTATTAATCATCATTATCATCATTCAATTCTCATTATACTTGTATCTTACGTCGTTGTTTTTTCGATTTTAGGACTGGAAATAATGATTGGAAATCAGTATATTTCAAAATTGATACAAAAATTCGTATCGTTCCATTCGGCGTCCATTCATATTACCATATTACGTCAACATTATGTCGTGACCACGTCGTGACATAAAAAGCTACAATTAGCATTTCCAAAGGACAAAGCGCCGATAAATTGTATTCAAATTTCGCGTGACGCCTTCGTTCGTTGACAGTATGACAGCACTGTGACAGGTCTCGCCTGCAATAGGACAGGGGCTATTTAAGATAACTACACGCGACAAGACACTACAATAATATTATTTACTATTAAGTCTGTCTATATAGACAGACTTATATTGACGAATTAATCAATTTCTCCCCTCCCTCCCTTCCCTCTTTGATTTCTGGTATATTATATTTATAATTAATCTAAGATCTAAGGAAAGGATTTCGAACTTAACCATAAGCGGATTCAAAAGTTTTTCTTTTCGGATATTGAGTAACGTCACCGAGTAAACTTCCCTATTTCAAAGATGAACATAGTAGGTATAGTACGTTTATCTCACGAACTTACGGGCGCTTTACTTGTGGTTATGTCGTGTACATGCACATTGCTTAAGTTTGCGTGCCTGTCAAGAGCCTAGCTGAGAGCGGTCAGGCGCGAGCAAGCTCACACTTATACAGATACGATACACACACAACCATGAGCCACGCGCCCTCGCAAATTGCAAGAACTATATATACCAAGGGTTTCTGCATACTCCATTTTAAAGTATCGACGAAGGCCTTGAAAGGATGAAAAGTAGAAAAAAATTTTTCAAAAAATAATATTATGTGGATTATAATAAGTTTTAAAATATCGAAGTTTTATTTGACAACTGCTTAAGACAGATGTTAGTTGACTTCTGCCAAGGAATGTGGGTTAAAACTCAGGACAAATATTTGTTAAGGACGTTTATCTTTACAAGTGTTTCCGGACTTCTGTAAAGAAATCGAAATATTTCTTAATGGGAAACTATTTAGAAGCTTGCTTTAACAGTGCTACTAATAAAATAATGTTATATTTGATACTTACTAATCCGTAGTAGTAGTAGTACTTAGATTAGTGTTATAATAAAGGTTTTTGTACTCTCTAAGCACGATAATATTTATTATTTGCTCTTCTATAATAGTCAAGATTTTTAAACGCGAAATTGAAATAGGCCAAAAAGGCAAAATAGTCCATACACGCGTCGTCATAATATCTTCAAAATATTGGCTAAACAGATTAATACAGCAAAAACAATATTTACCAGAATTATTCAAAAGCTATTTTAAAAAAAAAGACACTAGCTCAATTACCTATAACTCAGAGGTGCAGAATTATTAAAGAATGGTAGATATATTTGACGATTCGAAAACACTTTGTAAAAGTTTATTTGATTAAAAAAATATTCAATTCTATTCTAATTATTAAGAATTAAATGCGCATTTCTACGTTTTTAATATTGAGACTGGAATATCGAGCTTTTTTACTAAAGATGTCATTATCAACGTTATATTTTTCAATAACTAGTATTTCGTGTAAGTCGTGCATGTGTGTACACCCTTAGGTTATGCAAGTGACACAATGAGTCATCGGTGCCGAAGCGTGACAGAATAAATACGTGTTTCTGTGACAACTCCACTTTTGATTGATCGATACCGCACAATTTCTCACAAGGGTGGATATGTATCAAAATATACGGTTGTTCAAAAAGACAATATGAATAGATAACTTAGAGTTCCATATTGTTCTCAAAAATGTGTGAAATCTACTTGTCCGCACTTGGTCAGGACGGTGGACAAATAATGAAATAATACTCCCGACCAAATCCGGTCACGGCGGCCAACCTCCTCAGTGATTAGCCATCTGCGCGGGAGATATTATAGTGCACAAGTATTTGCGCAGACAGAGGTGCACCCTCTATCCCTTCATTCTCATACTCCGATGGGACGAAATCCGCCACGACCGGAAAGAGATCAGGTGCAGGATCGTTGGTTTTACGTGCCCGCCGAAGCACGAGGGTAATTGAGGCCAACTTCCTAACTCCGGACTAGTACTGAGAATTTCTTTGACAGAAAAACCCAATACATTTTTTTGTGGCCCGACCCGCGAATCGAACCCGGGACCTCGTCATCCATAGTCGAACACGCTAACAACTAAGACCAATGAGGCAGTCCTGGAGAATGGCGTAAGCCACACATTCGAGAAAAGACTAGGTAGTGAGCCGACGATGAGTTGAGTAAAACGAATCAATGAATACCAAGAAACTCCCATCAATGCAGATGAATGTCCCGAAATATTTCCACCATATTACATTTTCATTGGAAAAGTAAAAACAAACACAGCTTTCCTCCTGTTAGAATTATACCAAAACTTTCTCCCAGAATTAACCCATAATCTATCAATTATTTCGTATCTGAATAATATCGGTGAGGGAAGTGTTCAATGACTCGGAAAAATACTTATGAATGACTTTTATATGCTTGGTCAGAATGTGGAAAACAAAATATTACAGATTAGATTTATTATGAGAAAGGATAGATGTTTTATATATAAGGAGCAATTTGGTCTAATTTCGATGTTCCTACTAACTAGGTACTAATCCTTACTATGTAACATAAATGCCAAAGTGTGTTTGATGGTGTGTCCTCCAAACACGCAGAAACGGAGCAGAGAATCGACATAATTTTTTATATGGATATCTAGATGAGAAGCTGGATAATAACGTTATACCTTTTTATAATAGAGAAACACAGATGAGATGTATTCATTATTATTATAGTCAGTTTCTTCATAGCCTGTGAGAAACATAACCACACTTGAATAGAAGGATAAGAGCCCCATAAAATTAAACAAAACGTCACAACACTTCCTTCGGAAAGCGAAACACGAGCTAACAAAATACTCGTAATAAACGTCAGCAAGGCTTGTTTCATAGAACAGCAAACCTACAGTAAATAGGACTAAAGTCTGACGGGGGGCAACATAAGTTACTCCCGTTACTCCGCAAATCTTATAAACAACGTCAACGAACTAACATACACGTGGGCGGACGCTTAACGTATAAGTTCAATATAAAATTCGATACGGACTGTCGTAAACACAAGGCGCTGGCTAGCTGGCTTAAGTAGCAACGTGAAAAGAAATAACCAGAATGAAATACTCCGCCAGCTAACAAGCCTTACGTTGAATGTACCTACGATACTCAGTCTGTTATTTTATTTGCTCTCTACTCAGTAAACTCTATTACCCGTGATGGTTTTGATTCTAAGAACTTTCGATGTTTGCATTCAGTGTAAGCTTGTGTCAATGTTGTCATAATATTTAACTTTGCGTTGCATTCAATGTGAGAAAGTTTATGTAAGTTTGTGTTTGTATTGCTCTTCATTGGACCTACGGACGTATTTTCAGAATTTTGTTTATAAAGTCCTTAAAAATACCTAATAATCTACCATATTCATCATCAGCAACGCATAAGTGGCCTACCTTCTCCTCTCAGACAAGGGTTTAGGCCATTATCCACCACACGGGTCTATTGCAATTCGACACGCCTTTGAGAACATTATGGAAAACACTCAGGTCTGCAGGTTTCTTCATGAAGAAGTCGTGATAATCTACCACATTATCAGCTGATATTCGATTTGGATATTTTCAAACTATACAAATATCCGAGCTTTTTAAATCTCTCAAATACTGTAAAAATTGTGCATTAAGTTCAACGACAAAAGTAACCACGGTATCGACAAGCGATATTTTAAAAAGTTTAATTATCTGACTAACTGTACCTGCATTACCGAGCAAAATTACTTTTTCAATAAATAATAAGTAAATTAACAATTTTACGGTGACAATGATTAATAAATAATCGATTAATCAATTGCTTCTTTTTATGTACATCTAAATTGCTTTTCGTATTTTTAATTTACTTTTTCCTTTCGCAAAAATTCTATTTACCGAACTCGGAAGAAATAAAGACAATGGAGCAATTTCGTGCAATTTACATCTTTATCGACATTCTCATTCCCAGCACTAAAGGCTTCTTGGATCGAAACGGCTAATGGATGACGTTATTACCAGCTACCTCTACGAAAAAGTGCATTAGTGTACAGTAAGTAGTACAAAACTATTTGAATAATAAAGCTCAAGGAAAGTGCGTCGGGAGTGCTAGCACTTACAATAAATACGATTCGCCTCATTTACAGTAATTACCGTCGCTTTATTCACTCCGGCCATGGGCGGCGATGTTCGCTCCAAATAAACGAGACATATTTTACAACAACCAATATTCAATTTCGAAATTGCACGCAGTGTTTTTAATTAAGTCGGCAGCCATTCCATTGTCTTTAATTTTCGAATTTGCCTTCTATATTCGGGTGTTTTTGAGCATGCATTTCGAAGTAGCCAGCATAAATTGGTCTATTGAAAATAAAAATAAAAGCTTTCCTCGTGAGTATTCGTTTAAAAGTTTGAATCTTTTAAAATGAGTCTTGAGGTTCTTGTGAGCATCCCCTTCTTTGACTTATCACGGTTTGTTAGACGCCTCGGGAGTGACTCTAGGGGCATGAAAGGAAACCGACCTTTCTTTTGAATATTGCATTTGACGTCAGTAAGTTTGGCTTATCATAGCTGTGTGATGTGGGGTAAACTCGGTTGATCTTTATCCCAGGGGCAATGTTGATGAATACAAACAGTGAAGTTACGTACCTATTGTTATCGGCCAACCCCATTTTTTATGAATTTTTCATAGTGTCTTCTTACAATACCATCGTAACTTTTCCTATTAATTAACTAGGGATATGAATAATTGAATAATTGCCTCACTTTTATTTTAAAATGCTAATGTCTGAATTTAATTACATAAAAAATTAGATACAAGTTTTTTTTTTAATCTATTTTTTTGGGGCTTTTTACCCGCAGGCACACCAACCCCTTAGATACAAGTTAAATAGGTATACATAACAATATTATCATGATGTTGTTTTAAAATGCCGAGAAGCGTAAAGATCAAATTGCAAAGGACGTTGGAAATTCTGCTTGTTAAGAATAAGGGACGATAAAATGTTTTAAATAGGCTATAACTTTAACAACCTGTCAACATTCGAATCGCAGACGAGAGACAACTTCTCAAAAGGTTGCAAGCAAAATCGATACGATAACGTTTTCTCGCGAATTTTGGAAAGGTTTGTCGACCAAACCCACGAGAGAGATAATTATGTCGCACTAATTATGCTTAGGTTGAAGTTGCATCCGCTAGTTGGGAGATTTTTCATATTAAATTAAAAAATTGCGGGGTATAAGCAACGCCATCTCTTGATTATGACCCGCCTGTAAATGTTGATTGAGTTGATTATATACTCAAAGTTGAGATAACATTCTCTCACGTGCGATCTCGTGATATTGAAGAAAACATACTTACTAGGAACAATTGCCAGAGCCTTGAATACAATAAATTAAGTGAGCATTCGCCAATAAATAATTCATTGTATGCATTCAATTACGAGTATAGTGCTAGGAATATTTTAGTCTAGGCGTATCATAAAATGCAGAGACTGACAACTGGGTTGTAAATTTTTATGTTCAAGTTCCAAGAGTCATCTCAATTACAAATTATTGCTTACCAATTTCAAGTGTCATAACGCGCAATATGGTAAAACTATTCTTACAATGTTTGTGTTGATTTTATGTTAGCGAAGTCTTTGTATGGGGCTTGTAAAAGATGCTAATGGTTTTATTTTGCCGCCTGTAACTTTAGAGTTTACTGCTACAAATATGTTTATGAATATGTTTCTTAACAACGACAAACGACAAACTTAATGAATTTCTGTACCTAGTGTTTCAAATGCAAACAACATTTAAAATTATTTATTTGTTTCTCAGTATTATAAAAATATTTTCTTTAAAACCTCGAAATTTGACAACTATTATTTAATTAACTTTGATCGGCGATGGTGAAATTGGCACTCATTCCCACTACTTAGTTCAACTTATTAGTTCAACCGTTGAACCAATATTTTTTTTTGGCACTTGGTTGGTTTGAAATAAAGGTTTTTTTTTAATGTTTTTTTTAGGCATTTTACTACACATCGTCGTTGCAAAAAAACCTCCTAAGTGTCTTTTGTGAGATGAAAAGCATTTTTAAAGATTTACTGACTGAAAAGCTCTCATATTATGAATACTAGTATCTTTACATTTCAATGAATTGTACGTGCCTACTTATGATTTCTTTTTTTTTTTAAAGATAAAAGTACATTTTTTTTTTTTCAGAAAATTTGTTTTTCTATGATAATGATAGATGCTTTTATCACATAGGAGATATTAAATTTTCAAAGACAATATAGAAAGAAAACTGCTCAATATCCCGTGGAAGAAGCAATAGTCGAAAATAAACCATGAAATCTACTCTGCCTCTAGCGGTCTAGCTTGAGACCCTGTCCTGCTATTAAGGATTGTCTCGGAGCAGTTTAACCATATGCGTGTCTTACACTCTGTAATTTGCGACAACGCGCAGATTGCTGTTGTATGATTTAAAGCGACGTACATACTCGCACGAGAGACAATTCGAGACATGGGACAGGATATTATGCTGAGATGTTTTGAACTTAGCTCTTGCCCACGATTTCATCCGCATGAACCTAGATTTTTTTAATCCCGTGGGAATCCTTGGTTTACCTCGGATTAAAAGTAACCTATGTCACTCTCCTCCTCAACTGTACCGATGCAAAAAATCCACCTCAATCCGTCGCTCCAACTCAATGCTAAATGGAAATACACACTACCCCAATGTATGAATGGTGAGATTGTAATCCATTTAAAAATATTGATGGGATGTTGTTTTAAAAATAGAAACATTTTGATCGAATTGAATCTACTTTCCTGATTATAATATTTTATATACAAAGAAGGAATCATGATAGTCTCTAAGACTTTCAACTGAAAATGTATTCACGTCTTTATTTACATAAAACAAAAGCATATGGAATTATAAGGAGGAGCATGTTATTATAGATTTTTGATGTTAGCTCAGCTTCGACTGAATGTTTCGCTTGGTTTAATTACAGTTTCGCGAAGCGCAGGCTACTTACCCGCGAAGCGTTTTCTTCGAAGAAATACCTACTTTAAAGTAATACAATTTATCTTCTTTATGATAATATTCCTTTGTTTTGTTTTTTTTATTTGGCATGTGATTTTTTTTTTCTAGAAGTTTTGTTTTTTTACTAAAAAATATGTTTATCTGAAGTCCACTGTTGGATGAAAATATCTCGCGTGGACCTCCACAGGACTTCGTCTAGCGGCGCTTACATCCAGCAGCCCTCTACGTCTATGCGTCGGACTACCTAGTAGGTTTCAAATATGGTTTGTATAATAATAAAATTGTCATTTGAAGATAAATGTGAATTTATACTGTTATAATTTGTGAACATAATTTTAAGTTTATTTCAGTGCATCGTTTTTTTACTCCTGATTTGGTTTTTAAAATCACTAGGTACCTACTCTTATTGAGGTAGGTATTAATATATATTTTTTGTAATAAGAAAACAGTAAAAAAAAAAATTGCAAGAAATATAATTTTAAGACACCACTGTTTGGTAAAGCGTTATTAGCGTTATTACCAAAATTATACTCAGTACTTATTCCAATTCTTTGGGCCAAAGTGTTGGCGACACTGTCGGATTCAATTTGCAGTTATCGTTTAGGTTATAATAAGCAATAAGCATCCGCAACGTAAAGAGACGGACTTATAATTCTCGAACTAAGAATATTTTTAATTAAAACGAGATTGTGTCAATTTACATTTAAAAAGTTCAACATAATTCGGTGTAAAATCAAGGTGTCTTATAAACATAATATTTTTCTAGTGATACACTCACAGAGGATTGGCATGATAAATAAAATGAATGAGCTCTTATTTGATTAATAAACAAATGAGAACGATGATCCCGCCAAAGCACAAACGTTCTTGCGGTGATAATCGCCCTCAAGGAAGAACAAAATCCTTCTTTTGGATAATCCGTCAAACCAGAAAAAAACTGTATGGTACAATGCGCTGCTGGCGCTATATACACTGGCGCTTTTCTAGTAGTAGAGACAGAATAATACGCAACTTTACACAAACTTTCCAAAGTACGCTGAAGATGCTAAGGTGTCCGAGTGGAACGTACGTACTTTGGAAGGTTTGTGTAGTGTTGCGTGTTGGAGTTTCGTTGTCTCCGTATTTGTTATAATGCTATGCGGTACGTTGTACCACATAGGTTTTTCTACTTTGACGGATTACAGCAAAATAATTTTGTTCTTCTTTGTAAATCATGGGGTTCCTCAAAGTATCTCTCTCTCTCTTCATCTCTTCAGATATTTACTGTTGAACTTGAACAGTTAATATATACCTACCATAGATCGAAATCCGACTGATATCGGCCAACTGATCCGGTAGGCACTTCTATAACATCACGAGACTCCGAAAACAAAATACTCATTGCTAGGTATCCTTTACTTCGTATATGCAACAAAGTAGGTAAGTACATATATCTTATATCTACAATAATGCACTAGTATATAAATATATGGTAAAACAGGAGTATGGTTGGAGGTTGGAGCCCACATAAAATTTATTTATTATTGTTCGTGTGCGAGCACGCGAATGTATTTCGTGTGCAAATTTATTGTATGCCGATTCGGCATTGTTTTACAGCAGAGTTTGCAGTTGTGTGTTCAGTCAAATCAGCTTTGTTATAATTAATTGTATTTTACTCTCAAATGGTGAGTGGTCTTATCGCTCTCTGATTTTCTCGAAAATTACTAAATTTAATTAACGATATAGCCCAGTAGGTATCTTTTTATATGTAAGTAGGTAGGTACTTAATATGTAGTATGTAGCGTATGAAACTCTGCTAGATACAGGCGGCGCAGGATCGTATTTGATGCAAAAGTTGAAGTCTCTCCATTGAAATTGATTTACATAGGGGATAAAACAATAAACAAACACATTTTGTCTAAACTAAATGACATATTTACGCATAGTTTTTAACATAAACGTTTAAAAGTTACCATTAGAAACACAGAATTGGTATTTTGTCATACGCATATTTTCACATGTTTTTAAAAATATCCTTACTAATATTATAAATGCGAAAGTGTGTTTGTTTGTTGGTTTGTCCTTCAATTACGTTGCTAAAGAGCTGCAGATCGACTTTTTATCCCGGAAAATCGAAGAGTTCCCGCGGGATTTTAAAAAACACGCGGACGAAGTTAGCATCAGCTAGTAATAAAATACATGAGAACTTTTCCCATACACCAGGAGTTGAAAGACAGTATTACAATACATTCTTTATCTAGACATTGTTGAAGAGGATACCTACCAGTCTCGATATTAAGATAAGGTCTTCCTTGGTAAAATTTAGAAGTAAATGATGTGACATAAAAGAGAGATTGCTTCGAAAGATTGCAAAGCGTATTTTTAAGAATAATGACTGTCTTTTAAGAACGGCATCTCCGCCGCATACTGATATGATGTACCTATTCGGAATATTAATATGGAATTTAGGGGATAACCTAAATATGGAAGAAAATGGAAAATCTTTACACTGCATCAGATATAATGGTCTACTAGTTGACTTCGTTCGCGTGGATTAAGGTTCTTTAATTCCCGCGGGAGCTCTTATTTTCTGGGATAAAAATTAGTCTATGTGTTATTCCAGGTTACAGTCTATCTCTGTGCCAAATTCCAGCTAAATCGGTTTAGTCATGGCTGCGTGATTGAGTAACAAACATCTAAATATATAAAAGGCAAAGGTGACTGACTGACTGACTGACTGACTGACTGACTGATCTATCAACGCACAGCTGTAACCACTGGACCGATCGAGCTGAAATTTTGTATACAGATAGCTGTTAGGACGTAGACATCCGCTAAGAAAGGATTTTGGAAAATTTCAACCCCAAGAGGGTTAAATAGGGGGTTAAAAAATCGAATCTAACGTGAGCGAAGCCGCGGGTTAAAGCTAGTTCACTATAAATATCATCATAATAGTAATCATCATCATCATCAATAGTCCTCACAGAGCTCAGATTTCCTCTCAGGGAAGAATATAACAAAAACAGGGGTTTTTATTATATTTTTAACAAGTAACCACAGCCACATTTAGGTAACAAAATCTGATTCTGTTTTCTATTTTATCTAGGAATTTACTTTCCTTCGAAGCCATTACAAACACGTGTTGGACTTGCATTCGCTTCGATATATCGTACTGACAATAGTCAAAAGAAATATGACTCTGATATTTCAGTCTTTTTTAATAAAAGTGTTATTTTCGATATATTCGACAAACTGTATGGTACACGTAATTTAATCCAGTATTTTATTTCTAGAAATAATTCTATCGATAAGGAGACACTACATTTTTTCAGCTAATCTTAAATATATAAAAGGCAAAGGTGACTGACTGACTGATCTATCAACGCACAGCCGTAACCACTGGACCGTTCGGGCTGAAATTTGGTACACAGATAGCTATTAGGACGTAGGCATCCGCTAAGAAAGAATGTTTGAAAATTTCAACACCAAGAGCGTTAAATAGGGGGTGAAAGTTTGTATGAAAGTCCCTTATTTTTCCACACTCTATGTACATTTTTCCATTGCTTAATAAAATTCCTTTCGGAAGACGAAGCCGATCAAAGTGATTCATTTGAGACTGATGTCAAAACCGCGATCTTCAAATAAAGCTAAACCATTTGGAGGCAGAAGGAATATATACCTCCTTTTTAAATCTAGTTATACCTACTCCTGAATTACTTGAATTGATTTACATTAGTAACCCAATTTCTATTATCTTTTTTTAGTTTCTCTATGTGAGCTTTATTAATGTTTATTGATTAGATGTAATATGGTAATCAAAGGCGTTTTGTGGGAAGCCACTCGGCACGTTAGAGTGCAGTGTGTGGGAGGTCCTACTTATTATTCAATTTTACCATTTTCACTCAGCACTATGGTAGCTTTTATACATAATTTCAATAAAGTAATAAACTAGTAACCCGCCGAAAAGAGAGGTGGTAGGAGGTTTTCATACCTTACTTTACCACCCTACTGTTAAACACACACGTACAGTTCCAGTACGATGGCCTGCAGAAACCGATTTGACGTATGAATTTAGTTATAACTAAAAACAATAAAATCAAGACAGAATATTAATAAATTTGCCTTGTAACCTAATGGTCTATTTTGATTACGGAATTGTGGATACTAAAAAATCTAGACGTCTCTGACTTTACTACTCTAGTGTACATTGTAGAGTCAATGTGTGAAAATGGAGTTGACATCTATACACACTGCCTTTTATATTTAACTAGCTTTAACCTGCGGCTTCGCTCACTTTAGGTTCGATTCTTTAACCCCCTATTTAACCCTCTTGGGGTTGAAATTTTCCAAAATCCTTTCTTAGCGGATGTCTACGTCCTAACAGCTACCTGTATACCAAATTTCAGCTCGATCGGTCCAGTGGTTAGAGCTGTGCGTTGATAGATCAATCAGTCAGTCAGTCAGTCAGTCAGCCAGTCACCTTTGCCTTTTATACAGGGTGTCCCACGGCTATGCCACATGGAGGGGAAGTACCTTAAATATTGTAGATGGAACATTTTACTGAAAGAAGACTTCATTTTAATTTAAAAATCAATTTAAACTACATTCATAGATTTTTAAATAATTGCCTGGTTGAACCGGGACTCGAACCCGCTATACGAGAAAAAAAATTAACCTGTATCTTTATCATACCGATCGGAAGGCTTCATCATAAGGATTATTTTTTGTTAAATAACATAGCATGAGAAATAAAAGGAAGACCATGAATTTTAGCCTTTGATGTAAAATTTTGTTCAGAAAAATGAAAAGCTGACATTGGCGTATCGACATACAACTGACATGAACTATTACTAATGAGTACCCACTTGAGAAGTACGCATCATTTCCCGATCCTTACTATCCTTACTAATCTTTACTTATATTACCTATAAATGCGAAAGTGTGTTTGTTTGTTGATTTATTGGTTTGTCCTTCAATCCCGCTGCAATTCGTAGCTCTGTTGCAGCGGGATTGAAGGATCATTTTTCTGAACAAAATTTTACATCAAAGGCTAAAATTCATGGTCTTCCTTTTATTTCTCATGCTATGTTATTTAACAAAAAATAATCCTTATGATGAAGCCTTCCGATCGGTATGGTAAAGATACAGGTTAATTTTTTTTCTCGTATAGCGGGTTCGAGTCCCGGTTCAACCAGGCAATTATTTAAAAATCTATGAATGCAGTTTAAATTGTTTTTTAAATTAAAATGAAGTCTTCTTTCAGTAAAATGTTCCATCTACAATATTTAAGGTACTTCCCCTCCATGTGGCATAGCCGTGGGACGTCCTGTATATTTAAATCTAAGATTAACACTGGACTTGCTGCTGTTATTTCTTTTTAGGACCTATTCGATTGACGCTGTAAGCACCAAGAAGCTTTACGAATATTTCTGAAACTAATAGTTAATATTACAAAGGGCGCACGGACCTCTATAAATAATAATTAATCTAATATTTCATTGTTGTTGTATCATTTAATAGATTATAAAGGTCGGTGCGCCATTTGCAATATTATTAGTTCCAGAGGCTATGTCAAAAGTGGCGTTTCAAATTGTTCCAATTTAGGCTGTCATTTGTATATTGACAGCAAGCAAGTCCAGTGTTAATCAAAGATTAAATATAGAACTCAGTGGCTGTATAACTTTCACAGAACAAAACTAAATTTTATTTATCCACGTTACGTGAAATGCAATTTATTTAGTAGGTACATTAGCATTACAGTCTCACTTGTAAAATATGATAACAGAATTAATTTACAGTTTACACTAATTAAATTCATGTTGAAATATTGCTGTAGGTACATCGTTTCAAAGATATTCAAATTGTAAATGTGATCTCGAGCTAAAGCTTAGAAGGACAAGCTTAGAAGCTCACTTAGCTCCCATTAGGCGAGCCTCAGGCGAGGTTGAGGTTGGCTTCTTAATTACCCATCGCTAGCAGCTGACCGCCAGCAAGTGAGACATTCTGAATGCATATATATCATAGATTTATGGGAATTTAGCTTTTAGCACCACGGGATAAGACTCATTCGAGCCCCCGCCGGGTTTAGGTTTTGGTTGCAAATGAATGGAGATTGTCGTAACGTATATAGCTCTCGGTTTACGTTGAGTAATAGCATGTCCTATGTTTGCAGTGGCGAGTCAATTCGGTATAATTTTATGCATAAGTACCACAACAACCTACTTAAGACTTAAGAATTTCATCGTCCCTAAGTAAACTACAATGCAAAGCATACAGTGTAGTATAGAGCAGTGATAGTCTAGTGGTTAGAATTTTTAATTTTTTATTGAAGTGTTAACCTACACTTAAAGGAAATAACCTAATAGATTTAGAAACATATATCAAAAATTCTGAGGCCGGCGGGATTCGAACCCACATCTCTCTGGGAATCGCGCCCGAGTGTGTTAACCGTTACACCACGGCCGAACCACACGTCAGCCACGAAATTAGTGATATTATGTATCTACTTTATTCAATCAGTTTTATAGCAACTGTTAGCGACATCTAGTAGCGACACATTACAGTTGTCGATCTACTTTTTTGCAAGACCCCATATTACAATGGAGCTCTTAAGAAATTATAGATGCCACATTGCTTGTTACAATTTTTAATTTTTTATTGAAGTGTTAACCTACACTTAAAGGAAATAACCTAGTGGTTAGGACTGTGATCTCCTATATGGGCGTCGTGGGTTCGACCTCTGGCTTTTCGGGGTTATGTTCATTTAAACAATTAGATTTCTAATGCTTCACCGGTGAGGGAAAACATCGTGAGGAAACCTGAGAGTTCTCCATAATATTCTCAAAGTTTCTCCATAATGTTCTCAATTGGCATTAGACCAGCAGCGTGGTGGACGATGGCCTATAACTGTCTGTTAGGCTGGTGGCTTTGGCCGTGGCTAGTTGCCGGGACGCTTAATTCCTTGGGGTCACGTCTTTAACGGTAGGGTGGTAACTTTTTTTTTTTTTATTTGTATGTTCCGCTGATAATCCTCCGACATGGTTATCGGAGACTTTATATAGCTTAACACGGCCTTCTTTTTTTTTTTTTTTAGCCTTGTAGGGTGGTAACTAGCCACGGCCAAAGCCTCCCACCAGAAAACCTACTTTTTAAATTTAGTTACCTACTCCTGAATTAATTGGATTGATTTAAATTACTATTATTATATTATTCCTAGTGGTAACTAGCCACGGCCAAAGCCTCCCACCAGACATATTTATTTCGTATGTAGGATAAGATGTGAACCACATTTTTACCTCGACACGATATTTAGAACGTAAAATTTCGAGCTGTACTTGCGAGCAAATATCAGAAACGTAGGTAATTATTAAACAGTGTGAATAGAATTTATGCTCTGACTAAATCTCTATGAAATACGACTGTACCGCGAATGTCAGCCGGGAATACTATTATTATCATCAATGTAAGTGATTTAGTACCTTTGTGCGTTTATATTCACTTTTATTGTGAAACAAAAGTTAAATTTATTAACCGACCTCCCTGGCGGATTTGTTAGCTGTGGAATTGTAATCGTAACTGGGCTATAGTTCCTGGGTTCGATTCTCTGCAGGTTTATTTTAAGAATTTATTAGTCCAGCGGCTTTTTAAAATAGATAAGTACCTACATTTTTGTTAACTCTATGACGAGAATTGGTGACAAATTGTTGTTTTATAAATAGAAGCTCCCGAAAAGAGGTCGATGCGGGAGAATATCTTTTGTGTCTGGTCTGGTTTGTTGGGAAGCTTCGGTCGTGGCTAGTTACCCACCAGCCAAGCGATTTAGCATTGCGGTAATGCCGCGTAGAAACCGGTACCTACTTTCCCTGTAGTAAGAGTTGCTATGGTACCTACCTACTAACAAACTCAGATCACTTTATTTAGTGACCATCTAATTGGTACAGTTCTTGCAATTCACGAGGGCGCGTGGCTCATGGTTGTGTGCGTGTCGTATTTGTATAAGTATGCATGTGCACGAAAGCAATGTGCATGTACACGACGTAACCACATAAAGCTCACGCGCCCTCGTGAATTGCTAGAACTATAATTGAGCTGTCACTATTTATATCTACTAACGATTTGTTTCTATAACGCTGAGAATGATTTTTTTTTTTAATCAGTACAGAGAGATCCATGAGCAATAATTCTGTGCGGCAGTAAAATTTTTTATAAGAAATTATGTACAGGTCCATATTTTAGTACCTATACCCTGTACCTACCAATATTAAAAAATATTATTCAGGCTTAACTTCTAGAATAATCTTAAAGTAAGCTAAAAGTTCTTAGTAGATCAAACTATATCTTCCTTAAACTTTGCGAGCTCAATAATTATAGTAGCTTGTTTGTACAAGTACAGTCGACCTCAAATTCGTTATGGGTAAAAATAATAATTTATACCCATTATCATATAATAATAATATGTACTCCGGGTCAGTGCTAAAAATTGTCCGAACCGAAAGAAAACCAAAACGCGAAAAAGTTTACCAATCGCACTTCAGTCTCGTGTTTGTCAGCAAACAAAAAGTATCTATCTGTCCTTTTCTAACACGCTACGCGCGTATAAGATAGAGGGAGTACAATATTTTTATCAAATTGATCGCATTTAGCTCGGCCACGCTCGAGCTGCCGCGTGAGCAAATGAAGGCAAATTATTGCAAGCAAAATTAGGCTGTATAATAATAGGCTAAGACATAAATTACAACGTATTAGTTTGTTTATAAAAATACACTTGTACGAGTACACTCGTATACATGTAATGTATGTAGGTTTTCTCGGGACACTTTTTCGAATATTGCATTACACCCAAGATCAGGGTCGTAGTATTTTATTTTTGTCAAATATGATTTTGAAAGCTTTGGTTAAGCAGTTTTTTTTTTATAGAAACTAAGACTTTGTGATGGACTGTACCTGGAGTAATTTCGGATTTCCCACCGAAAAAAAAAACCATAGACTAATTTTGTCAGGCCGCCAGCACGCACGCACTTAATGACTACACAAAACCATGTTGTAAGTTTGGTAAATACTTATACGTGTATAAGTATATCTCGCATCAATCATTTTTTTCCACACCGAGAAGAAAATGAATTATGCTCAAAGTGTACACGGTCTCGGTTGAAAAAATGTGTGAAAAATTGCCTCGATTACCTCTAATGACGGAATGACGCCACGTAGTATATTTTCAGAAGCCTCGGAGCCATCACATAAATTGATATTACTTTGATCCCAGTCATTATTTCACATTCAGTTAGGTGTGAACAATTTTTTTTTATCTTTATTCCTGTAAGCCCTTAAGAAAAGTTTCTTAGCGCGCTTCATAGGTACATATTATTATAAAGAATTTTAATTATTCAAAAAAAAAATTAAAAATTAAAAACTATTTATTTCACGTAGGCCAACTTGTAGTTCTTATGACCCGTCATGACTCTACAGCAGTTGCTCTTTTCATAACAAAATATTACAATTACAATATTAATGTATACCTACATAATATTACAATATAATAACTTATTACACTATCTTGTGGAAAGCTGGATGCCAAGCCGATTGATTCCATGCTACTTCTTTCTTATATTTTAATTAAACTCAATGGAAGACTTGCTATAGAACCTAATATTATTACGTGTGTGTGTGTGGTTCATCCTTTGAGTGTTAGTTTAATACAAACCCTTTGAGGGTTTGTCAGATTTCCGTTAAAAATGCCATTTTGATTAGATTTAAATATATTTCTAGATTTTTCTTCATAATTTTAATGGTTTTAACTTGATGATACCTATAAGAATAAGAAGCAAACTTCGTTTGCCCATGCAAATGCAATATAGGTATCATGGCGTGCTGAACAAAAATTACTTAATTAATTTGTGCTCTCATTTATTTTAAGTTAAATTTATGTTTCTACTTAATGTGGTGTACAATAAAGTGTATTCATTTCATTTCATTACTTCACTTAAGATATGTTTTTCGCAGTGGAATGTACAACCTTATATGTATAAAACCAAACCAGCATTTTGCATACATAAACTCAAACTTTTTATCAATAAAATGACGTGATGTACAACCTGTCATTTAAGATATAAACCATTACCTTAATCCAAAACCTTAAAGCGTCCTGTTCAAACCTAATTAGCCTGGAGTGAACCGGCTTCTTACCGGGAGCAATACCAATAAACAAGAAGCAAGATGAAAGGGCGGCCTATAAAGCCTTTCAAATAAATATTGGATCGGACTAATTATCATAAAAGTACCTGTTTGCGTTGGTCGCACGTCCATTACCGAATAGCTGCCATTAGAGTGAGACACGATAAGTCGGAGAGTGCAAGCCACCCACGACGTTAGCCGCAAGATGCCTGCAAGTAGTTAAACAGGAATCATACCGCTAAAACATCGCAACTATCCCTATCTTATCAGATACTTCATGAATACATATTGGCGCTAATTGGTTCTGTATTTATTACTTAATGAACCGGTAAGCTATTTTAATAGTAGCGCAACTAATGCTACTATAAGTTTTCTACCGTTCTCAAGCTGTAACGTCGTTAACCAACATTTGACCAAATACGATTTTTTTATGTTATCTTACTTATACTTAATTCTCTATCGATCCATTGAAGCAAAGATTGAACTGGTATTCTTCTTAATCTCGTAGTGCGTCCGTTTTTATAAATTGCCGCTCTTTGGATCATAGCTCGAAATATGGTCTTGGTATAGTACGTTTATCTCACGAAATTACGGGCGTTTTACTTGTGGTTACGTCGTATACATGTACATTGTGTAAGTGTGCGTGCCTGTCAGGAGCCTAGATGAGAGCCTAGGTAAGTGGCTCATGGTTGTGTGTGTATCGTATCTGTATAAGTGTGAGCCAGAGCTTGCTCGCGCCTGACTGCTCCCACCTAGGCTCCTGACAGGCACGCACACTTACGCAATGTGCATGTACACGACGTAACCACAAGTAAAGCTCACGCGCCCTCGTGAATTGCAAGAACTATACTTATATAGTTTTTAAGCTATTGCATAGTTTCTATCGCGGGCCAGCGTGGAGACCGAATCCAGAAATTCCGTAACGAATAGCCTGACACGGGACTTCTCTACGGTAAGCCGCTAGATGGCGCATTTTTTATCAACATCATCTAGCGGTGAGCCGCTAGATGACGTTGATAAAAAATGCTATGCAATAGCTTTACCGCGGCAGTCCCCGAGTGCCACACGTCTTTTATTAATCGTAAGAGGCGATTTATTTAGGTTTCCTCTTATCTACCTAATCGTGATAATATTAAGTTTTTTTGACTTTCCAATTACTGGTTTCGATGGACTTAATTTTTTTCCAAAGAATAAAGTCGCAGTATTCAAAGATCTTTACTTTTTAAAACCAACTATGAGTTCAGATGTAGCTGTGGAATGGGTGATAAGGAAACTTATGTGTAAAACTTTGGCCGTAAATTTGTTCAGAATGTCTGCTTCGTCTCAACCGATCGGAACAATCAGATTATTCTTTCGATACTTCTTCCGAATTTATTGGACGAATTTCTGTATTAAAATTATCTTAATACATACCGCCAATAAAATTCAATTGGATTTATGTTATCAAAAAGATTATTATAGTATTTAAAATCACAGACAAGTTGGTAATAGATTTTCGGAGCGTAGATAAAGCGCGGATGATTACATAGTAAAATTTTTAAACCAACTATGATTTTTTATGGAGTTAATAATGTCTTCACGATAAAATCAATTGCAGATGTGGCTCATCTCAGGAGCTGTGTAATAACAGTTATCAGACTAGTCCGCGGGCAACTTCGTTCCATGACCCTGCACCACTGACCTCTAGCTTTCATTAATCTATGATTAAATCTGGACTTGTTGTCCCTCTACAAATGACAGCAAAATAATTATCAATTTGAAGCGCCACATTTGACATACGAGTGTCTCTGGTAGAGTAAATTTTAAAGTTGTGTCTAATTTGTGTCTCAGTCATGTCTTAAAATGAATAGTTTAATATTAGTATTCAATTCGATGCCTTAACATGGGTAGCCTCAGTATGTCATGCTCGCTTTAAACATATCTGTGGTGGTGTCGTGTGGTGCGGGTTGTTACGTTCCCTCAGATATGGTTGAGCGAAGCAATGGCTGGATCATGCGTCATGCTCGTGAACGGGTGCCACCAACGGGAATGGGTCTGCTTTGGCTGCCCATCTTGACATGCGTTGGATTGGTGTACCTACGTAGGCATTTTTGCATTTTTGAAGCTTTATTGTGGAAGCACTGTATACATAGCATAGCTTTGTAAAAAAAAAATTTTTTTTGAAAAGAGCAACTGCTGAGTTTCTTACCGGCTCTTCTCAGCAGAATCTGCATTCCGAACCGGTGGTAGATTTATGACGTGTCATAAGAGCTACAAGTTAGCCTACATGAAATAAATTAATTTTGAATTTTGAATTTTAAATCAATCGCACCTGTAAAAGTGTGTAAAATCCTTGAATCAAGTAGGAAATGTGCTAATGATAATAATCGAACACCTGAGAGATCTTCATAAACCATAGCTAAGATCCGCCTCAATCACGTCAGCTTTCAAACAGAGAAAACCGCATCAAAATCGGTCAATTCGTTAGGAAGCTACGAGGGAGCAGACAGATACACAGACACACTTATATCACCCCCCTTTTTCCGTCGGGGACTAATAAAAATCACACTCACAGGTTCACTTTGTTGTACCTACAACAAATTTTATGAGTCTTTTTGTTGAACATATTTTGGGAAGCTCTCTTTATGGCCAAGTTACTTGACACCTAATTACTTAAGTTTTATGTGTCTTCTTGAAACTGATGCGATCGTTTATTTTTATTTTATTGTTCGAATGACCTCCCGCAGACTTGTTTCCGAAAATAATAAAAGCGTATTATGGGCAATCTTCTTATAAAATAAAATAAAAAAATTCAATAATAAGCCCAAGTTAATACTGCTCTTTTAATAACAAGCAATGAAGCAAACATTAGTCTGCGACTTTGCACGCAGAGAGGTAAATATTTTTTAATGTGGCTTATTCCAATTTATAGCCTCAATTGCCCAAGGGTTAAAAGTGCGGACTGAAAACTGCAAGGTCGCAGGTTCGAATCCCACCCGTTGCACTATTGTCGTACCCACTCCTAGCACAAGCTTTTCGCTTACTGCGAGGGGATAGGAGGATATTAGTCAACTTCAGGTTGCCTAATATTCTTTAAAAAATATATATAATATATATTTAATAGTAATAAATTACCATATATATAAAACTTACTAAAATAATATAAAATAGACTACGTGATTGAAGACAAACCAACAAACAAACACACTTTCGAATTTATAATATTATAGTAGGATACGAGGCGGCTTCAATTAAACAAAAAATATAATATATTTTTCAAGTGTCGAGCTTTAGTGGATTTTTCGTATAATCTAGTGTTTGTTGAATACTCCCTCTGCAGGTCAATCAAAATAACTGCTTCCCGATGGATGTACAACGATGAACGATAAACAAAAAGAGCCTAACTCTGTCAGCGAAATAAGCCATTTGTCGAGAACTCCGAATCCTGTTGAGAGACGAGTAAAGTCGCATTTTTTATCAAAAAACCACACGATATCCATCGAAATCCACTGGATGGGCGTGAGTGAATAATTTAATCTGATTTATGTATTTCGTCTCTACGGAACCGTCCTGCCTCATTACAGGTTGACGTTGAATGATGATCAGTGTTGAGAGGAAAATACCGTGTTTAACCCTCGCAGTTTATGGTTTAATCTCTATTCGTAAAAAGTGCGACGAATCGGTGATCGGAATGGATGCGCACACTCGGAATGCTTCAACTGGTAGCATTTTAAATTACACATCACTCCGGTTTGAACTTAGTGGGGGCATAGCCTAGCAAAAAATCAGTCGGGCATTGAGGAGCTTTTTCTCATTAGAAGCAAGTTAGACGCCCCAAATCATACCGACCTGAAAGCATGCTAGTTTTTTTTGCATTTATTGATAAGAGAACTACCTAATCAGGTGCAAGATGTTCGTATTATTACCTTAATTTATTTTTTAAAACATTAAAGCATGATTAATATTCCTCTTTCCCCTCTAAATTAAGCACAGTAGGTTAATGTTATTTTATTGAACGAGCGAAGCGAGTTCTCTGAGTCAACTAGGGCGCTTGCCTACTAGACAGAGAAGTGTGTCCGTCTAAATGTCTGTCAGAGCCCTATAACTTCTGAATTATTGAATATTAGGACGTGAAACTTGGTTGAAAATTCAGTTATATCCTGTACTTGAACAACAAATACTAAAATTAGATAAATGTTATAAAGAAACGAAATTATTTAATTTTAATGCGCCATCTATTAGCATTATTGTGAAGCTAATAGCTTCACTATAATGCTTCACTATAATGCTTCACTATAGATGGCGCTGTGTCAGTAAAACAGTTTTATGTCAACTATTATTTTTTTTATTGCGTCTAATGTTAAAAGTTAATTATTACAATATATAATTAAAACTTTTGGGAATTATGGGATATCGCGAGGTCTCAGTTCGGGGCGAACCACTAGTTTAATTACTATATATATAGCTGCTCGTGCTGATTCACTGATTGACTGACTGACTCACTGACTCATTGATCACCTCTCCTGTAAAATTTTGTATGAAAAAATTTTTTTTCACTCACGGTTTCGTATATAGGAGAAAAATTCATTCGGAACAAAAATATGGAGAGAGCTGATGATTGAGGATTTCGGAGACGGGTGAGGAGCACCGGCCAGGGTATTGGAGATAGGTGGGGGGTGTTCAACCAAATGTCACTCGAAACTTCATCCAATTGGCAGAGAGCCGAAAAAAAATTCCAAAATGGCGGATTCAAGATGGCGGCCATACAAATTTCGTCGGTGTCTATCTCGGAAACTATAAAAGATGGAAGAATGGTTTCTTGGAAAAAGATGATCAGGACCCAAAGGTCTACTTGATGAATAGAAAAAAAATTCAAGATGGCGGAACAAAATTTTTTCCATACAAAATATATGCAAGACTAAAACAAAACTTATGTTGATTTTGTATGGAGGATAAAAATTCATTCACAGAAAAAATATGGAGAGAGCTGATGATTGAGGATTTCGGTGACGGATGAAGAGCACGGTCAGGATATTGAAGATAGGTGGAGGGTGTTCAAACAAAAGTCACTCGAAACCTCATCCAATTGGCAGAGAGCCGAAAAAAAAACCCAAAATGGCGGATTCAAGATGGCGGCCATACAAACTTCGTCGGTGTCTATCTCGAAAACCATAAAAGATGGAAGAGTGGTTTCTTGGCAAAGGATGATCAGGACTCAAAGGTCTACTTGATGAATAGAAAAAAAATTCAAGATGGTGGAATTAATTTTTTCCATACAAAATATATGCAAGACTTTATGCGGCGCCTTTTCAAAATTTCTGATGGTTTCGTATAGAGGACAAAAATTTATTTGGAGGAAAAATATGGAGAGAGCTGATGATTGAGGATTTCGGAGACGGGTGAGGAGCACGGTCAGGATATTGAAGATAGGTGGAGGGTGTTCAAACAAAAGTCACTCGAAACCTCATCCAATTGGCAGAGAGCTGAAAAAAACCTCCGAAATGGCGGATCCAAGATGGCGGCCATACAAATTTCGTCGGTGTTTATTTAAGAGACTATAAAAGATGGAAGAGTGCTTCCTTGGAAAAAGATGATCAAGACCCGAAGGTCTACTTGGTGGACAGAAAAACCGCGGTTCGCTTTAGCGAGCCGCGCACCCACGCGCCCTACTAGTCTTAATATATAAAACAGACACGAGTTTGTTCGAACACTTATAACTCTAGGACGGCTGGACCGATTTTCAAGGTTTTTAATTAGTTGTATTTGTCTCCGTCCCAAATAACATTTTCCCTTGATTTTCCCAACCGTTAAACATTTCCGCGGGATTTTAAAAACTAACCACCACGCGGATGAAGTCACGGGCAACAGTACAACATACTACACTAATATTTTTATGTTATCATTTACTAATTTTATGTTATAACTTGTATGTCTAGCTTGACTCGTTAATTTTACTCAATAATATTGTGTACACATACTAGGGCTTGTTACTTGGTCCTTGAGCTGTAATGGCTGTATACACTCAAACAAAAAAAAAAAGACAAAACCTGCGTTCAATAGTGAGCCACTGATGGGTTGCTAAGGATGACAGGAGCACTGCGGAGAAGAGAAGTAGAGAAGATAACAAAAAAATCGCAGCGATTCTAAAATTTTGTTTTTTTTCCCCCAAAAAATTTCAACAACACACAAACAACATTTTGTCATTTAGATTTTGATAAGCTTACAGTGTGCACGAGTATGTATGTATGAGTCGGCACTCAAGTTTTGAGGCGTAAAGGACAGATTTTTTCAAAAGTTTAAACTACAACATGGACTGCTGTTCCCCCGCCGCATCTAAAGCGTTCACTCAAGTTACCATTCACCTACTGTTTGATTATTTACCTGCGTTATGAGTATCACTTTGTTTTTGTAAGCAAGCACCTATCACCTTATAAGGTCCAATCAGAGAATGTAATTTTATATGCATTTGGACACAACTTTATGATTATTCGATGTTTGGTAATTGGTAAATTGCGTAACGAGGTGATTTTATTTAGTTTTTGTATCGTTATTTTGTAAATCGACTATAGCTAATGTAAGTTATTATTAGCGACTTGAGATGTACCAACACAACTAGTTTATTTTTTTGGTAATTACTCATGCTTACATATTTGAAGATGTTAAAAATGTAACTTTATGTTCCAACATTCGTATAACATGCTTATGTTTTTTAGAATTTAATAACGTAATCTAACACAAGAGTACCAACCTTATAAAGTACCACTACCCAGTAGTTGACGAAAGAAGAGCGTCTTATAAACACAAAATAGTCCATTTCAGTACCATTGTGTTTAAATTCGCACTGTAACGTATGCATACCACGAACGGCGGTCATTTTGTTAAACATTTAAAGTAATACGATGGGACGATACCCAGATGTAGACATACAGATACGAGAGCAATAAGAAATTCTAAGGGCCGTAAGATCAAAAGAAGTTTAAACTAAGGATTCCGTAATCTATAGTTCAAAATAATCGATGGTTTAATCTACTGTCCTAAGATCCAACCGAAAATGTAGATCGATTAGCTAAACTTCGATTAGTCTTTTTCACTTGGTAACATTCCACAGTTTATTCAAAGTTCGTTCACTCGTTCATGCAAAAATGTGTTATTTTATACTCTTTGAATGTATTTGACATTGACAGTTGATACACTTCAGCAAGATTGACAACAAATTTACAAGGAGAAATTGTTTGTTGTGTGTTCTTTGAATAAAATTAGATTTAACTGTGTATTTCGCCCGCTTCCGTAGATAAAATACTTTACTAACTAAAAATGAGTGAAATTGGTAGTAAAAGAGTGCCTTGTTTTTAACAATGTGTGCTCTCCTCATTACCTTTAAAAGATTATTTACTATAATTTTCTTAAAAAACAATGAAATTAGTACTTTTACTTATTATTATCTATTATTTATTTAATGTAGGTCAACTGTATGTAACTGTATGTACCTAACTGTAACTGTATGACAAGTGAAGAACAAAACTTTTATTACTTAAAATTGATATAGCATAAAGGTAGATACATTGTTTTTTCTTGGCTTACCTTGCCGTAGGATGATTAATTTCCATTTCGATTTTACTTAAAATTGATCTTGCTGTAGCTTTGGAGACACGAAAACGGATCTCATCCCATTGATCCCAATGATTCTCTCGCGTTCGAACAACATAATATGGTCTACTATAATATCTATTTATATCGTTTAACTCTTGTAAAATTTCTATATCTGAATCAGAATCACTGTAGTTTTCCATTTTTAACAGAACAGCAAGTACTCAGTCAACGCAAATAACAAATCTTGTGGAATGTGGTCTTTCTTTGTTGCTAACATTTTGAAAGCTTCATGTGCGTGCCACATGTGTGCCAAAACAAAAACAGTTTAATCCATTGAGAAGAGTTTAAACGCCGCATTGGGTTGGTTTAAACTAATCGACAGTTTAAACTGCCCATAATCGATCAACTGCACTTGATCTTACGAAATAATCGACGACAGTAGATTAAACTGTTTCGCGTGGTTTAAACTACAAATGATCTTACGGCCCTAAGTAGTACCGCGGGGCTCTTTGAATTAAAACTAACAATTCCGCCCGGCTTCCCAAGTCGAAGAATGCCAGTTTTTGTCGAAATAATTAAGTTTTAAACACTGTATGTCATTGATTTCTTCTCCTGTGGCATTCTCGTCTCTCGAAGACCAGTTTTTTGGGTCATTCGGCCATTCATATCCATTTTTAGGTGACAAACTTTGAATTATGGTGTTCATGAGGGAAATAAACGAAACTGATGAAGTAATGACGGCTTTTGACAGCATGCGACAATGCAACAAATATTAACTCAGAGTACAGTTAAGTTGTATTTCATTTGCCAATTATTACGTGAAATGCTCTCCGGTCACAGAGTTTCTTTCGACTTTTGGGTAGAGTTTTAGCCCTATTTATCCTTTCTTTGCAGTAGGTGGGTACCTCACCGTAATTTTGTCGGATTGTATGTTTATGAGCATTACATAAGGCTCGTCTAGCGACATGCACTTCTATACAAACTATTTAACGCTTTTATATCGCAACACACCTTGCACCTAGAAATAAGTAGATATTTTTTTTATTTTTCCTCTGTAAGTACCCTATAAGGCCTTAACTTCCATTAAATCTAGTGGTAAGTGACGATACTGCTTAAGATTTTCCTTACACCTAAACAGTTTCCATACGATATTGTACTGGATTAATAAATTGCACTGCTTTGCCGGTGCATTTAATCCAATTTTTTTTGAGACCCTAAGTTTTAGACTATGACCAAATATTTCAAGTAAAAGATAAATAAGTTAAAGAAATAAGTTTGAAAAATTTTCTACGCTTATGTAGCAATAGATAGTCGGCAAAAGTAGGTTGATCGGCTAGACTAGAATATAGGAACGAGGTATTTATTATTTCAATAGCAATGAGAATGTAGTCCGCCATTTTGTCCCACTTTAAGTTTGATAATATAATGTATAAGCACTTTGTCTCTGGATTTCAGAGTTTCTTCCACTAACTTGCAGTTTCATAGTTCATGCGGTACCAAGTTTCACAACTCTCTCGAGGCGATAAATTATAAACTAAGCTATAACTATTCACAACCAAAAATCAGGCTCTCATTGGAGATTAGTCCATTCGAAATTCTTATACGACGTAAAAACTAATTTCCTAAAACCAGCTTCCTAAAAATCTATTTCCTTACTTTCCAGATCAATTCAATTTATTCGCAAAGATTGAGAATACAAGGTCTTAAACAATCTATTTATAAGTACGCAAAAACGAGGTGTTTTTACGCCAAACCGATTAGAGGTTTATACCCCTAATCGGTTTCTACTCGCCATCGTGCCGGAACTCCAAACCGCTTGGCGGCACGTCTTTCACGGTAGGGTGGTAACTAGCCACGGCCAAAGCCTCCCACCAGACGGACGGATCCAATAATGCTGATAATAATCGGCTGAGACTCCTTTTGCACACCATCATGTTAAGTGTTAAAGTTATGTCAATAACTTATTTGTCGATGCCCGTCAAGCTAGCCTGTTAATTTAGCGCTGTATCGCTTTGGGCTTCATTCGACAGGGCAAAAATGACAGATAACATTTAAACGTTTCTATCGCGACTTATATCAGGGTTACTCTCGCAACACAAGTCACGTATTAAATGAGAATATTCGGGCGAGCCTCCGACTTATTTATCATTCCACTCAGTGCTACACCCCATGAATTTTATACAAGATTGAACGATTTAGTGAGTAAAATTGATGAAACATCTATCGAATGATGTCAGAAGCTGATTGAACAATGCGAAATAAATTTCTGTTCGGGCGAATTCGCTTTTACGGAAAGTGTTTTTTCTATGGTTAATTTATGTTTGTTTATTTTCGCTTCCTGCCAAACGACTACACATTTAAGAAAGCGTCTTTCGGTGTTTTATTTTAAGTGAGATTTCTCTTTTATTAACCGACTTCAAAAAAAGGAGGTTATCAATTCGATACGCATGTATGTAATATTATTGGAATTGCAAAATATTCACGCATATGATTATTAGGTACTATTATAACCGAAATTTTAGAGGTGTAGCATGTATGTGTCGGACACAATTAATCGAATTGTGATCATTCTTTTTTTATTTGCTTACATTTAATTCACCTTAGGTAAGAGTAAAGATTTCATCAAAATCACTTCAGCTGTTTACAAGATATTTAGTTATTCTTTATTCCGGTATACTGAAGTCGGCTTAATTTTTCTTAAATAATTATAAGTAGCTTGTTTTCTTCTCCGTAAAACTGAAAAGTTGAAAATTAATTAATTACATTAGCGTGACATTGGTAATATGGATTCATTAATGTATACGATATTCTGCCTTACTTGCAGTTGTTAATACCTTGACTACTTATAGAAACACAAGGGCTCATCCACGTCATCGATGGTTCCATATCAATGATCCCTATGTCCTTATGTAGTTGTCGTCATAAGTGCTTATTGTAGATTTGTAATTAGTGGGGTTCAAACAATGGTTGGAAGCACAGACCATTGCTCGGCGGTTGATAGATACAAGGGAATAATAAACTAGAACTGTTGTTACAAAATCAGAAATCTCTTTCTGCTTACAGCTCTTCTTATTGAGATAACATTCGATTGTCGATCGATGAAGTCACCGACATACATAAGCTATTAATAAATAATAAATTAAACTGAAGATTACAACCTTTAATTAGCAATTATTTTCTACTATTTTATTGTCTACTAGTTGATGCTCGCGGCTTCGCTCGCGTGGAGTTTTTAAAAATCCCGCGAGAGCTTTGTTTTTCCGGGATAAAAACTAGCCTATGTCATTCTCCCGATCCTCAACACAACATACCAATGTAAAAAACCACGCCGATCCGTTGCTTTGTTGCGGCGTGATTGAAGAACAAACCAACAAACAAATACACTTTTGCATTTACAATATTAGTAAGGATATTAGTAAGGATGAGACATAGCATAATCTACCTGTGTACCCTTCAAATGCGTCCGTATGGTGATACAAGGAAACTGCCCGATTTATAAGGAATGATGGGCATCGTTCGTCACCTGTCAGGGGGTTTAGCATAAATATAAAAGTGAACGATGCTCACTTTGGAGCTGTCAGTGCTCAAGTCTGAGCAATTAATTACAGTTTTAATTGAACCCGTCGAGCCTCTGCAGAATGACTGCCGTAACTTATACGAGCACTAAACCTCTAGTTATGCTCACTGTTTCTCCGTGTAAATAGATTTACTTTGAGCGATCATGCTTTATGCTGATTTTCCAATTAGTTGTATAAATAGGGGTGCTGCTAACTAATCGATCCTTAAACAACACCTCTTAGAAAAGGAGCTTGTATGAAACAATAAAATGGGACGCCAAAAGTATAGAAATGTTTTATGTACCTAGTTTAATTCATAATTACAATTACAATATGGGGTTATTCAAGGGGCGCACCAATAAGTACCTGAAATGCCGGCAACGCATCGGTGGTGCCTCTGGTACTACAAGTGTTCATGGGCGGCGGTAATCACTTTACATCAGGTGACCCGCCAGCTCGACAATAAGATATTCGTAGTCTTTGTCTGCGATCGCACCTGATGGTAAATGACGATGCAGTCTAAGATGGTAGCGGACTGTCTTGGAAGCAATATGGCAGTGTGAATGTACACCCATAACCACAATAATCTGTTGCTGCACGCCATCGTGCCTGAACTCTAAATCGCTTGGCGGCACGTCTTTGGCGGTAGGGTGGTAGCTACGGCCAAAGCCTCCCGCCAAACTCAAACTTAAAACTTACTGTCGATATCTAAAGGTATTAAGTAGTTTGGAACAACCTGTATTTAATAACTAAAAAATATGTACATTTTGTAATTTTTTTACATAAGCAACACAAGAGGGTATAATAAGGATTATTTATTTAACTAAAAAAATTGGGAATATACTTCACCATCTCCAAATAAACTTTAAACGATGAATAAAGATTGACAGTTTCTATATTCATTAGTACTAAATACGATGTCATTAAAGACTGTTAAACGTGCTCATTACAGCACCTAATGGAATGTACTCAAATTATATGAAGTCAAAAAGACATCGGCAAATCAGTGTTTCACGTGTGCGGAGATTTTAATTAAAAACCACTACTTACTAATTAATTTCAATTGACGTTTAATGCAATTGAGACTAATTAGTAGTTCTTACCAAAATTAGCGGCATCGGTAAGTACCTACGTTAATGTGTAAATTTTATGACACTCTTATTTTTTTATTCGATGACAAGATAGCCCTTGATCGCGATCTCATCTGCTGGCAGGTGAAGAACAATATCGTAAAATTTTGTTTTGAAATGAGCAACTGCTGAGTTTCTTGTCGGCTCTTTTCAGCAGAATCGAGTTTCTGTACCAATGATAGAATCTTGACTTGTCATAAGAGTCATAGGTTGGCTCATATTAAATGAACAACCTCCCTTGACAACCTCCCTGGCGCAGTGGTGAGCGCTGTGGTCTTATAACTGGGAAGTCTCGGGTTCGATTCCTGGCGGGGACAATTTGGGAATTTATAATTTCTGAATTGTCTCTGGTCTGGTCTGGAGACTTTGACCGTGGCTAGTTACCACCCTACCGTCAAAGACGTGCCGCCCAGCGATTTAGCGTTCCGGCACGATGGCGTGTAGAAACAGATTAGGGGTACGGGTTGAACACTGCCATACCCCTTCAAAGTTAGTCCGCTACCATCTTAGACTGCATCGTCACTTACCATCAGGTGAGATCGCAGTCAAGGACTATCTTGTCCTTGAATAAAATAAAATAAAAATTTGAATTTTGATGGACTTACTTAGTCCATTTAAATCCATCCTACTATCTCTTTAAATCGGAACATTCTAGAACTAATAATTACTAGTCTATTACACTCACTGACAAATCGTAATTGATGGTGTATCCCCAGTGTATCCCAGTCACTAATTTTATATGAAGAAAAAGTATATAACTTTGTTTATTTTTAAGAATTACAAAGTCACTTGTTCAAGTGGCAGTCATTCGTAAAATATCCTCCACGGGCTATTATTCAAACGTTATCTTTATTATACTCTCTGTGAAAGAACTTAATTGATGCCACATGTTTGTAAATGTGGTATCTTCTCTGTCATCGGCTGGGACCGCACATGTTACAAGAATGTCAACGGAAAGTGTTCATACTAATGTGTATAAAAAGTGTCATATCCTATTTCGAGATCAGCTCCAAATAGTTTTATTTCAATTGAGTAATTGTGAAGACGTCTAAGATTTTTATGAGATGCTTATAAAATCGAAGAACCAAAATTCTAAGAAGTAAACTTTATTCTTGTTGTCTCTTTATTCTTTACACACATACTGTACTCGCTCTGCAGGCTGAGTACGGGCAGAGAACATATTATCCACAGGGAAAGGATAAAATGTTTATCCCCTCGCTCAGATTTATCCACCCGTCGAGTATGAGCAAAACGGTGGAAATAATATACTTATGGCAATATACTTCTCCTTTCCCCTGTGCACGGCGGCTTTAGCATAGGGAGAAGACAATTTTTTCTCTGGTCAGTGGATAAAATCGAGCATAAATTTTTTGTCTTCTGCCCATGTTCATTGTTCACCCTGTAGGTACAGTAGGTACCTCAAATTCCTATATAAATTTTAGGAAGCACCTACCCATAAATTTGCTACTCGTGTCATTTTGAATGTTTGCAAGTTTCTTTTGTTTTTGGCACTATCATTAGCACTTTAGTACAAGACATCGTGATGGGAAATTTTTACAAAAGATACCTTAGAGCAAAATAAATATCTTGGCTACGAAACATCCAAGAATTATCGGCCAAATCGAACCCATTCAAATCAGTAGACAAGTAACAAGCAAAATAATAGACAATATAAATGCCACATTGTATTTTACAACATTGTTTCCAAAAAAAGAAGAGTTGTTAATTTTTTATCACCGAAATTTATAGCCCAAGTTAAGGAAGTTTCAAGTGCGAAGGAAATCGAAATAAATCTACCACAGATGCTCCGAGCCATTGGCAGCCCGTAAAAAGTACACTGCGAAAGGGTTATAAAATTTTAACACGTGTACGAAAATAGATATATTAGAAAACCATGTAGGTTATAAGGATTGAGGAATCAAAAATATATTTATAAACCCTATTGATGGTTAATGATTCCATAAAATTCTGCGTGCATCTGGCCAAGCTGAGTAAAGATTTTAATACCGTTTTCTTCTGTTCAAAAATACGAATAGGGACGTTTAATTGAGGGAAGTGTTCCTGATTTTTATTTTAAGTTTCATATATTCCTTCTATCTAAATTCAATTTGTCATTTTATATTATAATACTAATAATATAATAAGCTATAAGCAGGTTAACGCCGACATCCAACGAGTTGCAGGGAGCCGGTGGATACAGGCGGCACAAGACCGAAATCGATATAATCTCTTGTCGAAGTGTAACCCTCCGCCCGCTACGAGTAGGTACATTTATTAGGTACAGTTCTTGCAATTCACGAGGGCGCGTGAGCTTTACTTGTGATTACGTCGTGTTCATGCACATTGCGTAAGTGTGCGTGCCTGTCAGGAGCCTAGGTGGAAGCGGACAGGCGCGAGCAAGCTCTCGCTCACACTAATACAGATATATTAAACACACAACCATGAATCACACGCCCTCGTAAATTGCAAGAAGTATAATATATTATGTATTATAATGATCATATTATAGGTATTTTTATGTAAGTTTATCTTTATGTATAATATAAGGATGTTCATTTTATTTTATTTTGGTAGTTTGGATGTATTTATTTCATATGCGGGTATGAGAGTTTCTGTTTAATAACATCAGAAGCTGAAATTATGTATTATCCCTCTTAATACAGCCAATATACTTTGTAAATCAAAAGCAAGCACTAGTTAATAATAAACACAATCCATATTGGTCTCTCTGGGTACTACATATTATAAGTTATCTTGTTATGTCTACGCGACTTAAATCATAACTATTAAATGTAAGCCCACATGTGATATATTAGAGAAATTATCCGACATGTTCAATTTAATTGTGCGATCTAAATTTGTTCGTCGCTTGTACGGAATCGACTTTACGACGTATTTGCATTATAAAGCAGACTGACATATCGTCCAACTGAGTTGTAATTTCGACGTGTAATGGTGCGTCCGACGTTATGACATACGTTGGGACGAAATTGGATGAAATCATAACAATTTAGGGAGCGTTGTACTATAAGGTAGGTACGTATGTGATTTGCTTTATTTCCTGAATGATTATATTTTGACTAGCTTTTGCCCCCGCGACTTCGTCCGCGTGGAATTAGATTTTGGGGTAGAATTTTCAAAAACTGTGACACACGTACTTCTTTATTTTTAACTGAAAGCTCTAATACCAACTTTGATGGAAACAGCTTGAAAAATGACGGAGTTTCATATAAACTTCCATCCCCTATTTAAACCCCTTAGGGGTAGAATTTCCAATAATCCTTTCTTAGTGTGCGCCTACGTCATAAAAGGAACCAACTGTAAAAATTTCAAGTTTCTCACTTCAGTAGTTTAGGCTGTGCGTTGATATCTCAGTCAGTCAGTCAGTCAGTCAGTCAGTCAGTCAGTCAGTCAGTCAGTCAGTCAGTCAGTCAGTCAGTCAGGACTTTGAATTTTATATATATAGATGACAATCAGAAATATCTACGTATCAATATAGTAAAAAATTGGTTGATCAGAAATCTATCAATTTTTTACTATATTGATACTTAGATATGTACAGTAATTTCTACTATGTAATGTTGAGCTATAAAACACATCTATAGAAGAATATTCTTTAAATTTCTTTCGTTAGAAGTTTTAAATCAAGTTTTGTAAAAATACATACATATTACATATATATTAATAGGAAATAAGAAGCAGGATATACTCGTAGGTACTACGAGTAAAAAGTACTGTCGTGTGAATTTCACTCTTATAATATATCTTACTATTAATTTTACTGTAAATTACATTTACAAATAATTACATTTAATTTAAGTTAAATTCTTGAATATGTATGTATCAAGTCGTAGGTACACATTATTTACATTTATAATACATATTAGATAAAAATGTTCAGAAATGTAGGTCGTGGTTGATGATAAAATATATGGAAGCTTTGTATGGCATTACCCTGTCTGCATGGATAACATTTTTAGTATCAGAGCTCTTTGAAATTTTCTAGCGAATCTCTAACATATTGCATGCTGCGGCCTTACGTCTATTATTGAAGGAATCCATGCATGACATCGTTATAATAACTGGGTCAATACAGAACAGCGTACCTCTTGTTCTCTTGTCTTTTTACAAAGAGATTCGCATAAAGGCTTAAAATACACAACGCTTGTTTCTACTATTACGATAACAATTTATATTTCTAACTCTACTCATATTATATACTAAGTTTGTAATACTTCGTTTGTAATACTTCGTTTGTTTATTTGTGCGTTCGCGGATCACGCCAATACTAACAGACCGTTAGAGATGAAACGCAAAACTATTCCTGTAAAATCAGACTAAAATACACCTCTATTAAAAGCACTTTACACGGACTTGAGTTTTTGTACTAATAAGCTCTGACTGATATTCATTTGATAATATGCATGAAAGGAGATTTTATTAATTTTAGGTCCGAGTTTAAATTACAAAACAATAGACGAGTGTTGAGCACGTAATAAAAAATGATTTACGTAAAGGTTAAAATTTTGTCAAATTGGCAAGAAAATCCGCAGGAAAGAGCTAGTCTCTTCTATAAAGACGTGAATGTTATTGGAGGGAGGAATTTCTGCAAATCATTCTCTGTCTGTTATCTGGGTCAACGCATGAAACAATATTATTCTGTACACGAGTATTGTAGACAAAAAAGATAAAGTCTGAAATACATATCATATTATTATACAGTTAGCAAACACGTTGCTAGTTTTTCGGCTTGACACTTTTGTTCTTCATTGAAAGAATTCTGGCGTATCATCATTAAAATATCTGGGTCAGTTAAAATGTTGCTTTTCTTTGATTCGAATAGATGTCATGTAATGAACACAACTGCCTTGCAAACGTCATTTCAATTTAGGCTTTCTGACCTCCTTCCATTGAGTGAATTACAACATCATCATAATATCCAGGTCATTAAACTTCATGCTGCTTTTCTTTCAAAGGTAGAGCCCAAAGTAACGTACAGAGCGGTCGGCATAAAGAAATGCAACACGGTTCCATGCCGATCTGGGAGACATGGGGAGGTTGTTTTAGTCAGTGCAAGTCGAACACCCTCTGCCAACAGGCAGAAGTCCAAAGGCATATTTTCCTCCCCCGAAGAAAAAAAAAAAGAAAAAGGTAGAGCCCAAAACAAACATGTTACCGATATTTCTGCAAATAACTTCGGCTTTGTGAACTCCACTGTTACAGAAGGAAGGAAGGAAGGATCAGTTAATGCGGAGTTTCTTTTATTCAAATAGATATCATGTAATGAACCTACATGTTACCACTGCCATGCAAGCATCATTTCAATCAAGTTTTTGTTACCTCCCTCCATAGAGTGAATTCATGCAATACATCATTATAATATCTAGGTCAGTTAACTTCATGCTGCTTTTCTTTCGTAGGTAGTCCCCAAAATAAACATGTTACCGGTGTCTTTGCAAATGTGATTATAATTTGGGCTTTGTGAACTCCACCGTTACGGAAGGAATTTATGCGAGTCATCATTATAAAATCTGGGTCAGTTAATTCTACGGTAAAGGGATATACTGAAATAGGTAATGTTTATGTTTTGGCCCTTTACACATTGTTAACTCTGTGTTATAAAAACTGTATCTGTGTACCATTCATAGTTCAAAAACATAATAATTGTACTTATTACCTTACTCGTTCATGTCGTGCTTTTGATCCAAAATATAGGGAGAATCTGAAATATGGTTCTTTTAATCAATTTATAATATAATAAATTTCATCGGTTCATAGAGTAATAAATATAATCGCAAGTCGCGCTGGAGCTAGACTTATGGGTGCGAATAAATATTTTTTTAAATAAAGGTACACTCGCCAAAAACTACGTGTCACTAGGACGTGATAATAAATAAATAATTTATTAAAATAGAGTGATTATATTCTCTTGGATAATTAGACGGAATAAAGACACAATTTACGATTTCTTCAATAAATTCCTTATCATTAAGGTAAGGCAAGTAGGTACATATTAAAAAAATGTTGTACGCAGTTAATACAAAGTTTTCACAAAGTCAAAGCTTTTGTGTGCGCCGGGCAGGCGGCCATTGAAGAAAATAACGCAATTCATCGTTACAATCATCATTCTCACACGTGAAATGATAACGGAAATTTTGCAAAAACGAAAAGACCTAGTCATACTCTTACGTTAACACTGAATATAATAAAACTAATCTTGTATGGGGTTCACTTTTGTAGGTATTTTTAATTAACTACTAACGTAATATGTATGTAGGTATATATGTACGTTTGTAATATGTACGTACGTATGTATGTATGTATATGTAATTATTTACAAATGTTCCTCTGTAGCAAATAAGCTACTGAGCCGATTTTGATAAATGAGGTGTCAGTCGATTCGTTATGGTGGTCCAGGTGATATAGACTATAGGCTACATTTTATACGAAGAAAATCAATATAACAGATGTTACATCCATTTTTTCCGTAGTCGAATTACCTTTAAACTTCTTATTGAGGTTTAATGTATGCTTAAGACTTTTAAGATATTTAGGTAATTAGGTATGGTCCAGACTCCAGTATGTTCTGAGTCTAATAGAGATAGTAAGTGTCCTTTCGTAGAACATTTGTTATCGTGTAGGGCCATTAATCACTGTTGCTTGCGTTGGGGTCGCATCTACCTGTTTCCTACGATATGCTACTTTCTTTAGTCATCTATGAGTATTAAATTGTTATTTAGTTATGTCTAACTATATTATGTCAAGGACATTCTTTTTCAAACAGGTTGCCTGAAACAGACGAATAGCTTGTTGTGCGAATATAATTTTTGTTACAATATTTTACCACATGGACACATTGTATAGAATTAATTTCGCACGATAAATTTGTCACATTTCATCGACGAATCCGCCGGGTGATTTATTGACAGGCGCGTCCTATTCTTAACAGATTCGATATAATTTGTTAGCTAAATAATCCGGGATTTCGATGCGGACCCCACGTCGCTATAAATAAAAGTATAATAAAGATTACCGACGTTGAAGTCGGAACGAGCTGAATTTCACCCACATTATACCAAATAATGGCAAACAGTAGGCTATGCGTTGTCATAGACCCGGAGATAGTGGTAAAATATGTTATGACGCGAACAATAAGTCTGTTTTTCTAGGAAACATGAGATAATATTAAACTGGGAAAGTTAACTTATGACAAAAGAAAGAATAGGTAGGTAGGAATAGGTCGCTGCAGCAAGAGAAAACATACAAGTTGTATATCGTTTGCTAATGTAGTATTTTGTTAGGTTTTAAGATGTATCTATCTAAACTTAGAATGAATTTGTGGAACCCAGAAGAAAGATTTGACGAAGCAGAAAACTGCGTAACAAGATGTCAAACATAACGTGCATAGTCCGGCCATAGATTCACATGTCGGGGGTGTTTTAAATTTTCAATTTACACTTGTTACCCGTTCTTGTTTACACTTGTTTATTACACATTTTTTTTACACTTACATTACACATTTACACTTGTTATCCGTAAACTTTTTATCAGTTTCCTCATCGACGACATAGTAACAGATATTATATTATGAGCATGTATTCGACTTACAATGAATCTTGCGACTGTCTCCTATTCCGTCACCCTACGTCACGGAGACGATATGTTACGCCTAAATAAATCCCTTTTATACCTAAATGCACAACGGGAGCCCAACAAAAAATCGTTGCAGGAGCGTTAGGGCTGTTCCGAATAAGTAATAATGTGAATATTTATGTCAAAGGCACGTGCTGACTTTGTCGTAATGGTTACACGAAATTCGCATATTGGCAATAACGCTGGGAGAAACTTATTAATGTTTATTTACATTTAATTAAGCTCTTTGAGGAGTAGTTCTGTTTAGCATATCACCGCGTATTTACTGAAAGTTTCTTGAATATATTAATATTAATGTAATACCCACACTATTATAATTATGTTTAAGCTCTTAGTTCTGAGCTACTATTAAGTTATAAACCTCTTGGTGGTTTTTAAAGCAGTGAGATATTTATACATTTTTTTTTCTCATTTCATATTCTAACTTATTATGTTCCTTCATAAACAAAAAAATCGTCATTATTTTGTCATTATTATAATAATTGTGATTACAAAAACGTGTTTTCCACGCTATAGTTTATTTTTTCATACATAAAACTGTTATAAAATATGCTAGTATTTTATTTTATTTGTGTGGTAGGAAGCTTTGGCTATGGCTAAATAGCCGTTAAAGCCATAATTTAGGTACGCCAGTAGAAACCGATTGGGGTATAAGTTGAATGTACAATGCATACCCCTTCTGTCAATCATTTTTAAATAATCGACGCGCAGTATTCGAGATCTGACAATACCTACCACAGAAATAGAATAAGCTCATCTAATTTTTGGGTGGATTCACTGTAGGGTGAGTCGGGGACACGTTTGCCCCGGGGGATGCAGTCTCCAAATCGTCTCTAAGTCTATTAAGACGACTTGCTGCGTTCCTCCGGGGAATAGAACCCTCAAGGGCATGGTGATAGAAAAACTGTTTTGCTGGGAAAAGTCACCTGCAGGTGGATTTAGGAATCTTCATTCTATTTTAACATCAACTGGAATGTTATTTATGTTAAAATTTAAATATATAAAAGGAAAAGGTGACTGACTGACTGACTGATCTATCAGCGCACAGAACAGCACTGGATAGATCGGGCTGTGCAATACGGATAACTGTTATGACATAAGCATCCGCTTATAAAGAATTTTTGAAAATTCAACCCCTAATGAGGTCAAACAGGAGTTTGAAAAATCGAACTCAACGTGAACGAAGTCGCGGCCATCAGCTAGTATTTTATAATTTATTCAATAAGAGCTCTATGGTACCTATAATGTGATCAAAATGAGAATAGGTCAGAGGTCAGTAGTCGCCATTTTCTATTTCAATCTTGCTCACGTGTTTCTTATGATCAAGACAGGTAAAGAAAATGCTAACATTCTTATCTTGTCCGCATTATATAGGTATAGGTAGCCAATTAGTTGACGAAGAAGCAAAATAAAAATACGGGGAGCGTGATAATATATTGTGCAATATCTATAAAACAAAATTGCGGATTGTAAACTACAGTACGGCTTTATAGTACTTGCCCAACAGATGTAGGGACATTGAGCGCCTCGAGGGACGTGGGGGACGATATAACATTGTTACCGAAGTTCAAGCGAAGCTGAGGGCCGTCGCAAATTGTGACCCTACGGTCACTAGACTATTTACCCGAACAAATTACTCTGGTCAAGGTAAACACTGTACCTACGTTACTTAATAAGCGGAGCGGTCGTGACAGCTTATTTGTTTTTTTTTCGGCCTCGGAAATAAATGAGGGTAAATATCAATTCTTGGTAGCGTCGCATGGGAGACGTTCTAAAATGAAAATTACGTTGCACGCTCCTTATTTGGTTTTGCATGGATACGATGAAGTGATTATTTTTTACTTATTTATAACAATGACATAATTTGAATATATTATTTTTGCCTGAGACTTCTTCGAAAATGCCAATAAAAATTAAGTCCATGTCACTCTCATCTACGAATTCAATGATCCATGTAAAATATCACGTCAATCGTTTGCTCCGTTGCTGAGTGATTAAAAAACAAACAAACACGTAATAGAGATATTTAGAAGCCTCAATAGCTCAACGATCAAAAAGTTGACGGAAATCCAAAAGGTTTGAAGGTTTGAAACTTCGAACTCTATCCGTGAGATTAGTATCGTACGTACTCCTTGAACAAGATAAATTTTAGAATAGGAGAAAAGACATGGTTGTCTCCTCATAATAAGTATCAATAATGAGGAAAACGATAGAGAAACTCTTGTACAAGCTCAAAGGGAATACAAAGGGAAGGCACCCTTTTGCCTTAGGCTCTATTATGCTAGTAGGAGTGTCTTTTGCCTCAGGCTCCTACTAATATAATAGAGTGAAATTAATAGTATTATTCATAGATATAAAGACCAAACTAAAGTGACATTATGATTCAAAATTTCACAAACAACAAAGATATGCCCTACCAACTGTAGTTTATTCGAAAAGTTATATGAAGTTCGTTTACTTTACGAAAATTCGAGTTGAACAAGAACAAAAGGATAATTGCGACAGAGTTATGGGTGTCATAACAGAGCCGTATGCACCATTAACGGTGTAAGTTATAGCGTCACTACAATAATATGTTTTATTATAGAAATGAGCTGTAAATCCAGACCGAGAGCCAAATTGATTTAGATTGGCCGCAGGAATAATATAATTAGAATGCTCTGATGTATGATAGTTGCACCCATCTGTGATGGTTGGTGGTCTGCTTACGATCACATAATCCACTGTAAAGTGATTTTTTATGGATTCAGCCTGCAGTGAATCAATCAAAAACTTTAATTAAGCTTATTCATTTTCTTCGTTATGGCTTTTAGCTACAGGAGATATAATTCTCTTAATTATTTTTTATAAATCATCTCGATTAAACTGGTTTTAAAAACTAAATTTATAACTAGAAAAATAAGCAAATCCTAAGTTTTAGAATTATTCAATTTGGCCATTTCTAAAATATCTAATATTCCTTCCGCGTTTTAATGTCAAAAAAATTTAGTTGCACACATTTTATTTAAAAAAAAATAAACAATTGTAACAAATTACTTTATACATAATTTTCTTCGTGATTTCAACCGAGAGACGTTCACTGCTAGCCATGTCTTTTGCAAGAAACACTACAGGATGCATACTTGTGCCGCTCGTATCCAACGGCTGCGAGCAATCCGCTTGAGATCGTCCATTTACCTAGGGAGTGGTCTTCAAATCTTGCGCTTCTCGATGTAAGTAGTTCACTCAAACACCTTTCTGTGGGGTACCTATAGTCACTTCAGTTTCGCGACTTATAGACATGGCCTAGCTTTCAACTTTTATTATAATCACAATAAAGCGTATTTATTTTGGAATTTCTTTCGCAATTGAATAATTAATTGAATTGGATATCCCAATAGTTTTAGAGTGACCGCAACACTAATTAGAATGCAGCAATGTATAATTGTAGCAGGTAACTGCGGCTGGCTGTTTGTAATGATGCAGTGGATTATACTACCTACTTCATTTAAGTCATTAGTTTATTTACATATAAAACTATGCACAACGCTAACATAAAATAGTTTTAGTAGTTAAAAGCTTCAGTAGTTACGTACAATATTTACTTTGTTTTATATCAAGATTATCAAGTATTTAGTACAAATCATAAAAAATTATATAGCTAAGAACATTCCCGACTAATTCACCTTTCAAATAAAAAAAAACAAAATCAAAATCGGTTCATCCGTTCGGGAGCTACGATGCCACAGACAGACAGACAGACACACAGAGAGACAGACATGTCAAACTTATAACATCCCGTCGTTTTTGCGTCGGGGGTTTAAAAATGGAGTAGCTGTATACAGCTACACTACAGTGCAGTTGGCACCCTACCCCATGATATACGGGGGTGCTAACTGTTATAGCTGCCTATCTATAGCAAAATAGCCAATCTGTTTCCCATCAGGATCGTCTGCCCATTAAAAATTAGCTTTTTCTTTTCGAATGGAAATAGAACGACATGATCGAGAGCTGAATGAGATACTGCAGCCAGCCGACCGCTCGCCAGCACAAAAGAGCATTGTTCTTGTTATGTCGAATGTATCGGCTGGGAACGGCAATATCGCCGTGGACTTTATTAGCTATCGGAGGAAATTGTAGACCAAACAACTACATCGCCTTTTCAGTCTTGTTGAGCAGATTTTTATCGGCAATCGTGTAGAATTTATTAATGTTTCTTGCCAAAAAATGTTTTTTTTTTCTTTTAATTCCTGCTACTATTTATTTTGTAGCAACTTTTAGTGCTATTTTTTTTTAAATTGATTTGCAATCAAAGTTAATTTTTTGATCAAAAGTTTAAATGAAAGTTTTAAAGGTAGTAATTGAGCAAGTCAGTATAATAATATTGGTGGAGACGTTAAAATTCATTAATCATTTATGCACTATATTATTAACCGCTTTAGTAACTTTAACTAAACTTTATTTAAAACCAAAGCTACGAAGGTTCCAAATGTGTCCTTCTCTATAAGGGACATCATTAGGTATACGAAAGCTACGGGTAAGTTTGAGGGGATACACCTAACTCGTGTCCTAACACGGGGAATTGGGTTGCATAGTCCTGATATAGGGATGATCACTCGCCTGACGACGGCAGGTGTCCCCTCTTTAAATAAGATACAATAATTGTATGTCAAGAAGTTTGTTTAGTTAAACATAGTGAGAGAAGCATTGCAGAAATATGAATAATTGCAAAGTGTGAATATTTAAATAACCCTTACCAACTCAATTTTAGCAACAACAACTCTACAATCGAACCACATTCAACGTAACGCAAAAGCCTAGTTCATACACAGTTTAGTAACCAGTAAAGCTTTTATATTAATCAGGTAAATGCCACTCACGTCGACCGAGCTCGGAAATGCCCTAATTTACTCTCAGCCCAAAATTCCGGTTATTTTAACAAAATTCAAAGCCTAAAATTGACAAACGGGCCATTTTAATTTACAACCTCGAATTTATTCAATTAAATTGTCAATACCGTTATTTATGGAAGCAGAATGGTGATTTAATTTAAACGAAACTCTAAATTAAGCGTTGGTTAACAGAAAATTATCTTTAAACAAATAATGCTCGGTTTCACATTGAAAAATGTGATCATTAGTCATCTAAGTGCAACGATCTGGTATTTTGATGTAAATACTAATCAATATTCTCAGCGGGTTCTTTCGTGTTTTTGTTCACTTAAGTTAAGTGAGCACTAAATTATCTGGTAAAAACTAACTTAAGGTTTTCTTTGCGTACCTATGGGCCATGTAAAAAGCAGTTTTTGCATCTGTGACGCTCCCAAAGACTTCGAAAAATCATGCTGGCACGACTTATTATGATTCCGGAATATAGTCGCTAACGATGGGCCTTATAAGAAGGCTTAGGTTCACTCAACGGGCGATGCAGTATTCCTATGAGGTCTGTAAATCGTTGGATACAGGTGGCACAAAAACGAAGCATGTCGAAGTCCATGCAAGAAACTTGTCTAGCCGTGGATATCTTTAGCCACAGGTATAAACATTATTTGTGTAACAGTAAAGATTTTTTTATATTTAGATATCTAATCACAATATCTACGATTCAGTATTGAGCCACGAGACATATTTGGCACCTTTAAAGAAATCCTAAATTGCAGTTACGAACAAAGTATAGTACAATTTGATGCATGCAATCTTGCTCGCCCTAATTTTAAACTACACCTTAAATCCGTCGCAGCAAAAGCCTATCATTCTCGTGCATTACAAACGTTTAGTATCGCAGATATTAAACAAAGCTAGCACAACATTTAACAGGCCAACAGGCGAGGCCCACACAGTTAGGCTCAATTTTAAACAATTACTGCTGAGCGAAGGGTAAATGTTTGTTCGACTTAGGGCCAGTGATTCGCCCACACGCGCGCTTGACAGGTATTCATTACATTCACGAAGCACGCAGACCGAGAGCTAGAGACCATAGAAGTGATGCCACTCGGCGCGTTGCGGCACCACACGTACTAAGTAATTAGTGAATTTTACGTTGCACGACCGTCTGTCGGTTCGCTCACATCAAGTTCGATTTTTCAAACCCCTATTTTACTACGTTAGGGATTGAATTTTCAAAAATCCTTTCTTAGCGGAGGCCTACGTTGTAATAGCTAATTGTATGCCAAACAGCCCGATCCATCCAGGGGTTTGAACTGTGCGTTGATAGATCCTTTTTCTTTTATAAATTTAAAGAAGAAGAGAAGATACAAAACTACTGGTGCGGCTTATTGTATGGGAATCATATTTCTATAAACAATTATTTTCATATTCCTCCATCCCCTCTAAAATCATAAAGCTTGGGTTAGGAGTGGACACAACTAAAATGCACCAAGAGTTCGTAATAATTTATTATACTGAATTAGTTTTTGACTAACCTAATATACAAGATCCAACTACAAACTTATCTCGATTAAAGAGGAACAGTATCCCATTTATATAAAGCCAAACTTTTAATGCAATTATGTAACTATTGATTTTGCGATCCCAAGCTCTCTGACTATCACGACATGGCCAGGGAATGGAGGATTTTTAATTTCTGAATTTCGTTCACGACTCATAAGTGATTCTCAGTGCCTTCGCGTGCAATTGCATACTTTTTGCTCTATCAAGGCCATTGTGGTTAAAATTATGATGTCTTTTGCTATAGTGATTATGTTCTTCTTAACAACAACGTCTCCATAATGCGATCTAGAGACTTCCCATTCCGTTGCGTGTCTTATCTAATAGTTAGTATTCTTATTTATACATACCTATATATATAAACCACCCGCTACCATCTTAGATTGCATCGTTATCTTATCGATGCAGTCTAAGAAAATATCAGGCTTATTTTAATTCCCGTGGAACCTCTTTAATTTTCCGGAATCAAATATGCCATTTAGGTATTAATCCTGAGTATGAGCTATCTCCATTCCAAATTTTCGTGACTGAGTAACAAAAATCCATACATCCAAACTTTCATATTTATAATTTGTACTAGTAGGATCATTTCTTAATATTTCTGTCACCTTCAGAAAAAAAATTAGATTCAATCAAAGTACATCTTGAATCACTATTATTCATCTCCATTCCTAGTCAATTAATATTCGACTGTGCTTACCTTATTCTAAAGTTGTCTGGTGAAGATAGCTAAGCAATAAGTCTGCCTTTTCTGTTCTACTTCTATATTTTGCATTTAACTCGTCTTTTCTGTGTTTTTCTTTTATGGTGTAGAATAAAGAGTATTCTATCTATCTATAGTGTAATTACCTTCCTAGGTATCCGAAAAAATTTTATCGCTGTCAATTTTGTTAAAACACTTCCTCAGTATTTTTCACTTTACTGAAATGTAAACGTGAAATTTTCTTTAACGAAGTGGAACAACACCAGCGTTTGCTTTGAAGTTACTCGCAATTTACGTCAGCGTAATTTCACTTAAGAATACATAGACATTTTATTTCGCAAGCTGTTTACAAAGGGAATTTAAGTGACAAAAGTAAAAGGAATTATCACGTCACAAAGCACTCGCATTATGTACGCAAGTTCAACGCAAATTTTCGTCTACGAAATGTACGGGGAGGAAATACAAAAGATCGTACATTTTGCGAGAATTAATACTCGACTGAGAGTTCTCTATAATGTTCTCCAAGGTGTATCAAGTGACAAGTCTGCTAATCCTCATTTGGCCGGCGAAGTGGACGATGCCCTACACCCATCTTTGGCCTACAGCCGTCTTTGGCCTACACCCGTCTTTGGCCTACACCTGTCTTTTGCCTACACCTGTCTTTGGCCTACACCTGTCTTTTCAAGAGGAGACCTGTGCCTAATAGCGGCGATGAGTAGTGATCAATGGATGGATTGCTCGACTGTGGGAGAGTTTAGCAATCCTTCTCTAAGAATATATTTGTTTTTATATCAGATCCCTAGTAGTTACCAAAGTAGGTACTCTATAGAACTGCGATGGCATAATATATTTATCTGATGCTAATCAATATTCTCAGCGGGTTCTTTTCGTGTTTTTGCTCACTAAAGTTATTTTCACTTAAGAAAGGACTAAAATATCTGGCAAAATTAACATAAAGTTCATCCTTGAGTACAGGCCATGTAAAAAGCAGTTTTACCATCTTTGACGCTCGAAAAAGCGAGCTGGCAGTGATGACATGGTCCCGGAGCATGGTCGCTAACTATGGGCCTCATAAGAAAGCTCAGGGCTTTCTCAGGGTTACTACGCAAGCGATGGAGAGCGCAATGCTTGGAGTATGTCTGTGAAATCTGAATCTTTGGAAACAGGTGGCATGTTGAGTTGGTGGCTCGTTTAAAGCTTTTGAGCATTTTTACGCTTCGTGATTTTGTTTGTTACATGCTTCGCTCGAACTCAGTTCGCTAAACATAAATGCAGCCAAAGATTAATTAGACTACGAATACGTGTCGTTCGCCCCCCGTATCGCATTGTTTGCCTAGGCGGAAATATATGTGAGTGCATGACAAATGTTGAGACTCAGCTCTGAGACGCTTCCATCGCCCACGAAACGCTATCGTTTATCAATCTTCACCCACGTGTTATGATAGCTCATCTTAGGATTAATGCAAGGGACTGTTACTAAACGAAGAGAAACAATGCAATAAGTAACTACAGTAGGTATACGAATTTGATAGACTTTTTCAAGATATCTCTTAAACTTATTCTTCTCTATCAATCGTTAGACGTCCACTGCTGGACATAGGTCTCTTGCATAGCCTTAGGGCTTAAAGCCTCAATAGCGCAATGGTTAAGGTGCGGACTGAAAAAATAAGCCGACGGTTCAATCTTCAGCCATTGCATTATAATGGCTGTACCACTCCGAGCACAAGTAATTTCCGCTGTACGCTTTTTTTAGAGCATAAAGGGGAATATTAGTTTTAGTAGTGTTCATGGCTTCTTTTTCTTTATATCTATAAAAGGAAAAGGTGAGTGACTGACCGACTGATCTACCAACGTACGGTTCAAATAACTAGACGGGCCGGGCTGAAAGGCATACAGATAATTATGATGACGTAGGTCGTAGGGGGTAAAATAAGGGGTTGAAAAATTTAATTTAACGTGAATGAAGCCGCGAGCAAAAACTAGTCAACACAGGTCCATTGCTAGACAAAGGTCTCTTTTATGGACTTCCACAGGTCTCGTTTTTACGGCCCCCATATCCAGAAACTCCTTGCTAAAAAAAGGTAAATATTAATGGCTGTTAAAGTTAATTTATTATAACTTAAACTACCTTAAAGTTAATAAGTAGGTACAATAAAATGTAATTATTAACTAAAACCATTTAAGTTAACCCTTCTGTACTCACTGACTACCCCACCTTAAGTTACCCAAAACTACTTATTTAAATAATCTCCCAATTTCAACACTCATGCATAGAAGATTACATTACTAGTCCCATCAAATATGGAAACGTGTTCCTCTATGAGCCCACGAGATTAACATTCCTTACGTCCCCTATCCCCTAGTCGGCCCCCTTAAAGGAATATAAGGGGCTAGACGGTAATACTTCAGAAATTCGATACGCATTTGTGATTTATTAAAATATCTTAAACATCTTAGTGTTATAAATCGCGCTTAGGGGAGATAAAGCTCGCTGGCAGGGCTCGTCTTACTAACAATAAATCATAGTCATCCGGTAGAAAAACGATATTTAGGTGTTAAGTTTTTGTGATTTGATAGTTTACTTGTTTAAGACGCTAAGTTGTAAACAAGATTAGAGGTGTCAGACTTTTTGTTTGGGTTACGTCTACATGTAAACGACGGGAAACTAATAGAAGTTATAACAGTCGCAGGTAACTTAGTTATGGGTTTCTCAATTTAAAAGTAGATTTAACTAATATGTCATATTCTATGACTAAACCTTATTGAAGAAACAGTCCGCACTTTTTGTTTTATTTACTACTAGCTTTAACCCGCGGCTTCGCTCACCTTAGGTTCGATTTTTTAACCCCCTATTTAACCCTCTTGGGGTTGAAATTTTCCAAAATCCTTTCTTAGCGGATGTCTACGTCCTAACAGCTACCTGTATGCCAAATTTCAGCTCGATCGGTCCAGTGGTTAGAGCTGTGCGTTGATAGATCAGTCAGTCAGTCACCTTTGCCTTTTATATATTTAGATTTATTTTAATAAAATTGGTAATGTGCGTGAAAGAAAAACTATATAAGTACAGTACTAAATCCCACTAATTGTATTTTAGACGTCGCGTCGTTGTCTATAACTCTTTGGTACAGTAGCGAACAAGAATAGTTTAAGAGTCAGTGACGTACAATGCTCTATGAGTTTAAAAACAAAAAATAAGTGTACCCATAGCTTAAATGGTCCGAGTTGTAAGGTTGACATATCGTTAAAAGTACTTTACGTATTCAACAAATTACATTAAAACTACATTAGTAGGTATTTTATTAGAGTTGCTAAACAATTAAAACTTTATTAGGTTTATTGCACTAGTGTGCAAATAAGTTACGACATTGCAAAAACGATAGAAGTAAACTTCAGGGTTGGGAAAACTGGACATTGACGCTTTATATAAACGCCATACGATCAATATAAATAATGTCTAACAGTAACCATAAATCAGTTATCTAGTCGTACATAAAAATATCGTTTCCATATTAGCAAGTCAAATATAGTCGTGAGCTCTCTACCCTACTAGCTTTATTCCGGCGACGAAGCGCACGGCTAATTATAATTGATAATTTGCCACATTTTTTCCTGCATTTTTATTAGCTTTGAATGTGGGACGAGGGCGTGCGGATACAGTACGCCGTGCTCTCACATAATTACGCCCGTATCGCGCGAGCCCGCACCTACTTTGCATATTTTGTTTGCGCAAACATTCACTGTTTGACTGTTGGAATCAAGGATCTTGGTCACAACTTAAAAGGGACAAATATCTACCGCCGCAAGTCAACTAAACATGTACACTAGGGCTCTTTCCACACTGTATCCGATCCGAGAATTCTTCTCGGATCGCTCCGTAGTAGGTGCTATTTGTATGAACAAGGTATGAATGGTCGCGCACTGGTTCCGAATTTGGCTAACCCAATTCGGCTACGGCTACATCGGACCGGAAATTGTCGGATCCGGATCGGATTCGAATCTGATGCAATGCCGAAAGAGCCTAATGGATTGCCAAAGGCTTTATATTCGGTTAAGGCAATAAATTGTTCGGATCTAAAAGGTTAGCTATTTGATGCTTAAACCAAAAATAAAGGGGACATAAAGATAATTTTTATGGCTCCGTAATAGGCGTGTGAGGTTTAATTTTGAACCTTCTATGATAGGTGTTTACGTACATATTTGATTACATTTCGTTCTCCTAATTTGGATCGCTAATTCCATGTAGTTGTAGCTTGCTACTGTTAATAAAACTAGAAGGGTACCCTACCCATTAACGCTTGGCCTTATTAGTAATTAATTCTGCGAAATTCAATAATAACTGAAATCCTTCTCCGTATTTATTTTGTAGGTAAACGAATGGAAATTCTACTCAAATAAAATTTTTGTCACCGCCCAAATAATATTTTACTGTTTCCTTCTACAAATAACTTTTAGTACACCCCTGCTGCAACACCGTAGGTACTAGTCCAATAGCCCAACGGTAAGAGGTACGGACTGAAAACTGAATGTTTGTAGGTTCGAACTCACCCGTTCTTTCTGTTTGCTTGGCCCCTCCAAATGTACAGAAAGAATAGGAGCATATTAGTCAACTTCAGCTTGGTTGATATTCTTTTTTTAAAAAGGAAAACTAAAAAAAGCGAACTTTAATTTATATAATTTTGCATCAAACAGGACCATAAGAAAACAGCCTGTGTTAATCTAGACTATCTGTTCTCTTTTACTGACTGATTACATAATTTAAATAATAATATAATTATATTGTGTGTATAGATACCTAAGCGTTTTGGTTGGTTATAAGTATAAAGTATTAGTTGCATCTATAGCTAAGTGAGTGCGGTTGTAATTAGTTCGTTAAGATAAGAGCATGCACTCGTCATCAAACTGTATGACTGCTCATCTTCTCATGCATGCTCTTTGAAGGGAAAAGACGTAATAACTTGTATACGAATTTCTGTATTTAATTAAATTAAAAAATTATGCAATTTAAAAAAAAAATATCCTTTCACTCCGCTGCTTCTACCGTTTTGCGACGGAAATGTGCTAACAGCCTTAAGTAAGCTATCATGGTTGAGGATGTAGAAGTAAACATAATTATTTATGGGATTATTTATCTGTAAATGTTCTACTTCGGGGTTACAGTTGTATAAGAGCGCACCTGTAATATTTTTCTAATTGCTACAAAGAGTAGGTACACGTGACCCAGGTCGCCGTAAGGACATGAGATATTTCATCTCAAATTTCATGCGCTCTAAGCCGGGAATACGGCCTGGTAACCTATAAACAAGATGGCGAGATAAAAAATTAATACCAAGTCTAATATTTTTATGTTCCATTACATTTACGATGTTACATGTAGGTATAAAGCAAAAATGCGACACCATAAATCCTAGAAAAAATATGGGACGAAAATAGTATTACATCAGCTATTGTGAGAGCGTCACAATAAACCTTCAAAAGATTTTCATCCAGTGAGAAATATATAAGAGGATTTAGTATATTCTCTTACAAATGTACTGGTCAATTCTGTCCTTTTTATTGCTTTGCCCTTTGACAGACATGAAAGGATTTTTGGCCTTTCTTAAAGAGACTTACCATTTACCTCAACTTTAAGGCTGCTGATAAATTTAATGATATTTGATCATACTTTGAACCTTTTTAATATCTGAGAAGGTAACTTTTGAAAGCTATGTAAAAAAGCTTAATTTTACTTACCTTATTTTACATGCCAGAAGACTCATAGGCGACTAATCGCTGGTTAACTCCAGACTTCAATGTCTGGAACATCGGCGCAAGGTTGCTTGTCTGTCGGTGTTCTTCAAGATATATTTCGAAGAGAGTGCTCAGGAACTATTCGATTTAGTTCCACCGTCACCTTTCTACCACCGAACCGCAAGACATCGTACGAATTTGCACCGCTACGTGGTCGAAATTCCACGATCTCACACTGTGCGTTTTGCTTCGTCGATCCTAACACGCACCGCAAGAATTTGGAATGCCCTTCCGGCTTCCCTTTTTCCAACTAACTATAACATGGGTGTCTTTAAATCAAGAGTGAATAGGCATCTTCTAGGTAAGCGCGTACCATCTTAGGCTGCATCTTCACTTACCACATTCAAGCGTTTTAATACTTAAAAAAAATTACTTACGTGAAACATGTTTCATAAAAACGGTATACTTAGCCGTCATTAAGCAACATGTTTGCACGTGAGAAGTTAACCTGAAAGTTAGCTTCAAAACAAATACATTCTGTCATTAGATTAATTATACTTTTTTTTTTGCTCATTATTTTAGTGGATTTAAAGAGAAAACTATTCACTATTCTGGTGTTCCACGTCAACACCGTGAGCGAGTATTAAGAGTGCAACAATTATAATATTTAATATTTCTAATTATGTATGTGTATAAAAATAAACAACTTTTAGAAATTATGTATCGCTTTTAAAATTACTATAAAATATAACAAACAGTCCAGAAAGTAAGGAACTATGTGCTTTTTAATAAACGGCAATGTTGAGAAATTCTTTTGCTCAAGATAAGTTTTTCTGTTGCATTAGTGTAGGGTTACCATATTGTTTACGCTTGCCAGGAATAGCATTATTTAAATTATTTTTAATCTTGTTTGGAATTTGATATGGTTCTTTAAAAAAATTATTTTATATTGAACCAATTATAGTAAACACTGTCATCTGCAACTAAGTTACTACCATACTTTCATATTTTGGGCAGAATAAAAAAAACAATTAATTACTCTTCAAAGTCTATCTTTCTCTAGAGGAGCCACAAACCTTATTAAAAATTAATACGGTTCCTTTTAACTGAGGTTTGTGACTCCTTTCCATTTATCATACAATATCTATTACCTGTAAGTGTAATATGACTGTTGCCAAAATAAGGATTTCACGTTCATTAATTACAATCGAAAATGTAACATATAAGAATTACATTTAATTTTTACAGAAAATAAATCGGTCAAAAAACAAATAAAATTTATAAGCTATTTTACTGCAACTGAATCTATCTTTTTCTACAACGAAATTTTTTATGGAGAAAGTGTGAAGCTACTCTGTTATGACGAAACGTTTTATTAGCGCTCGCTTTGTCGAACAGGAAACTTAAAAGCTCTATATTTTCAAGACTAGTCAAGATATGAAAAAAATGGCAATATAGAAATATGAAAAAATTTAATCAAATACCCAATTCAACGGGTTTTTTGGTCAAATAAAGCAAAGGGGTCCATCCGGTCCATCCCTTATACGACTAACTAAAAATACGGGTATTGCGAATTTGAAGTATTATCGATTATTATTATCTAATTTTATGTTAGTGATAATAACCACGAATATCCTATTAACACTCTCTCCGACTTAAAAAAAAAATCAACGAATTTGATACAAATTTAAATGGATGGTGGCCCTACATTAAAGTCGTGGCCACCGTTTATGGTTCTTTTAACCCCCATTGCGATGTGTAATGCTCAGTGATTTATTATTCGAGTATGTATTACTTACTTTTAAAGGGACTCTAACTTAGGGTAGATAACACATACGAACAGTGAACACGCGCCTTAGTAGTAACTTTCCACTATTGTCTTATCTAGAGAATTTTATTTTTATTTGAACTGTAGATAGGGGCGGTATAGGAATTTGTAATAAGAGAATATTTTTGTAGTATTTACATTTTTATCACTAAGCTAAGCACTTTGTTTGAGTTTGACTCCTTAATAATTGTTTGATACAGCAACTTTCTTTTACTAATAAAATAATAGGTTTGGATACTCTAGTGCTTAGATGTCCAATTAAACAATTTTTTATAATATTTGTATTTCCTAACATTAGCTAGAGCTAATTGTAGACAATTGACAGAAATCCTTACTACAAGTATTCGTAATATTAAATTTGGTAGGAAACGCATGGAGCTGGAACACTTAATAGATAGTAAAATAAATAAAGATACTATACCCGCCATTATAGCCAGCAGGAAAGTAAATGGAAAGTTCTTACAATATTGTGAATATGTAATAAAATTAGTTAGATTAAGGCATAAATAGAATTAGGTAATACTCATGTAGGTAATAAATACCTAGAAGAGTATTAAGTGTTAAATGTAAATATATAATAGCAGATAAGAACTAAGTAAAATGTAATAATAAAAAAAAAAAAAAAAAAAGTAACCCTAACTTAGAAGTAAGAAAATATGTATACCTATATTATATAAGATAATATATTCTTATACATATATAAATATTGTAAAAAGCATAAATATGAATGACACGCTAAAAAAAAAAAACAAAGCTGCTCATTCTCGTCCAACAGAGCAAGGCAAAAAAAAAAAAAGAAAAATAGCAAGCCATGTCAACTATGAAAAGTCTCCGATCATCATGTCGGAGGACAAATAGAGGACACACATATTAAAAAAAAAATAAAAAAAAAAAAAAAAAAAAAAAAAAAAAAAAAAAAAAAAAATATTATAAATGCGAAAGTATTTTTGTTTTTTGGTTTATGCTTCAATTACACTTTAAGAAGAACTTGATTCTTTGACTTATGGACGGTTATACATAGAGACCTAGAGAGTGATAGGAAACTTTTTATGCAGGGAAATCAAAAGGCGCTGGCTCTTAGAAAACTTAACTCTACACAAAACGTGAAAAAGCTACCTAGTCAGTCTAATATTATGTAGGCGAAAATTTGTATGCGAGTGTGTGTGTATGTTTTTCACTCCTTTACACCATAACAAATGAAACGATTTGGCTGTTTGGAATGGAGATAGCTCATACCTACCCAGGATTACCATATCACTCTAATATTATAGAGGTAAAAATTTGTATGTGTGTGTGTGTATATTTGTTACCGCTTCACGCCATGACAAAGAACCAATTTAGCTAAAGGTAGAAACATACTTTGGAAACGTCGAGATTATGTAAAATATAGTAGTTACTTTAGTTGTGCGGTAAGATGGCACAAGGTCGCATTTCAAAATTGTGAAAATTATATAGAGGTTCTCAAATCTAAACATATATAATATTTATTTCAGTTCAGAATTTATTCAGTACGTAAAACTTTTATGTTTTTCTATTTATTCACACAGAGCATCATAAAACAAATTTACTGCACTTAAAATTTAGTGTGAAACTTAGTAATAACAATATAGCAATGCAGTAAATTTCGCGCATAACAAATATTTGGCTATCTCCACTTTAGAACAAATAACATGCATGTGTGGTCAATAACAATGCCCGTTACGTACCATTTGCACCCTTATCTGAGCTATGATACGCCTATTATTAAAATCGTAAAACATAAAAGCGGAATGCTGTTTGTTTTGGTAATAACCAACTGTGGTTTTGGGAAATGGATTTATCTTTGTACAGAGGGTGAGTGTAATTTTTTTTCAAGCTATTGCATAGCTTCTATCGCGGGCCTTGAGCTTGGAGACTGAATCCAGAAATTTCGTAACAAAAATAACCTGACGGGACTCCTCTCACCGCTAGATGGCGTTGATAAAAAATGCTATGCAATAGCTTTACCGCGGCATTCCCCGAGTGCCACACGTCTTTTTTTTTTTCAATGATAAGATTGACTGCGATCTTACCTGATGGTAGGTGACGATGCAGTTTAATATGGTAGAGGGTTAACTTGGAAGGGGTATGGCAGCATACATTCAACCCATACCCCTAATCGATACGAATCGAATATAGATACTTCTTTATGATCCTGTTTCATCGAGTATATCTGGTGGTCTGTGTCTGGGAGGCTTTGGCAGTGGCTAGTTACCACCGTACCGTCAAAGACGTGCCGCCAAGCGTTCCGGCACGATGGCGTGTAGAAACCGATATGGGGTATGGGTTAAATTTACACTGCTATATGCCCCTTCCAAGTTAGCCCGCTACCATCTTAGACTGCATTGTCCCTTACCATCAGGTGAGATCACAGTCAAGGGCTAACTTGTCATCGAGTAAAAAAATATATATTTTTTCTATATGATGCCCAGTAATTATCATTAAAGTGTATACAAAAACTAAAATCCCAGTTATCTCATTCAAATCGTCCGTCGCCATTGTTGCATCATAAAATTACTGTTCACATTATCAAGAGCGCATTTCCCTGGGGTAAGGACGGCCATTAACGCCAACTGTTCGCATCGCAGCGCCTTACTATCGTAATATATCGTGCACCCGGTACGAATGGATATGCTGACTTATGATTAATATGCTCGCGTTTGCTTCCAGAGTCGTGAATGGATTTCTTGTTTGTTGTTTTAGGCCCCGAATGTGTATCGGTGTGTATGTTCGTAGTGATCGGAGAATAAATCACTGTATTGCGATTAAATAAGAGGAACATATGAAAAAGGGAAATTGTTTCATGTGCGCATTAGTGTACGCTTGCGTTATAAATGTATTCCGAAACCAAAAAATTATACGTAGTAATGTGTATGGGTGTGTATGTTCGTAGTGATTGAAGAATAAATCACTGTATTGCGATTAAATAAGAGGAACAGGTGAAAAAGGAAAATAATTGTTTCATGTGCACATTAGTGAACGCTTTCGTTATAAAGGTATACCGATACTTACCAAAAAATTATACGTAGTAATGTATATTAATGTGTATGTTCGTAGTGATTGAAGATTTAATCACTGCATTGCGATTAAATAAGAGGAACATGTGAACAAGGAAAATTGATTAAGGTGTACATTAGTAAACGCTTTCGTTATAAAAGTATTCTGATACCAAAAAATTATACGTAGTAATGTGTATCGGTGTGTATGTTCGTAGTGATTGGAGAATAAATTACTGTATTGCGATTAAATAAGAGGAACATGTGAAAAAGGAAAATTTATTCATGTGCACATTACTCTACGCTTTCATCAATTGGATCAATTGGATGCGATAGGACGAGGACCTAATATAGGCCTAGGTGCAACAATGATTAAAAATTGGTTGATAAGATAATTGCATTGTTAAATTCTGTAGATATTCTTAAAATGATATAATAAGATATTTCCCAATTTAATATCAGTGTAAAGGTATAGGAAATGTCGTCTGCCAATATATTGCTTTCTCGCGTGATGTCGTTAGGGCCAGCTGCTGCCTCCTTGTTTTTGTCGACAATGTTATATCAAACAATACGGAACTTTAAGTATAATATTTGCAGGGTTTTACTATCACGAATGGCGGGTACTGATAATAATGAATTAATAAAATAATTTTCTCATGAAGCCTCTACACGTTGGACCCATGTTCCCGCGCAAGCTGGGTCTGTATACTTTGTTCAATGAGAGGTGATAATCCTTACTAATATACTTTACTTACTAATACATAAATGCGAAAGTATGTTTGTCCTTCAATCACGCTGCAACAGAGCTACGGATCGACGTGATTTTTTGCATGAAATAGAAATAGAAATAGAAATAGAAATATTTTTTATTCAAATAAACTTTTACAAGCACTTTTGAATCGTCAATGAATCTACCACTGGTTCGGAATGCCTTTCCTGCCGAGAAGAGCCAGCAAGAAACTCGGCGGTTGCTCTTTTCAAAAAAAATAAAAAATTTACAATTGTTATTGAACACAGGATAGTTATTACTGTCTTATGAATCACTGGAGCGAATTATATCCACGCTTTTTTATCTCATGGGTATAGTTGAGGACCTGGAGAGTTGACAAAAGTTACTTTTTATCCCGGAAAATCAAAGAGTTCCCGCGGAATTTTAAAAACTAAATCCACACGGACAAAGTCGCGGGCATCCGCTAGTAAAAAATAAAAAAAAAGATTGCGACGAATTGAGAACCTCCTCCTTTTTTGGCAGTCGATTAAAAATGGACAGAGCTGAGATACTTATTTATATAAAGAAACAGCTCTAGACTAGAAAACTTTAAGTGAACTAACCACAATGTCTCGGAGCCATAGTTAGCAAACATGCCTAGGCCCAAATGCTCAGTGAATAGATATAGCCACAAGAGATCTATGTCCAGCTGTGGACGACTAACGGTTGATAAGGATGACGACAACTGACCACCTAACCTCACTATCAGGAATTTAAATGATGATAATGACCTTAATCTGCAATATTTTTCTTGATCAAAATTACTACTATTCACATACCTACCATATGTGAATAGTAGTAATTTTGATCTCAGATATATTATGTTTGATCTATAGAGTTTGATTACGGTACGTATTTAAACTTATGACTGATCCACTTATCAATCTTTGTTAAAGTTTATTTTATTACAAACTATCCTATCCCATAAGTTCTTACAAAGTCTGGAAAATACTTGCTATTCATTAGAAACTTATCAAGAATGTTCAAAACGAGTACGAGTACTCTCGTCCATCATCACGTTTTACACGGAATCTATTAACGAGCAGTAACCATAAAATGTTTAATTAAATCGCCCCCACGAAGACAAGAAGTCGATTATTTTTTATCGACCATTGCCCGGCGCATACGGCACCTTCATTAGTGGCATGCAAATATTCACTTAGCGCTAAGGAAACGTAGTAAAGTGTTTGACCTACATACTACAGTTTTACTCGAAACTGTAGAGTGTAGCGGATTGATTAATGTTCTTTTTTTGCTAACCCTATTATTAAAATTGAACAGCTTTATACTCGACTACTCGAAGACGCCTGGACCGATTTGGAAAATTATTTTTAAGCTATTGCATAGCTTCTATCGCGGGCCTTGAGCGTGGAGACCGAATCCAGAAATTCCGTAACGAAAATAACCTGACACGAGACTCCTCTACGGTGCGCCGCTAGATGGCGTTGATAAAAAATGCTATGCAATAGCTTTACCGCGGCAGTCCCCGAGTGCCACACGTCTTTTTTTCTGTTTGAAAGGGTATACTTCCCAGGTGGTCTCATTGTCATCATCTGATGGTGGGAGCCTGGAGAAGTCGAAGGAACTCTTCAAATTTTATAGGCACAATTGATATCTTTGTTGTGGCGCTTGAAGTCGGTTTTATAAAAAGAATTTTTACGTTTTTAATTCCACTTAGTGCCCGGAATAGCTTCTCGCAACAAAACTATACATATTCCTACAAGACGTGAGAATCTTTTCATAATAAGTACTAGCATATTATTTCTCATGTCTATCTTAGCTCGTGCTAAAGAACTAAAGTCGGGGATCTCGGAACACAGTCGAGATCTAGGCCGAGATAGGAGCGTCATCACATGTCGCGGGAAACGAGCTATTACACATCGCGTCTTCACACCTTTCCCTTTGAATTATCTCTTATCTGAAAAGCTTTTTCAATTTATACTGAGATTCTTGGCGTCTCTCTTTGGATTTTTGGAGAAATACCCGCAATGTGGACCGCAATATACCCGCGGTTAAGAAAAATTCATATTTCTTTAAAATTTTTTGTATGCGGCTGCTGCAGTCGATGGTATATTAGGGAGTATGCATGTCATGCATACTTTCAACAAATTTCATTATTTTATGTTTCTACTCAGTATCGTCCTTTGGAAATATGATGTAATTTTTCCCAGTTTTTTTTTCGGATAATTAATTAAAACTTGATCTACTGCTATCAAATCTGGATCTGATGATTTATATACCATTACATGCGCTCTGCCTCGTTGGTCTAGTGGTTAGCAAGTTCGACTACGGATGACGAGGTCTCGGGTTCGATTCCCGGGTCTGGCCAAAAATGTATTGGGTTTTCTGTTAAGAAATTTTCAGTACTAGCCTGGAGTTAGGAAGTCGATGGTAAGTCACCACCATGCCTCGGAGAGCACGTAAAACCGTTGGTCCTGCGCCTGATCTCTTTCCGGTCGTGTCGGAATTTCCATCCCATCGGGCTATGAGAGTGAGGGAATAGACAGTGCACCTGCACACACTTGTGCACTATAATATCTCCCGCGCACATGGCTAATCTCTGTGGAGATTGGCCGCCGTGGCCGGATTCGGTCGGGAGGACATTATTATTATTATTACATGCGCTCTTAATAATTTAACTACTCATTATGTTACACTTTAACTGTCTATTTTGCGAAAGTCGATATTAAATTAAATTCCCCATAGAATCGCTTACAAAAGAAAGCTGTCTACACCCCGAAGGAACCAAAGACCCCTGCCAATCTCTCGTTATCCTCTAACCTCCACTCAATTTATTATGATTAAACCTCTCCGGTGTTGAGTGATTCTTTGAAGTTTATTACTCATAAATATCATACCTACTCATAAAATCGACGACTTTTTTGAAATTTACAGACGAAAATGTTCCATAAAAAATTTTAATCGCATTAAAAATTTAAAAGCGTCATAAATAAATTAATTAAACTGATTAATTTTTTATCTTATCTTGTAGGATATTTTATCTTGTAGGATTGCCAATTACTTAATTAAATAGGACAGTCTGTAGTGATAAAGGATTTTTATTTTAGAAGATCACTCCAGAACAGTTTTACAGCACATAAGGTCACGATATCGCTCTCACACCTCAAATGGAAGTCAAAGCTAGTCTAGTCAAAGTACAAGAGCGGTCAGCGAAGAGGTCGCTACTCGCTTGTACTATTGTTATTAGAACTAGCTGATGCCCGCAACTTCGTCCACGAGGATTTAGTTTTTAAGGTTCCGTACCCAAAGGGTGTTACTAGGACTCTATTACTAAGCCTCCGCTCTCCGACCAACCATCTGTCCGCCTGTCAGTGGACTGTATCTCATGAATAGGTAGGTACTTGAAATTTTGAATAGGTAGGTATGTATATTTATAATAAAACAGTTAAAAATTAAAGAACATTAAAAAAATACAAGAAACGTGATTTTTTCGGCGTTTTTCACTCGACCTAAGCAATCGCTGTTACGATGATACGGAACCATTTGTGTGCGAGTCCATCTCACACTTGGCCAGTTTTTTTAAAACCCAGGGTAACTCTTTGATTTTCAATAAACTAGTGCAAAAAGTCACGTTGATCCGTAGCTCTGTCGCGGTGTGATTGAAGGACAAACCAGCGAAGAAACACACCCTTTCGCGTTTAAAATATTAGTAGGGATTTATCAGTAGAGATAATACAATTTAAGGATACGCTCTTTACAGAATTCCATTCGAATAGCGCAGCACTGTATAGACACCCACGCCATGGAGGGGGGGGGGGGGGTCATGGGACATGTCACGAAATAGCGGTAATTGTACTAGCCGCGTTCACCGCAACATTAATTAGGAATTTTAACAGGGCGGAATGTGTTTTGCATTCAAATAAATAGTCATTACTTTTGACACAATAATATTAAACTGCAGTGTAATAAAATTTCGCAGCGCGGGCGTAACAGTGAATCGCAGAAGCACGATATGGTAATAACCGTTGAAAAGTTTGTAATAAACCAACTGGAATGATAAAGTGAAGCAAAGTGAATGCATTTATTTCCCACTGCGGGGAAACGTCGCCGCTCCTAACAAGTGTGATTATGTGCACGCCATGCCTTGCTGCATGAATGCTAGTTGACATCGGAAATATTTACACCCTATTTTCAATATTCTTAACCACCCACGGTAAAAGGGGTGTTATTTAAGTTTGACTGCGTTTGTCTGTTTGTCTATATTTTTTTATTTATTTTTTTATACGATGACAAGGTAACACTTGACTGCGATCTCACCGGATGGTAAGTGACGATGCAGTCTAAGATGGTAGTGAGCTAACTTGGAAGGGATATAGCAGTGTAAACTCAACCCATACCCCTAATCGGTTTCTATACGCCACCGTGCCGGAACGCTAAATCGCTTGGCGACACGTCTTTGACGGTAGGGTGGTAACTAGCCACGGCCAGCCTCCCACCAGACCAGGGACAATTTAGAAATTATAAATTCCTTAATTGCCCCCGCCGGGAATCGAACCCGAGACCTCCCAGTTATAAGGCCACAGCGCTCACCACTGCGCCAGGGAGGTCGTCAAACCTCAAATTTAATCAAACAAAAACAGATGCTTCAATCGGCTTGGTTTTCTGGTATCATCATTATTATTTTTGGTATCACAGAATGTGAAGGGTTTAGATCATAGTGTAGTCCCCACTATTTGTAGGGTTCTGTACCCGAAGGGTAACCAACGGGACCATATTGCTCCGCTGTCTGTCCGTCCGTCCGTCCGTCAATCTATCTGTCAGCGGGCTGTATCTCATGACCCGTAATAGGTAGGTAGAGAGTTGAAAAGTTGCGACCCCCGAGTTAGACCAAATCAAATACTGTTAGATCATAATAATAATGAAACCTGATCCACCTCACTTGACAAGCTCAATATAGCAAATTAATAACAATTTAAACAATTTATAAAAGCACATTTTTGTATTAATGAATAATTCAGTATCGGATAAATTTTAAGTCAATTGATATTTTAACTATCAGATTATACGGGTCGATTGGATGGGCAAAATAAAATAAAACTGTTAGTATCGATTCCATTAATCCAACTGAATAAAAATCAGCCAATTATTCAAATACAAGAGCCGTGAACCGAAGACCGTATCGAATGAATATTTAATTGTTTTTCGATTGCTGTAAAAATGTTAAAAAATACAGAGCGCAATTGAGAGATGCTCGTAATTCCAGATGTTAAAAAGCTGCATAATTTTGCACTGTTTTATTAGCTTCGAATAAAACAATAATAATTGAAGCAATGAAGAAATTCCTTTCTTTTTCTGGATTTCCAATAAATTTAAAGCTAACTGATATTTTAACTATCAGTGGTGTAGAAACGGACGCCACTGTCCACCTTCGACAGCCTGAGCTTGTGGACTGTATGAATTTAGAATTTAGATATTCCGAAGGATCGGGGGGCGAATGAAGGGATAGCGGGATCTCCGTGCACTAACCTTGTAAAGTCCCCGGGACAGGAGCCAGGTGCGCACCTCCACTATCGGCCACTCCGGAACACGTCGGCGTCAGCTGGGCAGCGAAGTCATTCACACACACTCTTTTTGTTGGTTGGTAAAAAACACGAGGATGGGCGACACAATGGGTGTAAGCGCCTCGCGGAGACGAAAAGTTCGAACTGATTTAGGTGTCATGGCGTCGCAATTTTGACACCACGAACGTCATTTTAGTGCACGAAGGGAAATGGAGGGTAGATGGGAATTATTTTGACGTATAACGTCAATCCAAATAAAAAACGAAAAGGTGGCGTCACCAATCAGATTATTTATACTTGTCGATTGTCGGCAAAATAAAACAATACGTGTGTGTGCATAGTATGTCTCTGTGTTTGTATATGCTGCACGTTCTTTTTCATTATTCCTCTAAGAATCAGTTGTCCAAGTAAAGTTACCACTTCTCCAGTAGAAAGCAAGCAAAGTGGATTGCGTAAGTCTGTATTTGACTGAACCGATTTGGCTGAAAGGCACAGAGACAGATTATAGTCTGGAATAAAACATAGGCTACTTTTTATCCCGGATAATAAGAGAATTCCCGCGGGAATTAAAAATCCTCAATATCGAACGACGTCGCGAGCATAGGTTAGTTTTATATAACACAATCCACGCACACTACAATGTATTAGAACAAATCCCTCACATAGCTTTGTCCCACAATTAATCTTGCACCGCGCAATCTAGAAATGCATCTGCGACATTTGGTCTGATGGACTGACCGGATTTCATATGCACCCTTCAGTCGAGAATTATCCAAAACGTAGGCTATAACTCCGGATATTGCAATCTGCAGAATATTAATTGTGGGCTATTTTGTAAAGGACATTACCGAAATTCAGCTTTTAAGATTTTTATTTTTTATCGGCATAAATACCTCGGATTGTATGAACAGTGGGTGATGTCTTTTATCTTAGTGTAAAAATAGCCTTTCTGATGAAGTGACCTTAAAAGTGAGATGTTCGAGACGTCTCACTTTTAAATCTTTGTCAAACAAACTTGGCTACGAATAATATTATTGAACTTTAACTGGTAACTTTTGACATTGTTTTTTTTTGTATCAGTTATATGTAAGGTTTAAAACAAACACTAGACGGTAATACGGTTGTAAATGTTATTATTGATAATCCCGTGGGAACTTAACTTTTTACGGGGCAAAAAGTAGCCTATTTTGCCCTCAACTGTACCCATGCAAAGTCACATCAATCTGCATGTCGATTCCGTAAATATGATTGCATCAGTGTGACGATCGCAATGGCTTCTGATAGGCTGAATTTATAGCATGCTTCCTGCATCAATGCATTTTAACCAATAACGGGAGGGTACCAGCCAATCAGAGGCCCAGAGGCCATTGCGATCGCTACACTGATGCAATCATTTTTATTACGGAATCGATATGCCGCTGTTCTATTGCTGTGTGTTTTGAGGACAAACCATCAAACAAACAAATATAGCTACATATACTTTTGCATTTATAATAGGGATGCCTATTAGCAGGAATAATACTAACAGTAGGGAATAGAGATAAATAATTTTTATTATTTGCTTTATCCTTCATTTACTCGTAGTTGGTAGATAATTGAATTGCCAGCGCGTGCGGGCCCAAGAGACCGTCTCGACAATATTTTGTTTATCTATTTTTAATAGCGGCAGGGTTGATCGTCAGTTTCGAACGCGGCGGTAGAGAATTGCGATTTTTTTTTATTAGCCTAGCTGAATTTGACTAATATTCTCCTCTGGGAGGGTTTCCAATAAGCGGAAAGCTTATGCTAGGAGTGGGTACGACACAAGTGTGGGTGGGAATATTTTTCTGCTGCATAAATAAAATTAATATACCTACATATTTAGTAAAAAAAGAAAATCTTTAGTAAGAAACTGTTAAAACGGCCATTTTGTTTCAATTTCATAAAAAAAAATTATGCGTGAGAGGCCCTGAGAAAATAATAATTACTGAAAATATTTAACTAGAACAAAAATAGCACTCCGCACTGGGAAGCGCAATATTAGCAGAACCAACACTAGGTAATCGACGAGATGAGGGAGCCGTTGAACAAGCGGCGCAAGGTCGAGCCCTGTGAAAGTCCATGCAAGAGACCTTTGTTCAACATATCTCGATTGATAAAGAAGAAGAAGAAAAAGAGGAACACTTTACTACTTTGTGCACATATATTACGATTAAGTATAAGTTGCCAGGCCGCCATTTTGATTTCAGGTGAAAGTGTAAAACTTGCTGTAGTACTTAATTGCAATGGTCGTATTATTTGAATTTTTAACTTTTACAATTTCAATATAGTTCGAGTAGGTACCTATTACGCAAAATGTTTCGATGTGAAGAATAAACAAACAATAGAAAAGTATTCCAAGGCAGAGTTCATAACATAGACACTAGAGAGTAGAGACGCTAGAAGCAATACCATGAACCGCCGCCCGTGCAAAACTTGCGAGAACGCGTTTGCGCAAAGTATTAACTAAAATTTGCATAGTTCGACGAAACTTCGACGTGGAAGTTGTAGATCAATGTCCCACAGGCGAATGTTTCACTGTGAATTTTAATGCGGAACTGTGTATAAAATAGGTTTCCGGCTTTGCGTTGTTTCGCTGCGAATTTTCCGCCATTGCGGGCGGTCGCGCAGCATTCGCGAATTTGGTCACATCTCTTTTAACGTTGAATATGTATGAAGAAGAGTGGATTCGTAGTTTTTTGCTTGCTTGTTTTTTTTTTTGTGCAGGCTCGAAAAATTTCCTATTTTGTAAAAATATTTAAATATCACACGTGATATGTACCTAACGAATTTTGTGGAAATCCAAAGTCTGACCGAATTGGGAGCCAGTCCAGTCATGTAGTTCTACATATATCGAGAAGTTACCTTCTTGCATGCTCTATGCAAAAATTTGATTCTAAATATTTACATACATCCTTTTTTTAAAGGCTTGACTGTGAAATTACCATAAACATATAAGAGTAGAAATTACATATTTTAACAAAAGTCCTATACCTAAATCACAGACACATATTAGTTTATATGGCATATCGACATTATTTCAGTGGCTTTGATCTACAATAAAAATCAAACTTCGTTTACATGGAGTGTGCTTGGAGTCCCGAAGGTAATCCAAAGTAACTGAAATTAATGATAAGTGTCATAAATTCATTCGCCTTTGAATTTGTAACAGATTTTAAGTTAATACTTCTAAATCTTTACATTTTATAGAACCATAAAATCGAATTTACAAAATTGCCTTTTACTAAACTCGTAAACATAATGTCAAGTCATCAAAGCAGCATTATTCTCCGTACTCCAGCTCTGGTGGTACCATTTTGTTATTTCCTACGAAGTGGGTAATAAAACAGAAGGTTGCTTTCATTAGACGGGCTGGTATAAAACCAAGTTAAGCCTTGCAAACTCCAAATGTAGCCTTCGTTTTTATGACGGATATAAAATTTCAAATTTCCCCGCTGAGTTGGTAGTTTGCAGCACTTTTTATACAAATAAAGGCAAACTTAGTTTCAATACGCCCCCATACCTATAATGTTGGACGATATTTTCCGATTCCAATGTCGAACTCACTAACAATTTTAATAAGTTAGACAAATATTCCTGGAAAAGCGGATAATCCACCGCGCTCCAGTATATTACACGCTATAAAAAAATGAGAAATCCATTTAGGCTCGTTAGTCTTCAACTACGCCGCAACAAAGTGCAAAAGTAATTAATAATAGGAATGGGCGTGACGTTATATGATTTTCCAGACAATTTCAGAATTGTCTTTACACAAGTTGAAGTTCATATAAATGATAATAAAACGTAGATGTGACTCGCTTCAGCAATTCATGTGATAGTTACTATAACTGTTAACTGTAAAACTTAAAAAAAGAGCAACGGCAGAGTTTCATGTTTCTTCAGAGTTCTTCGGTAATAGATTCATTCGACGATTCAAAAGTATATTGATTTTAAAAAGTTTTTTTTTATTCGATGACAAGATAGCCCTTGACTGCGATCTCACCTGATGGTGAGTGACGATGCAGTCTAAGATGGTAGCGGGCTAACTTGAAAGGGATATGGCACTGTACATTCAACCCATACCCCTAGTCGGTTTCTACACGTCATCATGCCGGAACGCTAAATCGCTGGGCGGCACGTCTTTGACGGTAGGGTAGTAACTAGCCACGGCCAAAGCCTCTCGCACAGAATGTGCTCGGGATGCAGTGTGGGTCGACGGACGCTTTATTGACTTAAAACTCTACAGCATACCATTAATAAATTTCATATTACCATTAAGTAAAATACTGTCGACAAAAAGCTAGGACGTAACAGCTGGCCTTAACGACATCACGCGAGATAGCAATATCTTCCAAGCTGCCCAAAGTTATAGCTATGTATTATTCTAATAATACAATTTAGTTCAGTACAGAAAACAAGCTGTTTATTTAGAGCAAATTATTTTTACCTTAGCTCTGACATTCCAAAGTGCTTCTTCTAAGATTAAGAAGCGTTCGGAACTCTCATATTTTTACGTTTCCGTAAATAATTAAATAATTCTCACCATATAACGTCACCCTTGAGAAAAGCCTCATACAAGCAAAATTTGATTTTACTTATACCAATGTAGGTAAGCCTTCTTGGTAAATGTAGGTAGCCAAAACTATTCGCATTGAGTAGAAAAATTTATAAAAAAAGATTTATGTTTCATCTCATTCAAAGAAGGGCGCGTGGCTCATGGTTGTGTGCGTGTCGTATCTGTATAAGTGTGAGCGAGCTTGCTCGCGCCTGACCGCTCCCACCTAGGCTCCCGACAGGTACGCACACTTACGCAATGTGCATGTACACGACGTAAGTGTACAAGTGTGTGGCAAGTAGAGTTCATGCGCCCTCGTGAATTGCAAGAACTACAACGGAATCCCTATACTAAAATTAGACCGTATTTTAGTAGGGCAATTAAAGTCACCAGAAAAAGTAAAAAGATGTCCTATCTGAAGCATAGTACCTATGTACGATTCAAATGCCTTACGCCACTATATCAGCTTTTGATAAAGAGCTAAGGTCGGGGATCAAGGAACAGTTGAGATCTAGGCTGAGATAAGGGCCTCATCACATGTGACAGGAAACGAGGTATCATCCTCGCATCTCCCCTTTGTACAATCATGATAAACGCTTTCAACTTATGCAAAGACACTCTATGAACTTTTATTAAACTTTTTGTAAAGTGACGTGTAACTTACTTACATATTAGATTTTTTTGAGATCACCTACTCAGCAAAAAATCTGAATATCGTAACAGAATTTATTTATATGTAGGTAGTTCATTCAAGTCCGTGTATCCAATCACACTTTATTTCGACAGAATGTTCAAAACATAATAGGTACACATGTACTTGATAATGTGTAGCCCATAGATTAAGTACCACAGAGGTGCATGAAGTTGTGAGCGTTTGCATCCTCATTAAACACATATTTCTGAAACGAACCTCTACGGTTGTCCTTCCGGCATCCGTGTTTCCTGCCACGTGTAATTTAAGTACTTTCAAGGTTAGAGTGAATATGCATCTTCTACACAAGTGCAATAAAAAATTCACAAAGTTTTGTCTGCTATCAATTTCTTTATTTTGCCACTGGCCGCAAGTAAGGTAAGTACGAATATATATACATGCTAAAAAGGACATGCGATCGCCACTGGCTGCATTCAGCTCAAATGAGTCTACACTGACCGAATCGCTGCGCGGAACAATTCAAATACAAATTCAAAATCATTTATTTCATGTAGGCCAACTTGTGGCACTTATGACAGGTCAAGACTCTGCCACAGGTTCGGAAAGCTGATTCTGCTGCGAAGAACTGGCAAGGAGCTCAGCAGTTGCTCTTTTTAAAATAAAAATGTTACATTTCCTTGGAAGTCCGCTATGGGCGCTATTATTTAATCCACTGTCAATTTTTTAGGAGGAAAAAAGAAAACTCTACAAGTCTCTAAAATTTTTTTACTACATTTAAATTCCTATCGCACACGAAATATGGATTTAAAAACTTTAAACTTAGTACGAAGCAAATAAATTGTCATTATTTCGGACACAACAATGTTAAACTGCAGTGCAATAAAATTTCGCAGCGAGGCGTAATAACAGGCGAAAACAGTAACTTGGAGAAGCACGATATGGTAATAAATGGTAAAAAGTTGGTAATAAACCGACTGGTATGATAAAATGAAGCAAAGTGAACGCATTTATTTCCAGTGAAGGAAACCGTCGCCGCTTCTAACAAGGGCGAATGAGTGCACGTAATATCTACCGCATGAGGACTGGTTAGCAATAAAAATATTCAAAGTACCCGACAGTAAATATAACATATCGATTGGCTTAAGCTTCGTATAGTGTCGTCTCTATCACACAAACCGATAACACGTCCATATAAGTATCAGTGACAATGACAACACTTATAAAGGCTAGTAATGATGTTTAATTTTACCTACTGCCGGGTACTTAGGTACCTATGGTAGGTACTTACCTGTAATGGATTTTGATGTACTATGGCGTCTCAGCACGAGAAAGCACTGATAGACTCACAACTAGTTGGCCTGACACTATAATTCCTACCCTAACGCAGTGGGTAACGCATTCTACGGGGAATTCGTACTTCCCCGTAGACCCACTGGTGGGAGAAGCCAGTGGGTCTAAGGGGCATCGGCCAAGTTAATTGAACTGCCATTAAACTTTAAAAAACCATTTAGAACACCTTAAGTTGAGGTTAAACAGTTAATTAATGAAACAACTGAAAATTGAAAAATCAGCGATTCAAATCCCACCCGTTGAGCTATAGTTTGTCGTACCCACACCTACATGATCATGTTTAGCATGGCTAATATTGAAAAAACTTTTTAAAATTATTGTCCTCATAATATAGTCGTCAGCGATGCACAGTACGATATTGAAATGCGCGAGTTACCCTGACGACCTGACCGATTTCGTATTCACCCTTCCGCTTAGAATAATCCAACGCAATTTCGGTCATGCATACCATGATTGCTGGAAATGGAAACAAACCCAAAGATACACAGACCAAAATATTATTGTAATAATTTTCTTGTTACTTATACCTATGTCTTGATCTATATATATGTATTCTTAAAATCTTACTCTTTAAAGGGCAGATCGAAATCGGCAATATTCTCGAACCTGTTAATTTATTGAACACTTTAAACGTGTGTTGGTTTGTAGTTTGTCCTTCAATCATGCCGCAATAAAGGTACGTATCGACGACGGTAATTTTTTGCATGAGTATAGTTTAGGACCCGGAAAGTGGCATAGGCTACGTTTTTAAATCCAATCTTGACCATTTATTGTTGTATTGTCGTCTTAACAATTGTCTTGTCTTGTGTGTAGTGATTCAGTAGGTATATAATAAAAATAAAAATAATATGTTCATTACTATAGACACGCATCTATATATGGGTATTGGGTACAAGGGAATACATTCGCAATAGCAGCCAGACTGCTCTATTTGATATGCACCCTTTCGCTGATGCAAACCCGGTCGTAATGAGCACAATATTATTTATTATTCCTTCCGATTTTATGATATTATTGGTCAAAGAAAAGTTATATACCAGTATTTTGGAATTTTTAAGCTATTGCATAGCTTCTATCGCGGGCCTTGAGCGTGGAGACCGAATCCAGAAATTCCGTAACGAAAATAACCTGACACGGGACTCCTCTCACCGCTAGATGGCGTTGATAAAAAATGCTATGCAATAGCTTTACCGCGGCAGTCCCCGAGTGCCACACGTCTTTTTTTTTCATAAAATGGTTCACTATGTGATCCTAGCAGAATATTCAATATTTCACGAATTCCAAAAAAAACGGAATAGCATAAGAACCACTTACAGCATGGTAGACTATGGCCTCATAACACTAATCTGACAGGAGACATGCGTTCAGTTTTGAGTCGCTGATAGATCATTGGATTCCGGAGGTCTCTGTTTAACAGATTAACAGACAGATACAATTATTCTAAAAACTACACACATGACAAAACACATTTAATTACGTCTAATCCAGCAATCTGGTAAATACATCCCAGCAGTCTAGCGCAGTGAACGATTTGATATGCACGCTTCCGGTGAGTCTGATCCGCCGCTGTGGTGTCGGCCTGTCTGCCATGATTGTTCCCTTTGTACACGGTAAACGCATAGGTATTGGTTGAAATAACATCATAATCTCGTTGTTAATGTAAGGATTTTACTACCAACCCAGTAGCTGAGGTTGATGATTCAAATTCAAAATTATTTATTTCATGTAGGCCAACTTGTAGCTCTTATGACACGTCATGACTCTACTAGACTACAGGCCCGGTCCAAAAATGGATGGGTCATATGAACCACCAGGTGACCTATATAGGACGATATAAGAGCATAAAATAATACGATTCAGCACTATGCCGTCACTTGTAAGCTGTCCAACTGAGTGCTGGTGAGAATTGAAAAGTGCAGGTAGAGGGAGTACATTTTGGTCATATATTTTTGTACGGCATTTTTACCATCGATAGATCCATGAAAAATAATAAGAAAGCGCGCAGTGCCGTACAAAAATGGTGCGCCACAAAGTCAAAGTCGGTAATTTTTTTTTATTTTCTGACAATTTCCAGGGTAAATTTGGTCATTTCATTCTGTACGGCATCAGTTTCATACTGTTTCAATACAGCTTCTAATCCATTATTCCGCAACGCCGTACAATGCGACAAGGGAAAAAAATCGAGGGTTGCAACCCCCTCTCTTTTAAACCGTACTTTTAAAATCACCTCCTGGACCACGGGGTCCAGGAGGTGATTTTAAAAGTACGGCTTCGGTTCCATAACATTATCTAGCACTCAAAAGTACTATTAAAAATAATGCCTATGTAGTCTATACCATTGTGTAGTAAAGAGGTTCTATATTGACATCGCTGTACGAGCATCATCGCGTCGCGTCGTATCTTGGTGTAGCAGAACTTTTAGACCCATCAATTTGGTTTGGTTTAGAGATTTCAATCCAACCGTGTCTACTAAAACTAATATTTGGATTTATGTCCAACAGTCGAAGTTTTCAGGTGCTTAACATTTGACTTGGTTCTATTTTAATCACCGCTAAAGTTCAACATCTACGAGTATTGGAGACATTACCCGTAGCCGTCTTCTAATGATAATGGAACTTTCGAGTGACTGTAACCCAACATTAATTCAACTTGTACTTTAGCGTAATGGCGCCGGTTTCGCTAATTGCGCTTTAGAATAATTATATTGTGCCACGTGTACACGCATATTCGTTTTAATGGATTTCAGGCATTAATATTGGTCGGAGGCACGTACGATTCTAATTGGATTTGCCAAAAACTAATGACACGCTAATTAGAAGGCGTTTGCTGTAATTGAATGGGCATGACTGTAACCTTCTGAAATCATCAGGCTGAAAGTCATAAGTAAATAAACTTTTTGAAACAAATTGCTTGACAGCTCATAATTATCCAGTTTTTCACTCGTTTCGAGTCCAATGACGACACGATACTTACCTATACCCTTACTAATATAAATGTTAGTGTGTTTGTTTGGTGGTTTATCCTTCAATCAAACGAAGCAACGGATTTTTGCATAGGAATAGTAAATAACATGGAGAGTCATTTAAACGAGCAAAAGCTAGTAAAAGATTTAATCAGTCAACGGTTTTAACTGTATTGGAATAATTAATATGTAGATTGGATATCGATACTGAATACTGGTAAGTAGAAATAAAACATAATGATACAAAAATAGAGATAAAATTGTAGTTCAGTAGCAGTACATTAGCAGATTTTCATTTTATTAAATGCAGTTAGAGTTTAAGAAGCAATAAAAGAGCACTTACAATAAATAGCTTTGCAATAAACATAATAAGCTGTAAATCCGCTCTGGAGGTAATTGGGAAACTTTATTGAGACTACTTACATTTGTTCTCTGGAAGTTATTGCAAGTTAAGAAAATTAAATTAAATCTCAGTTTAAATTTCAAAAGTGAAGCAAGTAAATTAATTTTTCACTGAAATTTTTAAAAATAAATAAGCAAGCTTCTTTGTTGTTTCTAAGATACCTAACTTGCTTATCCTTAAAGATAGGTACGTTAACTTTTCCCAATATAGATATAGTCTGTAGATACAAAGCTTTCCTGAATTTCGAGAAAACTATCACAGCTAAATTAAGAAAAAATCGTGACTTCGTTCACATGTAAATCTCAATACACATACTTTTTTTTATAGTCAAATAACTTTTATGAAAAAAAAAGATTTGGTGGTTGTATTATTTCAAAGCTTCCCTGTAAATAACATGTAAATATATAAAAGGAAAATGTGACTGACTGTCTGACTGATCTAACAAGGCACAACTTCAACCACTGGACGGATCGGGCTGAAATTTGGCTTTGGGAAAGCTATTATAACGTCCGCTAAGGCGGTAAAATTGAGGCTTGAAAAATCGAACTTACCGTGAGCGAAGCCGCGAGCAAAAGCTAGTGTCTAATATAACGTACCGAAGCCTCTGAACTATTTAGAGACCAACACATTTTCAATGTAGTGTGAACAATAATAATCTTTGCATTAATTAAAGTAACCTAGAGGGCAGCCATGGGGAGGCGTATCAGGAGCATGGGATCGATCGGCTCATACACGAAGCTCGCAGGCCAGCATATGGTACGCTATAACCATAAAATTTTATCGTTTTCGATGCTGAAATGATACACGAAACAATATAAATTATAGCGCCGCCCTGGCATCGCGCCAATCGTGTATTGGTAATGACAGGGCTTATTTGTTATGTCCTCGATTGTCACAAAGGTGGCTCACAACTGGACCGTAACTTAGCGTTTCGACAATTTGACGACGCGTCTCGTGCACTGTCTGTATAAACAGTGGTTTATATAGAAGTCGTAAAAGCGGAAACTTAATTTTACTGATTTTCAGGGCAGAATCAGTAATGCTTAAGTTTACAATAGAGTTCTAGAAATTGCAACTCAAAAAAAACTATTTTACAAAACGATTCCAGTTTTTAAAAACGTATAGTTACAATATCATGAATATTGTAACTATACGTTTTTAAAAACTGTAATAAAAATAGCTGTACTTAATAATAATGTAACAAAATATGGCATCATCTGGGTAACTGAATATCTAAGTAGCCAGTCATAATAGTTAGTTTCTTACGTTGAGGGGTCAATTGTATTAATAGTTGTGTTACATAACCTCGACTTAATAAAAATTTTAAAGTATGTACCTACTTAATAGCTAAAAATGTGTCGCTTATATGTGTTATACAAATAAAGTGTGTGAACCACGTGAACGATATGAATAATATGTATCGGGGTTGACGATTTCTTCTTCTTCTGTATACATATTACATATACCTGCTGTAAACTGTAAAGCAAGCCAGCATGCCACACCCGGTGTCCTCTGTGTATAACTGAAATTATAATAAGTACTCAGAAGATGAATTATTTTGTTTGCCTTCGCAACTTATATACAGACGACACCTTACGTTTATAAGTTGACGACGCAACGGAACCTCAGCACTCAGCAGTCTTTATTCATGAGTGCTTTTCAATTCAATAAAGTGAATTTAGAATTCGTTATGTTTTGTGATTGATAATTATCATCCTCATGTAGATATTATCGATTGACAAAGTAACTACAATACCATCGGTGGGCAGCTTTTTATCGATCCTGTTTAAAAGTTTGATGGAGTCGCGATAAATGTCTAGTGCAATGCTTACGCATTGACGAACTGAATGGTTACTGTTTAATTGAATCTTGCCAAGTCAATAAATCGAAATCTCTTCTTTTTTCTTCTGGATTTTAAAATTCTGTACAGCAAAGCAACAATCCGCGATTGTATAGATTACAGTGAATATTCGTTTGAATTTTTAATTGTCCTTTTTCACTTTGAACTTTAAGTGGATTTCAATAAGATTTTATTTATCATTATTTCACGTGAAACATTTTTTTAGGAACCATTTTTTACTAACATTATAATTATTGTGTTTTAATCGGGTGGTTTCATTTAACTGATTGGTAGATGAATGGACCAGTGGTAGATTCGTTTGACGATATGAAACACAATTGTGAAAGTTTATTTGGATAAAAAATTATTCTATTCTATTGGAAGTCACTATGTGCGTAGCGACTACCAATCCTTAATCTATGGACATAACATAAGATTGGAATTGAGCCGAATCGGATCAAATAAAGGTGTGAACACATTCCTGAGTTTTAGTGTCCTAAAGTAAAACACAGCAAATACTGTCACGATCAAACATTTTATAGGTCGACGTTAACACATCGAACTCAGAAGAGGTATAAGTAGAAGTGTACATGAAACTTTGGATGGCGTTACCCACGCGTTATCATACAAGAGTGATAGGTACATACGTATCTTGGCCTTAATTATGTTTCCGACTTAAGTTTACTTCTGGCTTTCTATAGGTAAGTTATTAGGTACACTGTTCTACAGGTATTGATTCCTAGACGTAACTCAAACATGGGAAGTAAAACTAAATAAAGTCGAACTTAGTTCCGAAGACGAGCTTTTGTTGGAGCAGACAACCTTAACGTTATTAATTAATTACCTCTTGAAATTGTATTTACGTTTCCCAATTAAGACTTTCGTGGGACCTCGCTCATGTTTTAATTGTAAACAATTCTTACATAATATTTGATGTCTCTTCACTTCTTTTATTATTAAAAGTATATTATTCCTATTTTTATTCGAAAGTTTAGAGTGCCAATAAATTAGGGAATACCCGTTATTTATTAACTACCTTTTAATTGAAAATAGCGTTAGTGATACCTAGTACTTCTGTGGGTACAAAATTTAAAGCTCCCGTATGGAAGAGCCCCCAAGCTATTCAATATTATATTTCCAACAAGCGTGAAGACACAGGACTAAGCTAGTGAAAAATAAAAGAGCTCTTGGCTTCGAATTGCAAAATATTCCATTGCCACCAACGGTCGACCGTGCAAAATGTTTGTGAATTTCGGCGAATGGTAGGTACCTATTGAATATTTATGAACGGTATATCAACATTCAGAATTTTGCTAATACAGCTGACAGTTTAAAAGATTTGAGAACATTCTATCATTTTTTTTATTCATGACAAGATATTGACTGCAATCTCATCTGATATTAATGACAGAGTTAAAACAGGACAGATTTATGTCAGAGCATATTTGTGTCTCGTTTTAACCTCTATCTTGAGTCTGAGCTGAGTCAGAGCACGCTCTATAGATCTCAGCATAGGTGACGATGTATTGGCCTACAGACTACATCGTCACTAGGCCAATTTCTATGGTATGGTGTTTTTTTTTTTATCTATTACAAGATAGCCCTTGACTGCGATCTCACCTGATGGTAAGTGGTAGTTAAACCCAACTCCTAATCGGTTTCTACTTTCTACACACCATCGTACCAGAACGCTTAACCCTTAAGCGGCATGTCTTTGACGGTGTAGTGTTAACTAGATAGATCAGAGTTTTTTCAGAAATCCCAAGGCTTCCCATTTTAAGGCTGAAATCTATACTCTGCTCAGACTCAAGACAGTGTTAAAATAAAACCGATTTATCTATGTCAGAGCATATGTGTGTCTCGTTTTAACTCTATCTTAAGTCCGAACTAAGTCAGAGAACGCTCTATTTATCTCAGCATCAGACCACAGTGCTCAATACTCTATGCCTAAGGCACACAGAACTAGCGCGATCTTGCATCAAGGACATTTTATATCAACTTTGTACAATAACATCATGATAACTCGTTAAAAACTGTAGATATAAAATAAAAAATTGTAGCTGCAGCTTAGCGAACTTCCGCGAAGGTACGAAAAATATGTAACTATCGCGTAATATTTGGAAACTTGGCATCCATCCAGAATAAATATACCTACCGTTGCTTGTGGAAAAATGGAAAAGTTCAATATATATTTGTACTGATTTTTGCCCGCGACTTCATCTATGTGGATCTTGAATTACCACATCACAGAATACATCAGAGTGTAGTTAATAAAATGTATTTTCTTTTCCAGGGTGTAAAAGTTAGCTAAAAGTTGTCAAAAACGTTCTAGCGATTGAATTATAAAAAGGTTTCTTTGGAATTCATGGCTTTACTTAAATTTTACACTCTAAAAGAAACGACAAGCTTCACTTAAAACCAGACCAAGGCTAAGTCTTAAAATTAGGTTACCAAGTAAAGAATCAGGTAAAAAAGTAGGTAACCAGAAAAGAAACCAGGTAAATTCGCTTTGCATCGCGCTCCAGATACCATAGACAATCCCACTCTATGTACGACGTACGTACTTATCTCTACACTGTAGAATTCTCAACATTATGGTGTTGACTTCATAAGTATTGATTGATAAATCAATTGATGTTATTTATATTTAATTAGTTATTTTAGTTAACAGATTAATACAGGCAAATTAACCTTGGTTCTTGTTTTGCCTTTCATGTAGTACTTGCGAAAAGTATTGGCTGCTTCTACTGTAAACTTCTATCGATAATTTTCATTCCTTGTACCTTATAGCTTAGATGCATTATAACAGATTCGATATTCAAAACTTGTTCGATAAATAAATAATAATTTATTGAATACCCTTATAACAACTTTATTGCAAGAACTATAAATCACTCGTGTACATTTATAACGGCAACAAAACTTCTTCCGGCCTGTCCCATCACAAGGAACTTTTCATTTGGCTCACCAATAATTCAGGATATTATGTCAAAGTTTTTTATAGGTTGATCGTCCCATACCGATATTGGTTTATGGCTATTTTCTATGAGATGAGTTATTACCTTATTTTGACCAAAATCTGCACAATATGTCATATCCCTTATGGCCAGAATGCTGTTATTGTATCGTAAAAATGTAAACATGAGAAAAAAGCAAAAAGTTATCCACTTTTAATATCATTAAGGGGTAAAGGATTCATTACACTTTGAGATATTTCTAGACAGGGATGTAGTTTTTTTATGATAACGAATTTAACTGCGGAATACATAGAATCAGAAGCTTCAACTTCAAATTGGCACTTCATATCATACATTGGAAAAATTGTCATTGACTGCGATCACACGTGATAGTAAGTGACGATGCAGTTTATGAAATGATAGCTGGTTAACTTGGACGGACTATGGCACTATAAATAAAACCCATACTTCTAAACGGTTTTTCGGTGTCGTTTCGAGATACTATTTTAATACGCTGACTATAGTCGATCATCGTCACCATCTCTATATCTCTGATTCCGCATTTCTAAGGGTAATAACTGCTTTCCATTATTCATCTAATGGTAGGAGTTTTCTTGGGATAATAATGCAGTGAGTTCCCAGATCTTCCCGCAAAAGCTTTACATAAAGGGTAAACGTAATGGCTGTTGGCATCCTGTCAAAATTTGCACAGCATAAAAACAACTCGCTTAGCATTTTAAAGTTTGAATTTGTCCGTGTTGTTCAAGCACTGAGGGTATTTAATAAACACCCCAATATCGCTTATACAGGGTCGTCACATGCCACGTCAGCCTTGCGGTGGTCGGCGCGACGCTCTAGCTACGTCGCTCCACCACACAATCACAGTCACAGTCCAAAACATAAGCGAAAGAATAATAAAGCTCTTACCTGCTGCCGTATTCTCGTTTTATGGCACGACTGAATGAATTATTTTAATTGAGATTATTATTGATTTATGAAATTATGACATTTACCATCGACACTATTTGTAATTTTTATAGTAACAGTAATACAGTAAACTGCAGATATTTTAACTACAACTTTACTCGTCATGTCAGTGATTAGATCTTACTACTAACTACCAATGTAATCACTCACACTTGGTAAATAAAGTCATATAACATATTTCATTTAATTTCATGGAAAGTTGCCAATTGAGAACTGTCAAACCTGCATTTCTTTATACAAAACTAGCGGACCCGACAGACGTTGTCCTGTCTTAACTATGAATATTGAAACTCTTTGACGAAATTGGCAGCACGCATTCTGTCAATGTTATGTCAAACGCCATAAGGTTACATCAAAAAAGTTTGAATTGCAAAAGCGGTTACATTAGAAATAATTTAATATGGTGGTTAAGTTTTCTTAAATTTTCTAATTTTTCGCGCAATTTTCTTAATTTTTTCTTTTTTAAGAACCTTCTCCTGACAATAACAAACACAACAAAAAAAGAATTAGCGAAATCGGTCCAGCCGTTCACGCGTGATGCGATGACCAAGGAAATAGGGATTCATTTTTATATATATAGATTAACCCCTTAGGGGGTAGAATTTTTTAAAAGTGTGAAACACTTACTTTTTTGTTTTCAATTTAAAGCCTAAATACCGAATTTTATGGGTATAGCTTGAAAAATGACGGAGTTTCATACAAACTTTAACCCCCCTTTTTACCCCCTTGGGGGGAGAATTTAAAAAAAATGTAAAATACGTAATTCTTTATTTTTAATCAAGAGCCAAAATATCAAGTTTCATAAACGTAACTTGAAAAATAACTTGAAGAACGAAGGACTATTATACAAACATTCAACCCCTATTTAACCCCTTAGGGGGTAGAATTTTTAAAAACTGTGAAACACGTACTTTTTTGTTTTCAATTTAAAGCCTAAATACTGAATTTCATGAGTATAACTCGAAAAATGACGGAGTTTCATACAAACTTTAACCCCCCTTTTTACCCCCTTGGGGGGCGAATTTCGAAAAATCCTTTCTTAGTGCTCGCCTACGTCATAAAAGGAACCTACTGTCAAAATTTCAAGTTTCTAACTTCAGTGGTTTAGGCTGTGCGTTGATCGTCAGTCAGTCAGTCAGTCAGTCAGTCAGTCAGGACAAGCCTTTTTATATAATTATAGATTAGGGTTTCTTAGTTCTAGTTACTGAATGATAGCTACTGAGATAGAAAATAGCCCTCCTGGCCTGGGAATAAAAGTAAAATAGTTTACTCTGGGTTAATTATAAGTCTTTCGCTAGGGCAAGGGTAACTTTGCAATCTATAGATTAACATTTCAGCTTAGATAAATGTTTCTCAAAATTTAAAAACAAATATGAAAATTTGTAGCGAATTCCAAACAAAATCTTATATCGCATAGGTAGTAAAATTGTCATTGGGTTAGTCTACTTCAGTATTATCCGTGGAGTAAAGATATTTTAGCAGATTTTGATTACAAAAACTATCAGAACGCCCAATTTATTCTCCGATTAAACGTCACTCAGAGTTGGTGATTCGGAAGTATTTTTTTTTTAACAATAATAAAGTTCACCCGCTTCCGCTTACATCTCGGAGCGTATTCACTCTAAATGCGAGGGCGTGAGCACACAGACCAATGTATCACCAGATTATATGTGTGCAGGGACCGAGATATATGTGTTGTGGTATGAACCAATGTGCCTATATAGCTTCATGGATTGAGCCGATGGCGTTTGTTACTAGTTCCATTGATCTAACCTCAACGCTACGCTGGCTTAGGTTTCATTTGACCGATTTCAGTCCAGGCTTAACTGACGGATATTACTTCCCGACTTTATTTTGTTTGTATTGTAACTAGTAGGCGACTGCAGCTTTATTCGGGTGCCATTTGAGCTTGTCGCATCAACTTGAATATATTGGATGCAAAATTTTAAAAGATAAACTTCAAAAGCGTGCATTGCCAGTATGGCCTGAAAAATTGGCCCCTTTCCCGTATAGAAATAATTCCTTAATTCAATATAAATCTATTTGCTTCATTTAAGCCAATCTGTGGTTGTTATGATAAGTAAAAAGACACAGGTCCGGAAAGAAGATTCTGCTGAAAGGTTAAGTCTTTAGGCTTTGATACGAATTTGAATCAACTATGCAACAACATAAATTAACTTGACAATCACATTTTCAAACAATACCGACGATAAATTTTCTAAAAGAAAAACAAATCCATCCGCCTGTCCATCCACTCAATAGGAAATATCAACTTAATGAATATCGCAAATAAAGCCTGAAAAAGCTTTATAAACCCATTAAAATGTAAATCAAAATTTTGTTCACATTTGAAAAATCCAATTCGTTTTACAATCTAGCTGACTCGATAATTGCTCGTGATAATTGGTTTTCCACTCATAAAAATGTAAAGGGCGATGCGGACGCCCTTTGGCGTTTTCAGGGGTGTCGCTTATTTATATGCAAATGGTCTGTAGACAGGAATGCCGCGCACGACTTTGGTGCACCTGTCCAATTATTAGGACAACATTTTCCCTGTGCACTTCACGGTAATTCGGAATGGAATTTTCATACTCAAAAAGTTGGTCTTTTGCTCCGCTCGTTTTGCTCGAAGAGCCTATACTACTCGAGCTAGATAACTACTTGTTCGGTATAATATAGATAGTAGGTAATGTTTACCATGTACAACCAAAGAATTCTTTAGATACACATTACTTTGGCTACTTCGGCCATAATGTGCGTCGCCTGCCTAGTAACTTAACTGCCTCGTTGGTTTAGTGGTTAACGAGTTCGACTGCAGATGACGAGGTCCCGGGTTCGATTCCCGGGTCGGGCCATAAAATGTAAAAAGTACTAGCCTGGAGTTAGGCAGTTGGCGGTGACTCACTTCCGTGCCTCGGAGAAAGCGTAAATCTGTCGTAAGAGAATAAAGAGTGCACTTGTGTTTGCGCACACACTTGTGCACTATAATATCGCCTGAGCAGATGGCTTATATCTGTGTAGATTGGCCGCCGCCGTCGTGGCCGGATTTGGTCGGGAGGACATTATTTAACTTGGAGACATAGTTATAGACAAGGAAGACGGTCACGTTGCCAATCATCTACCCATTGTCTGACCAGTAGAGGTATTCTCTAAAGTTAATTAGTGAACGATCGCAATGACCTCTGATTTATTGGTTAAAATGCCTCGTTGCGGATGGAGGCTGTATCAATGATTGATGCAGCTTTTACAAAATCGACACACAGGTTGTCACTCATTGGCCTTTCAGTTACAACCGCTTACTTAATGTTGAATATGAAAATTCAGCATCTAAAAAAACTGAAAAATTATCGCAATGGACTCAACAGAGAAAGAAACAAACGAGCTTATCAAAAACAGAATATTATTTTTCCTCTTTGTACTCTTTAAAATAATTCTTTCAAATGAAGCGTAAAATACTATACAGCTCGAAATGAAGCCGGTAGTTAAATAACATTACAAACATATTTTAAACACGTGTCTCTGCATTTTGCCTTCAAAGTTAATATTTATACAAACGGCTGCTCGCCTGCGCACTCGCTAAATAACGTACGTGAAGGTGCAACTCTGAAACGTTGCGAAATTTAGCTCAATTTCCATGCAGAAAATTCCATGAAAATGCACAAGGGAAATATGTTTGTCCTTATAATTGGACATGTTCAGCCAAGTCCTGCGCGCGTGGCGCATTAACATATAAATAAGCGACACCTCTAAAAACTTCTGAGAAACGTAATACGATGTCAGCCAAGTTGCCAAGACCTCGGCTTACTTTTCACACATTATAATCCTTATCTTATACATTTAACACCATTACACAAGGAACGCATCCAGTTCGATTTGTAGGTACGAGCACAATATTAGTATTCATAGGAGTCAGTCAATTGAGAAAAGAATTCTCGCGCAAGATCTTGACGGGTCGGACGTCGAGTGGTTCCATTTCCTTCCTTGAGCGTCCCTTATTTTATTCTTTAAAGCTAAAAGCATATCACAAACGGCCAACTTGCGATCCGTGCGGCCGTAAGATCCGCATGAATGAGTTTGCGAAAGAGTGCCACTAAAAACATGAGTGTCATCACTGGCATGGAATGCTGTGAATGTTTCTCGCAATATCATCGTCATTTCTCCAACGCAATCAATGCAAACGTTTGGCTTCAGACGCGTTTTCGGTATTGAAAAATTTGTTGCGTGCTCTTCTTGAAGGTTTCTTCGTTTTATCCTCTTCTTCCCTATCAACCGATAGACGTAAGTAAGCTTATATCTAGCGGATGTATACGATTAGGTAACTTTATTTTTTCTTGCACCTAAAATAGATGCTATCATACTTAGTGCCAATTTCACCAACGTCGATTGACGTTTAACTGAGAAATAAATTGGACGTTCTGAAAGTTTTTTTTGTATTGAAAATACAGTCAAAAAAATCAAAATGCTCAGATAAGACTTACCTTGGTGAAATCGGCTCTTGTTGTGATACATTTTATATCAATACAAAAAGCAAAAAGAAAGCAAAAAATCGAGCAGACGTGAACGTGGGTATCCTGATTTTATGTGAATACTGCCGCCCATAATTTCAACACCAGAGAAACTACCTATGCAGTGCAGGCTTTTGATCAATTTGTTTGATTGTTTATTCTCAATTTGAGTAGGTCATGCTTTTAAAGGAAATTCTCATAGCTGGTTAATCGATACAGTTCAACATAACATAATATTACGCTTTTTTACCGACTTCCAAAATAGGAGGAGATTCTCAATTCGTTGGATTTTTTTTTATGTATGTTCCCCGAAAATTCTTTTTTGTTTCAAAGGGTATACTTCCCAGGTAGTTCCATTGTCATCAGGATCTGATGATGGGATCATGGAGAAATCGAGGGAACTCTTCAAATTGTACAGGCAAAATTGATATACTTTGTAGTGGCGTTTCAAGTCTTTGTAAAAAGAATTTTTACGTTTATATTATGTTAAGTCAACATTCAACTATGAAAAAAGTTACAAATAAAATCACACCACAGTATATGGTAGAGTCGTGAAAGCTGAGAAAACAAAAAAGTTGCGAGCGCAAATTCAACCCATACGAAAGTGGCAACATTGAGCGAACATCGGTTTACCCACTTGATGTTGGAACTAAAGCAAGAATGTTTCAAAAGCAAATTTCATTGTTGAATTCAGTGGAAACGTGAGTAGAACTCACAAAGACAACTTTCCACTGACTAGATTAAACTTGTGAGTCTACAGTACGAGCTGTAATTTGCTGCAACCTGCAAATATCATCCGATGTCTTCGAATATTGACATTGTAATAACATCCTGAGCATTGTCACCAAATGTTCTAATCGACTTTACAATATTATGATACGGACAACACTAGGTACCTTTTGCAAAAAAAAACCCGCGATGCAAAATTATGACACTTTCCAAGCACTCAACAAATACCCCTTGTAAAAGTCACGCGATCTGTTGCTTTGTTGCTGAGTAATTGTTGGGTAAATGAAAAAATAACTGGTGAAATGCGAGTCGGAGACACGTTTGAAGGGTTCCGTACAAAAAGCAAGAGTTGGCCGAGCACGTTCCAACGTAGACGTCATCATTGTTTTCCATCAGGCATGATTGTCATCAACCGCAATGGCTATCATACAATAAATAAATAAAAAGGTAGATAAACAGTTAAAAAGATAAATATTTGAGCCAGTTGACCTCAAGTCGAGATTGCTCGGCCTAGGGCTGCTCAAACTGAAACGAAGCTTGACAAATTCAAATAACACATACAGTGCACCTGGATACTTACTACTAGGAACAGTGCAACAACTGTGTTACGCCGTAATGAAATAAAGGCTAAGTTATATTGAGACAGCGTTATGCCAACATACTCTGACAGAGAGATGTCGCATTACTAGAGCAGAGGACTTAGGGCTGAATAGCTGGATATAAATACTGTGGGACCGCAGCAAGGTTGTTACCTAATTAATGTATATTGTATATCCAGTCATGCTTTTTGACAAAACATTCATTAACACTGGAGCTGCCTCATTAGTACGAAAATTGTGATTACCTTTCATATTGCTAAAATTGTCTTTTCTTCAACTATATTTGAATCAGTAGTTAAAACGGTGCTAAGCGGTGAGGTAGTAATTGTATCAAACAAACATTTGACGCAGCGATTTTTTGGACAAACCTTTGTGTAGAGTTCTTGCAATTCACGAGGGCGCGTGGCTCATGATTGTGTGTGTGTCGTATCTATATAAGTGGGAGCGAGAGCTTGTTCGCGCTTGATCGCTCCCACTTAGGCTCCTGGTAGGCATACACGTAGATACGTGTAGGATGACATTGACGTAACCACAAGTAAGGCTCACGCGGCCTCTTGAATTGCAAGAACTATAACAGCGTATCGTCACATCACTATTAATATTTAAATACAAAAATAAGTGCAACTGAATATTATAACGTCTAATTTACAAGGTTTGCTTTTCTAGTGCTATGACATATCCCTGACTGAGTCGGTAGTAGGAAATGCCTTGAGCACACTGGAATTTAACACAAGTTGTGGATGCAGATTTATGTTGCCAAAGGGTTGTTGCAGTATAGTTGCTATCTCTCATACTGGTATTATAATTAGTATGTGTTGAAACAATTAAGAATTAAGATAGAAAATGTTACTATTAAAATTATGAAAACTTGGTTATTGATTAACAGAACAATTTTTTTACATTCCCGTAAAATAATATGAGAAAAATCTTCTATTATAAGTTACTAGCTGATATCCGCGACTTCGTACGCGTGGATTGAGGTTTTCTTGGAGTCCCACGGAAACTATAATTTTTTTCGGAATAAAAAGTAGCCTATGTTTTAATCCAAGGTATAGTCTATCTCCATTTTAAATTTCAGCCAGTACTTTTTGAGCCTATTCGTTACAAACATACTTACTTACATACAAATCTTTCCTCTTTATAATTGAACGAGCGAAGCGAGTTCTCTGAGTCAACTAGGGCGCTTGCCTACTAGACAGAGAAGTGTGTCCGTCTAAATGTCTGTCAGAGCCCTATAACTTCTGAATTACTGAATATTAGAACGTGAAACTTGGTTGAAAATTCAGTTATATCCTGTACTTGTACAACAAATACTAAAATTAGATAAATGTTATAAAGAAACGAAATTATTTAATTTAAAATGCTAATAGCTTCACAATAATGCTAATAGATGGCGCTGTTTCAGTAAAACAGTTTTATGTCAACTATTATTTTTTTTATTGCGTCTAATGTTAAAAGTTAATTATTACAATATATAATTAAAACTTTTGGGAATTATGGGATATCGCGAGGTCTCAGTTCGGGGCGAACCACTAGTATAAGTACGAGTATAGATTAGCACTTTAATTTTACTGCAATATAAATAGAACGCAACAGTTAATGTTTTTCCTTTTCAAAAGAATTTTATAACAGAATTGCTCGGCTTAAACTTTTTCCTACAACTGATGTAGAATTAAATACAAAACTTAGGGTCTATTTCCATTAGACCGCGGTAACATCGGGTCGTGGCAAGTTAACTTTAATGCTCGAAAAAGAAAAGCCATTCGACTTCTCACATCAATCTTACTAAACTTACAGTAACTACTTAAGTAGTCTAGATTGTCCTATATTTTAGTGATCAAAGGCGTATCTATAAAGGTCAGATCTTCGCTGTTATTGATAAATATAGTTTACTGTGGTATCATTACCGTAACATGCAACTATGGCGATGTTTTTGTCAAATTCTTAAAAATAATAGGTCTAGAAACTCTATTACTTCATGGTTGCCTGGAAGAGATCGCTCCTTAGCGATAAGGCCGCCATTTGTGCTATCATTTATTAACCGACTTCCAAAAAGGAGGAGGTTATTTTAAGTTAATTTATGTTACTGTATATATGTTTCTGTATTTATGTGGTATACAATAAAGTGAATTCATTTCATTTCATTCCATTTCATTTCATTTCATTTACATAATCATATTAAAAATAAATACTTACAAGAAAATAACCCACGCAGTTTACTACCTTGAACTAAAACCTGTACCTAGTTTTCTTTCACATAATCTCGACACGGACGCGGCCCGTACTTGGCACAGTCAGACATGAATCGTTCCTAACACAGTATTTACGACAGTAGGTAGTCGGGGAAGTGGAAATTAATAATTTCTTGGAGCTGTTGTTTGAACACTGAACACTGTTATCGATGATTGTTTTAAAAGTATAGTAGTAAACAGAACTAAAGAGCAATATTTACATTGAAGAGTTTTAATAGCAATTTATGCAACTGCATCGTAATGACTAATTACGTACAGTTGCATACAAGATTTTATCTACGACAAGGAAAATAAAATCATTAACAAAATTACGTCGTCTTTATAATTTTTTACTTTACAATGAATAAAGTCAAATCAATCAACATTTTTTTTATTATGAATGAATTGGGTGAATATGTATCTACATTTTTTTAATTAATATTTATTTTTAGGTTTGATATTAATATTGAGTGGAAGTACCAACCATAAAGTGGGTTGGGTACCAACTTTAATACATTTATATGAAAGATATAAAAGTGCCAGAACTCAGACCCTCTTAGCTTTAGGGTTAAGATAACCATTTCGAAAAGCAAAACCGAAAGATGGTTCATTTCGATTCAGCTGTCAAATTCGAAGTTGGAACTTTTCGATACTGGAGTAGATAAATATTTTTATTACTTTATTTTATTTTAGTTATGTTTCAGTTAATTCAGACCTAATTTTCATGTAGCTGCTTTATTAAATCGCTCAGCTGAATGCCTACGCATCTATTCGTCTCCATAGAGAAACAAACCACTATCGTTAAGGCCAAATCAATAACTGAAAAAAACAGACGTTATTCGATGGTGAACCCAAACACGAACGTTCATCGTTGATTGCAGTCACGTTGCAATAACGAAGCAATTGAGTGACAGACCCTACACTGCAAGACCTATAATAATGTTACGAGCTCCCCTCTATACATGGCAAATTAATCTAGACTCTATAGGGCGTGAAATAAATGCCATATTTCGAAATAAGTGATGCCATCGAAATTTATTGCATCGTACACAACCGACTGGGGAGCGATGGTAAATATTTAGATATAGATTTTATTGTACTCAAAATAAAGGTAATTTTACGGCAAAAATATTATCAGATTTATCGGTGCTGCGCTAGGTTGTCGCAATGAAACGAGATTGTTGGAAAATGTTTTTAAGGTGTGTTTTAATGTGACGAATTTTTAATAACGTAAATTGACACCAAATAGTACGTAAAATAAAAATTAAATGTTTTACTGTGACGTAAAAATGTTGTAATTTTAATAATAGATTTCATGTAAATTTTCATGAAAAGCCCAGTACATCGGTTTATACATTATATAGCCAGACATTAAACACACAAAATAATCAGAAAAATCAGCAATACATTTTCACAAAAATACCTGAAACCCCGTACATAAAGTGGTTTTGAATATTTTCAAACGAATTGAACTTACGGTTCACCGAATTTAGTTTTACCTACCCTTTATTCGCAAAAATCATATGCCATTTTCATCAAATAGGAAATATTTTTTTCGTTTGAATGACAGCATAACTGGCTGACTTTGAATATTGCATTTTCTGGAACACTTAACATCAAAACATAGTGTATTGCTTCCTTTTAACAAAAAAATACATAGTTTTCAAAGTGCTTTGTAAATCAGTGGATAGGTTTATAAAAATTCAAGCATACGCCTATAATAATAATAATAATTTGTGACACAACCTAATAAAGCTATTTAAATAAAGTTCTCGGCAGAAAAGCGTGAAAAATGTCGTGCAACCCTTCTGGCTTCTACTTTTTCGAGAAATTGTAATAAGCATCTTCTAGGCTAGTATTAAAGCTCATTTCCAATTTATTTACTTTGAAATACAAACATTTCAACTGCTTACATTGTAAATAAAGCTTTAATAACAAATTCCAAGGATCCTGCCATTTTTTACACATAATGGAAGGACTTTGGAATAATTATGGCGGGTGAGTTTCCAGATCAAAACAAAATTAACATGCGTAGAAAGCGTACTTACCCATACTGATCGCATTTAAGAGGCGATATATGGCTGCGAAGAAATTTTTTTGGGATTTTTTTCCACTTATCAATCCCAGTCAAATTCCCTACCAGTAAGAATACCTTGGTAGAGACAGATTTACCAGGCCATTTTTTTTAAATTAAAAAACTATTGGCGCGCCTTGGGGTTATGACCGACTCTTATGCCGTGAGGGCAAATGGCGTGACGTTTTCTTACGCCGTCATGTGCGATCTTTGCCACCGCGGTGTTTCACATCTGCCATCTTAATTTAAAATAATAAATTAAGCCTAATTAAGCCTAAGCCTAATTAAGCCTCAATAGCCCAACGGTTAAGAGGGTACTCTAGTGGACCTTTCTCCATACAAACGTATTCTGCTGTTTTCTTCGTGGTTAATGCCTCTAGAGCAATGATTTTTTTCCAAAAAATCTAGGTCTACTTAATACGTGCCCCTATGTTTTCCTTTTTTCCAAAACATTATCATTAAAAAAAATATGACAATCCAAAAACCCGAAAAAAACCCTCCATTTTACCGCCATGTTCAAACGACTATCAGACAAATTTGATAAGTTTTTAACAAAAAAGAAAAACATAGAAGCATAGATATACTCTTCCTCTAAATTTTGATATAAGAATATTTGAGATTTGTCCAGTTTTGAAGAAGGAAACAGCAGAATACGAAACGTCTTTTGGTCAAGGTTTTTGTAGGTAAAATCAGCCCGAGCTGCAGTTGTCCCTTTCGTACTTTACGGGGGTAGGGTGGAGGTGAGGGAGGGTAAGGCTTACATGTACACTAATAGGGAAGTGACAATTGTCGTTATTTTTATCGATACTCTAGTGATGTACTCTGATGTCGATATTTACACTATACAATGATTATTTTATTTATTACTAGCGGACACCCGTGACTTCGTCCGCGCCGTGACTTCGTCCGCGTTCCTAAATCACCACAGTATAGGTTGGCAGAACCTCTTAAGCATCAGGATTGAGGAGTTGGATCCTGGAATTTAACGATGTCTTTACTTGGTCCCTACAATAACTATTCACATAATAATCAACAATTCCTAAATCCCCACAGTTTAGGGAAGCAGTACCCCTGCAGCACCAAGATTGAAGAGTTGGACCATCTCACAAAGTTTTTGTGTCGATTAAAAAAAGATTCACGCAAATCGGTTAAGAAATCACGGAGATATCGATATACAGAGGTAGAAAAACACAACTCCTCCTCCTTTTAGCCTATACGATGCCCGATAATATCTACCAGTGAAAGTCCCGTCAAAATCGGTTCAGCCATTCCCGAGATTAATGGCAACAAACAGACAGACAGACAAAAATTTTAAAATTGTTGTCTTGGTATAAGTACCGTATTTACTTTCGTATGCAGTTAGTAAAAAGCGGCCAAGTGCTAGTTGGACTCGCCCATGAAGGGTTCCGTAGCAACAATTGTGGTTTACGATTTATGACGTATTAAAAAAAACTACTTACTAGATTTCGTTCAAACTAATTGTCGGTGGAAGTTTGCATGGTAATGTACATCATATATTTTTTTTAGTTTTATCATTCTCTTATTTTAGAAGTTACAGGGGGGGGGGGACACATTTTACCACTTTGGAAGTATCTCTCGCGCAAAGTATTCAGTTTAGAAAAAAATGATATCAGAAACCTCAATATCATTTTTGAAGACCTATCTAAAGATACTCCACTCGAATAGGTTTGATGAAAAAAAAATTTTTGAGTTTCTGTTCTGTCTGGGGAACCCCAAAATTTATTGTTTTTTTTTCTATTCTTGTGTTTAAATCTTAATGCGGTTAACATAATACATCTACTTACCAAGTTTCAACAGTATAGTTCTTATAGTTTCGGAAAAAAGTGGCTGTGACATACGGACGGACAGACAGACAGACAGACATGACGAATCTATAAGGGTTCCGTTTTTTGCTATTTGGCTACGGAACCCTAAAAAGCTGTTCTTTTGATATTACATACAAACACTTCACTTCAACACAGACAATATTATTTATTTGTATACTTATGTGTATATATATAGTATACTAGCTGATGCCCGCGACTTCGTCCGCGTAAGTAAATACGATTACCTAGTTAAATCTCGCGAAAAACGTTTATATCATATAAATTGTGTACTAATGACATAACAAGTTGATAGTAAAAGTTTTAACAGAAAAGTTTATTTTATTCTTTTTAGCGCATTTAAATAAAAGCTTGTTTTTAAAAAAGTTTTTTACTTTTAATTTATTTATGGTTTGTAGTGGCGCTTGAACTCGGTTTTTGAAAAGAATTTTTATTTTAAGTTTTTTAGTGTAACTTGTTCCTGCAGCTTGCTCTCTTTCTCCCCTCCTAAATCCCTACAATTTAGGTGGGCAGTACCCTACAGGATTGAGGAGGATGACCTGGAGCTCTATGATCTAGTAGCAAGCATACCAATTCGTAAACGACAGTTCCTAAAGCTTTTAGGGAGAAAGTACCCCTGCAGCATCAGGTTTGAGGAGTTGAAGGTAAAAATTTTTAAGGGCCCATTAAAAAAAATCGCGTGAATCGGTCCAGAAACCCCGGAGTAATCGATGGGCAAATCTACACAGAAAAAAAAGATACCGACCGAATTGATAACCTCCTCCTTTTTGAAGGTCGGTTAAAAATAGGGCTATCCATTGTGGTTTACGATAGTGTGTTATGCCAGCTTAAGATGAGCCGTACATTCAAAGTTTCCTGTACGTAACGGGGTTCAAGTTATTTGGACCTATTACTGAGCATTGTGAAGTCTATAATTTCTGAACTACTAAACTGACGACCTTGAAATAATTACAGAACAATCATTGCAGTATGTTCTTTCTAATAAAAAATGAATGAATGAAATCGGAGAACACGTTAATGAATTACAATGAAATACACATTTTGACTTTCATCCCCTCTCCCAAGGGAACCGTGCTGAATTTCGGGATAAAAAGTATCCTATATTTTACCTCGTAGTATGAACTTAAATCATGTTACGTTTCATTTAAATCCGTCCAGTAGTTTCAGTGTGATGCGCGGCCAAGATACAGAGAGACGAAAAATTTAAAAAAAAAAATTGTTTTGGGCTCAGTGTCAATAGTAAAGCATCATCCGATTCAAATTTTCAAAATATATTTATTCACCCGCAGGCAGCCGGCGGGTGAATGTTACGGGCATGGGAGGGGCGAGGGCTCGCGCACACAAATACACTACTCGTACACATGGATAACTCCTGTTGGTCGGGCGCAGCGCGACGGCGATAGTTTCTTCAAATACCTATTTTTCAAATTCCTTGGGACTAGAGTACCGTCTTAAAGATGCGGACTGAAAACTGTAAGGTCGCAGGTTCGAATCCCACCCGTTGTACTATTGTCGTACCCACTCCTAACACAAGCTTTCGCTTATTTGGAGGGGATAAGAGGATATTAGTCTTTAATCTTTATAATATTAATCTTTAATATTCTTTAAAAAAAAAAATAAAAAAAAAAATAAAAAAAAAAAAATCTTGGCACATTTTTTTCCAAGTGCTGCCATAAGGCTGCCATTGGTAATTCTGTACTCGATGCAGTTGACACTTAAGTTGACATGACCTACCTACGTAGGTCACTATATAAGTTTTGAGACTCTCGAAAAGTAAACAATATATTTTTAAAATTCACATTATATTTTTTCAAAATACTCTCCATTATTATCTATGCAAATTTCTGTCCGTCTAAACCAGCTGTGGAAAAATTTATTCCAGTCTTCCTCCCACAGGTCAGAAATGGCCGATACGTAGGCAGCCACGGCTTCTTCAGCACTTAAAAAAAACTTTCCTTTTATTTTATCCTTGATGTTTGGGCATAAAAAGAAATCACAAGGAGCTAAGTCGGGGCTGTGAGGTGGGTGAGTCAGAGTTTCAATACCAGATTCTTGAATAAACGCCTTTGTTCTAAGAGAAGTGTGTGAAGACGCGTTGTCATGGTGCAGCAACATTCCCCGGAGCCTGGCCTTTGGTCGTCTCTGCTGCACAGCTAAGATAACCTTTGGCAATGCGACTGTAGTGTACCATTCCGAGTTAACTGACCTACAATTTTCTAGCACTGAGGTCGCAAGATGTCCTGCGTGAAAAAAATGGTGGCCACCATCTTTTTGCCAATGTTCCGTGGTCTTTGCAATTTCGTTGGCAAATGCCCATTTGGAAAGACCCATACTGGCGAATGCTTTTTGCTTTCCGGATCATATTGATATATCCATGTTTCGTCACCAGTAATGATTTCGGAAACACGTCTTGAGCTGCCATTTTCAAAACGTAGTCGTATCTCACTGCACCAATCCACACCGGCTTGTTTTTCCCTTTCGGAATGCAAATGAGGTACCCATCGACAACAAAGCTTCCTCATGCCAAGATATTCATGTAATATGGTGTAAACACTAACCGAACTGATGCTTAGTATTTATTCTATGTCCTTGTATGTGATACATGGGTTTTCTGTCGCCATAATTTCAATCGTCCACACATTTTATGGGGTGACTGCTGCTGGCGGGCGACCACTTCGGTCATCATCTTCAAGACTAGTTTTGCCACTTTTAAATTATTTAAACCATCTAAAAATGGTTGCCCGTGAAGGAACAGACTCCCCTAACGCTGATTTAAAACATTCTAAGCTTGAAACTTCGGACAAACCACATTTAAAATCGTAAAAAATCATAGCACGCAAATGTTCTCGTTTAAGCTCCATTTTAGCTGACGAAAAAGCGGGAACTGATGACAGTTTACTACCGAAAAATTCTTGGTTTTTTTTAATTGTTGTAAATGGCCTTTTACGTTCGATTTACAAATAAATTTGCTATTTAAAATTGTAAAATACAGACGCGTTCCATTTTTAAATTTCGCGCATCTCAAAACTTATATAGTGACCTACGTACTGCCGCCATGGTCGCATTTTCCTTACTGCTTTCGGCACTGCTGCTTTTGCGGATCTCTGTAGACTGATCGGTATTATATACATAGAAATAAGTGTGAAATATATATTTGAAATTGGCTCAATTCAATCTTTCTTTATTTGGAAACATCACAAAATCACACCGTAGCTGAGCGGACGTATGAATGACAGCGTAAATGGCCAGCTCAAAATGTTGCAACTGATTGGAATTTTTCGAGCCAATACACTGAATGGCTGTCATTTTATTTTACAATTTTAAGTTATCCGTATTTATTTTTACTTTCCTACAGCCGTCGTATATGTTAATATTATGTTTGATATGTTAATCTCTATCTCTATAAAAATATAAGTTTCATTTATTGAGCAAAAAAGCCCTTCGCAACGTTTGTGGCATCCTTATAATAATCACGTCGTCGTAGCGGCGCGATTGAATAGCAAACATCCATCCATCCATCCATCCATCCATCCATCCATCCATCCATCCATCCATCCATCCATCCATCCATCCATCCATCCATCCATCCATCCATCCATCCATCCATCCATATATCCAAACTTTCGCATTTGTAATACTAGTAGGAAGGATTGAGTTTTTACCAAACTACTAACACAAAGTAACGCTTTCTTTTATTCAAAAAGGTGTTTCACTGTGTGGTCCTTATCCAACCAACTTCTACAAAAGGTTTGTATTTAAATTAATTGTAGAATAATTAAACGTGCGTCCTATTAACATTTATTTTTTAAATAGAAAGTCTTTCTAGTTAGTCCGTAGACGGAAAAGTTTAAGCAAAAAGTAGCAAATTGAAGAAAAACACGAGACGGGATGTCTAAGGCATAATTATACTTTAATTAAAGAGCAGCCTGCCCCAGATTACTGCAAGTTGTTCCTAATTGTGGACTTAAGTTCTAAGTAACTCTTAAATAGTGTTTTTCTTACAAGTTTTGATGTTGATTTCAACAACAAACGATGTTTTACGTGAAGCTTACCCAGTTTAAGGTAAAGTATTAAAAGGGTAGTATTGAGACAACGTAATTTTGGAGTGACACTCTTAGGTCAAATAGTAGGAGGCATCGGAAAAATAATGACATCAGCAGAAGGTATATCCAAATGTCGCGCTCTTCACTGCTTGTATTCAGTGACACTCTGTTATTCGCCTAATGTTGTCGGTTTCCCTTTCTGGCGTGACATCAAGTAACTTGGGGATCGAATGTCAATCAATTTCATGAAATACTCGTTCTACTACTAGCGCACCCTTTATTTTTTTTATTTTTTTTTTCTTTTAAAAAGAATATTAGCCAAGCTGAACTTGACTTATATTCTCCTCTCTCCTCCAAATAAGCGGAAAGCGTGTGCTAGGAGTGGGTACGACAATAGTGCACCGGGTGGGGCTCGAACCTGCGACCTTTCAGTTTTCAGTCCGCACCTTAACCGTTGGGCTATTGAGGCTTCCCTTTATTATCATTTCAGCTTAGCGACTCTAATTCTATTACAGAAGTTCTCATTTCTGATACGTGATCATAATCACGTAGAGAAACTCAGAATCGAATGTGTTATAATTGTGCTATAATGCATCTTCGGCTGCATCTTTACTTACCACCAGGTGTGATCGCAGACAAGCGCTAATCTATATATTAGAAAAAAAAACAGTGAAGGAAATTCAGTGGGCTACTCGGCTTACAAATAGCTGAAATAAAGTACAATAACAACATTTGAAATCCGATAGGATTAGGTAACTTGAACAGTGAACACCCTGTAAGTATCAGCATTAAATACTATATAGAATAGAAGGCTTTACCTACATAAACTTAAATTTATTACTTTTAATTAAATCTGCAAATAGAACAATAAAGTTTACTACAAACAAAGACACTGAAAATTACGCCTACTCCCAAGGATTACGTAAATACGGCCGATTTTGTTAGCGAAAATATAAACGAATCACATTAATTAACCCTGTATCTGGTCTCTGATTAAGAGTGCAGTAGCGGAACGGAGTGTGGGGTCAACTTTAATTGGCCTGCTGTTGTATTTAAAAGAGCAAATACACTAGTGGAGGTACGTTTAAAGATTTACCGCACGGATAAACCACTATACATTTCTCTAATTTTCTTTCTGTGTTACATGCGTTGAAAACTGAAATGTTATCCAATAAACGGAATATTATGTCGAGAAATTATGTACGAACGTAACTCGCACAGAGGTACATGTGCACACTTTTATTTTTTATTTAAATCTATCAATTTTTGTAAGTTATTTTGTCAAATTTTTGTTTTACAGTCGCAATATTATTAGAAGGACCTTTACCAAAAAATACTTACTACGCTACGAAGCAGTTTTTGATACTCGCAACGTACAGTATTTCTATCAGTTTTACATGATGTCATTGTCTCTATCCCGCTCGAATCACTTGTACCATAGTCCTCGTTAGCTGCAGTGAAATATTAAACTAGTTGGCTTGTGTGAAGTGCCTTCCTTCAAGCGTGACTTTGTCACGCTCAACAAACGCCTAACGCCGGCTTTGGCAAGTGTAATGGGTCTCTTAGATCTGTGATACGGCGCCGGAGGGTTAATGAATAGAGTCTATGTGGACACATGTTATTGTTGTTCAAATGCTCTTTTGTTTAGTAATTACATACTTCCAGTGTTCTAGCATGGTAGTTGCGGAGTCCTTTTCAGTTAATGTCCTTCCAATATAGCTGTTTTGACGATGGTATCGAGTGAATGTACATTTGTTTAACTTGCAATGTATGTTATGAAATCCTATGAATTGAGTATCAACGTAACTTTAGGCCGAATTATAGTAACAAAGGTTACCTACAAGTATAACGGTTTTATTTAGATACCTATTAGACATCATACTTATCTAGGATCTCAAGTGAGTTGCTGAAAGTGACTAGACACAAGCGGTATAAGTCCTTTATTCTCTGGCGATCATTGATATAATTATATATACCTATACTAGGTACACTTTGTTGCGTGTATCTTATAATGTGGCTAAGGCATTAGTGACCTAGAGACATGCGCTATTTATGCAATAAAACTTTTTAGGCACCTAATTGTGAATTGAAAATCCAACAATACAATCCAAGTAAGTAACAAAAAAAAAATAGTCGATTTAGTGAACAATAATTAGATTGCAAGTGTACGGACTGCAGTGCAGATCAGTGGAACAAAGTGAGTGTTCAGACCACCATATCTAATAGTGACGGTCATTGCAAAATACTTGTGCAGTAGTGGATGTCTATCAGGTGAAACGACTGCGAGAGTAGGAATTGGTGGTGCGAGGTGGCGAGAAATAATTGCGCCACGGAATTCCGCCCCGTCGTCTAAAATCCAAAAAGCGTATAACAAAAAGACAGTAATTTGTGGGGCAAATTAAATTTTAACTGAAAACAGTCGAAACGAGCACCTACCGTTCTCGTCGGGTTGTGTATTTAACGCGGATGTGAATTTCGCCGCATCCGGCCAAAAATAAATGAGCTTTCTTCCGCTTATTTAATTTACTGCCATGGTCGCGGGCTTCAGTCTGAATAAATTAAAATTAATATTTTGCACATTTAATGCCGTTTTCCGCCAACATGATTTGTTAACACTCGACGATAGCTTAGGAATATTGCCGTTACGCTGCAACACCTTTGAATAAATAGTGAGCTCACGTTTTATGAACATGAAACTATTAAATATTCCTTTTAAAACATGTTGGAGGATTCGAGCAATTTTAATAACTTAAAAATTAATATTTTTGAACATTAAATGCCTTTTTACACCGACATGATTTCTGAACACTCAACGATAGCTTAGAAATATTGCCGTAATGCTACAATATCTTTGAATAAATAGTGTGTTTACGTTTTATAAACATAAAACTATTAAATATACTTTTGTAAGATGTGAGAGGATTTGAGTAATTTTTAGTAAGTACTTACCTTTATTTACCACTCGACGATAGCTTAGAAATATTACTGTTACGCTACAACATCTTTGAATAAAATCAGTGAGCTTACTACGTTTTATGAGTAGTAAACTAGTTAATACTAGTTTTTGTCCGCGACTTCATCCACGCGGAATAAGGTTTATTTTTAAATTCCGCGTGAATCCTTTACTTATCCAGAATAAAACTAGACTATGTCACTCTCCAGATCCTCAACAATACCCATACAAGACCCATTGATTTTTAGTTCTGTTACAGCGTGATTGAAGGACAAACCAATAAGTAAACACACTTTCGCATGTAAATACGTATCAGTAGAAATAAATATTAAATATACCATTGTAAAAAGTGAAGCGATTTGAGCACTTTTAACACCTCTAAAGTTTCTTATACATGATTACTGTATTTACACTGTAAACTTTTATAAAGCTTCACCTATGCTTTCTTCATGGGGCACTCAAGATAAACTCCTCTTAACGTCCGACGATAGCTTAGAAATATTGCCCTTACGCTACAACACTTGAATAAGCAGTGAGCTTACGTTTTATGAACGTGAAACTATAAAATATAGGTATGTTGTGCGAGGATTCGAGCAATTTAATGATTTAATCTTAAAATATTTACTATACTTATCCCAGAAACTATTTATCCATAAAATGTAGAGAACTCGTACCTACACTGTGTCTTGATGGGTTGAACCATATACGTAAAAGATCAGGAGGCGCAAGATTTTTAACCGACTTCCAAAAAAGGAGGAGGTTCTCAATTCGTCGAAATATTTGTGATGTAGGTATGTTCCCCGGTTACTCGAAGACCCCTGGACCGATTTGGAAACTTCGTTTTTGTTTGAAAGAGTATATTTCACAGGCTGTGTTCACAGGTAGTCCCATTGTCATCAGGTCAGGATCTCAGAATGGGATCCTCGTGAAATCGAGGGAACTCTTCAAATTTTGTAGGCACAATTGACATACTTTGTAGTGGCGTTTGAAGTAGATTTTGCAAAAAGAATTTTTATATTATTGTAGGGTAAGTAAGGGCTCGAACCCTTTTTGAAAATTGACCAAGAAGAAGAGAAAGATAACTTTTTGATGCTGCCAGCATTTTGAGTATAGTTGCTTGTATTGTGTCGCATGTATCCAGGTAGTATCCAAGAAGAGCTCAACTTCCATCAGTTCTTCAAACTATGTGCCACCTATTGCCACTTCAGCTTCGTGACTCATTACCGTAGTATATTTCATTAGGTTTCAACACCATACTCAATTAGCGCACCAACTATGCAATATTTTCATCTGATTATAACTTGCTGTTGAGGCAAAATGAATAAATCATGAATTAACAATGAATGCATTTACAATAAGCCCATAATTTCAGATTCGTTAGCGAAATGCAATAACGGCTATTAATTCGTGTTGCCGAGCCGAGTGGTTTTTGCCCACGTGGCGTCACTCACACATTCACCGGAGCCCATAGACATTTAAGCTATTCTATCAGCAACAGATGGGCCAAAAGTGGCCAAAACTGATGAAGCAATGTTCTTAAAACAGTTGAGGTTCAAAAACTTTACAATATATCAATTTTGAAAGAATAACATGCTTTTCCCTTTAGTATAACAAAGGTTAACTTAAGAGAATACATTTTGGTATTAAGTTCACTTTTATACATGATAATTTTATTGTATAATAAAGAATCAAAACAAACTTACAAAGTATCGTGAGAGTGATAAAGAACGCATTTATCTTCTTCATGATTGAAGACTTCTTGTTTTCTGAATTCAGTAAACAGTAGGTCGCATAAGTGAAAGAAAAAATGAAATAAATATTGCATATTGGGAAGCCTCAATGCTATATAGCGACGTCTTTAAGATAACTTAGTAGTAACTCGTCGCCTTACAACCGACATTGTAATCATAGCATTTTAATTAAATAATAAATAGATAAGTATTTATTCCTACCAACCTTCATTTTCACTATACAGCTAGACCAGGTGCACGATATATCGGTAGATACAAGTGTCAATTTGATAACTGTAGGGTTAGTATAAGATTTGATTCGATTGATCGTATTTGTATTCGATGACATTAGTGTCAAAGTAAAATGAACTTTAATTGTATTGGTTTAAACTCATAAATTTGGAGCTTTTAGAATTTAGAAGTTTAGGTTAATGCTAATTAGCCAATTAAGTTAGGCTAGATTGTAATTGTATTGAGCACCACTTTGGTGCTCAGAATCAACAAAAAAAAAAAAATTTGGAGCTTCGCCGTATACGTGAACGTGTTAGAATGCATGCACGAAATTAAACTCTAACTCAATTGTTATGGTTAATTAGTTACGATCAATCGAATTAAATCTTATACTAACCCTACTGTACTAAAAGTCTAAGAAATTGAGAGGTACGAGAAACAATATCTAGACCTCTCTATTATTTTTTAAATATCTTATCCGGGACTTTTGTAATATGAAAAACCTTACATATTTGCATGAATTAAACCATTCGCTCCACGAATGCGTTCATTTTTAAGGCATGAACGAACAGATGAGCAAACGGGCTGGCTGATGGTAATATTCCTCGTATACGTCACCCATGCATGCATGCATGCGTGCATGTAGTTCGTAGCTAGCGTGCACGCCATACAAGCGAAGAGGCACAGCCTACCCTATTTTTTCCATTTACAATTCATTTTTTTTAAACTCGATTCGTTGAATTTTATGAATCTTTTCTTCAATAAAAGGTATATTTTTTATAATTTGGATATCTTTTTCAACCTGTACACTAATATTATAAAGGCGAAAGTTTGTGTGTGTATTTGTTTCTCCTTCACGCCACAACGAATAAACTGATTTTTCTGAAATTTGGAATGGGTATAGCTCACACCTTGGATTAACACATAGGCATTACATTTTACCCCGAAATAGGAATAGAAAAATTAAAAAGTTACCGCGGGAATTGAAAAACCTTAGTCCTAGCGGACGAAGTTGCGGGCATAGTTTAGTAATATCATCAATGACTGATACGTAATAAGACGCTCAGAAACATTTCTGTGCCTGAGAGGGTTTGAAATTCTATCCGTAGAGGGCATTTTTTAATGCTGACCCGAAGTCTATAGTATTATTATATGTCAATGGTAGAGGGGTTAACTTTTAACATAAATCCACGCGGGCAAGGTCGTGGGCATCAGGTAGTATCTTTTAAAATATTAATGAGTTACGCAATTCATTTGCAATTACGATCACTATGACAAATGCAGTTGCAATCGTAATCACCTTGGATTACGATTGCAACTGCAAAGCGCAACTACGCCCCTGTTGCGCGTTACCCGAGGCACACAGCGAAACCGACTTCAAAGTTAAACTTGCTCAATATAAAACCAGCTTTGTGTTAATAAAGTATTAGCACAATGGCAAAAGTACAAGCTCAAAATGAGTTGGGGCAATTGCCTTAAATTGAATAAAATTATAGCGGGCAACAATTTTGGTCGCATTCACCAACCAATTACACAATCAACCGAAAACCAACCTGCAAATTCCGTGTCCAGAGCCGAACGAACATTAAAAGCAGTATTAAAATCAATGAACTATTACATAACAATGCTCCAATTAACGTTATCTGGCGTGCCGATAGGATATTGCTCGTAAATTAATGAGTGCCGTTGTAAGACAAATGTTCCGCTACCGGACGCCGGGGCGGACATACAGTTGCTGGATGCGGCCTCAGTATTTATGTCTATTATTACATAGGAGGCCTCCTCCAGGTGTTTCCAGGTGTCTCGGTTTTAAGCTATTGCATAGCTTCTATCGCGGGCCTTGAGCGTGGAGACCGAATCCAGAAATTCCGTAACGAAAATAACCTGACACGGGACTCCTCTCACCGCTAGATGGCGTTGATAAAAAATGCTATGCAATAGCTTCACCGCGGCAGTCCCCGAGTGCCACACGTCTTTTTTTTAGCTATCCGTGACCACAGTGTTCCAGCCGCCCACTTAAGGCCCTAAGAAGTGTGAAAATGCCTGAATTCATTGATATTTAAATCAAATTGTGAACAAGAATGGTTGATTTGAGCCGTACTGAAAAAATACAAAATTAAAGATAAAGGTTCAATAAATATTTTTAACGCAATAAAATTGTATTTTTGATAACCTCCTCTTATAAAAAAAATCCCCAGAGAGTACCTATTTTTGTCATAATTTGCAAATGTTCTCCAAAATGGCTTAAGCTTTTTAATTAATTTTTGCACACAAAAAAAGGTCTCAAAATATTAATATTTTTACTTGAGAGTTTTATTTTTATTCCGTACTAGACGATGCCCGCGACTTCGTACGCGTGGATAAAGATTTTTTGATTCCCGCGGGAACTCTGTAATTTTCCGGGATAAAAAGTAGCCTATGTTTTAATCCTGGGTATGAGCTATCTCCATTTCAAATTTCAGCCAAATCGGTTCATTCGTTGTGGCGTGAAGGAGTAACAAACATACACACACACACACACATACACATACAAACTTTCGGCTTTTATTAGTGTGATTAGTGTGATGTGATGTGATGTGATGTGATGTGATGTGATAGTGTGATGTGATGTGATGTGATGTGATGTGATGTGATGTGATGTGATGTGATGTGATGTGATGTGATGTGATTACATTCGTGTAAAGTAATTTTTTCCCAAAATGCAATACTAAATCTGCGCAAGCATACCTGCTCCATTATCCTGTTTTGCCATCAAGTAGATTCACGCTTCTTAAGACTTAATATCGTCGACCCAGCGCTTCCTCTGTCTATACCCTTTTTCGTTCTGAGCCGTCTCTTACTTCCCATTCTGTCATCAATTTGGTCCACTTCTCAGATTTTTCTCGAAGCATGTGCCCTGCTGGACCTGGAAGAGGCCTACGCGTTACAGGACGCGCTGTTTGCTGATTAACTAAAGTGCAAGTGAAGATTAAAATAATTTAATTAACCAATGATTGTAAATCAGCAATAAAGGCTTTATTATTATTATTACAAAGAAGAGTCCAAACCGTGTTTTAATTTTTTAACACCCGAGGGAAAACGTTTGAAACATCTTTGTGTCTGTCTGTTCCTTCGTTGCTCCCTCACGAATGGACCGATTTTGATAAGATTTTTTCTGTTTGAAAGCTATCGTGATCTAGATGGTTCTTAGCTTCTTAGGATGATGAGGCGGGAACATGGATAATTTTAATACAAGCTTCGTTAAATTAAAAGTACAATTTTTTTTTCTTGAAGAAACCAACTAACGTTTATCAATTAATTTTACAATACTCCATAATGTATATAAATAGAACATTATATAATCTATCTTCTATCTAGATTTAACTAACTGAGCATCCTATTTCTGAGATCCAATATTCGCTACACTTTCGTAATAAATCGCTGTAATTCATAAAGCTATTCCAGTGGAAATCAATTTCTGTACCGGACTGTGCAAGTTTTAATTAAGGCAAATATCTCGCACGGGATTACAGTGTGGACATTCCCTAATAGTGTTTATTTGGGGATAGTGAAAACCGTATTACATCTTGTAATTTTATGAGACTCTCTAGGATCTAGGTCTAACCATTAACAAACTAATTTCGAAAAGTAAGAAACAAAGAAAGTATTTTATTTGATCAATATAATTAAAAATTAAAAAAATGTAAAATAACTTAATCAACTAAAATAAAAATAATCGCATTTGATCAAATAAGGTCTCCCAATCAGCATCATGCTGCAGTGGTTTTCAGTGGGAACCCTATGTTAGTTCAGTCACGGATATATAGATACGGATAGAAAATAAAATGAAAAGAAAAGACAAAATAAAATAAACCCAATGAGACACAAATTTAAAAATAGTGGTAAAGCATAAGACACAAGACGGAGGGCATACAAAGTGCTGGATTTACTGATTTAAGTACTCGGTAAGTATTTAACAAAAAAAAACTATTTTATTTTATCTTATGATATAAGCACTCCCTTATTGATATGTATTTTATGACTTCGTAAGGACTTCGTACCTATCTATGACAAGCTAGCCCTTAAATGCGATCTCAGCTAATGGTAGTGACCAGAAACCAAAGACATTTCAAAAATTATAAATTTCGAAACTGACCCCGCCGGGAATCGAAACCGAGACCTCTCACTTTGAGACCACATCGCTCAACATTGAGCCACGGAAGTCATCAAAAGTCTTATAATTAAACTCATGATAAATATGCAAGAATCTCAATTACGAATGCAAGTGTATATTCCATAATCCATTTAGTCAGAGATAATGAAAATCTTGTTACAATTAGTAAGACTTTTGAATAGAATTGCAGTCATGAATTTTAAACACGAAATGTTCATACACTAGAAAATAATGGAAGGAGCTACAATGCAGCATGAATATTGTGTTTATTTTGATGTAGTTAGTTTTAATTAGAGCAGCTCCAAATGGGAATATAGTACGATTTTTCCAAAGTTAATAGGTAATACGAATTCTAATGAATAAATTGATAATAAAAGTTAAAATATCTTTACGCTTGGATAAGACTTATTAACCGACTTCCAAAAAAAGAAGGAAGTTTTCAATTCGTCGGAATCTTTGTTTTTATGTATCTACTTATGTTCCCCGATTACTCGGAAACGCCTGGACCGATTTGGAAAATTATTTTTTGTTTGAAAGGACATACTTTCCAAGTGGTCCCATCGTCATTAGATCAGGATCTGATTATGGGATCCTGGAGAAATCAAAGGAACTCTTCAAATTTAGAGACACAATTTGATATCTATACTTTGTAGTGGCGTTTGAAGTCGGTTTTGTAAAAAGAATTTTTACGTTTATATTATTCTACGTTGGTGAAGTCTGCCTTTGGTGTAATATAACAGACCTACTCAGCCAGCCTTAAGAATTGCTAGTCTCAAATAATTATATAATTAATTTGGGTTGTACAAGTTTTAATGAAGGTAAATATCTCCCATGGGAGTCCTGTGTGGACTTTAACTAATAATATTTAGTTAGGGGTAATGAGAATCACCAGAATCATGCAAATTATAGTGATAAAGCATTTCGCACAGAATAATTAATTAGCATAATTGGTATATGTATTTGATGAAACATTATGTCAGACACCTTAGAGTTTTATTGGGTAAGTAGAGGTAAGGGTGGTTTTTATAAATCTTCCGTTTAAAAGGATGTACTGTTTTATTCAAATATCAAATTATAATGACGTTTACCTAAAAAATCCCTAACTAGGGATTAGGGAAATAAGATTCCATGATGGTAATATCATGGAATTATCGTTTTTTTTAAATCAATGACAAGATAGTCGTTGACTGCGATCTAACTTAATGATAAGTGACTATGTGACGATAAAGTCTGAGATGGTAGCGGACTAACTTGGAAGGGGTATGGCAGTGTACATTCCACCCATACCTCTAATCGATTTCTATACGCCGGAGCCGGAACTCTAAATCGCTTGGTGACACGTCTTTTACGGTAGGGTGGCAACTAGCCACGACCAAAGCCTCCCACCAGACCAAACTAATTTAATGATTGCAATATAATGACATATTTTCGTTAATGATAAATTTGCTTTGGTACCTAATATTATCATTAATTCATTACAAATAAATAGAATGAAACATTTCATCCCGGAAAACGGAAGGTTCCTGCGGGATTTATAAAAGTCGCGGGCAAAAGTTAGATAGCTAATTTAAAAAAAAATATCCTATAACTTAAAGGATGCAATAATAAAAAAAATGTAGCATTTCACACCCGTTATGTCCTCTCCCTCAATTTCGTATTATCCCCCTCTCCCCTCGTCATTAGGAGTGGGCACGCAAAGGGAAATTATTCCCACTTAACCCTCCTGGAGGCGTTAACTGGCACCTCGCGAGAGAGCACTCGGCGGCGATTACTTTATTATACGGATTGGAACAATTTTTCTTTCGGAAATATTCATTTAAATGCCACCAACTCGCAGTGGATGTTGGATTTTTATTAGAGAAATACGTTATGGCGAGATTGTTGTGGGAAATTCAACGTGCCCAAGTCGAATTTATGTAATGAGTCCATTTAGTATATAAAGAGACTAGACGATGCCCGCGACTTCGTCCGCGTGCATTAATGTTCTTAATTCCTAGCCTATTTATGTAATCCTAGGGAAGAGCTATCTCTGTTCCAAATTTTACTCAAATCGGTTTATTTCTTACTAGCTGACTAGCTGATACCCGCGACTTCGTCCGCGTACATTTAGTTTTTTATCATCCCGCGGGAACTCTTTGATTTTCCGGGATAAAAAATAGCCTATGTCACTCTCCAGGTTCTCAAATACACACATGTAAAAAATTACGTCGATCCGAAGCTCTGTTGCAGCGGGATTGAAGGACAAACCAACAAACCAACAAACCAACAAACCAACAAACACACTTTCGCATTTATAATATTAGTAGGGATATTAGTAGGGATGACGTGAAGGAGTAATAAACATCCATCCATCTATTATATTAGTAGAACTAGCCAATACTCACAACTTCATTTCAGTCAATTAAGGTTTAAAAAATCTACATACTCCATTACCATCTTAACGTTTCCGCTCTAACAGCTGATTTCACCCCTTTCAGGATCGAATTTCAAAAACGCTTTGGGACGATCAATGTATAATGAGATATAAAGGAGGTGGGTTGATAAGGCCCAAAATCCGCCCCTCATACACTCAAAAAAAAAAGTTCCAGATTCCGACAAATTGTAAATGTATTTATATACTTGAAGATATAAACTTTATTTTAATATAAAGTTTAGGTGATAAAAAAAATAGTAAGTTACAGAAAATATTACCCAAAAAGAGAGTGTTTCTTTTGCTTTTCTTACATTTTCATACATTTTAGTTGTTTTTTAAGCTTTGATTTAATATTTTAGAATGAGGCGCTCCGTGAACCAAAATAAATTAATACTCATATAAAAGCTTATAAAAAGGAGTATCATTATCAGTTACGTTTACCATGGTTCATGGAGCGCCTCATTCTAAAATATTAAATCAAAGCTTAAAAAACGACTAAAATGTATGAAAATGTAAGAAAAGTAAAAGAAACACTCTCTTTTTGGGTAATATTTTCTGTAACTTACTATTTTTTTTATCACCTAAACTTTATATTAAAATAAAGTTTATATCTTCAAGTATATAAATACATTTACAATTTGTCGAAATCTGGAACTTTTTTTTTCGAGTGTATGAGGGGCGGATTTTGTTGCCTTATCAACCCACCTCCTTTTCTAGGACACCAACTAAAGGAATATTTTCTTGAAAATTACAAATTAATGTTATGAAGTAGTGATATAAGTTGTGGTATAAGATTTTTTTATTCGTTGTCAAGATAATCCCTGACTGCGATCTCACCTGATGGTAAGTGTTGTCTAAGATGGGAGTGGTCTAACTTGGAACGAGTAGATTTAATCCATACCCCCTAGTCGGTTTCTGTACGCCGTCGTGCCAGAACACTAAATTGCTTAAGATATAAGACCACAGCGCTCAGCACTGCACCATGAAGGTCGTCAAATTTTTTTTTTATTTGAAGTCAGAACCCGGCTTCCTGAAGAAATGGTAATAATTACTAATTTATTTATCTTTTTTGTGTTTAAGTAATAGTCAAAAGTTCCAAAGTATTCAAGATAAGATTTAGGAGCCCTTCTATTCCACAATTTCTGCAAATAATTGTTTTTCCAAATGAATACTTCAAAATAACAAATTGGTTTGTCGCCAACCCTCGGCCTTAGAATACTAATGCAATAAATATTTTTACTTATTTCTCAAGCTGATGAGATTATCAATTCAGAAAGAAACCCACTGTATACTGTGAGTGTTTTACGAAAAAAAAAAAGTCCCTAAAGCACTTTCCATTTAAGGCGATTAATATTTCTTCCTTTGACAATAGCTTTAACCTCTTAGATCTAATTGTCTACCTACCTGTTTCTTATATTCAATAAAAAAAATAGATGCTATTTTACAATATTTCAGAATTTCAGACCACGTCGCTCCTGATGGTTACACTGATGCCAACTCTAATGAACGAGTTCGGTGTCTGTATAAAAAAGTAATATCTTTTTCCCAGCAAAAAAGAATTCCAGTAACAGATTGCGTACAACTAAATTAGCACCAATTTGCTTCCAAATATTAACATGTACCTATATTGAGTTACTTCGAAGAATAGTCCAAATGTGAAAACAAAAATATAGCTGATATTCTGCTAGGAACCAAGGCTAGGAATAGTTGCACAATTCGCCAAAATCAGTATAACGAACAACCTATACACTGCGGCTTTGTCATTATGACAATGTTAATATTTGCATGCCGGCGCGGAAATCGATTATGTTACGCGTAATAACAGTAATAACGTTACGTTGCAATTGCAATTAGAACTAATACTCACTGTTGACTGGTCGCCGGTAAACGTCACATTCTGTAGATTTAATGGGTGTTTAGGCACTGTCGACTATAATATCATGTTATTTATCAACAGATTGATGTCCACAGCTGGACAAAGGACTTTCACATGTCTGGCGCTGTCTGTTCCAACGACTCTCTGCAACAAGCCTGGTGTCATCAGTCCACCTAGTGGGGAGTCAGCCAACACTATGCATTCCAGTGCAAGGTCACCACTCCAGCACCTTGGGAACCCCAATGACCTATAGCTCTTCGAAGTATGTACGAGTCACTGAGCTATATTGGTAACTTTGGTTCTCCAACGGATTTCTAGAGCGAATAGCTCTCTCCATCGCCCGCTGAGCGACCCTGAGCCTTCTTATGAGGCCTAAGTAAGCGATTATATTTCGAATCTCTAAGTCATCAGGAGCTTTTTATTAGTTGAATATAATATTACAACGAGCGTGTGAACCGGGCCCTCGATAATATAGATAAAACGGAGCCAATATTCTCCTACAATTGACTCCTGGATCGAACGATATATGTTCACAGCCGTCGGCATATAAAAGCAATTCAAAACAACGATTTACATTTCTCATGGCGTTATCTTATCCGTCGTTCAAACCTTCATATTTCATGACGGTAATATGAACAACTTTAGTTCGAGAACCGATCGCCGTTATGTGCCGCTGATAACACTTACGATTAAAGTTTGTCGAGTCGAAAGGATTATTCACAATCCTAATATTATAGTGCACCACACTATTCTATTATTTATTATTATTATATAGGATTGTGAATTCTTATTTATTTGTATTCCTTTTCATACAGGTTTGTTGCATACCTACAACAATGACAGACAATTCCGTCCAGTAATTTTTTTTAAATGATGACAAGATAGTCTTTGACTGCGATCTAACCTGATGCTGAGTGAGGTTGCAGTCTAAGATGGTAGTGGGGTAAGTTGGAAGGAGTATGGCAGTGTACATTCAACCCATACCCCTAATCTGTTTCTACACGCCATTCAGCCTAGGAATTTTTCATTTCAATAAATAATAGTAGCGGTTCTTAAGTGCTTGTAAGCCTGAATACAAAAAGATTGTTTCTGTGCGATGACAAAACTAGACTAGCCACAAGAAATGCATTTTTCAGTAAGTCTTCGTCCTTCTGGGGAAAAAAATCAAAAACTGCAATACCGAGTATTTCTAATATAATAAATTATTATATTGGAAGCAATTTTATCACACACCAGCTTTTTGCCCACGATTTTGTTCGTATGGAGTTGGATTTTTTAAAAATTCCGAGATAAAAAAAAATACTTTTTCTCACACTTAGAAAAAAATTTGTTACCCTCTAAGTAAAATCACAAAATTTGGCAGAAAATATTTCTCATCTAAGGCCGAATAGTGTCTCTTTTAAGATGAACTTAGTCTATAGATAGATATGATCAGGCCAAATTATTATTCTTTGCTAAATTCTGTTTCAATTTAAATGATAACAACAAAAAAATTACATTACCTACTTATAAAAAGATTTTGTCACTTATAATTCAATTAATTTGCAAATAACCACGTCATATTACTGCGATATACGTTACAATTAATTTCAGATTGGCATGTTCAATTAATGCAATTAAATGTTAATTTTGTCACATTGGTTTCGACTAATTAGTTTATAATACTTATTGTGATTTTCCCGTAAAGACTGTACCCACTTCTTTTAGCTGTAGAAGATTTTATTAGCTACTTTATTAAATGGTTGAAGTTCTTAGTAAACTAGAAGTTTTTATTTTTTCAACAAACTTGGCAAGTAACTTTATGATTAAACTTGGCAACCTTTGCTCCTTATATTATCTGCGAGCTCGGGAAAAGTCGATGATCCTTTGGAATAGAGAACCTCCTACATCTTTACTCTTAATTTTTTTTTTGCTAACAAGATAGGCCTTGACTGCTATCTCACCGGATACTTAGTAATGATGCAATCTAAGATGGTAACGGCCTAGGAAAAGGTATGGCAGTGTTAATGAAACCCAAACGCTGAATCGCTTAGTGGCACGTCTTTGATAGGATTGTAACTAGCCACGGCCAAAGCCTCCACGACCAGATCCAGACCAGACCAGAAGACACCAGATAAGAACAGAAGCATCGATGTATATGTATAGATATGGCGGGCCGAACAGTCACTGTTCAACTATATGCACTCAAAAAATCACGTCGATCTGTTGCTTTGTTGCAGCGTGATTGAAAAACAAACCAACAAATCTATACACCAACAAACAAACACACTTTCGTATTTATAATGTTATAATAAGGATAGTAAGGATATTTTGAGAATAAATACATATTTATAAATTTTCTCTGACGAGATTACAAGGCCACCCTCACTGTACAAATTGATATTTACGGTAATAGTCGGAGTTTTTCAGCAGGAGCATAAAGTTTAGGATAACAGGCTCACTTGGATACGGTTCGGAATTCAAATGGGCAAGAATGTTGCTGAAGGACGAAAGAACATAGAGTTAGAGGAGTTAGATCATAGAGCAGCAAACATTTTCAATAGCCTCACTCGTAATAATAAATGCTGTAGTCCCATTAGTGGTATATCTTTTGGAATTTATAATTTCTAAATTGAAACTCGTTTGGTCTGGTGGAGAGCTTCAGCCGTGACTAGTTACCACCCTACCGACAAAAAATATGTAGCATTCCGGTGCGATACCGCGTAGAAACCGATGGAGTGTATGAGTTTGATAAAAATTTTCGATTACTTAAAAGGTATAAGTTAACCCAACCCACTTCTATCTTAGACTGCAATATCAATGTAATCACCAGGTGAGAAAGTACCTAGTCAAGAGCTTAAAATTTAACTTGAGAAAGCATACTCCACGTAATAATTACCCAGACAATAGACTTGGAACAATATTGTTAATGCAAAAGGAACTTTAAAGTTTAAAACATTGAACTGATTTCAATAAAATTCGGTAAGAGATAGGAAGAACTTAGATTACTTTTGTAAAGGAAAATCACTTATAGGATTTATAAAAAAAAAGTAAATCCACGCCGATGACGTCTCTATGAATAAATATACCATAATATTAATATCTTTAACAATAAGAGCAAAAGCACCAATGGTAAGAAGCACAACTGGTAATAAATGAACTCACAGGAGAGTTTATTTTGCGGGAAATTGCTCCTCTATTAATTTGAAAACTCTCGGAGAATACCGAACTAAAATCCACCTTCAAGAAATTTAAATTTAAGACCAATTTAATGTTGCTCAAGTTAAAACTTCCGTTCCGGAATTTATTGTGGAATAAAAGCGTCGATGAAAACCTTTACAATGTACAATAATAACCAGCGGAGATTTATTTAGCATTATCAGCATTGATAGCCCAGTGGTTGTCTTTGGCTACCTCTTGGGGGTTCCGGGTTCGAATCCCAAGTCAATCATAGAGTTAGAGGTTTAATTGACCTAGGATTCTGGAATTGAGAGCAGTAGGGTTTGTATGAGATTTAATTCATTTAATTCGATTAATCGTATTCGTATTCCATGATATTACCGTTAAAGTAAAATGAACCTTAACGATATTTAATTAGAATTCAACTTCATGCATGCATTCTATACGTTCACGTATACGAGATACGCTCCAGATAAAAATCGGTTGTACTGAAATTGTGACTTGAAACTAGTATGTTTAAGATTCATTTTACTTTGACTCTAATTCATCGAATATGAACACGATCATCGATCAATCGAATTAAATCTTATACTAACCCTTACTAGAGTTAGAGTTAGAGTAGGAGTAGAGTAAGTAATTAAGATCGGAGTTATGTGCGTCTTAAGCAATTCAATAATATTTGCTTTATAGTGAAGGAAAACAATGTATGCAATACTTAGTTTTTCATAAAGTTCTCAAAGGTGTGTGAAGTCTGCCAATCCGAACTTGGATATCGTGGTATGACGTAAACCTTTATGATTGGAGAGGAGATCTTTGTCCAGTTGTGGAACGATGGAAGTAAGGCTACGAGCAGCTAATCCGCTAGTAAATGCAAACAACACATGTATCTATACAATGAAGGCTGTAATTAATAAAGGCTGTAAATAAGTCAGCGGGTAAGTCAAATAAATTATGTGGCGGACCGCGCGGGCCCGTCCGGGCGCCTGTCGAATCCGAGGGGAGCCAATTAGTCCCGATCGGGGATATTTATTTGCGGTAATCCCAAGGAAAGTCAATATATATTCTGTGTATATTTGACAAATAAATATGACCTACTACTTGATTTTAACACGCGACTCCGTCCGCGGCTCAAATCGCATCGATTTGTTGATTAAAGGACAAACCAGCAACACCTAGGCACAGAATACATAAGATTCACTCTCATTTATATAAATAGCAACTTTCGCTACCACACAATAAAGTGCAGTTCACACACAGACACACACACAGCGCAGCGCTAACTTACATACAGTTATACTCACCTAGAAGTTGTCTTTCTTTCTATCGCGTTACTCTTATCCCTTCTACGTTAGTCCATTGAGTTGGCCCATCGAACCGGGAGTATAGCGGATACTTGTAGCTTACCTATACCTAAAATGAGGAATGCGCCTGGCCTAACCTTGGTGCAGCCGCAAATAAAATTGTCTACTCTGCGAATAATACTAGCACATACGCCATTTCCGAAAGAATATTTTATTGTTGTTCTCAAGTATAAAATAAGAGCCTATGTAGGGTCTATTTTCAGATCTATATTCAAGAGCAGTAGGTGCACACCAGCAATAGATGAAAACAAGGTTTGAAAACAACCTAATTTGCGCTAAAGCCAACAAGATAGACTTAAAATGTTCAAAGCACACCAACTAGCGTGCTTCAGAATATAAATTGTATGTAGGCTATTTTTTGTAGTAGAATTTTCACTTCCTAAAGAGAATTCTATTATGGGGTATTTTCTAAAGACCCTTGTGATTAACGAATGCTTATAACAGCGTCAACGTCGTCCACTTAGATGTTGGTAGGTATTTCAAATTTAGGCAAGCACTTAATAGTGCAATGAGAAAATTCTGATTATGAAATCTATGCCCGTTTTCACCAACGTTCCCTAATTTTTACGGGTTACCTAAGCTAAGTTACGTGACGCTTTCAGTCAACTTCATTTTCACAAATCTTTAAGAAACACGTATAGGTGAAAATCATATTGGCAGGGTTCGAACCTGTTACCTTTCAGTTTTCAGTCCGCACTTTTAACCGTTGGGCTATTGAGGCTTTCAAAAATTCTACAGGCACTTTCATTTTCCTGAGATAAAATGTCCTCTATGATGAAAGAGCGTAAGTCACTGTCGATTTATTTATGTATGAAAGAAATCAAGTCAATCCCTTGCTCCGTTGCTACGTGATTTACGGGAAAACTAACAAACAAACACTCACATTACATTATAACATTAGTAGATTTGATGAAGCTTTTCATTGCAATAGGCAAGAATATATCAGCTTTTTGGTTTACAAAGCCTACTTAAATTATAAGTGCGCAACGTTAACAACATAATGCCCATTATAAAATCTAATAATGCGTAGCTTATTAAACCCGGCCGCTACGAGCTCACATAACGTTGAGCGGAGTTGAGCAGCTGAAATCTGCATACCACAGGTCGACCAACAACCCTATTGACTGTGGTTTTGTCATTATGCCAGCGTTAATATTTGCATGCCGGCACGCAAATCGATTGTTATGTTCCGCGCAATAACGTTTCACCGCCCGTACCGCTCCTATTCCATGATTATGAGCTGTGTACGCAATTTCGGGAGATGAAATTTTAGAGGCCGAACTGGTGTTCAGTACATCAGTTCCAAGCTTCGTTTAAACTAAAATCGACTTGTATTTTTAACCCACTTCCAAAAAAGGAGGAGGTTCTCAATTCGTCGGAATCTTTTTTAAGCTATTGCATAGCTTCTGTGCCTTGAGCGTGGAGACCGAATCCAGAAATTCCGTATCGAAAATAACCTGACACGGGACTCCTCTCACCGCTAGATGGCGTTGATAAAAAATGCTATGCAATAGCTTTACCGCGGCAGTCCCCGAGTGCCACACGTCTTTTTTTTATGAATGTTCCCCGATTACTCGAAGACGCCCGGACCGATTTGGAAAACTCCTTTTTTGATTGAAAGGTGATCCCGTTGTCATCAGGTCAGGATCTGATGATGGGATCCTGGAGAAATCGAGGGAACTCTTTAAGTTTTATAGGAAAAAAGAAAATTTGTAATTAATCACTTTTTGTTCATTTATAGACTAGGAAGAAGTATGAATGAATGAGTTATGTTAATGATATTACATACACATTGTTAAATTATACAAGTGAATATGAAGTAGGTAGGTACTCTAACTAAACAGTAACAAATGCTTTGTTGAGGTTTAATCACCAAGGATAACATTTCCAAAGTAAGTCAAAACAGACAGGCTTTACTTTGACCAATCAAGTAAAACGAGGGTTAATTTAGCTAACAATAATATAACCGAAATTTGAAATAATACCATGAATTCCTCTCCCTTGGTTACCTATAATAATATTAAACCTACTAGCTTTCATTCGCGCACTCATCTGTATTGTTTTTATTGTATGTAATTGTTCCTGCCCGAAAAAATAAAACATAAAACTATTGTTATAAAACATACGTTTTATTTCTTATTTATTATTATGAGTTAATTTTTTATGAGATAATTTTAGATAAGGGTCGAGAATGCAATAAAGTATAAAACAGCTAATAGTAAAAATGTTCAAGTTGATTTATTTTCCAAAGAGGTACAAAATTCTTTCATCTACTTTCTCTAGAGGACATACAAAGCGATCTTTACACCCTCACACTAGGAGATGTCGTATCCTAGAGCAACTTATCCTTCCAATTAGGTGCATTATACATACATTTCCGCATTGTATTTGTTTGAAATATAAAAGCTTGGGAATGACATAGATTCCAAGTCTAATCTTTGCGTTTCTCTTCTTCTCACACACTGGATAGAGTGGTCCCGACTCCTGTAGGCCTAACATGCGCGCCATGAGAAAAATTGTGACTTCAGTTTTTGGCGGCTGGTTTTATTGCATAAGCGTTCCACCGTAAGTTATATACATAGAATAGAATAGAATAGTTTTTCATTCAAATAAACTTTTATAAAGTGCTTTCGAATCGTCAAATGAATCTACCACTGGTTCGAAATGCCGTTATTTGGTGACCATTTTCAATATAATTATCCTTTCATCCCTCCGAGAAGGTGAACTTCTTCTCAAGCTTGTAATCTCCTTTTTACCTTAAATTAAAACGTACGCTCAATCCACTCCTCATTTCTAAAAATGTGGTCGAAGAACTTTAGTATTCGCAGTTGAACAGTTCGATTTTACGTTAAAACTGACAGTTTCGCTCCTCTCATACAACGGATAAGTCATGCCGGAACCTTTGCGGTTCAAGTGTGCGTATTTTGTCATCCTAGGTAGCGTTTTTAAGACGTCTAATACATAAGGTTTGATGCTCCATAGTTTTACCTCTACAAGCTTACATTTTTGTTCATTCTTCACACGTTACGTCTCAGTACCACTCTCACGTAGATCGCCTTAGAAACTTTTATTACTCTACTTTTGTTATTGTACACTTTCTAATAAAACTAATAAGGGTGTTCGTCGATCAATCGTAAACAGCTGAAATAAATAAAAAGTAAATAAGCTTGGGCCTGAAAAAGATCGAAGCCAAACCGACGTAGGTATTCCATTATACGGTGAAATCAAATCAAATCGTAGTTTTCTTTTTAATTTAAACGCTTTTTATTATTTTTAAATGTCTTGGGAGTTCTGGGCTAGATGGAGGGAAAAGGATTAAGGACCACGTGGTCTTAATATAAAGATACCAAACCTCGAAATGGTAAAAAGTTGGCTCAAGGCTAAGAAACACTACAACTTACGATTGCGATTCGATGTCGTAATATCGAATTAGTGTGGTACAGAAGTACCTTGTTATAACTAGTAGATTAATCAATAAACAACTGTTAGAATATAAAAAAGAAAGAAGAGTAGAAAAAAAATAATGTCCCGTTATTATCATATGTATATGGATTGAATTTAAAAAAAAATCTGTTGGTTTTAAAGATTTTACTTCAGAAAAAAATTGCAAAGACATCATGAAATTAGGAAGCGGGTACCTACTTATATATAATGAAGAAACAATTGGGAACTGTCACTCCCAGCGTTAATTCGGCGGAATTTCAATTTTCATTTTCTCCTAAATAATTGAGACAAATGGAAGCTGTCAATCAAGAATAATCCATCCATTCAAGAGCTAATGATATTGGAAAAATAGATTATGGAGGATTCCAGAAAAGTAGGTATTAAATATTTTAATACCATATAATTATTTGCTTAATTTATCCGCTAAATAATACGAGTTACTTTCATTCATTGAAATAAACACCACCCTTGTAGAATTACCCCCACTACGATTTGTTCACGTCATTATTTAAAAAAATACTTATCTAAATTTTCATATAGTTTCCTTTTACTAGTTAACTAACTAAGATCAAGCTATTTTAAATTCCTTTTTTAGCGATTTTTTTTTATTTAAGTTAAATTTCAGATAAGTGCCCAAGTTAAACTATTAAGAGTTTTGTGTCGATGAACATTTTATAGCCTGCAACTTAACTTATGGTGCAGACCAAAGATACGATGGTTTGAGATTTGTCACAATATAAAGCTAGTCATCGCTCCTAAAATGTAATCCATTGACTAAACAAAAAAAATCCGAATTTAATCGTTGTAGTTCTTGCATGAGAATAAGGCTTTTCTTCATCGTATTCCTCATTGCTGAGGGCCGTGACCCCTGCGTGGTAGGAGTTTTCTCTGGATAATAATGCGGCGGATTCCCAGATCCCTCCTTCAAGACCAACGATGATGGAATCATGAAAATGTTTTAAAATTGCAACTGCGGCTTATCAAGCTCCGGGTGTTCATTTCTTGAACAATAACACAATCAAGAAAATAATACCGATAATTTCGCTCCCTCACCACTCATCTGCGCTGAAATAACATCGCGGCGACGATTCGGTTGAGCGAAGGCACACTCTTTCGAATAAGATGGCAAGTAATTTTGTGAAAACGCGGTTCTAAAATAAATTATTCATCGACGACGAAACGCCTGAAGCCGTATTCATTTCATTTCTCAGTCTGAATTCCTTTTTTTCGCGGCGCTTTTTTCTTTATTGAGCCTTTTCGATAAATTTTAGATAAGTGCACAAATTAAACTCTGTTCTGTAAGTGGATTTCATTTCGGGGATTCTTGTTTTTTCTTTTTCAATCAATTTTTATACAACTTTTGTACATAAATCGACACATTTAAAAATTAAAAAGATTTGCGAACTTAAGATATGTACTCTTAGAAGAGTTTTGGTTCGATTGAGGTACTATAAAGTGACATAATGGGCATGACTATAATATATCCATAGGCTACTTTTTATTCCAGAAAAACAAAGAAACCCAACTCTACGTGGACAAAAGCTTATTATGTACCTATAATATTTTAATGAAGAAAGCAAACGTTCAACATTTTCAAAGCAGGAATTTATTTCTTGAACTCTAAGACTATAAAAACAATTCGGAGGCAGTATAATTCGAGAGCTGACGATCGAAACATAAAGCTCAATGTCGCGGAGATTTATAACGCGATTCGCCCGTAAAGCTAAAAGGCATTATATTTATTAGTCACCTAAAACATGAGTACCCACTACCAACCGAACGTGTGTTAAAATCAAATAACTATCTATACTATTATAATAAAGAGAAAGCGCGAATTTTGTGAGTTTGTATGTATGTCCGGAGTAAACTTTGGAACCACCGCACCTATTACAATAATTCTTTTACCATTTCAAAGGTACATTATTCCAGATGGTTATAGGCTATAATTATGTTAATAAATGTATTATGGCTAGATATTACGTGCAAAGGAGACGGTCCAAAATTGTATGGAGCCTGGGACAGGTCGTGTACCAGTAATAACATAAAATAAAATAAAATATTAAAGCATTTTTGACCCATCAAATCCACGAACTCATCTTAATTTCAATGCTAATATTATTTATTTTCGACACGTAAGGCAACATAACATACGTAATCATGGCGGGCGGATTCATGTTTCTGACGTTAGCTGTCAAAATATTATGGGGTCATTGATCTGCATTTGAAGATAATATAATTTAATTAATAATTACTTCCCAAGAGAATGTAATCACTCCGTTTATTAATTCTTTGTGAATTATAACGAAAACCCAATCACATCCCAATCATTCCCAATCACACGTCATAATATCACGTCACTTGTCAGATAACTCAGAAATGACATTTGACAGAACTGTGTCTGGGTACCTACCTACTGCCTTCTATGTGGCTGGAAGGTAGCCATCTTGTAAGTGTTGTGTACAGTACCGAAAAACTTGAAATTACATTTTTATTTTTGCAATTTATTTATTATGATTGTCTAATTGATTTTATTGTTAATGATCTCTTTGTATTTTGTCACTTTTCATGGTATATGGTACAAGAGTAGTCCCAAAATGGACCGTCTCCTTTGTTAAAGAAGTCGGAAATTTTTTTGACTCTTAAACGTTTTCAAGGCGTGCGCTGGGTCATATATTATTGGATGAAAATGATGTATGGATGAATTGTTCCTCTTAAAGAGTTCTAAAAAAAAGTCCGCGATAGCATATGTCTATATTCTAAGGATAACTTACAGTAACCATTTCTATCTTTCAAATTTTGATTAAAAATAATGAATTATTTTCGAAGCTTCTTTAACCGATGTGATGTCAATCTATATCTAAATAAATATGTTTATTATCGTAAGTATTTAATTTAGAACATACTAGCTGATGCCCGCGACTTCGTTCGCGTGGATTAAGGTTTTTTGTTCCCGCGGGAACTCTCTTATTTCCCGGGATAAAAAGTAGCCTATGTCACTCTCCGGCCCGTAAATTACCCCTATGCAAAAAATCACAGCAAGCCGTTGCTCTGTTGCTGCGTGATTGAAGGACAAACCAACAAACCAACAAACCAACAAACACACTTTCGCATTTATAATATTAGTAGGGATTTGCCCTTTACACTATACCATTTAAATAAATATCTTAGGAGTTATCGGAAAATTAATATTTCTGCGCGACAAAATAATAATGGTGCCGGCTGGCGCGGCGGGGCACGGTGGCGGGTATCGGTGCGGGATATTCGTGTGGTTCCTGTGGTGATCTTATTGACAATCGTCTCCTATAAGAAGCTCACAAGAACAAATATTTAATTTTCAACCCGGACGAAGTCGGCGCGGGCTTCTAGTGTATGTATAAAATAATAAGGCTTTTAGATGAGTCGTTTGTGGGCGTGGATTCGATTCCCATTGTTTTGATGTTCCTTGTGGAATATTTGTCTAGGTGATTAAATAGGATTCAGGAAGAGAATTATAGACCCTGCAGTGTGGGCGTCATAGACAAGAAGAATAACTTTATTAATAAGACCATAGACAATGTAGACGGTTTTAAGCTTCTTTCATATAGAAACTTATGTCACTCTGCGGGTATTCAACTGTTCCAATGCTACAACACATGAATTTAAATCATTGTTGCCAACAAAACTTTAATAGTAACTGTTATCAGTAAAGTCTAATGGTTCCCATATCGATTGGTTTTCGAACTAAAGTTGTAATGCTCGTACGAAATATGAAGATCAAATCGTTAGATAAGTTTATACTGTGAGAAATGTTCATCGTTGTTTTGGATTGCTTTCATATGCGTTGTGGCTTTGGATAGCTAACTTTTATATGAAAACTAGAAACTAGACCAATCATTGTCGCATCGAATGTCAATAATATTATTTGTGATCGCAAGCAGACTAAGTGCCGATTTCACCAGCGTAATACGACGTTTAGCCGATAAATAAATTGGGCGTTCTGACAGTTTTAGTAATGAAAATCTGCCAAAATATCAAGACGCTGCTGGGTTAAGACTTATTTTACGTTGGTTATCGTCCCTAATTCCTTTAATCTTCTTAAAAATATCATCATCATCATCAGCTCAACCGATAGCCGTCCACTGCTGGATATAGTTTTCTTGAGATTATCGCCACAGAACACGATTTTGCGCCGCCTGCATCCAGCGCTGCCAGCGACTCGACTGAACGAAAAACGTCATTATGTGACGTGCCATAACAATATTGAAATAATACTACTTTAAGCTTTGGTGGTAAGGTCTCACGTAGTTACGAAGTTATTCAAATGTTGTTTCTTTTTCGAGTTTGATACACCAATTAAACTTTTCTTCGTGCTCTAACTATAAACTAAACAAAACACAGTAAACATAATAGTAATTATGTGACGTAACAGGTCACCCCTTAGAAAATTTCGCTAACTCAAAACACGCCTCCAATATAGTCAAAGTTAAATTAGGGTAAAACAAAACGAGAGTGGGAAGATTACAGCTTATACCTAGTCATATACTTTTATAGCGCAATTTAGAATAATAGGCTGTATACAAATTCAGGCCCTTGATGACGTTGTTTGTTTGCTTGGCCACTAAAATACCTACATAAAATATTGTAAATTAGTTGATGCCCGTGGCTTCGCTCGCGTCGAATTAGTTTTTAAAATCCCGCAGGAACTCTTTGGTTTTCCGGGATAAAAAGTAGCCTATGTCATTCTCCCGGTCTTCAACTATACTCCATGCAAAAAATCAAGTTTTTCCGTTGATCTGTTGCGACGTAATTGAAAGACAAACCAACAAACAAACACACTTTCGCCTTTATAATGTTAGTAAGGATAATGTAAATAATTTCTGAATGTAAGTAGTACTGGAGTGATATTTATGTAATAGCTTTTTTTAATATTTTTAACCGACTTAAAAAAGGAGGTTATGATGTTATACATGTATGTTGTATATGTATGTATGGTTATATGTAAATTCAATTCACAAAGTAGGAATAGTGATTTTGTTTAAAAGACGAGTAGGTAATTTTGCTAATCTAGAGTATCAGTTATATTTTATTCCGATTTAGTGTCTCAGTAATGGTTTCTAATAATACATTCATAACAATAATTCATACATCAAAATTATAGCAGCGGTTAATGAACCATAATATTGTGATACTTACTCGTAATAGGCTATATTCAATCGGTTCTAAAGGGGCGGAGTTCGCAAAATTTATTACCTACAAACCCATACATACTCAAGTGACAAGTTAACGCGTTATCAAACCGCTATTTATTGCACCATTTCACACGTAATGAAGTAAGTGCCAAGAACAATCAATCATAGTACTATTACATAGGATGAACTTTGTCGCGTGACTTGCGTGCTTACCACATTTACCGTCCTTAAGCTTAGTTCACATCAAAGCGACCAAGATTAGAAATTACACACTTACTATCTACGACAAATCACCTAATGCAGTAAATCTTGTTAGGGCATTAGACAACATCACTAAAGTATAACATCGAAAGAGTTACTTAATGCAAAGTCAGCTGTCTGCGTTCGTTGAGATAGTTTTACTAGGATTCGCTTCTGATAACGTTTGACACCAACGAAACAGACGAAATTTGATTATGCTGCTGCGGTTCCGTAGTGCTAAATGCTTAAATGCAACGCTATCAAATTTTCCAATTTAATGTAGAGCTGAAATGAATATGACAACCTACCTTCTGAAATGAATCAGAGTTCTACGAACAAGTCGAGTAGGTAAGAAAGAAGGCGTTTAATCCTACTAATATTATAAATGCGAAAGTTTATGAGGATGAATGCATGAATGAACTTTTGTTACTCTTTCACGCAAAAGCCACTAGACTGATTTTGATGAAACTTTACAATGTACGTAATAGTTTATCCATCGGTACATATTTTATCTCGGAAAATTAAAGAATTCCCTTGGGAATCAAAAACTATCAATTCGCGCGGACCAAGTCGCCGGCATCAGCTAGTAATAATACAATTGTTTTGGCATTTTTTATTTAATATTCGGATGAAGATGACAGATAAAAATATATTATCTTTTTTTTTTTGACGTTGATTCAATAGTTAAGGCGTAAAGAAGTAACAAGCATATTCGCTCGAAAAAATTGATAAATCACTCCTCGTGTAAAAATATTCGCTTGTATTTATAGAAATCATGCTCGGCATCATAAGTATGTACTAAGCTTTACTGTAGTAGCTAGTATTATTGTATGTTTTTACTAAACAAATGTTCTAGCAGCATTTGTTAATGCTGAAACTTTGCAAGCCCTAGAAAATATAAGCCATTATGAATTAAACGATATGCAGTTGATTATGCTAGAGTCGGTTATAAAAATACGTGAGTGACGTTCACGCAATAGGTTGTGACGTGTAACATTTAGAAAATAACTAATTATACTGTGTAACATACTGAAATATTATGCTTTGTTTCTTTTTGTATAATAAATCTTTTAATATTAAAAAGGCAATTAAGGAAAATGTCTACTTCATTTTATTAGTGGCTAGCCCGTGACTTAGCTCAGCGAGTCGTGAAACTGAAGTGGAATGGGCGGGGCACATAGTTCGAAGAGCTGATGGTCATCGAGGTCCCAAGGTGCTAGAGTGGCGACCCTGCATAGGGAAGCGCAGTGGTAGCAGACCCCCCACTAGGTGGACGACGATATCAAACAAGTCGCACAGAGCCGCTGGATACAGGCAATGCAAGACTGAAACCTGTGGAAATGCAGGCAAGAGGCCTTTGTCCAGCCGTGGACTTCTATCGATTGATAAAGAAGAAGAAGAAAAAAAATTTCACCCAGCTAAAGCCGTGCGCTTCCCGCGACTTAAGCTGGGTGAAAGTTTTTCTTTTCGTATCACTCAGTTTTCCCGTAAAATTAGGTACATAATACACATAGTAGTCCTCGCCCGTCTCCTGAATGCAGGTTATCGCCATTCCTAATATATCTTTCGTTATAAGAATCGTTATTCTTGAAAAATTAATAGACGGGCAAATACACTTCCGCTTAGTAATGAAAGCAATAAATAAATAATTTATTAATTCAGATCCGCACAAGTTATTGAGCATTCATTTGAAATAGAACAACTCACTCTGAAAAAATTATACATCCATTTTTCACTTCCTTTTTGCCCATTTAGATTCCGAACCCTATCTAAGTGAGCCTGTTATCCAGAACTTTGCGTTTTCGCTGAAAAACTCCTGCTATTACCGTAAATATCAATTTGTATGAAACTAGAGGGTGGATTCGCTCACGTCTGCAGCGAGCAGAAATTGAAATAGCTACTTATAAGAATATATAGCTGAATGTAATATTACGTTGTTAAAGGAATATGTATTTTGGTGGGAATTCTCCTAAAAACTTTTTCATAGAATTTTCCCACAGCTATTAGGGCGCTTTCTTGATTGTGAGATATCTTTATGATTTTTTTGCATAGAAAAATGAAGGTATTTTTAGCTTTTGTCCGTAGCTTCGCTCGCGTAATGTTCGATTTTTCAAAACCCTATTTTACGCCCTTAGGGGTTGAATTTTCTAAAATCCTTTCTTAGCGTATGTCTACTCCATAATAGCTATCTGTTTCCCTTACAGCCATCCAGTAGTTTGAGCTTGCGTTGATAGATCAGTCAGTCAGTCACCTTTTCCTTGTACACATTACATATATGTATTTATTATATTATTAGCTAGGTATATTATGGACTTTTTTAATGGCTTCCCAGATCCTTCAGCACGAGAAAATGTATACTGTTAGTCTCTAGCACTCGGTGGTCTTAAAGAAAACACAAACGAGTACCGGAATTATAGTTTTATTGTTTTATGGTTTCACACAATTAACTGACTGAAGTCATTACCACTGAAATTACTTTTAAATTATAGCAACCTGACTTTTTTTTAAAAAAATAAAGAATATTAGCCAACCTGAAGTTGACTAATATTCTCCTGTCCCCTCCAAATAAGTGGAAAACTTGTGCTAGGAGTGGGTACGACTATAGTGCAACGGGTGGGATTCGAACCTGCGACCTTACAGTTTTCAGACTTGCGAGGACCTCCTAAAGATCTTTCGGCGACTTGGTTAAGGGCCTAAGCTTTTATTGCTGTGCCAGACCGGCAGAAACCAGGTCTTTAGCTGGGCAGCAATCAGGCTAATTTTACCAGAACGACTAACTGATTTGTATTGATTAGTCGTTTTTGTAGGCATGTATTGCTGATTAACATTTTGTATAGTACGTTTATCTCACGAAATTACGGGTGCTTTACTTGTGGTTACGTCATGTACATGCACATTGTGTAAGTGTGCGTGCCTGTCAGGAGCCTAGGGGGGAGCGGTCAGGAGCTCACACTTATACAGATACGACACACACACAACCATGAGCCACGAGCCCTCGTGAAATGAAAGAACTTCAATAATAGTGCGTCCACAAAATGCCTTAGAGTTTAGAGATGTAACAGTACATTCACCTACATTCACCTTTAAAATAGGTAGGATGAACGATTGTTATGAAGCGGTCAACTTTTCCACTTCATTTAAGTTTCATACTTAAATTGTACGAAAAGTCAAAAAGTTGGGAACTTCAAAAAGAATTTAACAATGCTTGTTTTGAAAGGTCTTTTCCTTTTCGGATTTTATTCATTGCGAACAAAGCCTTTGTAATACGGAAATGTTATAGAAATTTTTAATAAAAATAATGAACTTAGTATTTTCGTTGAGGAATTCAGCGATTAATATTTTTTGTTAAACATTTTATTAAATTCCTACGCCTTTATTCTTTGTTATGGGATATTTTTAGTTATTTATGTAACATTTATATATCAGATAGAATGTACCTATCGTATTCAACTTAACAATGCACAACTGGTAACCAATATCGTCTAGCAAGGGATTTTTAAATTAGTTTTATTATTTACGACATTTTACATGATTTTAAGTAAATCTTGTGTTTTTGTTAAGAATCTTTAATATACATAGTACTTGCAATTCACGCGGGTGTGTGAGCTTTACTTGTGGTTACGTCGTGTGCATGCACATTGCATTAGTGTGCGTGCCTGTCAGGGGTCTAGGTGGGAGCGGTCAGGCGCAAGCAAGCTCTCGCTCCCACTTAAGAATATAGATACGACACACACACAACCATAACCGCGTGCCCTCGTGGATTGAAAGAACACACGAACAACAAAACAAACAACAAACTTTTCGGGCACATTTCAACTACATTTTTACAGATTTCCATTTCACAAACCGTCAAAACGTCAACTTTATTCGTCGTTTAAACACTGTTCGACGATTTCACTTGCTATGAGAAGGGAAACAAAGGTGTGTAAAGTGTGGAAATCCCCACATTGCCAGCGTGGTGAACTATAGCCTTAAACCCTTCCAATTCAATAGGAGACCCGTGCCTAGGAATGGACTGGCGATTGGTTAAAATCAGTAAAATAAATACCTTATAACCTTACTTACAAACATCTAATTATTTATTTTATTTATTTATTATTCTGTACATAAACTTAAAAACTAAACTTAAATGTAGAAAGGACGTGTACAAGGACATCTCATCGCTACAAAATGTGGATTTCTTCCAGATTATATTATCTATCAGATAAATTATACCACATTAAATTTAATAAAGCAAAGAAAGTTCAATATTATAAAGCGCAAGATTGCCAAGTTTAATTATGAAGTTAATTAGGTCGGTCGGGTGAAAAATCTAATTCTCTTCCTACAGTTAATTTCCTCTGAAGCTTGAAACCACCTCGGGTAGCTAAACGGGATTTAATTGACAAAAATTCCTAGAAATTCATTATTAATTCTATTCTCCGTACCCAGCGATTCCGTACCAGATTCAGGTTCAAACATAATACAGTTTAATTATGGTTTTAATTTGAAATTCTGACGTTTTAATTTTTAAACAAATGAATAAAAATGTACAGTTCACATCTAAATTAATATAAAAAGTTCTTACAATTCACGAGGGCGCGATGCTCATGGTTGTGTGTGTGTCGTATCTGTATAAGTGTGAGCGAGAGCTAGCTCGCGCCTGTCCGCTCCCTCCTAGGCTCCTTACAGGCACGCACACTTACGCAATGTGCATGTATACGACGTTACCACAAGCAAAGCTCACACGCCCTCGTGAATTGCAAGAACTTGAATTTGACTTTCAGATCGTATTCCCGAAAATCTTTTAAAAAAACTTAACTCCACGCAGAAATAGTGAGCAAAGATTAGTAAATATAGATAGTTTAACTCATCTTGGCGCGCGGCGCTATGTGTGCGTGTGCTTGTGAACATGCGGTTTTAATTTGTGTGGCAATGACGCGGCGGTCGCCTAGTCGTTCTTCTGTCATGCACACACAGTTACTGACTATACACAGGCTTTACGCACACATGGCGCCGCGCGCTAAGATGAGTTGAACTATCTATACCTACTTACTAAATAAATAAAAAATCTACTTGAACTTTTTTAAAATTCAAATGACCCGATGTATTTGTAAAGTAACTACCTATGTGTACTACCACATTACATCAGCATAATGTTCAGTAAATGCAGTGGATCTTGCATTTAGCATATAAACGAGCAATTCCACGCTCCATGGATTTTCAGGTAAGCCGGGCACATTAGGCGAAACCATGTGGACCATTGTAGTCTTTAAGTGTATTGATATTAGGTATCACCTTCTTAATATTGATATCATTGATTGGAAATTCGGTAAGTATCTAATAAAAAAGATTTGAAAAGATTTTTTTTTACTCGATAACAAATTAGTCATTGACTAAGATAGTATGATTGTCTAAGATAGTAGCGGACTAACTTGGAAGGAGTATGGCAGTGTACATTCAACCCAAACCCCTAATCTGTTTCTATATGCTATCGTGCCGGGACGCTAAATCGCTTAGCGGCACGTCTTTGACGGTAGGGTGGTAACTAGCAACGGCCAAAGCCTCCCACCAGACAATTATAAACCAGATAAAGTGTACATATTACTTATATATTGTGTTTATGATAACTAAGTGATAAATAGCTTTTGCATAAAAAACTAGCTTTTACGTGCGACTTCGTCCGCGTGGAAATTGGCTTTTAAAAAATTATGCGGAATCCTGTTTTTCCAGAAGAAAAGGTAGTCAATATCACTCTCAAAGTTAGTTAATGTTGTCCATAATGTTGTTCGTAATGGTTATAGTCGAGAAATTTAGCTTTGTTGCGGTGTGACTGAAAGACAAACTAACAAATCAGCAAAAAATGTACTTTTGAATTTATTATAATTATTAGTAAGTTAGGATAAATCAAAATTCTTTTCAAATGCCATTACAATGTATAATAGTACATTATGGTACAAGTGTAAAAGTTGGTGATTACCGCTGAGGCGCTATTGAGACCCGAGCCGTTAGGTGAGGGTCTTAAGGAAGCCGAGGACGGTAATCATCAATATACACGTGTATCATACGACGTTTTTCAACACACTTGTGAAGAAAATAATACTAAAATAGTACATTATGGTACAAAACAGTGAAAACGAGTTGTGAAAATTTTTTCGCTAGGGCGGGAAAAATTAATGTTGTTTTTTTGTTCGCCCTCTTGAGATGCTCTTGGGCAGGCAAAGATCGACGACCATACAGCCTATTCAGGTGTTTATTTGATTTAATCAGTTTTCCGGAATGCGCCCGCACCTTAAATGGCCATAGACTAAAAGAATGAGGTTTCTTTTTTTTGGCTTTTCTCTTATAGCCACGTACAAAATGGGGAATTTCCAGTTTTCTTTATTACAGAAAAAACAAAAGTTATATTTGAGTGACAGTTTTATTTATTAAACACGTACAAGTTGAAATTATCTATTTAAATACGAAGTTGTATGAAATGAGCAAGCAATAGGTATCTTGGCAATAGGTAGGATTTTTTTTGTAATAGAAACTTTTTTAAGAACAAAGCAACTCAACCAACAAAATTAAAAAAAAAAATTCTATAACTCACATTGTGAATAATGGTAATAAAAAGTCACAGTTTGAGTTAAAGGTGTCATTGTGTGCCTACTTGCGGTGAACCGAGAGCCATTTTATGAGCAAGTGTGTTGAAAAAATAATTTTAGTTTATATTTTTCTTGAGGTTGGGTGGGTTTAAATAGAAACGATGAAACCGATGCGCGATGCTGATGAAATTTTACTTCATAGTTTTACTACACACAAAAAATGTTTCTTAAATAGCTCTCGTCTAAATAAAAATAAAAATAATTCAACGAAAAGTCATATTCATTTGTTGTAATGACATCTTTATTAGCTGCGACTCAATAATATAGGACGAGTGTGAAGAATAAATCTGTCACGAAGCTCGCGCCCGGTCACAAATTGTGATTTACTCTCACGTGATTTGGCGTCGTTAGTGTTTGACCTGTTACAGTGTTGGATGGCTTTATTAAAATAAATGGTTTCATATTTGTTGGGGAGGGGTTTAAATAAAACACCTCAGTTCGGGTGAAGTGGACTGTATTACTTGTTCTTGATTCACTATTTACAAAACACAATGTTGAGGTTCAGGTTCTTGCTCAGGTTCGGATCGCAGTTCTTGTTCAGCTTCGTCTTCACTCTTCGGTAGCTGTAGGCGAACAACAACTGGCGCACCGATCTCGATCTCGAGAGTCGTCCGCGCAGGCCCTCACGGGCCTCGGGGTAACCGCTCGGGGCAATGGCCCCTTTCGGTGGGATCCAACGCCGCCTGCGACGACAGGCGGGGCACTGGATTGGACCGAATCGGTCCACGGTGTCACGTCCGGGGGAAAAGTCTACTCCGGGTGTGTCCTGCTGCCGTGCGATCGAGCCCGCGTAAAATCGCGGGCGATCAGCGACCTGCAGCAGGGAGGTAAGTCCAGGGTGTGCTTACACCCGCCGCTCAGCGAGGTCGAGCCCACCGGTGGTGTACCGGCGAGCGCCCATCAGCCAGCGGCGAGGAAGCGGTCGTGTCCGGGTGGGGCGGGCTCATGCACGGGTTGTGCAGAGCTCCGCGATGCAATCCAGGATCAGCGGAATGGGATCACGCTGCTCCTGGATGGCCACCAGCACCTTGTTAAGGGTGCTGATGACGTTGGTCAATCTGGGGTCCAGCGGTCCGCGGGGAGGCTTTGGTGCAGCGGGCGGCGCAGCCGAGGAGGTGGGGGGCGCAGCGGGGCGACGCGCTTGCGCGCGCTTGCCACGCTTGCGGCGGCGTTTGCCCGGGCGCTGTGGCTGGTTGGCGGCAGCCATGAGCGACCCGGGCGCATCGGCCTCCGATGCGTGGGCGGTGGTGGAGCGCGCGCGCGCTGGTGCAGCGGTGCGCGCGGTGGTGCCTGCCCGGCGGTTGCGCAATTCCTTGCGGAACACCGGGCAGTTGGCGTTGTTGGCCGTGTGCGCGCCGCCACAGTTGGCGCACGTCGGCGGTTCCTCCCGGGGACGCTGGCACTCCCGGGCCGGGTGAGACTCCCCACATCGCACACAGGCTATGGGCCGGTGGCAGTTGTGGGAAGAGTGCCGGAACTGCTGGCACCGATGGCACTGCGCAGGGCCTTTGCGGCCGCGCCATGCCTCGATGGTAACACCGGGCATACAGAGGAGCTCGTGCACCTCGTATATGCCCGGTATGAGGTCCGGTGTCCGCTGCAGCTGCGCGAACATGAGGCATCCCGGTCTGCCCGGGCGAGCGGGGATCGCTCGCACGTGCTCCGGGACGTACCCGAGCTCGCGCAGCTCTCGTTCCACTAATGCCGGCTCGGTGTTAGCCGGCAGGCCGCGGATCGCCACCTTCACGCTCCGGTCGGCGGGCAGCGAATAGCAAAACCAGGAGATCCGCGCACTACTCTCCAGCTGCGTAAGGTAGCGCTGGATGGCGCGGAACTCCTGGTCTGACTTCGGCATGAAGCGGACGCCCTTGCCAAACGGGCGTCCGTTGGGTGCGTGTCCGAGAGCCTTTTTGAGCTCTCGGAAGTGGAAAGGCCAGTCCGGGAGCACCTCGACGACCAGCGGCGGATAGCGGCTGGTCGTTTTGGTGGACGTGGCGGTGGCGGTTGCGGCGGCGGCGGCGGTGGCGGTGGCAGCAGCGGCAGCAGCGGGGGCGGCGGCGGCAGCGCGGGCAGTGGCGGGGCCAGCAGCGGCGGCGGTCGTAGTAGTAGTGGTAGCGGGGGTTCCGCCCGCCGTGGGCTTCTTTTTGGACGCGGCTGCGGCCGAGTATGTCGGACTCGTCGTCGCGGTCTCCATAGGGGAGACAGGCGAGAGTGTCGGCATGTTCGGCAAAAAGGCAGCCGGTCCTCTAACCTTCGGCGGGGAAGGGAAGCGTCCAACGGCGATGGGCGGAGGCGGCGTAGTGAAGCGCGGTGTACGCGGTGAGACACGCGGCGGAGGCGTAATTGCGGCGCGTTTCGGCGCAGCGGGTGTCATGGAGCGCGCAGCTGGTGTTGGCGCGCGGCTGGTGGTAGGCGCTGGCGTGCGCCTGGGCAGAGGCGGGTCAGTGGTATCCGAAGACGGGGCGGGCGAGAGCGTCAGCGGGCTCGCGACGAAAGACTCTTCGCCTGCTCCCGTCGAGGGCCCCGCTTGGGGCAGTCTGGCAGGTAGGACGGCACGAGTGACCTGGCCGGCCGCTATAAAAGCGTCCAGGCCGGCCTCGAGCACCGCCTTTGACCGCACGAAAACCCTACGACGTAGGGGACGGGGTCGGGTCGCACGCCGCATAATCTGCGGCGAAGAAATCGGAAGCGACATGGCGGGTGCGCAAGGGGCGCGAGGTGCGCGAGGTGCGCGGGCGCGAGATGCGCGGGCGCGGGCGCGGGCGCGGGGAGTGCGGGCGCGCGGTGACGCGGGCGCGCGAGAGGGGCGGGCGGTAGCGGAGCGCGGGGCGAGGCTGCCTGGGCGCGGCCCAACGAAGGTGCTGGCACGCCAGCACCCCGCCGACCTGGTCCCCGGGGCTTGCCGCTGGTGGCAGACCGGGAGCCTAAGCCGGAGGGGGTGTCGTGTTGACCCAACACCACCGTGGACGCAGAAGTTTCGGAAGGCAGATCACCGAATAAAGCGAAAACTCCTAGGGGCCCGAGCGCCGGAGCACACGTCTGCTCTCGACGGCAGCCGAGCTCTATAGGCAGCCGAGCTCTATACTGGCGCACCCGCCAAGGGGTGCGTTTATATACAATTCTCCCACCCGGCACGCGTATACGACCGTGACGAGTGGGAGATACGGCGACCGCGGGCGGTGAGGGGGCAGCGGGGGCGGGGGCTTACGCGGCTGACCAATCAGCGTCATTCACTGCCGACGCCGCGCTTGGTTCGTAGCTCCTGTCCGCAACAATATTATAAAAACAGTTCATATTGCTTCATAGAACATGAGAGTGTTCATAGTTAGTTTACGTCTATATCGTGCTTTCCTGCAATTTTATAGTACCTACATGTAGTACGTATACCTATTAGCCAAACTGAACTTGACTAATATTTCCCTCTTCCCTCTAAATAAACGTGAAAATTATAGTAGGTATAAAAGTAGGTGCAACAATATACACGGTGAAATTTTATTCCCCGTAAACCCTGAAGGAGGTGAATGTGCTCATGAAACATGAACCACTTTCCCCAAGAAACATAGGTTAGTAAAACCAAGAAACATAGTTAAACATAAAAAAATTGGACCCTCCATACAAAATTGACGATTAGATGATTGATTTACTATGGGAGGTCCAAAATTTTTTTTCATATTTCGGCCTATGTTCCTTGGGGAAAGTTGTTCAGTTTCATGAGCACATTCACCCCCTTCAGGGTTTACGGGGAATAAAATTTCCCCGTGTATAGTGCAATGGGTGGAAAAAAATACGGTCAGAACTGATTGAGTGGAACCCGTGATCGAATCTAGAAGATAAGAGAACCAAAGCAAGATAAGTACCTACAAACAATAGCTAATTTTGTTGAGCCAGAACTAAGACAGTACTGAAATACATAATAATATACGTATTAAAAGCACGTAGCGTCCTACCGCAGCGGCTTTCATTATTAGAATTCCGCTTGGCTCATATATTGCAGTCTCAGTATTGTTCTACATTTCTCCAAATTAGCTTAGCGCAAATTAAGGCTTGTATTTCACCTGCTTTTTTGTTAAAAAATACTCTTAATTCTTAGTACTTTTACTGGATTTCAATGGGCTCAACCGCTAAAGGTAATATAGAACGCAACCTTTCAACAATTTATACACAAATAGCTTGTAGAAAAGTGTTTTTTCTTAATTTTTATTATTAGACTGTGACTTAAATTTTTAATGTGTGAATGACTTATACTACATGTATCATACAAATAAAGAATTCGTATTTTTTTAAATCCGAGTTTGATAATTTTTTTGAAGAGTCTGTCCTTATTTAGAGATAGAACGACAAATAAATATAACGTTTTGTCGCATTTACCATTGTTATGCAATAAAATTTTTACCCCGAAAGAAACCAGATTTAAACAGAAACAAAACCCAATGAGAAAAAAAAAACGAATTCTGTGACATACTCAAATAATGTACCTACCCGTAAATAGAAATTGCGAATTTTGAATGTGAATTTCCTTTTCGAAATTTAAAGCATGAATTTTCTAGTTTGAGGAACCTTACGCACTACAGGATCATGACTGGTCTTCATGATTGGTCGCAACCACTGAGCAGATAAGGAAGACGTTGAGTCGATCGTCGAAGACGAAGATTGCAGAAACAAGCACATACGCTCAAGTACGGACGTCTGTAGTAAACTACACAAAGTTTCGTCATAAGTCAACACCTATTCACGGCGTGTCATAGGCCAGTTGACAGTTGCGGTGCGTAATGGGTTACAATACTTTATCAGCTGTGGGATTGTCTAAAAATGATCGCAATCACCTCTGGTTGGCTAGTACTCTCTCCTTATTGGTTAAAATGGATTGTTGCAGCAAGAACTCCATAAATTTAGCAATCGCCATACTATTGCAATCATTTTAAACGATCCCTTTTCTGGACGACGCGATCATTGACTGCGGTCGTGTCCCCGTAATGCGCGAGGTCCCTTACATTTTTTGCTTTACCCTTTGTAATTCTCTATTTTTTAAGCTTCACAAAGTTGGAACATTAGTAAATACTAATTAGGTACATTCAAAAAATACTCGAGCAAAATGGGTCATCCACATTCGTGTGTCGAAAATGTGGAACTGCCACTATCGTTAAAATACTTTATTATTTATTTTGAGCTCGTATTGAAAGACGCCATACTCTACTACTTCAAATATTACGACAGCATTTTTCGGATGTATTTTGAAATACGTCATACTAAAGGTGTTTGCAGAATTATGTACTGACCTAGAAGTCTTCGACCCCCATGTCGCAGGAATATAGAAGAAAATATTCAAAAAATTAAAAGGAGTTTGCATAATTGGTAGTACTGAATGACGTCAGTAGCAGCGGGCATGCCATATAAAAGATTCAGCTGACTGACTGACTGACTGATCTATCAACGCACAACTCTAACCGCTGGATGGATCGCACTTAAAGGCATACAGATAGTTATTATGACGTAGGCACCCGCTGAATTTTTAAAAATTAAACCCCTAAGGGGATAAAATAAAGCTTTGAAAATCGAATTCAATGTGAGCGAAGCCATGGCATAGCTTTAGGCATATTTAGGCTAGTTTTATATACCTATTATATCTGTTAGATTTTTGCACGAACTAGTCGGAGAGTATGAAGCCTCAATAGCCCAACGGTTAAAGGTGCGGACTGAAAACTGAAAGGTCGCAGGTTCGAGCCCCACCCGTTGCGCTATTGTCGTACCCACTCTTAGCACAAGCTTTCCGCTTATTTGGAGGAGAGAGGAGAATATAAGTCAAGTTCAGCTTGGCTAATATTCTTTTCTCAAAAAAAAACAAAAAGAGTTTTACACGAACTGTTCTTAACTAGGTATAGGTATGAAAATACGCTTTAGCACATTTTACAGAAGTTCCCCGCAGGTAGGCAGTCCAAACTTCAAAGCGGCTTACAAACGGACGCCCCTAGACAACATTCGCTAATTCACTTTGATGTCCCTCACCCAGTCACCCCTGCCCCTGGAAATTCATAACGAGAAAACGCGTCTTAAAAGTTTTAACTCGACGCTGGCTAAAATATCATTAAATATTCCAACATTTTTTTAAAATAATTTGCATTGTTATTTATATTTTGGAGGGATCGTTTTGAAGTTCTTGTCTAAAAGCGATTTGGGTCTTTTCATCTCGAAAATTATGTTGGATGAAATTTTTTCGTTAAATTTTGAATAATAGTTCCCGCGTTTTTTTTATTTAAAAATATTAGCTATAAAGACGCTAATGTCATAGTATACGAATACGATAAATCTTATTTTTCTATGATCGAAGGATAAATCGAATTAAATCTTCTACTAACCCCACTGAGACAGATACTATATTCTACCGTACCTATTTTATTTCTCAATAAGTACTAATGGTGACTTTGAGTATGAATCAGAGCGGAATGAATTTCCTGTTCCGTTCCTGTCTTTGTGTCACTTTGTCGCACGCGTTTGTCCCATATTTCCGCGTATCTACTCGGTACTGTGAACTGTCCTGGTATTGTGACGTCATTCAAACGCATACCTCCTAAGTATGTCAATAGAAATTATCGTAAAAACCGGTAAAATATATTATTAGTTACCTATTAACACTACAATAAACAATAGCTTAATATTAACGTCTTTTAAAATATAATAATATATACTACAGTCATGGGACTTGAAACTTATTGTTAGTTCAATACAATTTTTGCAACTGACGCGGTTTCGCTTTACTTGACTTTAATCACTTTAAGTACTCGATATTTTTATGTAGTGTGTGGAATTAGTTACCTGAAGACTTGCGAAACAAGCACTTCTGAAAATTCTCAGAATGCTCGCTCGGCGCTATGGTTTGAATCGGCGCAAGAATCAGCTGGCTTTATAATAATTATGTATTAGGTATAATGTATAAGTTAAGTACATTCTGTTGTACTACCACGTACATATAGTTCTTTCAATTCACGAGGTGTTGTACTAGCACGTATAGTTTTTCCAATTCACGAGGGCGCTTGACCTTTATTTGTGGTTACATCGTGTACATTGCGTAAGTGTGGGTTCCTATCAGGAGCCTAGATGCGAGCGGTTAGGCGCGAGCAAGCTCTCTTTCCACTCTGTATAAACAGATACGACACACACACACAAGCAAGAGCCACGCGCCCTCGTGCATTGCAAGAACTATACTAGTATCAGTATAGAGGTCAATGCTCTGTGATTATCAGGGCATGGAGTACCTATTTGTGTAAGTACGCCAGTGTAATAAATAGAAATATTGTGATGCATTACGCGAGCGTACTCGTAGGACAAAAATAAAATATGGCCCACAAAGCGTTCTTGCGGCGGCTTTGTATCGCTTTCAATCTGCGTTATGAGAGCGTGTAACCAGCCTCACACAGCAATATCGCTGAAAGCTTAATAAGTATTAAGTAGGCTGACCCATGTTTTACATTATATTGTATATGCTTTCTACGTAAGGAAAATATATTATGTACTGATGCCCGCGACTTCGTATGCGTGGATTGAGATTTTTAATTCCCAGAGGAACTCTCTTATTTTCCGGGATAAAAGTAGCTGTTATTCCAGACTATGATCTATGTCTGTGCCAAATTTCAGCAAAATAGGTTCAGTTATTGCGGCGTGATTGAGTAACAAACATCCATCCATCCATACATACATCTAGAAGTGGTCGTTCCAAACCATAAATAGTTACTATAACTTTAGGTACTATTAGGTATTCTGTGCTATAACTATGTATTGATATAACCTGAACTTATCATTGCTTCATTTTTCAAATGCAAAAGCAAATAATTAACACATTTTATAAGATTATAGTAGGGACAACTTAGGTATAAAAGTTTTCCAAGATTTCAGATATGCTAAGGAACACAGAAATTTAAAAGGTAGCTTAGTTAAATAATACTTCGTAATATTTTTCTTAAATAACTTTACTGAATCGATAGAATTTTAATGTAAATGCTATTTTTCATTAACGAGAGACTAGAGGATTCTTTTAGAAGTATTTTCAGCTAATACGAAAATTTTTGCTGAAAATACCGATCGTTTAATATTTTATTAGAAATTCTCGAAGATCTTTCATTATTTTCTAAATGGTAATTTTTGTAGGTACATTTCTTTGAAAAGCATGTAGACAACCTTTAAATTCTATTTTTTATTTTATTCGATGACATAGCCGTTGGCTGCGATCTCGCCTGTTGCTACCTACCAGAAGATAGCCTACTATACCAACCTACTTCAGTATAAATAAAACTTATTGTTGCGGACAGGAGCTACGTACCAAGCGCGGCGTCGGCAATGAATGGCGCTGATTGGTCAGCCGCGTAAGCCCCCGCCCCCGCTACCCCCTCACCGCCCGCGATCACCGTATCTCCCACTCGTCACGGTCGTATACGAGTGCCGGGTGGGAGAATTGTATATAAACGCGCCCCTTGGCGGGTGCCCCCGCTACCGAGCCGAGGATCGAGCGGAGATCTTTGCGGACCACTTGGAGACGCAGTTTACACCGAATCCGACCGCTGATGTGCAGCATGTAGAGACCATCGAGCGACATCTGAAGACTTACTTCGAATCGCCGATAGCGCCGACAGAAGACCCCGTCGTGTTCTCCCCTGGACAAGTCCACAGGATGATTCGACGAACTAAACTGCGCAAAGCGCCCGGCCCCGATCGAGTCACCAACGAAGCCCTGCGTCACCTACCCCCGCGAGCAATCGCGACGCTGACGCGACTTTTCAACGGAATCCTCCGCACCGGGCACTTCCCATCATCGTGGAAGCTCGGCCGAGTCATCCTGCTTCCCAAACAAGGCAAGAACATCATGCTGCCTGGGAGCTATCGCCCCATCACTCTCCTGTCGACCACCTCGAAAGTCTTCGAGAAGCTCCTTCTGCTGCACATCACGCCCCACCTTCAGCCACGCGACGAACAGTTCGGCTTCCGCGCCGAACACTCCACCACTCTGCAAGTGGCGAGAGTACTGCACCACCTCGCTGCCGCCTACAACAAGCGAGAGCAGTCAGTTGCAGTATTCCTCGATATGGAAAAGGCGTTCGATCGCGTCTGGCACGCCGGACTCATCTACAAGCTGTCCACGTCTACTACTCCCCGCCGAGTAGTTAAGACCGTGGCCAGCTTCCTGCAAGACAGACGCTTCCAAGTGGCGGTTGAAGACGTCTTGTCCACGGAGCGCCCCATCCGAGCCGGTGTGCCCCAGGGAAGCTGCCTGTCGCCCGTCTGCTACGGCAGATACACGGACGACATCCCAGTCGCCGACGGCGCCATGCTAGCGCTGTATGCCGACGACGCGGCGTTCATCACCACCTCGCTGAATGCCCCGCATGCAGCGCTGAAGATGCAGCGAGCACTGGATGCACTTCCCACATGGCTGAAGGACTGGAGACTCAAGGTCAACGTGGCGAAGACTCAGGCGATTTCCATCGGGCGGGCGCGTCTAAGGCCGCCCCCGGTGTCGCTCATGGGAGAGACGGTCGAGTGGTCCCCGCAGGCCAAATACCTCGGAGTGACCATCGACTCGAAACTCTCAATGCGACCCCATGTCAAGAACGTGGTCGCGCAGTCACGCGCAGCAAGGAACATCCTCCGGCCTGTGCTGGCGTCCCATCTGCCTCTCCGTACGAAGCTGTCCGTCTACAAGACGTACGTTCGCACGCGACTCACATACGCGGCTCCCGCGTGGTTCGCGCTGACAGGCGAGACGAGCCGCAAGTCACTGCGAGCGCAGCAGTCGCTGACGCTCCGCACCATCACCGGAGCACCACGCTTCGTACGGAACCAGGTCATCTCCAGAGACCTGCGCATGGAGAGCCTGGACGACCACGTTCATCGCCTGAGCTCCTCTATGTTCGCGCGCGCCGACGGAGCGCGATCCCAGCACCTGCGTGGCATCGCGCCATACCACCGGCGCCCGCCGGACGCAAGAGGACTACCACGAGACCTAGTCTCCTAGGACACGACTGCTTCCTCGCCGCTGGCTGATGGGCGCTCGCCGGTACACTACCGGTGGGCTCGACCTCGCTGAGCGGCGGGCGTAAGCCCATCCAGGACATACCACCCTGCTGCAGGTCGCCGATCGCCCGCGACTTTACGCGGGCTCGATCGCACGGCAGCAGGACATCACCGGACAAGACTCCCGGATATGACATCACGGACCAACCGGTCCCACCCAGTGCCCCGCCTGTAGTTGCAGGCGGCGTCGCTACCACTGAAAGGGGCCATTGCCCCGAACAGTTACCCCGAGGCCCGTGAGGGCCTACGAGGAAGAACCCGGACGACGACGACGGTGCGCCAGTGGTGGAGAGCTCGGCTGCCGTCGAGAGCAGACGTGTGCTCCGGCGCTCGGGCCCCTAGGAGTTTTCGCTTTATTCGGTGATCTGCCTTCCGAAACTTCTGCGTCCACGGTGGTGTTGGGTCAACACGACACCCCCTCCGGCTTAGGCTCCCGGTCTGCCACCAGCGGCAAGCCCCGGGGACCAGGTCGGCGGGGTGCTGGCGTGCCAGCACCTTCGTTGGGCCGCGCCCAGGCAGCCTCGCCCCGCGCTCCGCTACCGCCCGCCCCTCTCGCGCGCCCGCGTCATCGCGCGCCCGCACTCCCCGCGCCCGCGCCCGCACTCCCCGCGCCCGCGCCCGTGCCCGCGCATCCCGCGCCCGCGCACCTCGCGCCCCTTGCGTACCCGCCATGTCGCTTCCCATTTCATCGCCGCAGATTATGCGGCGTGCGACCCGACCCCGTCCCCTACGTCGTAGGGTTTTCGTGCGGTCAAAGGCGGTGCTCGAGGCCGGCCTGGACGCTTTTGTAGCGGCCGGCCAGGTCACTCGTGCCGTCCTACCTGCCAGACTGCCCCAAGCGGGGCCCTCGACGGGAGCAGGCGAAGAGTCTTTCGTCGCGAGCCCGCTGACGCTCTCGCCCGCCCCGTCCTCGGATACCACTGACCCGCCTCTGCCCAGGCGCACGCCAGCGCCTACCACCAGCCGCGCGCCAACACCAGCTGCGCGCTCCGTGACACCCGCTGCGCCGAAACGCGCCGCAGTTACGCCTCCGCCGCGTGTCTCACCGCGCACACCGCGCTTCACCACGCCGCCTCCGCCCATCGCCGTTGGACGCTTCCCTTCCCCGCCGAAGGTCAGAGGACCGTCTGCCTTTCTGCCGAACATGCCGACACTCTCGCCTGTCTCCCCCATGGAGACCGCGACGACGAGTCCGACATACTCGGCCGCAGCCGCGTCCAAAAAGAAGCCCACGGCGGGCGGAACCCCCGCTACCACTACTACTACGACCGCCGCCGCTGCTGGCCCCGCCACTGCCCGCGCTGCCGCCGCCGCCCCCGCTGCTGCCGCTGCCGCCACCGCCGCCGCCGCCGCCGCCGCAACCGCCACCGCCACGTCCACCAAAACGACCAGCCGCTACCCGCCGCTGGTCGTCGAGGTGCTCCCGGACTGGCCTTTCCACTTCCGAGAGCTCAAAAAGGCTCTCGGACACGCACCCAACGGACGCCCGTTTGGCAAGGGCGTCCGCTTCATGCCGAAGTCAGACCAGGAGTTCCGCGCCATCCAGCGCTATCTTACGCAGCTGGAGAGTAGTGCGCGGATCTCCTGGTTTTGCTATTCGCTGCCCGCCGACCGGAGCGTGAAGGTGGCGATCCGCGGCCTGCCGGCTAACACCGAGCCGGCATTAGTGGAGCGAGAGCTGCGCGAGCTCGGGTACGTCCCGGAGCACGTGCGAGCGATCCCCGCTCGCCCGGGCAGACCGGGATGCCTCATGTTCGCGCAGCTGCAGCGGACACCGGACCTCATACCGGGCATATACGAGGTGCACGAGCTCCTCTGTATGCCCGGTGTTACCATCGAGGCGTGGCGCGGCCGTAAGGGCCCGGCGCAGTGCCATCGATGCCAGCAGTTCCGGCACTCTTCCCACAACTGCCACCGGCCCATAGCCTGTGTGCGGTGTGGGGAGTCTCACCCGGCCCGGGAGTGCCAGCGTCCCCGGGAGGAACCGCCGACGTGCGCCAACTGTGGCGGCGCGCACACGGCCAACAACGCCAACTGCCCGGTGTTCCGCAAGGAATTGCGCAACCGCCGGGCAGGCACCACCGCGCGCACCGCTGCACCAGCGCGCGCGCGCTCCACCACCGCCCACGCATCGGAGGCCGATGCGCCCGGGTCGCTCATGGCTGCCGCCAACCAGCCACAGCGCCCGGGCAAACGCCGCCGCAAGCGTGGCAAGCGCGCGCAAGCGCGTCGCCCCGCTGCGCCCCCCGCCTCCTCGGCTGCGCCGCCCGCTACACCAAAGCCTCCCCGCGGACCGCTGGACCCCAGACTGACCAACGTCATCAGCACCCTTAACAAGGTGCTGGTGGCCATCCAGGAGCAGCGTGATCCCATTCCGCTGATCCTGGATTGCATCGCGGAGCTCTGCACAACCCGTGCATGAGCCCGCCCCACCCGGACACGACCGCTTCCTCGCCGCTGGCTGATGGGCGCTCGCCGGTACACCACCGGTGGGCTCGACCTCGCTGAGCGGCGGGTGTAAGCACACCCTGGACTTACCACCCTGCTGCAGGTCGCAGATCGCCCGCGACTTTACGCGGGCTTGATCGCACGGCAGCAGGACACACCCGGAGTCGACATTTCCCCCGGACGTGACACCGCGGACCGATCCGGTCCAACCCAGTGCCCCGCCTGTCGTTGCAGGCGGCGCTGGATTCCACCGAAAGGGGCCATTGCCCCGAGCGGTTACCCCGAGGCCCGTGAGGGCCTGCGTGGAAGACTCTCGACGCTCGACGGTGCGCCAGTTCGCCTACAGCTACCGAGAAGTGAAGACGAAGCTGAACAAGAACTACGATCCGAACCTGATCAAGAACCTGAATATTGTGTTTTTGTGATTTGTTAATCAAGAACAAGCAATACAGTCCACTTCGAACGAACTGAGGTGTTTTATTTAAAACCCTCCCCAACATCTTTGGTCCATCGAGCCGCATCAAGAACCGAAGCTTCAAGATGGTTCGAACCAGGAGCCAGAACTCACAGCGTGAAGATGAACACGACGAACACATTACGCCGCAAGAACCGACCCCCCGCGCGCTGAACCCTGCTCGTCCTGTTCAGCTTCGCTTTGTAGAGCAAGCTCCGTCGAACAGTGCCGATCCCATTGAACGACCTCCTTCGCCGGCCCGATCAACCCGGTCGCAGCGATCAACTGCAAGCACGGCTGCCCGCGTTAAGCAGGCAGAATACGAAGCAGCAGAGCGCTTGGCAGCCATTAGAATGCGTCAACTGCGACAGCAACAACAGATAGAACAACAGAAGCTGCAAATCGAAGCTGACTTAGTGCAGAAGAAACTTGAAGCTGATCTAGCTGCTATCCAAGACGAAGATCAAGGGCTCGAGGAAGCAGTTAGTACGAACCTTCGTACGGAAGATTGGTTGCGTCACGCCGATCCTTCACGAGGGGAGCCACCCTCGGACTTTCCTGCGCGAGAGACCCGAACCCCTCTCGCCGCAGCACCCCCTGTGAGACCTGTCACAATCGCAAGTGAGCCGCGACTCGAACACCGTAGCTGCGAAGATCGCCGAGCCCGCTCTCCTACGCCAAGCCGCTCACGGAACCGCAGCATTGAAGCCTTGGTCGAAGGCATCGAAAGAATGTGCCAATATCGACCCCCGCCGAGATCATCTACTGAACTGCCAAGCTTCAGCGGATCTGAGAACGAGTGGTTACCCTTCAAAGCAGCTATGCGAGACTCAACGAAACTCCACAAGTTCTCACCGATCGAGAACATGCTACGACTGCGCAACGCTCTGAAAGGTCCAGCACGAGACGCCGTCGCTTCACTTCTGTACACAGCCTGTGACCCTACGGAAGTCATGGAAGCCTTAGAACAGAGTTTCGGCCGTCCAGAAGCTTTAATTGACAAGGCTTTAGAAGAAATAAAGCAGCTGCCTCGCTTGGGACCAACGACCACCGAACTAAATGTTTTCGCTGTCAAAGTGAGAAACATTGTAGCCACAATAACGAACGTCGAGGGCCTCGAAGGATGTCTCCAGAACCGTATGCTCACCAGGGACATCGTGGAGAAGCTGCCACCTCACTTAAGAACAAGTTTTGCCAGATATGCGTCAGAGAACCGACGCCCGGGAGAACCACACATCGTGATCCTGTCTCGTTTTCTGAACCACGAGGCTAAAATAGGCTTAGAGTTTACCTACTCCAAGCCCCCTGATCCAGCAACAAGATTGAACCCGAAGGAACCACATCAGAGATCCACCAGAACTGCACCACAACCAGCATGGAAGACCCAGGAAGCCAACGTGTTTTCTGCCAATGAAGAAGAAGAGCTGTGTCTGTGCTGTGGGGGTGATCATGATCCACCACAGTGCAGAAAGATACGTGACATGACTGTCAACGAACGCTGGGAATGGGCCAAAATGAACAAGATCTGCTTCAAGTGCCTGACAAAGAAGCACCAACGTTCCGCATGCAAGGCAAAGCAGTGCGGAATCGACGGCTGCATCCATTCGCATCACCCATTGCTGCACGAACGAAGCCCCTCTAGCGAGGCATCAAATGCGGACACCGATGCCTCACAAGAAGAAACGGATGAGGTAGTGGCCTCTACATCTACGACCATGAAGACCGGTAGCAAAGTGATGTTGAAGGTGTGCCCGATCATCGTCACGAACTCTCACGGCGTAGAGATCCATACACACGCCTTACTGGACGAAGGCTCTACTGTCTCGCTAATCGTAGAAGACTTAGCGGACCAACTGAACCTCAAAGGACCCGTTCGAACTCTCAACATTCGTGGCATCAGCTCTAACGAAAGAGAACAAAGCAGCAGAATCGTCCAACTCAGACTGCGAGGCAAGAACACGAGAGCCTCGCATGTGATAAGAGCTAGAACTGTACGACGTTTCCATCTGCTACCTCAAACCATACCGCTAGAGCTCCTGCGGTACGATCATCTTCAAAGCCTGGACCCTACTGAGGTCTGTTACCAGCAAGCTCGACCACGCTTGCTCATTGGCTCCGACAACTGGGAGCTCATCGTGACGAAGCAGCTACTGACTGGAGGCCACCATGAACCCGCGGCCTCTCGAACTGAACTTGGCTGGGTTATCCACGGATCTGCGCCACGAACCACGATAGCTAGCGAAGAAGAACACGTCCTTCACTTAAGAGCCGTGGACGGGACAGAACCAGCTTGATCCGAAGCACTACGGGATTTGCTTCACCCTCATGAGTCAAGTGCGACAGAAGACACTTTAAAACCGAAGAACAGCACTCCGACCCAAAAAGAACACCGAACGGATCTAGCGGAAGAATCAACACAAGGGCAACTCTCTCTCAATACGAAGGGAGTACAAATCGTCAACATTCCCTTAAGCGTTCAAACCTACGCCGAGAAAAGACCTCTGCAAGCAAGTAAGCTGGGATCAGAAAAATGTGACGAGACCCCAGAATTAAGTCGCGAGAACTGTACGAACCACTTTATCCAGAACCTTAGAAGATCCCCGAGCTCAATTATGCATCGATCCGAACAAACCATGAAGCCGAAGAACGCCCAATTTCAAGAAAAGGGTTTCGCTATTAAGTCGACGAGGCCGTGCACCACCTATGTCGTCCAGATCAAGAAATGTTTGGCTAAACCTACACACCGGCCTCACGGTAAACCTATGTCCGCGACACAAGTGCATGTACGTTGTCGCAGCGCAGAAGAGCACTCAGACAACAAACATGCTGTTGAGCATGCTCAACAAGATAGGTCTCTCACTGATCCGCGAACAGTGAAGAAACCTTCTACAGAACCTATGGCGCCTACAAGTCGGATGGGTAGAACTTGTACCCACGGAAATCATCGACGACTTCAGCGCCTGGTTAAGGAACCTAGAAGAAATAAAAGAACTTCGAATTCCCCGTCATTTCAATACGAGGGGAGCGCAATCCAAGGAACTTCACGCGCACGCACCAGAACAACAAGGATTAAGGAGCTCGCTGTCCTTACGAAGAAGAGGATGCTACGCGGAAGCTGCGCAGAGGGGAGAAATGTTGCGGACAGGAGCTACGAACCAAGCGCGGCGTCGGCAGTGAATGGCGCTGATTGGTCAGCCGCGTAAGCTCCCGCCCCCGCTGCCCCCTCACCGCCCGTGATCGTCGTATCTCGCACTCGTCACGGTCGTATACGCGTGCCGGGTGGGAGAATTGTATATAAACGCACCCCTTGTCGGGTGCGCCGTTGTTGTTCGCCTACAGCTACCGAAGAGTGAAGACGAAGCTGAACAAGAACTACGATCCTGATCAAGAACTGGAACCTGAACCTGTACATTGTGTTTTTGTGATTCAAGAACAAGCAATACAGTCCACTCACCTGATCTGAGGAGTTTCATTTTAAACCCCTCCCCAACACTTATAGTACCCTAATCGGGTTTTACCCGCCATCGTACCAGAACGGTAAACAGGCAGGGTGGTAATTAAGCTATATCTACTATCAGCTATAACACACTGTTAGTACACAAGTGATACCTTTACGAAACAAATGTAAATTAAAAATTTATATCACCCCCGACATGTTACAATATCTTAATCGCTAGTCAGTAATCATTAAAACAAAAATAAGTAATCCGCCATTTTGTGGCGGCGACCATATAACCACTAAATCCATGGTCCACGACCATGGATTTTCAACTAATTCATCTTTCAAACAAAAAAAACAAAATCAAAATTGGTTCATCCCTTCGAGAGCTACGATGCCACAGACAAACACACACACATACACGACACACGCTCAAACAGGAACGTCAAACTTATAAACACCTCTTAAAAACACTATACAATATTGTCAAAACTAATGAGAACCATATAGAGATCTGCAAAATGGTATTTACTGGTGGCAATATAGTTTCATGTTAAAACTAAATAAAGAACTTGGGTACTCTTTAATAATAACATTAATATAGTCGTGCCTTTTATGGCAATAGCCGTGAGTTCATGAAACTGGTAATAAATTCGACACCTCACCGTATGAAATGTATCTCGATTACCAATAATGGCACAATGGGGCTATATTGAATGGGAATACGTTGGCAGCTGCTTTACTTATACTGCCTGGTTAAGTATAGTATCTACTTGGTTCACAGACACTAATATAACTGATATTTTCCACCTTACAATTTCTACCATAGAATAAATTATAATAAGTACAAAGTAATTTGGTCACCCAACAAAACAATTTTCAAATTCCCAACCGAAATAAGAGGTGTATTTGAATATTACAAGGGAAGGTATTTAGAAATTATACCTTGTTTCCCTAACAATTTTAGCTTTCAACCTAAAAAGTTTCTACCACCGTGGCAAAATTCCGACAGGTGTGGCTCCACTGTTGCGGTCTTAGATACGCATAAGCTACAAACTTCAGCGTAAATATCTGAGAGACATAAAAAAATATCAAAAACACCATTGACACACACAACCATGAGCTATGCGCCCTCGGCAATTGCAAGAACTATACTACACACGACGATTCTACATGATAAAGTTTGAAGAGCGTTACATGGAGAAGATCGAAACTTGCGACAAAGTTGCATATAGATATAAAATAAGTATTGTCTGGGCAAACGTCACTGACAGCTCGGCTCGGCCGACCCGCATGTGAATGCTTGGACCACCCTCCTGCGGTCCAGTTTACAGAAGTCCTTTGTTTGGAGCCATCGCCCGTGGGCTGTCATCAACCGTTAAATGGTGTCCGCCGGTCCGGCCAAACGAGAGCCGCGTACCTTTGTTAATTTCACGGCGGTTTGCATTTGTCCTTGGGCGAGATCTTGTTACTAATTTATTTCACAGCTGAGTGAATATTTAGCTAGAAAAGGAAAGTCCATGAAGGGGCTTTCCCCACTGCCTACAGGCAACTTAAAGATGCAGGTTAACCTACTTTTTCCGTTAGCTGACTAATGTATTCGCAAAATAAGAGAGAAGCTTGTATTAGGAGATGGTACGACAATAGTGCAACGGGTGGGGATCAAACCGTCAACCTTTCGGTTTTCAGTTCGCACCCTTAACTGCTGGACTATTGAAGCATAAACATTGGCATTAAATAAATAATTTAGATTTTTTTTGACCATAATATCACCAACTTTTATTGTTCTTACCTTGAGCAGTGACAGCCTAAAGGCTAACCTTTAGGCTGTCACTGCTCAAGGTAAGAACCGCATACCGAATAGAACCGAATAGATGACCGCAGTTCTAAAACTGCGGTCATCTATTCGGGGGGTTACAGGTTCGATTCCGGGCCTGACCTTCTCTGACTGTTCGGAGTTATAAATATTACATGGTTCAATGGTGAAGGAAAACATTTTGAGGTTTAATCTGTACGTCTGATGCTAAGACCTGTAGAGCGTGCTCTGACTCAGTTCAGACTTAAGATAGACGTTAAAACGTGACGCAAATATGCTTTTACATAAATCTATCTCGCTTTAACTCTATCTTGAGTTTGAGCTGAGTGAGAGTGCGGTCTATAGATTTCAGCCTGAGACTTCCCCACAATGTTCTCAAAAGGTGTGTGAAGTCTACCAATGCGCATTAGGCCAGTGTTGCGGAATAGCCTATACCCCTTCTCTGAGACCTGCATAGTGACCCGTTGTTGTTGTTGTTGATGATGATGATGATGATGATGATGATGATGATGATGATGATGATGATGATGATGATGATGATGATGATAATGATGATGATGATCTTACCTACGGCGTTGTATATTTATTTACAATCCCTGCATTGTTTAAAAAGTACACTTTGTTACTTTAAGTTTTTTGGCTCAATACAGTATTGGTGAGGGCAGATAAGCATTCAGCTGAATTGCATGAATTTCCACGTTTAAACAGTAGGAGTCACAACAGATTCATTCAGAGATTGGAACATTAGGGTTGTAATCTTCACGTTAAAATACGTTCTCAATTATTGGTTTATATAATTTGATTGTACATTATGTAATTTAGTTTTTATGTCGAAATCGGGGACATAAGGTAGTTTTATATAGGTACTTAAATAATGAACAAAAACATCGTAAGGAAGACTACATACCTGAAATTACTTATTCTTACTAATTCTTACTTCCTTACTTATAATATTATAAATGCAAAAGTGTGTTTGTTGGTTTGTTCATAAATCAATTTGCAACAGAGCTACGGATCGACGTGATTCTTTGCATGGGTATAGTTGGGTACCTGAAGAATGACATAGGCTAGGTTTTTTATCCCAGAAAATTAAAGAATTCACGCGGGATTTTAAAAAGTAAATCCACGCGGATGAAGTCGCGGGCATCAGCTAGTCCGTAAAATTCTCAAAGGTGTGAAAAGTCTACCAATTTGCATTAGGCACGCGTGCTTGACTATAATAGCCAATAACCCTTATTTGAAAGGAAATCTGCAGCCAATAGTGAGCCGTTCATGTTCAATATAACGATGATGATCATTATATTACACCCAAGTGATAAAAATGTTTTTATTCAACAATCAATTCAGTTTCATCCCTAGCTGAAGTGATAGTATTTTATTACCCACTCGCTTCATTAAGCGAAAAGTATGCTGATACGTTAGAGGAAAACAAGCAATTAATTAGTTTAAGTAATTGGCTGGAATACTTACGGACCATAATAATTTCTTTTAGGAAGAAAATCCTTTGTGAAACGTTTTAAGTAATAAGTATCATTATCATATTTATGACAAGAAGTTACAGTAAATTCAAATCAAGCAATATTTTAATAAAATTCAAAACTCAAAATTATTTATTTCAGTTGTAGGCCAACTTGTAGCCTTTATGACACGTCATGACTCTACCACCGGTTCGATTCAATATTATAGTTATTTATATTGGAAAAGTCGACGATTATAAAAAGATTCTACATCACCGATACAACAGTTGACTTTGAAGAATCAGAGAACAATCGCTTCAAATAACTATAAAAGTAACAAGTCAAGTCTGAGTTACATAAGATACTGAAAGTTCAAAAGTTCAAAAACAAGACAAACTCCTCAACGCAAAAAGGGATTCACGTTATAATAAATTCGTATACAAGTAGATAGACGTGACAACTTCTCGATTTAGTTTGAAACAAAAAGTGTAACAGCTTTTGCCGAAACTTTTAACGACCTCTGTCGGCCCTTTGGAATTCTCCCGTCATCACTTTACCTACTAGTCTTTTTAATTGAAATGTCAATTTTTCTGTTTGACCGACTTTGAAACGATTTTGGAATATTGTGGTTTCACAGTTTGCTTAGTTTTATTTCACTAAGTAGCTTATACCCTCTGATTTCCGACATAAATGTAGCCTATGTCACACTCCAAGTACTCAGCTATACCCATACAAAAAAATCAAGTCGATTCTTGCTTCGTTGCTGCGTGATAGAAAGATAAACCAACAAAAAAAACAGAAATTTGAAAAAAACAATATTTGAGATAAAAACTAAATAATTTATTTCTAAATATACTATTATATCGTTGCTTTTTGCTTGCACCAATTTTATGTCATCTCGTGTTAAAACCCCATTAATTCTTAAAACCGCCCTGCTTCAATTTCTTAATGACATCATTGCGTGATTTCATTTCGCCGCGAGAAAGTATTATCTAAAACAGATGTCACAGCCATTTACATTACATTTGCAGCTGAGAAATTTCGTTTTAAATTCTCATTCCGTTAACAAAATGTAAACAGAAACTCTAGGCTCGCTGCCGACGCGGTGCCTTGCGCTGATATAATTGAAATTTTGTTCAGCAGTTCTGTTCTATGTTCCCTTATGGCCCAAGAGCCATTAGAAAATATTGAGTAGGTGCTTGTTAAAAACTGAAAGTTTGTGGGAATGGTCTCATGACCATATTATCATTAATTTTAGACCTTCTTGCCACGTACCGGTGGATTCAAAACTGAGATTTTCTTATTTTCTAGTATTTTTATTTATTTTCAAAACTTATAAGTACTTAGATACTAAAAACAAATCAAAAAAACTAAAAACTCCATATAGCGTAAGAAAGAAAGAAAGAAAGAAAAAGCATTTATTTAAGAAATTGTGCCACACATCACAATACACTGAGGTACATTATCCCGACATATATACTTGAGCGTGGTTGGCTACTTCTTTCAATAAGTAAACTGACCAAAAACTGTAATTGTTTAGACGCAACAAATTAAGAGAAAATTCTAGCTTTGACGATAGAGTTTATAAGAAGCCATCTGAGTTGTGTTCCTGCTCTTTATACTAAAACTGAGATTATACGAGTTATTGCCTTGGGTGATCTTGTTATGTGGCTATCCTTTTAAAAGACCTATAGATAGTAGTAGACATCCAGTAGATTGTTCCACATATTAATGACTAAAGGACGCCCACGACTTCCTTTTATTTATTTGTATAGGCTATAGATGAAGACGGAATAGATGTTTGTAGCCATAAGTGTTTTCTGTACGTTTTCAAAAAATGACAGAAAAGATAACTTATAAAATCTAAATTTTAAATAATTTATATCCAGCAAAAGTTGCTGTTACAATAGAAGACCATTAATGCTTCCTCCTAAAATTTTAAAACGAACTTAGCACATTTGTTGTTTATCTTATCAACTTTCAGATATTGTAGAAACCCCTTTAAAATTCCGTAACGAGCTCTCGTACATTTATTTGTGTTTTCATGGGAATATTCTAATTAATTTCGGTCTTTATTATCACAATTACGAGTTCTGTTATTAGTAACCAGCTGATAGAGTCCGATGTGCTGTTTGTTTTGATATGAAATACAGTAGACTATTATAATAATGGTTGATTTTCAATTAGTGATTCCCACGTACGCCTATTTGGCCTTAAATTCGTCTGTTTGTTTTGTTAAAATTAGATCAACTGAAATTGAGTGTATCTCTAACTACGAGGACTTTGACAAAGTAATTATATATATTTTTTTATTTAGGTACAAAATTATTATTACTCTATGCACTTATATTTTGACAATTTAAAGCGTGTAGATGGTGCGGCAGGAATGTCGTGTAAATGAGCTTACTACCTTGTGTTCGTTGCAACTTGCACCATCTCAATATAATATTTTTATTAGCTACTAGCTTTTATCCGCGGCTTCGCTCCCGACAACTGTTAAAATTATTCCGAATTGAGGATTCCTATACAAAATTACCGATTACGTTTTTTCGATTTTTCAGCTGTTCTTTTGAGTTTTACCACCCCTGTGTTAGGGCGAACACAAATTCAATTGCTTAAGCCGTTTTTGAGTTTTAGCCAGACTAAGGAACATCAATTGATTTATATAGATAGATAATTTCTATCAATAATTCGTTAATATATCCCTCTACGAAAATATATTAATTTTCGTAGAAAATAAAAATGTGTCCTTAATCAACCTGTTTAACCAAAGTACTCGTACAGTCAACTACAAAGCTCATGTCATTGTCAGAAGATAAGAAGCACTAAAATATAAATCACTCTAGCAACATAGCAATGATTAAGCTCTCAGAGATCACTGAATCAGACCCTCGTCAGGGAAGTTTGGTAGACGTTGCCTCTCTGGGATTAGACGTTTTTGTGCACCAAAATATGCTTAGGGGCCCAGTTTAGTGCCTTGTTGCTTTGTGGCCTTTATCAAATGAAGTTTTCCTACCATAAAGCACCATTGTGTAACGGTGACTTATTTAATACTACCATCTAGCTTGTTGGCTAATAAGTAATATTATTTTAACCGAAACTTCTGCTTATTATTAATTTCTATACCTTATTTACAGTCCAATAACTGTCTTAGTTTATTTTAATGAGTTCACTATCTTCTTATGACCTAGTTAAGTAACACAAGCACTGATACTGACTCTGCAGTGATGCACTTTTAGAACTAACTCGAACGGTTTTGTTCTTTTAAGCCTCCTTTTAATGTTCGTGTTATCGAGAAGCTTCGCAGCCTCCAGATTCACATTATGACAAAGTCAACGTTGTTGAGCTTCTTCAAAGGAAGTTAAGAACATAATGTGTAATGCGTAACTATTTATTAATATTAAAATATGTGTAATAATTTATTTTCTCTCAGAGAAGCTTTTTTCTGGCAGAGCGCCAAGGCCAAAGTATGGCCTAGCGCATACAGTGTGTCTATTTACACGAAACATTTCGCACTGTTTTTACCCTGTTCTGGTAAATGATCAAGGCCTTTGCTAGGCTCAATAAATGAACCATGAACACTGTATGGTTCCATTTATTGAGTTCCATTTATCCCAATTTTGATCTCAGTACTTTTAATGGCCAATACTTTTTGATAGTACCTACCTATTTTGGCCTTACATATTCACATTTAAAATGTTTTTTGGATAATCACACATTCCATCAGACAAGACTGAAGAGTGGCAAAAAGCTGCTGGATACATGCGGCGCAAGATCGAGACCATTGGAAGTTCATGCAAGATACCGTTATTCAGCAAGAAACGTCTATCGGTTGATAGAAAGAAAAAGAAGAATGTGCGATCAGCTTAAAACAAGAACGTGCTAAACAAAAATATAATTTAAGTAGTCTCTGTTGTTCTTTTGTCTTTGTCTCTGTGTTGGAATTTGATTAAAATCCATTGTTTTTGCTCGCAAATGCTATCAGAAGGCGCACGCTACAAAATGCCAAAATTGCTCAATTTCCTGGCCCAAGCCTCAACTTCGCTTAACGTCTTAATGAACGTTGAACTTTACACAACTTGCTTTTTTGTCTTAATTTGGAATAATTACTTTTACTGTACTGCAGTCTTACATTCGGGTCATGAAGTCGTGAAAATCTAGTTATATATTAAACTTGCGACCTGCCCCGGCCTTACGAATTTCCAAAAAAAATCCAATTTCCAATTACGAACATAACAAATGGAAAATACTTCAGTCTGAAGTTTTTTCTTAAAGTGTAAAACTTATACCTATAGCTAACCTAATCTAATTACTGTAAAAATCATGTCCACCTAGTGTAGTTGCAAGAGTACTGGCTGCATTTCCGCTCTGAACAGCCAGGCTGATTCTTTCCGCAAAAATGGGCCATTCCTTCACACAATTAACCAGGAGTAGAACTCACATACTCGTAGCTCGAGAATAAGCCCTAAGTGTTGTCGCCTCACCAACGACTCATCGCAGTTTTAACAGTTGAATTATTTTAGAAAATTCTTGAATAGAACAGAATATTAAATCCTTGGGAATAATAAATACGACCTTCTGCCGCTCATTATTCAATGAAAAATAGCTAGTTGAAGACCACCTTGTCGGAGAAGAACATCGTAGCTTAAAAACCTGCGCCAATGGAATGGGAAAATACCCGATTCTTGTTCTGTGCAGCAGGTTCCAAGGTACAGATAGCTCTATTGATTGCCAACCTCCGATAGAAAAATAAACACAGAAGAAGAATAGGATAGAATAAAAAAGTTTTTTACAGCCTAAAAAAATATAAATACAAAAGTGTGTTTGTTTGTTGGTTTGTCCTTCAATCACGCTGCAACAAAGCAATGGATCGACCTGATTTTTTGCAAGGGTATAGTTGAGGACCGGGAGAGTGATAGGCTTTTTATCCCGCAAAAATAGAGTTTCCGCGGGATATTTAAAACTAAATCCACGGGAGGGAAGCTGCGGACATCTACTAGTAATATATAAACTTTTACAAAGTGCTTTTGAATGAAACAACAACAGCATGTACAATAAGGAAATTATAAAAATTCCGCCGCTTCGTAAGTAGGTACTTATGAGCGCCTAAAGCACGCCGGATGAAAGTAATTCTTTTCAGACCACAAGACTAATAATAAATAAGTACGTAGCGGTAAAGAAAACTTGAAAGGAAAAACCTTTGAGGATTAAACCGAATAAGTGCAAGTCGTTAAACTTTTAAAATTAATGTTCCGTAACTTTTCAACGTATGTACCTACTGCCCGTAAATGTGGTCAGAATAAAGACGTTACAATAATTAGGTACTATATACACCCATACTCATGGCTTGTAAATATTTTTTTTTGTGTTTAGTCACTGGCATTGGAATGGAATCATGGAATTATGATCGCTTACTAAAAGGCCTTATATTTTTAAGCTATTACATAGCTTCTATCGCGGGCCAGCGTGGAGACCGAATCCAGAAATTCCATAACGAAAATAACCTGACACGGGACTCCTCTACGGTGAGCCGCTAGATGGCGCATTTTTAAAAATGCTATGCAATAGCTTTACCACGGCAGTCCCCGAGTGCCACACGTCTTTTTTTTTTTAAAGAATAACAACCAAGCTGCACTTGACTTAAATTCTCCTATCCTCTCGAAATAAGCAGAAAGCTTTGTTAGGAGTGAAAACGTCGACCGAACAAAGTCTCTTGCAGGGACTTTCACTGTTCTCGGTCTTGCGCTCCAGTATCCAGCGGCTCCCTGCGACTCGTCTGATATCGTAAACACCAAACAAATATTCGACATTAATTTCATCTTAAAGTAGATTTATATCATCATTTGCAGCTTACGTTAGATAAAAGTAAATTAATATCCTGTTTACGTTTAAAATTAATAACTTTCCTGAAGATACGCTTTGGAATTCTATTAAGAGTAATGAGATAAACAACAATGAAGGATGGTTAAGCCCGTTTTAAGCTGAATAACCTTCATAGAGGGGTTAAGTTATGAGATTAGCGCTTTTGGTATAATGGTATTACCAAATTGGGCGACTTGTAACAAGGTTTTTGGTAAATAACATCATTGAAACTTGTACTCACTTGCTATGACTTGTAAGACCCCGTGAACGTTGGATTGTGTGAATTTTTTTTTGTTATAGTCCTTGCAATTCACAAGGGCGCGTGGCTCATGGTTGTGTGTGTGTCGTATTTGTATAAGTGTGAGCGAGAGCTTGCTCGCGCCTAACCGCTCCCATCTATGCTCGTGACAGGCATGCACACTTACGCGATTTGCGTAAGTGAGCGTGAACACGACGTTACCACAAGTAAAGCCCACGCCCCCTAGTGAATTGAAAGAACTATATACCTCATACTTAATCACTGCTTGGGGGGATATATACCTACCTACATATCAATGAGGGCAAAAATCTCACGTGTTCATTACTTGGGACATCAGCCAGTTTTGATCCTTTTCATAAGAGATACGTGTCGCGAACAAGCGTGTAGGGACTTAAGTTGTTGTGCATAATACACACGCTATTTTGATTAGAAGGGAAATCCGGTTAGAGAACAGAGCTTTGAGTTATAAATGGTTAAGCGAGACTCACAAAGCGTAGCTTATTAGTGTAACGTTAGTTTATGCTTAAATAATTAATTATTCAGGCAATAGCTTGAAGTTACCTTATGCCTTGATAATTATTATAGTTGTAATTAAGGTTCACCGTGTTAGGTTAAGCCTAGTTCATAGTCTGATTTTTAATTCGGTGGAATTCTGACAGTTGTCATTTTATAAATAGAGCGAGTTATTTGTATGAAAAACAGTATTACCACCTGTAGTTCGATTTTACCCCAAACTATCTGTCAGACATTTGTCATATATCTATGTGCGGCAATGGATTCTTATTAGTATAAGTTTAAATTTATTATCTTTTTTGTGGGATTTTTTAAATCTCTGGTAACATTAAGATACGTCAGAATTCCATGCAATTAAAAATCAGACTTATAGAAGGTTTATCTAGACCCAATAAAGCTCCTTGGTATATCAGAAATGACGACATTCATCGGTACTTTAAAATTGAATTCGTCGATAAATTATAGCAAAACCGAAGCTCACGGTCAACTGCTTCACTTGCTATAAGCTAGATATTGTAATTTTTTTTTGAAAAGAGCAACTGCTGAGTTTCTTGCCGGCTCTTCTCAGCAGAATCAGTATTCCGAACCGGTGTGATAGGTTCTCAACTAAGATAAATAAGAATAAATAAGATAGATAATAAGAAGAAGATAAATAAGAGTCACAAGTTGGCCTACATGAAATAAAAATTTTGAATTTTGAAAGGCTAAGACGCCGTCTTTCGAAAATCTCTTAGTATTTATAACATAGTAATTTATAAGTTTAAGTTATTAAATTACTAATAAGTAAGGCTAGATTGTAACTGTAATGAGGAACATTTTGGTGCATCAGAAGAAAAAAAATCTAGACACAAAATATTAGATAGACATTGTGAATGCATGCAGCTTAAGAAAGATGACGAAATAATTTAATTACTTTTATTGTAATAGGAGGAATTTTGAAAATCCACTTCTTGTCAACACTCTATCAAGGGTTATGAAAATATATTCCTTAACTTGAATTAACAAGTCTCTCAGTCTGGTATTCAATGAAGACCAATATTTAATTCTGGCGTCCTTTTGAAGGCAGTATCGTGAATATGAGTAGGTATTCATCTCGTTATCACTCCGCTTCAGGCAAATAGTCGCCGGTCGCTCGTCTCTATTTGACGAGTCTATCTGCTTCAAACTGTTAAAAGTTGAGAAAATAATAACCATTATTGAAGCTATTTTCTTTATTCTCCGTTTTATTTACTTTTTCGCACAACTTTATTTGCGCTCAATATCTCTTTCTCTGTTAGAGTAAGGTATAATATATTTCTGTGATAAAGAGACCGGAAAAACAGGGGACTTTGGCGTGATTTTTAAAAAAACTAAGTACCGAAGTATCTACTACCAAGCGCCAAACGCCTTTACTCGTACGTATAATAAATAATTACTAATAAGCCTTATATGGCTGATTGTTAATAGCTCTACCTACAATAATTTATAATATCGTATCTACTATGTACTTGGAAATATGTACCTACAAGCAAGCAAGCAAATAAATCCTTTCTATTTCTATTAACAAATAACATAAATAAAAAGGTTTGAACTTTTAACAGTGGCATGTAAAAGACCAATAGTTATCTGAATAATTTTTTAAATACATATCAAAAATTAAAAAACCGATTGAAAAAGTAGATATACGACGACTTGGCCTTAGTGTAATCTGGTCAACACTCAGGGCGCGATTCCCGAGAGATGTCGGAATTTTTGATATGTATTTAAAAATTTATTCGAGTATTTCGTTTAGTAGTAGTAGTGTAAGTTAACACTTTAATAAAAATAAAAAAAATTATAAAAACCACTAGTTATCGTCTGAACTTGTCACCTCGACATCCAGAAATGAGTTTTCTGTTTAGAAGACCTACATTTCGCGAAGTTAAGGCTATAGAAACAATTTTCACGCGAGAAAGCGTGATAACAGAGAGCAAAGAGAATATTATAATCGCTACGTTTCTCAACAGAAAGACAAGTTCCTTTTAAACAAGCTCATTTAGGAAGGTAACTTTCTTTATCTTTTCGTGTATCTTTCCTCACACATTTTTTATTAATTAGATTGATACATACACATACGCGCACACACATAAGTTCCTTTTAAACAAGCTCATTTAGGAAGGTAATTTTCTTTAATAAAACTCTTTATCTTTTCGTATGGTTTTCCTCCCATATTTTTTTTATTAATCAGAGAGATAAATCAAAAATTTAAGAGATGTTTTAAAATGACTTTCCAGTATTAATTTTGTACTAATACTTATTATTTTATCAATTCAAGAATCTATAACCATCTTCTAGGCAAGTTCGCTAAACCATTTAAAATTTTTAATATTGACATTTTTTTCATATTTCATTGTATAATATTCACACACCAGTCCTGGTATAAAATGCATAAGGCTTTATTTTCCATATTCCATCATGTTGTGCCTGCACTTTGGTAAATAAATAATCTATCTATCTATCTATCTAAAAAAATCTCATGGTATGTGTAGCGGGCCTGCTGTCGTCAGCGTTTTGTAAAATGGCTTTTGTTAGACGGCAGTAGCGCACACCGGCCAGTTGTCCCTTGCCCGCCGCGTGCGATAGTTCTCTTGTAAACATTGTAAATTGTAATTGGCATAACTAATTAAATTCCTAAAGTCACTGTGTGAGTTGTCATTTACTGTAACCTTGATAGGGGAACACCGCGCTACTAGGAGATTCATGGGGTTCTGCATTTAACCTTAACCACAGAACATCCAAACTGGTGACCCGACGACGCGTAGTGATCACCGAGCAAAGCTATCAAGGTTACACGTGTAAACTAAATTAGTGTCATCGTGCCTTGGAGCGGCGTGTGCAAAAGGGGCAACTCAGCAACTCACGGTGGACAGTGCATTTAAGTAAATTAATAGAGTGTAAAGTTCGCATAGACTTTTGAAATATGGCCCAACCAGCGACTGTACTTAAACTGGAAGATTCAGGGTTAGCGTCCATATCCCTTGCATCAAAAATCCCTGAATTCTGGACAGACCAGCCGAGAGTCTGGTTCATACAACTAGAAGCAATATTGGCACCACAAAAACTGGGAGATGAAGCGAAATACAACTTGGTGGTAGCTAAGTTGGGTAAAGAAGTTATTCAGCAAGTGACGGATATCCTGGTCAGCCCACCGGAAGAGCATAAGTACAAGGTACTCAAAAACAGGCTACTGGAGATTTATGAAGAGTCCGAGAACCGTCAAATTCAGAAGCTCATCGGAGAAATGGAGCTGGGTGATCAGAAACCTAGTCATCTGCTCAGAAAAATGCAGGATTTGGCCAGGGGTAAGATAAATAACGATACCTTAAGCGTGCTATGGCAGAATCACCTACCATCGGCAGCACGAGGCGTTCTAGCAGCAACAGAAGCTAAAGACCTGGATCGACTAGCCATCATAGCGGACAAAGTCATGGAAAATATGAAACCTCAAACAATTGCAGAAGTGGCAGCGAAGGAAACGGTTTCTGGAACTACGTCGGTGTTGGCTGAAATAGCCAAACTCACCGCGAGGTTGGACCAGCTGGGCCGCTCCAGACCCGGGTGGCGAGGCAGGCGAGGTCGCGGAGGTTTCCGTGGTCGTTCGCGTTCTCGAGGAAGAAACAGCAGCGGGACTAGGCGTACACCGGATAGCCCAGACTGGCTCTGCGTATACCATTTCAGGTACCGGGAAAAGGCAAACCGTTGTGAGCAGCCGTGCAGCTGGAGGAAAAATCAGGAAAACTAATTAAGATGCAGGTAGAACCGGTGGGTACCTGCGTCGAATTAGGAAACCACCGCTTATGCGTTACAGACAAGGAAAATGGCATGCGATTTTTAATTGATACAGGAGCAAATATTTCAGTGCTACCTAAGACTTATAGAACCTTGCGTAATAGTGCAGTGAGCGATAAGTATAAACTTTATGCCGCGAACGGAAGTGAAATACAGACATACGGAACACAAACTTTAGTGTTAAATTTAAGATTGCGCCGTGCTTTTAAATGGACTTTTGTGATAGCCGACGTTAAGCAACCTATTTTAGGAGCGGATTTTTTGTCTAAGTATAATTTGTTAGTAGATTTAAGGAACAAGCGACTAGTAGATCAAGAAACAAACTTACACGTCGTTTCTACAATTGTAAATTCGCAACATGAGTCGATTTTTACTATAGCCGAGTCTCATCCTTGTTATCCCCTTCTAAGTAGGTTTCCGGAATTAACTAAACCGGTGACTTTCAAAGAGCCACCTCAGCACAGCGTGAGACACCACATCGAGACTACGGGTCCGCCAGTGCATGCGCGCCCGAGACCGTTGCCACCAGACCGATTTAAAAAGGTAAGAGAAGAATTCCGCCTTATGCAGGAAATGGGTATTTGCCGCCCGTCTAAGAGTGCATGGGCTAGTCCGCTACATGTCGTACCAAAAAAAGACGGAAATATAAGGCCGTGCGGAGACTACAGAGCCCTAAATGCCATTACTAAACCCGACAGGTACCCAATTCCTCACATAAAAGATTTTACATTTATTTTAGCCGATAAGAAAGTGTTCAGTAGGATTGACATCAACAGGGCGTATCACTTTATTCCGATAGCAAAGGAAGACGTAGAAAAAACAGCGATTATAACAAGTTTTGGTTTATTTGAATTTCCATGTATGTCTTTCGGTTTGAGAAACGCAGCGCAGACGTTCCAGCGTTTTATGAATAATTGTGTTTTACAGGATTTAGAGGCAAATTTCCAACAAAATAATCCTGAATACGCAGAATATAAACCGGAATTCGTTTTCTCGTATTTAGACGATTTAATAGTAGCAAGCGAAAATAGTAGTCTGCACGAAAAACATTTAGAGGCCGTTTTTGAAAGATTGCAGCAAGTAGGCTTAACTATTAACTTAGCGAAGTGTGCGTTTTCACAGGAAAAAGTTGAGTTTCTGGGTCATGAGGTCTCAGCCAATGGCTTAAGACCACTGCCAAGCAAGGTCCAAGCCATTGTAGACTTTCCCAGACCAAAAACGGTAGAAGAACTTCGTAGATTTCTTGGCATGGTAAACTTCTATAGAAGTCATTTGCGTCATGCAGCTCAGTATCAGGCAGAATTAAATAATTATCTTCACGGGGCAAAGAAACGTGACAAAAGTAATATTGTGTGGACAGAAAGTGCTGTTCAAGCGTTCGAACAATGTAAGTTGAGTTTACAGAACGCTGCATTGCTAGCGTATCCGATTTCAAGTCAGGCGCTTGCCATTATGGCAGACGCATCAAATAGTTGCGTCGGGGGAACGTTACAACAACAAGTGAATAACGAATGGGTACCATTAGGTTATTTTTCAAAGAAATTGACTGACGCTCAACAAAAGTACAGTACCTACGACAGGGAGTTACTTTCGCTTTATTTGTCAGTGCAATATTTTAGGAACATGTTCGAAGGTAGGGATCTCATTTTGTATACGGATCATAAACCGTTGACGTTCGCTTTTAAAAAGCTAGGAAGTAGCAAGGAAACGCCTAGGAGAACCCGTCAATTGTTATTTATAAGTGAGTTCACGACGGATATTCGTTATATGAAAGGCGAAGAAAACGCGCCCGCAGACGCGTTATCGCGAGTCGAAGCGATTTCGTGCCCGTCAGTACTTGATTTCGCTGAAGTGGCACAGGCCCAAGCGAACGATAAACAGCTCGCAGAAACGATTGCAGCAGGAAACGGTAATACGAAACTTATAAAGATAAACCTACCTAACGTACCTACAGCGATTGTTTGTCACTTACGGGGCGATAAGGCCAGACCGTACCTACCGGAACAGTTTAGGCGTACTGCATACGAGGCTATTCACAACCTTAGCCACCCAGGCATTAGAACAACGAGAAAAATGGTAACTAATAATTATTTTTGGCCTGGAATGAATAAAGATATAGGTATTTGGGCTAGGTCGTGCATAGAGTGTCAAAAAGCAAAGGTTCAGAGACACACCATGTCACCACTAGGACAGTTCGCAAAGGTAGATAGGATGTGTCATGTACACATAGATATTACTGGTCCCTTTAGCACCTCTGAGGAAGGATATAGATATTGCCTCACGATGATTGATAGACAAACCGGATGGCCGGAAGCATTTCCTATTAAGGACATTTGCGCGAAAACTATAGCTAAACTCGTGTATGAAATGTGGGTCTGTAAGTATGGAATTTTTGGCAGACTGAGCTCAGATCAGGGTCGTCAATTCGAAAGTAGTCTCTTTAGCCACCTAATGAAATATTTAGGCGTCCATAAGTTCAGGACGACACCATACCATCCACAAAGTAACGGTGCCATAGAGCGTTGGCATCGTACTTTTAAGGCCGCCTTAATGGCGAGGTTAACGGACAACAGGTCCTGGGTTGACGAAATGCACACCGTTATGCTGGGACTGCGTGCAGCGCCGCGCAGCGACACCGGGGTAAGTGCCGCCGAGCTAACCTTTGGGCGAACTCTGAGGCTCCCCGGAGAGTTTTTCGAACCATCAGACAGTAAGATAACGGACGGTGAAGAATATCTAAGGCAGTTGAAACAGGTAATTACTAGCTTAAGACCCAGACCCAATACCCAACGAGACTCCCGGACTATTTTTGTACATCCGGCATTAAAGGATTGTAAAAAAGTTTTTGTAAGAAATAATGTGATGAGGAAGTGTCTGCAACCCCCTTATGACGGTCCGTATGACGTCATAAAGCGGTTTGAAAAAGGGTACGTTGTACAGTTACCCAACCGACAGTCACTTATCTCTATCGACAGGTTAAAACCAGCGTTTGTCCTGGATGTCAAAAATCCACGGCAAACGCCGGGTGAAACAGTAGTTAATAAATCAAGTAGTGTTAGCAACGACGACATTTTGCCGACTCCGCCGATTACTCGTACGACGCGCAGTGGCCGGGTCAGCAAAATGCCCGTAAGATTTAAGTAGAACGCTAAGTGTAGCAAATAAGCATAGTTATGTACTTATTGTGAAATGACCCCGATCCGCAGTTTTGCATTAGAAGATAAAAGTAGATTTTATTATTTCGAGAAACATCTTGTTCATTCCACATTCAGTCACCAGTCATTGAATATGGGTAAACAGCAGAGTAAAACTAATACGGTCGAAGAACAAGTCATCATAGCACAGAATGGATCGACTGGAAACCAGGAATTAGAAAGCAGCATAAGATTATTCGGGAATATTTCAATTGGCATTGTAGCACTGCTATCGCTTATTATACTGTATTGGATATTGCGTAAGTGTAACCAACATTCGAAAAGTTGGGTGCGACGACAATTGGACGGCGCGGGCTTAGCAACAGGGCTCACCGCAGCGACCCCGCCGCCTCCTGCACAGGTTGTGGTGACGTCAGCGAACGTAGTGTAATGTGATAGTGCATGTGTCGAAAGTGAAACGAACAAAGTAATAACGTTATAAGGGCGAGTACATTTAAGTAAGCTGAAGCGGATCTGGATCATTAGATAATAGGGTTGTCAAAAATGAAAGAATTGGATTAATTGTCAAAATTTTTTTTATTGTGTGTACTTAGACTAAGATTTTTGTCATTTTTTTTTTTTGTTAATTTTTATGAGATAAAAATTTGGGGCGGTGTGATGTAGCGGGCCTGCTGTCGTCAGCGTTTTGTAAAATGGCTTTTGTTAGACGGCAGTAGCGCACACCGGCCAGTTGTCCCTTGCCCGCCGCGTGCGATAGTTCTCTTGTAAACATTGTAAATTGTAATTGGCATAACTAATTAAATTCCTAAAGTCACTGTGTGAGTTGTCATTTACTGTAACCTTGATAGGGGAACACCGCGCTACTAGGAGATTCATGGGGTTCTGCATTTAACCTTAACCACAGAACATCCAAAGTATGTATTCGCCCTAAAATACATTTTCCGTGAAAATACATTTGAAAGGCGTGAACATAGAATACGTAATACACTATTAGCACTTACAGATTTCGTCTGCAAACGTGAGCACGTTTACGATACTTGGAAATGCGAATACAAAATATCCTTTAGCTATTTGAATTAAATGAGAATTTTAGGTTTCCAAGAAAAAAAAACAGAAGCCTTATAGGATTACTTTTTTGTCCGACTGTCTGTATGTCAAGGCCCTTTTTCTAAGGGAGGGCTTGAGGTACTAAATTGAAATTTATACTGAATACAAAAGTCAATAGTCCTTCAATGCTGTAAAAATTTCAAGTTTCTAGTTCATCTCAATAATATTTACAGCATTTGAAAGCAGTAGTCACGTCTCCAGTAATATATTACAAAATTTAGCCACTAAGCTGGTGAACTAGAGCCCAAATAATATAATCACCACGACACCTCATTCATCAAAATCGGTTCAGTAGTTTATGCGCTAGCGACGGGAGAACATACGGCAGAACGGTACGGTAAATAGAAACATAGGTTCACACATAAAGCCTCAATAGCCCTAGGGTTAAAGGTGCGAACTGAAAACTGAAAGGCCGCAGGTTCAAACCCCACCCGTTGCACTATTGTCGTGCCCTCTCCTAGCACAAGCTTTCCGCGTATTTGGACGGGATAGGAGGATATTAGTCAACTTCAGCTTGGCTAATATTCTTTAAAAAAAATACATAAATTTCTAAAATCAAAACCCTTCCTTTTAAAAAAAAGCGTTGCATACCCTTTTGGACGTCTTGTGACAACTATCTATGCAGTAACCACATAGTTTGTTCAACTTTCGCAACGTACCTGTACGATACGTAAAATCTACTAAAGTTAAATCTAATAAATTTTTCTCATGGTAATTTTGAAAATAAAATCTCTTGGTAAATGTGTAAACCAATATAAGACGTATCTTACTTTCTAATCTCGTACTTCTAAATCCAAACGAAAATTCAGTACAAAACAATGTAATACATCGCTGAATCCGGGTTTTGTTTTAGTAAACACAACAAATCGTATTAAAGTTGAGCTGTAAAGTTGTACTGGCGCATATCCCGGTGGTAGGTGGTTTTATAAAGTAAATAGATAGGTAGGTACCCTGGTGTGGGTGAACTTTAAATTACTTTTTTAAACTTTGTATATTAACTAACTCTTGACTGCGACTTTTTACGTGTGCAGTAATTTTTTCAAAAATCCCATGGTTCCCATCTCTTTGTTTTTCCGCTATAAATAGCCTATGTAAGTCTCCAGGTCCTCAATGACCAATGCAAAACATTACGTCCATCCTCAACTCTGTTCCGGCATAATTAAAGAACAAACCAACAAACAAACACATAGACCAGTATAACTCTGTGTATCATATATCCACTAACCACTGAACCTTTTTTTTTTTAAGATATTAGCCAAGATGAACTTGACTTTTCTCCTTTCCCGTCCAAATAAGCGAAAAGCCTGTGTTAGGAGTGTGTACGACAACAGTGCAACGGGTGGGGCTCGAACCTGCGACCTTCCAGTTTTCCGTCCCTACCTTTAACCGTTGGGCTATTGAGGCTATAGTTACATAATTTTATAATTTAGTCATGAGATATCGTGAATCTTAAAAAGAACATAGGTTACTTTTGATCCCAGAATGCCTATGAGTTTTCGTACCCAGAGTTTATCATTTCGCGGGATTTCGCGTACATAAGATAGTTAACTCTATATACGTATCTCATTTTCTAATCTCAGCTTGCGAATGTAGTTTTAGCGCAAAACAATTTAATAGTTGGATAGCATCCCCAGATTCGTTTCAGTAAACTAAAATCATATTAAAGTTTCGCCGAGTTTGCACTGGCGCGGGTCCAGGTGCTACAAAATTTTATAAGGTGAAAATCTCGGTAATAAGGTCCCATTTTAACCCAATACACGAAATAGAAGATTATAAAAAAAATTAAAAAAAATTAAAATTCAATGACAAGATAGTCCTTGACTGCAATATCACTTATGGTAAGAGACGATGCAGTCTAAGATGGTAGCGGGCTAACTTGGAAGGGGTGTGGCAGTGTACTCATACCCCTAATCGGTTTCTACACGCCATCGTGCCGGAACGCTAAATCGCTTGGCAGCACGTCTTTGACGGTAGGGTGGTATCTAGCCGCGATCAAAGCCTCCCACCAAACCAGACCAGAGACAATTTAGAAATTGTAAATTCCCAAATTGCCCCTACCCGGAATCGAAACCAAGACCTTTCAGTTATAAGACTTCAGCGCTCACCACTGCGCCAGGGAGGTCGTCAAAAAGGAGACTAGGTATCGAACCAAAAGTATCGATACTACTCAGTTATCGATCCTTTTTTCGGATCCCTAAGCATCATGCAAGCTTAACGGCAAACTTGATCGTATGTGGCCTCCCTTAGTTCATAAATTGAACAAAGCTCTGCGAGTCGCGAAACTGAAGTGGAAATGGGCGGTACACATAGTTCTAAGAAGAACTGGTCGGTGAGGCCCAAGGTGCTGGAAAGTGCAACCCCGCACCGGGAAGCGCAGTTTTGGCAGACTCGCCCCCACTAGGTAGACCGACGACATCAAACGAGTCACAGGGAGCCGCTGGATTAAGGCGGCGCGAGGCCTGTGGAAGTCCATGCAAGAGACCTTTGTCCAGCAGTGGATATCTATCGGTTGATAAAGAATAAGAAGATTAAATCTATTCAAACGATGTCGTAGGCATTACATTGGATGTTGGTTATATACCTACTCAAAGCACTGGATAAATAAATTGAAAAACGTTACTATATTTGGCGCGGCAATACCTTATAATATGAAATTTTGTTTTTCGTTCCCCTCGTAACGAGCATCCGCTTCGTGGTTAATTTAAATGCGTGTTTTTGTTGCTGGAAATTCGCTCTCAGATTTTTGTCATATTTTCCCCTTTGTCACGGCACGGGCCTACTTGTTATTAAAATAAATATCAAATGCGATTTTTGATCAAGAACAATGTCATGTGAATTTTAATGCATATACATATTTCTCGAAATAACAATATGAAAATAACATGACATAATATGTATAAAAACGTATTAAATAATAAGTTAAGGTCAAAGAATACTTTCACTCGAACTTTCGTTGTACTTAGGTACTATAATATTATTATCGTAATCACACAAGCCTGTATATATATCGGGCCTACATAGTATCGGATGATGTATTTTAAGTATGTAAGCGGCCTTACGGCTTGTCCACGGAATTTTCGCTCACTAAGAGCACAAGCGTATCGCACAACGTTGAAATATAGAAGTATTTATGCAAAAAGAGATCTTTTGTTTGTGCTTAGGTTGAATCCCGAGCAAACGTAAGATTGTTCTTTTGTCACTTGGAATTGTTTTCTACACTGTGTGAGTAAAATTGACTTTTGCCCACTGGTTTCCATACCCAAAGAGTCCCAACGAGACTCTATTACTGAGCCTCTGTAGTCCGTCCGTCCGTCTATTAGCGGGCTAAATCTTATGAACCGTAATAGATATTAGAAATTTTCACAGAATGCGTATTTTTATTGATGTTATAACAAAAAATAATAAAAAAATTACGTTAAAAATTAAAGAGAGTCTCAAATTGTTTTTACTCGGTCTTAATAATAGCTGGTGTAAAATTTTGTGCGATGATATGTAACACTTCATGTGCGGGTCCGACTCACACTTTTAAGCAACAAAAGTGCACTTTTTGAGCCAGTGAGATGTTTATTATGAAGGACGTTGCCGCCGCTGACTCGGTTCGCATCGCTTGTTTGTGGATGGGTTCATACAGAATCACATATTTCTCGCATATTTCGTTTCTTCACTTCACGCTCATCGCACCGCTAAAAGTCGTGGGCGGGCGGTTAAAGTAGAAATAATGACATCAGAAGGGTGTCGAAAAATCCAGTATAGGTTTATTCTTGCCAAGTTGTGATAAAACTTTCTCGGTGTTAGTTGTTGTTGTTTGTTTTTTCCTGCATGCATGATATCTGCCATAAGATACGATGTTGTTACATTTTACGACGATACTTTTATACGTGTTTTTATGGTGGCATCAATTCATTTTTAAGCGACTTGTGTAATAATAGGTCAAAAATCACGTCTAGCTTTATGGATAAAGGAAACTAAACTCATACACTCGTCTCTCTTTCAAATAAGATGGAAAACGTGGGTATCTGGCCGTCAACCTTTCAATTTTTAGTCCACACTATTAACCATCGGACTTATTTATTTTATTTATTGGATAACGAGATAGTCCTTGACTGCAGTTTCACATGATGGTAAGTGATGATGCAGTCTAATAGGGAGCGGGCTAACTTGGAACGGGTATCGCAGTGTAGATTCAACCCATAAGTACCCCCTAATCGATTTCTACACGCCATCGTGCCGGAACGCGAAATCGCTTGGCGGCACGTCTTTCACGGTAGAGTGGTAACTAGCCACGGCTAAACTCTCCCACCAGACCAGACCAGAGACAATTTAGAAATTATAAATTGCCAAATTGCCCCCGCCGGGAAACATACATTGCTATTTATATAAAAGCTTGTAAAAATCGATATGTTCAATTATTTTATATGCCCACAAATCACAATTGCTTATGAAAGTCAGTTTCTAGTAAATACTAAAAATCGATACAGAAAACGATATAAATATGAATGTCTTTTGAATATCGCGACCGCTCGCGTCAGTTCCCATGAGAGCTCATTAGAGGAGTATAGGGACCGCGGGGCTTCACTTCACTGTTGCATTGATTTCGCAATGAATGGGGAAAAGTTTTCCGTCGCTAAGTGCACACTATGCAACCCGGCATCGAACGTGTATTCAGAACTAGCTGATGCCCGCGACTTCGTCCGCGTGGATTTTAAAAGTCCCTTCAGAACTCTTTGATTATCAAGATAAACATGTCTATGTCACTCTTCAGGTCCTCAACAATACCCACGCAAAAAATCACGTCAATCTGTAGTTCTATTGCGGAGTGATTGAAGGACAAACCAACAAAGCAGCAGAGCAACAAACTTACAAACAAATACACTTTTATATTTTTTAATCAGTGGCAAATACATTTGTATTTGCCACTGATTTAATTAATACTTCAAGAACATTACAAGCTTGTTACAAGCTTCAATTAAATTAAATTACATTATGATTTAGAGGCTAATTGAAACATTCTCGAGACAGAAATATATTGTCGCCATATTTCAGCCTTTAACAGGACAATGGTAAGCATAATAAGCAGGCACATAAATTACATTGACGTCACATGATGAGAGTAGACGCTCACAGAAAATGAAAGGAGAGAGTTATTCAGATTTGTGAATGGTACTGTAATAGACAGTTCTGTATGTTACGAATACTAGTCAAATTCATTATTATTATGAACTCGACGATGCCCGCGACTTCGTTCGCATGGATTAAGTTTTTTTGATTCCCGCGGGAACTTTTTACTTTTCCGAGATAAAATGCCTATGTGGTAATTCTGGGTATAAGCTATCTCCGTTTCGAATTTCAGCCAAATTGGTTCATTCGTTGTGGGGTGAAGGAGTAACAAACATACACACACACACACACAAACTTTCGCCTTTAAAATAATATTATTATTGTGATAGTGTCTTGTGATTAGTGTAATTCAAAAGTAATTCTGTCTGTTAACTTTTTCTTGTCTAAACGTCAACACCGATTTCGATAAACTTTCTCGTTTTGGATATGAGTTTGTCGAACTTGGTCGGACTAGTCCACAAAAAGAGAAAACTCATGTCCATCATCATGTGAAACTAGCTTTCTTTCGACATCTACAGAGAGGAGCCTAATTTTAATTCCCAAAACTAGTGTTTATTTATTAAATTTAGTGTTGGAACGAAGGATTGCAGACAAGAAAGCTTCAGATCGCCAAAGACGCAAGTAGTTAATAGTTTATTTTTTTAACAAGATAGCAAAGTTCATTTTTGTTGGGAGTGCCTAGTTTGAACCCCGAGCGGGTGAAGGATTCTAAGTTAGAATCCTGAGTGTAACGAGGGTTTCAAAGGCACAAAAAACAAAAACTTTGATATCGTGTGATACATTCAACTTTTCACTTCACTAGTTAAAAAATGGCGCCTTAGCTGTCTAAAACCAGTGAGCAAAAGTTGTATTTGCTCACTCAGTGACAAAAAGTGTTGAACTTTTCTTGAGACAACACTCTTTTTCTCACAGAGTGAGCAAAAGCGACTTTTGATTATTGGTTTTAGATAGCAAAGGCGCCCTTTTTGAGCTAGTTTCGCACGATGACCGCCCAACTTCAATTCGAAGAAGGCACTTGATGATAAACAATAAGTTTGTACAAATATTGTTTACAATTTATAACAGTTCCAACTCTCGCTACACCAAATAACGTGACTGTAAATAACAATTTTGTGACCGGGCGCGAACCTTGGTGATAGATTTATTCTTCGCAGTCGTCCTACACTGAGTCACAGCTCATAAAGATGTCGTTACGTTGAATTAATATGAACACCAGTTGAATTAATTTCTTGTAATAACCCCCTTCAGAATGGCTGCTCTATTTTTTGAGACACGGATGTGGGTAATAAAAATGATGTGACAAGATGACGAGTTTATAGAGGATTTTATAAATTAACATCATCTTATGTTGTTAAAATTTAAAAGATATTGATAGAAAGAAGGCAAGTTATTCTTCATCATCACCATCATCTTCATCATCACCATCATCTTCATCAGCAACCCATAAACGGCTCACTATTGACTACTAAGAAAAGGAAAGTATATAGTAGTGGAAAGCTTCTTGTCTTAGTTAATCATACATAAGTTCCATTTTAAATAAAAAAAATAGCCTCAAGAGCCCAACGGTTAAAGTTACGCTCTGAAAACTAAAAGGTCACGGACTCGATTCCCACCCATTGCATTATTGTCGTACCCACTCCTAACACAAGCTTTTCGTTTATCTGGACGGGGGGGAGGAGAATATTTAAAGTTAAATTCAACTTGACCACCTAATATTCTTTTGAAAAAAAAAAATTCTTAACAGAGATTTTATTAATTCTATCGTCCATTACCTAGAATTAATTAAGTCGCAAACTGGCCGCAAGATCTACAAAAACTAGGAACACTTTAAATGGCAGTCAGTCAACTTCAATATTTGATTTGAGCCAGTGTTGAAGTTTCCAAGTTTCCCTCCTAGAATACAATCGACTGTCCAGGCTATTGTAAAGCTATGAGTTGGAAGTTTCGTTTACTTGGTCTACTTCCGTACCTGAAAATATTATTTCAATTTAATCATACGGCAAAAGTTTGTGATTGCTAATGAACCGATTTGACTGACGAAGTCGCGGGCATTGTCTAGTAAAACATAAATGCATAAATGTGTTTGCTTGTTAGTTTGTCCTTCAATAAAGCTATGGATCGACGTGATTTTGTACATGGGCTATAAAGTTGAGGACCTGGAGAGAATCATACTTTTAATTCCGGAAAAAAAACAGTTCATTCTTTCTTTAAAGTTCTGACGAAGTCCCGGGCAAAAGCTTGTAAGAGATAAATAATAAAAGATGTTTATTCTGCAAATATAAACAACCCCTTCCTTGACACATTTCGCAATAAGATAGGAGTATGCTATAATTGTTACTGCTATTTTCTCACCCGGCTTGTAGTCTCGAGTCGTGAGTTTTGTTAATAGTCCCATATATAATATTAATACCCGATGGGACGTGATAAGAAGGGAGGGCGATAGATATTTGTTTATTTTTATCGCGGAGTAGCGAGAGGAAAACAGTAAATGGGCCCCTTTGTTTTAATAGCTCTTACCAAGAAACAGGATCCATATTATTTTATAAGAAAACAATATCGTCATTAGGTACATGTGTGATATGATTTAGGAATTAACAAGTAGGTACAGAAATGAACTAAGCTAATTTTGCGCCTTTATTTTCTTTTTTTTTCTAACTAGTATACTAGTTTTAATAATAAGTTCTACATAAAGCTTACCCGTAGTAGGATGCAAACTTAAAATGTTTCTGTATATAAATGCGGAATTTATTTTTTAATAATGTATTTGTGTAAGTAGGTACATTTTGGCAAAACAATAAAATAAAAGTGCACATATACAAAGGATTCGATGACTACGCATTTAAGCACTGATTATGATGAACATAGCTCTTCAGCCGTCCTCGACTCTGTCAAGCAGAATTTCTCCATCGTTACCAGTATAGCCGTACAGCCCTCCTCGACTTTTTCAAGCAGAATTTCTCCATCGTTATCATCATAGCTCTACAGCCGTCCTCGGCTTTGTCAAACAGAATTTCCCCATCGTTATCCGCATAGCTCTACAGCCATCCTCGACTTTGTCAAGCAGTTTTCCCATCGTTATCAGCATAGCTCTACAGTCGTCCTCGGCTTTGTCAAGCAGAATTTCTCCAGCGTTATTGTTCCAAATTACCAAGATCAGCTTATCAAGGATGGCTGAATTATGACATTTTTGCTGCGACAATCCATTTTAATCAATAGCGAGAGATTACCAACTTAATGCGCTGATATTACTTAAGCGAAGTCATTCATCGCTTATTTTTAATGTAACACAGAAAGATTAAAATCTATCTCCTTTTGTTCCGATACTGCGACTCTAAGCGAGAAACAAAAGCATATCGCAACGATTGCTGAGAAAACAAAAGAAAAGTATTGCTATTATAGTATGTACCTCAGTAAAGTATTATTTTCTGAACCTCCATTGACTACTCTTCCTGGACTGATGCCCGGTTCATTATTCCAGTATGTTGTCAAATAGATGAATTTTCCATCAATTCATTTGTTGTGAACTTAGTGGGATTAAACACGCCATTTTAGTAGTTTTCCAAAAAGTACTAATAAAGCACGGCTTATACAGACGTGGCAGTAGGAAAAGGCGACCATATTATATGGCGTTAGTTATAGGTACAGTGAGCTCCTTCTGACTGTGAATGAAGACAATGATTTCATTTAATTTTTATTCAAAAATGTGACTATTTACAAAGGTTTCACCGTAGCGAATAAACTACTGAGCCGATTTCGATGAATGAGGTGTGAATATAAAAATTTATATCACTGTTGTTACATTCCATTTTCCGAAGGCAGGTTACAGTTTTAAACTTTTGCCCTTGTTTTAGAGAGCTTGTGTTTGATTTATCACTATATCTTAAAATTGGATTTGTCGTCTGAATTCAAATTCTCTTCATCTTGAGGCACAGGCGCACTATACGGTGATAAGTTTTACCGAAACAAAACATTTTTTTTTTTAAATATATATTTTTTTATAAATATAGACTAGCGCTTGGCTCCGATCACACCTGATGGTAAGTGAAGATGCAGCCTAAGATGGAAAGCGCTTGCCTAGAAAATGCCTATTCACTCATAATTTGAAGGTACCCAAATTGTAGTTACAGGGAAAAACGGAAGCCGCAAGGGCATTCCAAATTTTAGCGGTGCGTATCAGGAACGAGGAATCAAAGCGCTTAGTGCACGTCCTTGGAACTTTCCGATTTCTTCTTCACGCTCAAATATTACCATAACGAAACCTCAAATATGTTTCAATAAAAAGGCAGGAAACAAATCATAACCGCACACATCCCAACAGAGTGGAGAGCACTTTGAAATCAATAGATTGCTCAATATTACGAGATCAGAGAATGAGACGGCACGCCATTTCCCCGGGGTAGTCGTTTCCCGTCAGAAGCGCTCACCTCCGCTGCCGTTTATAATCACAAATGAAAATTGCACGACGTAATTGAAAGAAAATCAAATTTTATTTTTTTATAAGGCGGCTTATAAAGTGTGTTTCTTCGTTGGCTTGTACTTCAACCACGCAGCAACGGATCGACGTTATTTTGTGTAAGGCGGCTTATAAAGTGTGTTTCTCCGTTGGTTTGTCCATCAACCACGCAGCAACGGAGCTACAGATCGACGTGATGTTTTGTAAGTTGGCTTATAAATTGTGTTTCTCCGTTGGCTTGTACTTCAACCACGCAGCAACGGATCGACGTTATTTTGTGTAAGGCGGCTTATAAAGTGTGTTTCTCCGTTGGTTTGTACTTCAACCACGCACTAACGGAGCAACGGAACGACGTGATTTTTGTAAGGTGGCTTATAAAATGTGTTTCTCCGTTGGTTTGTCCTTTAACCACGCAGTAACGGATCGACGTGATTTTTTGCATGAGTATAGTTGAGTATTTTGAGAGTGAAATAGACTTTTGTCCTGCAAAATAGAAGATTCCTGCGAGATTTTAAAACCTTATTCCACGCGGACAAAGACGTGGGCGAAAAATAATTCAACATACTATTTACTTAATATATATTTTTTTAAGATTTGTATCTTTTCAGTTTTCTTGTTTAATCCGAAATGCCAAGAAATTATAACCTCATTAACATGACAACGAAGATGAGCTTTGAGCTTGAGAATTCTGAATTTAAATTAATTAAATCACTTAAATTATACAATTTCGACCTTATTAAAACTTTTAATGACAAAGCGAACAAAATTGCGTTTTATTTTATCATTAAAAATAATATTATTGTTAAAGCTCTCGAAATGGTTTTATTATTAAACTAGACGATGCCCGCAACTTTGTCCGCGTGGATTAAGGTTTTTTAATTCCCGCGGGAACTTTTTAACTTTCCAACATCCTAGATGTGAGCTATCTCCCTTTCAAATTTCAGTCGAATCGTTTCATTCGTTATGGCGTGAAGGAGTAACAAACATACACAATACACGTACAAACTTTCGCCTTTATAATATTTATGATTCTAGTGTAGAAGCACTCGAAAATACATGCTACTGAAAATGTATATTGTGTGAATATATAATATGTATGGTCTTGTCTTAGTCGATTGCACAGGCAACCGTCACCTTAGGCTAACCTTGTTAAACCACTGAAATGATTTGATAATTATTTGAGATCTAGACACAAAGGTATCTAGATCCCAAAGTAAAGGACAAGCAAAGGCTATGCAAAATACTTAGACATATTAAGATAAATTTCAGGCAAAATTTCCATTAAACTTGACGATTTAAGTTATGATACACCCTAGCATATCATTTGTAACTAAGGCCGTCATTTTCAACAATTAAAGCCAAATGGAAATTGAAACTCAATTGTTAGATTTGATAAAATAACAGCTCTGTCAGCTGTAGCGTTACGCGTGACGTTTGTTTGGATACTAGGTGACGAAAACAAAGGAAAAATGAAGCGTGTAAGATATTCCTGAACTTCTTATTCCTTTTTACTTTAAAAAAAATATACTAGTTCTTATATATTCTATATGGTTGTGTGTGTGTCGTATCTATATAGGTGTGAGCGAGAACTTGCTCGCACCTGACCGTTCCCACCTAGGAACCAGGCACGCACACTTACGCAATGTGCATGTCCACGACGTAACCACAAGTAAAGCTCCTACAAGCACATCTTAACGATGAGTCCACACGTATACAATATTGGAAATAGTCGATATATTTATTCCCATCTTATATCGAAAAAGCTCTCGAAGGGGTCTATTCATTCTTTAACTACCCAATTTCGTCAGCACAAAAAGAGCCTCTTTTGCCATTTGGCGCTGTTTCATCCTTTTTTACCTCAAAACCGTAGCTTTAACACCTCTCTTGGGTGCGGTAATATTTGCATTTAGAACGAACGACTGATATTCTGACCTTATCGGGGGAAGATTGTATTTGGGGGACGACTTCTGATGACACTAGCGCGAGACGCTCGAACATAAAATTATAGTATGACAATACAACCTGTATAATATTTCGTTTCAAGTCCATAGCGTATTTACTGCGTACGTACTCGTATATTTTCTTTGTCCTTGATGGATGATTCAATAGTATTATTACAGTAACTCACTGGAAACTAACTGAGGCCCTAGATTTTTTTTCTCAGCCAAGCTGAAGTTGACTATTGTCCTTCTCTCTCCTCTAAATAAGCGGAAAGCTTGTACTAGGAGTGAGCACGATATTAGTGCCAGCTTTCAATTTTCAGTCTGCACTTTTAACCGTTGGGCTATCGAGGCTAAGGATTGAAGCTCGACATTGTTCTGGTCGATAATAGTCTATTTTTTTTATTCCTCCCTATCCATGCTTCCTTATTTTACTAGTACCTAACTTATTAATTAAATTCGTAAGTTTTTTTAATCAAAGTAACTTTCAAAATTATTTTTGCATAAAAATACATTAGAGCTTTGTTAACATGTTGACTTCCAACGTAAAAGAAGGTGTCAACCGTCCTTGACCCTGTTTAATATTCCACAATGTTCTCTTAATTAAGTAGTTCATGTTATTTTCTTTAACAAAAAGGCACAAAAAGAAATTAGCTTGTAAATTAATGAAGAAAATTTTTGCTGTCTAATTTAGTCTCAAGTAGGTAATAATTTATATTTTTACTTCCCAGGCATAACTTGTAATTCACGACGGCGCGGCGCGTGGCTCATGGTTGTGTGTGTGTTATCTGTATAAGTGTGAGCGAGAGCTTGCTCGCGCCTGGCCGCTCCCACCTAGGCTCCTGATAGGCACACTTACGCAATGCGCATGTACATTGTACACGACGTAACCACAAGTAAAACGCCTGTAAGTGACGGTACAGTCTAGGATGGTAGCGGGCTAACTTGGAAAGGGAATAGCAGTGTAAATTCAACCCATACCCATAATCGGTTTCTTCACGCCATCGTGCCGGAACGATAAATCGCTTGGCGGCACGTCTTTGACGGTAGGGTGGTAATTAACCACGGCCAAAACCTCCCACCGGTCCAGCCCCCCGATTCTGACCCTTTCGATAACTTATTTATCGATCGATTCGGTTTGTTACCGTACGATAACATATATTTTCAATTCGTAAATGCTCTTGTAATCGAATGTATCTTGTCGATGTCGATAACATAGTCGATACCGAATCGTATCCTCAAACCAAACGCTCTGAATCACACGACAAATTTTTTTTATACGAGATCGATATCTAACCGTATCGACACGGTATGTTATCGAACAGGTATGAATCGCCCCCCAGACCAGAGACTTCAGAAATTGCCCCCGCCGGGAATCGAACCCGAGACCTCCCACTTATAAGACCACAGCGTTCACCACTGTGCTAGAGTTTAGAGAACATTAGAAAGAACAGTATTAACATTAGAAAGAAGGTTAACAATTTACTTTCGAGTATGGAAAAAATGGGCATATCCATTGTTAAACTACCAAGGTAGAGCGAGATTAGTACAGGTAAGCACCTACATACAAAAACGGAATTAAAGAAGATCGTAAAAATTTACTACCTTATTACCATAGAAAAGAGTAGTCATAACATTAGAATTTATCGCCTCGTATTGTTTCAAACATGATATGTAAATTGGGTGATAGTCGATTCACGATGTCGTTATTGTTTTGCGTATAGTAATAAATCTTACGAACCCCGATAGCTTTATTGTTAGTGCGCGTAGAGGTTTAAAACAAGGGATTTTTGGTTTACGCGAGAAATAGGTCACGTTTGCTGTAAACTATAAGCACTATCCTACTGTGATTATTGTGAGCATCACGTCACAACGACTGAACCGATTTGACTGTTGTTTGGCATAGCGATAGATTATAATCTGGAATAACACACACTTTTTATCCCGGAAAATAAGAGAGTTTCCGCGGGATTTATAAAACCTTAAAGCCGAACGTCCACCGCGAAATAAACTAACTTAGTTTAACTTAGTTCGCATAGCTGAGCCAGTTTTTCATACATGTGCGTCCACTGCAAACAATGCCAGCTAAGCTAGGTAAATAGTCAACTAACTTAGTTGTCTAGACCGATCCGAAACTACGCAAACTAAACTGAGCCCCCCTCACCCTCTTACCTTACCCCTCTAGCGCCTTTCGCTTAATTCTCAGCACACAAGCATAAACTGGCCATCACTTACGTATTTTTAGCTTGTTTTTCAATGCACGGGCAACGATTTCCCAGCTTAGCTTAGTTCAGTGAGCTTAGTTTTCACACGGTTTAGTTCATGGTGGACGCTCGGCTTAATCCACGCGAACGAAGCCGTGGGCATCAACTAGTTTTGCTGTATATATACTAACTAATTGGCGCCATTAACGATTGGTTAACAAAAATAATTGTGCTTAAAGTTTCAGAGATAATAATTTGTCATTTAGTGCTCGAGACGTAAGGCACGTCTCTGTGAGGAAAGCGTTTTGCCATTAAAACGTAGGTAGTAGTTAGTAGCAGACCAATAGTAGGCAGAATTAAAGTAGGTAACAGCCGCTCTCCCTTTTGAGGGGAAATTACGGAATTGCGATTTCACTACGCGAAGTATTAAAGTCACTAGAAATGCCCCTTCATTTATTATTTTTATTATTTATACTCTTGTGGATCTCACGGCCGCTGTGCATCTTTTTTCTCTTGAAGACATCTCTTAATTTGATATTAATCTTTATACGTTGTACTATTGTACTATTATAAACTCAGTGCAACGGATGAGCATTGAACCGCCAACCATTCAGTCTTCAGTGCGCACCTTAAACTGTTGAGGTATTGAAGATACCCCAAGACTAGATAACTTCTGACATAATCGTACCACTTTTCTATTCCTTATGCGGTAAAGACATAATGAAAATTCAAAGTAATAGTTTTTGATTCACAGCACAAATTAGATAAAATCCGTTTAGAGCAAAAATCGTACGATGGGCGAGGAATGAGGTTAAATACCTAACTTAACATTAAATTAATCCACCGCCACTTTGTGAAAATCAGATTTTAATCATAAAGGATTCTAAATACAATAAATAATTTACAATAAAGATGCTTGCATAAAAAAATATTTTTTGAAAAAAAGCTCCTTCCAGCAACGCTGTATAGCCAGTTTTAGCCCATCACGATTCTCGGACGTCTGCTTGTCTCAATTCAATACGGCTCATATGCAAATTGTGTTGAATTGTTGATTGTCCTCGGGATCGGCAAATAATCGCCCAGAGACCGCCCCGATCGGCGTTAGCGTCAGCCAAGCCATTTTAACACTATAGTCGACTCGTTAAATTAAACCGTTTTCAGCCAGTCAAAATATGTCCTTAAAATGTGAGTGGATAAATAGAAGTTTGTGTCAAAGTTGTATCGAAGATATCGGCTTTATGAAGCGCTACCCACAAGATAGTGTAATGATAGAATTTATTATATTACTAGCTGATGTCCGCGACTTCGTCCGCGTGGATATAGTTTTTAAAATCCCGCTGGAACTCTTTGATTTTGCGGGATAAAAAGAAGCCTATGTCACTCTCTCCAGGTCCTCAACTATACCCATGCAAATAATCACGTCGACTTTATTGCCGAGTCTTCTAAGCAGAATTTGCTTTCTGAACCAGTGGTAGAGGCTTTAACCACCTAGACCTGTGCACGGGGCTGGACAAAGCCAAAACTTACGAGGCTGCCGGTTTCAATGAGCAAATAAAATAAAACTGCGTAAGTATATTTCACAAGTTACCTTAATTCTCATAATTAATTAATGATGCTACAACATCATTAATTTTTCGTTTGCGGGAAGCCGCTTGCGCTGCTTGTAAAATTATTTTCATCTAGTAGGTACCTATTTCCGTATGACCCATACAGAGAAATCACATGCAAATTTAATTGATGCTCCTCAAATCCATCTGCAAGTCGAAGTTAGTTCATAATTGGTGCCCGAGTGGGACGCTAACGAGGTCCGCGCATGCCAAAACACGACGAATTCTGCAGATTTGTGAGTGAATGGGACTCTGGTCGGGACGTAAGAAACGCATTATGGGTCTTTCACATCTCGTAGATGTTTTCTTTAGCGTTGAATTTTATTACAACTTGCTAGAATTTCTTCTTTTTTTGTTTAATATTCACAGATTGATGTTTTTCAAATGTTTAAATTAGATGAATGAAACATACCGTAGAGTTCCCTAACTTCGTCTGCTTTTGACCGTTTTTTCAAATTTTCCGCCAATCGAATGGCAAAAAATTTGTTATGTCTGACAGAAATTGTCCAATGGTAATAGTTCTTTCTATGTGTGCACGAAAGTTAACCTACTATTTATAATTTAGGCAAGCTAATGACCGTTAAAAAAGTAGACGAAGTTAAGGTGAAATTCCAAACTTCGTCTATGCAAAGGAAATTTATTTTAAACATATGCCAATTTTAATCAAAAAAATATAAATATGAAAACAATATTCAAAAGTCCAAATACACTAATCTCAATGCCATTTAATTTTATATTTTTATATTTTTTTTTTAGGTAGACGAAGTTAGGGCATACTATGCCCAAAATGGTGCTTATATTCAGGGGTGTCACAAAGATATCGCAAATAAAAATCAAATCTTAAAATGAATCACATATTTTAATCAACCTAATTAAAAAAAATACTTTTTCTGAAAGAGATCAATTCAACTTTGGTAACACAAACTTTTATGCCACGAAGGTATCGCTAGTAAAAAAATGTTAAATAAATGTTAAAACATAGGTAAGTATGCTAAATTATAGTACCTAAACAAAACAAAAAATATTTATTCTTATAGAGATCAAATCAACTTTGGTAACACAATCTTTGCTGCCACAAAGGTATAGTAAATAAAAATTAAATGTTAAAATGAAATACATGTTCAACAATAACTACAAAACTTAAAACTTTTTTTTTCGGAAACGTGATGGTCTTACAGATTGACATTATTCTTTTTATTTATAAAATTAATACTGTCAAAAATAAAAACGAATTGGCGAACAAGTAAAATGGTTAAAATATTCATCAAACACTTTTATGAAATATTGTAATTTTTTATATTGGACATGTTAAATGTTAAAATACCCCTTCTTTCTATTACTGGGTTGGGTAGAACTTTTTCAATATCCGTTTTATAAATTAAACATATGTCATCATTAATCGGCCATGCAAATTTTCCAGCACCTTTATATCTTAAAAACTTTACCTTAAAACTATTTAACTCAATATCCAGAACTTTTCCGATGTAGAATTTTTCTCCCTTCTGTACATTAAACTTTACTAAAAGATAAGAGTGTTCATCAATTTTGTTGTTATCTATATTATCTATTTCACCGTATTCTATTTTCTGTTCACCATCGCTGTTCTCTTTATCATCTTCAATGAAGTTTGATCCACATGAACTGCTACTGTCATGAACTGTGTAGTTATCTTCCTCTTCATCAGAACTTCCTTCGATGAACAGACGCTTCTTTACTTGTGTTATAACTTTTTTTGGCTTTATCTCTGTGATATCTTCATCGTCATAAGCAGTGCAGTATTTCTGTGGCGTAATATAAGTGTTTTGCAATTTTTTCTGTGCGCTCCATTCATTTTGAACATTTGTATTATTCGTGGCGAGCAAAATATTCGACGTAATCAGAACTCTTTTTTCTGGAGATCTAGACTGTGAAGTCTTGGATGCGGGCATATCTTCATTACAAACTAAAGATTTTTTCTTTCCTTTCGCAGTCGTCACTTCAAAGTCGAGATTTACAGTAAACGCAAAATCTTCAGAGGAAATAGATTTACCGGGTTCTATATTTATTTTCTTGTTACGGCCTTTTTTTTCTTGTGGTTTGCTGGCTGGTAATCTCACTTCTTTTAAGTAGTCTATAAGAGCTTGATCGACGCCATAATCTACGGCTTCCTTATAATCAGGCAGTTTCTGAAGGACTCTTTCCGGCTTAAATGGATAAATCCCAGTAGAAGCAAAAGCGCTGATAACATTTTCTTTTCTTTGTAACAATTCTTCTCTTAATTGTTTTAGTAATAATGGAAAATGACATTTGTTTAATCCATTATCAGAGGGATATTGCATTTTGTATTTGAGTAATATGTTACGCCATAGTTTCTTAAGAGGGGCATAGACACATACGTCCAACGGTTGCGTTATGTGAGTAGAATTTGTTGGCAACAGCACAAAACGAATGTTATGTTGTTCACATAGACTTACAATACTGGGGTTAATGTGGGACTGTAAATTATCCCCTATAATAACTTTAGTTCCCGAAAGCTTTCTTGCCCAAGGCACTATTATTGTGGAGAACCAATTTTCAAACAAGGTGCTGTCAAACCATCCTGACTTGGAACAGCTGTACCGCGTCTGAGAAGGCCCTCCTAATACCCACTGGGTCCACACCTTATTTGCTTTATACACTACATATTCTGGTAGGATATTTCCATCTGCAGTCGCTGCGTACATTATAGATATGCAACCCTTTGTGTGGTTCTTTATACGCTCAGGATATTTGGCTCCTCTTTTAACAATACATTTTGCTTTTCCTGGATTGTCCGAAAGATTAGTCTCGTCATAGTTAAGAACATTCTCTTTCGGTATTTGTTCTAGAGTTTCTTTCAGGTTATCAAAATATTCACGCAGTTCTTCGCAGGATTTTTCTGCTCTAGATTTTTTAATATTTGTTGTTACCCGTAATGATAACTGGTGACGGTGACGTTTTAGGAAACCATAAGCCCATTTTGGCCCGGGTAATTTCCCATTAAAAATGTCCCTATTATTTTTTTCCAGATAATTATAGACCATCACTCTTAGATCCAATAATGTCAGCGGACACCCATAATCTGCTGCAGCAATAAGAGCTTTAATGAGCTGATTTTCTTCTTGTGCGTTCAGTCTTGTGGGACATCCAACAGCCTTTTCGTGTTTTTTCTTCAACTTATCTAGCAAAGTACTTCTTGGTATACCAAAACGTTTCTGAGCTTCATAGGAAGACATTTGTCTATTTCTTAGACATTCTAATGCTAAATTCAACATGTCTTGGCTGTGAGCAACTGTATAAGATCGTTTCTTCTTTTTTGCAGATTTTTGATTCATGTCTACCTTTTGGATTACCTGTAAATAAAATTAAAACAATCGATTATTGTAAATATAATCATTTATGCTGGTTTATTTTACAAATGTTAATTTTTTAAGATTAAAAGTGAGTCGGTTTCTGACATTTTTAGTTGACACATGTCTGATAATAAAAGGCTTTTTTTAATAAAATTTCTAGGTTTTGTCCGCAGCTTCACCCGCGTAAATTTTGGTCTTTCAGAAATCCCGCGGAAGTCGTGGATTATTTCAAGATAAAATATACTCCTTCAGAAGTTCTCCTACATCACAACTGCTTATCTCATTTGGCTGAAATTTTAAATGGAAATAAATTATACCTTGTCATAAGCTACTTTTATCCTGAAAAAAGCCATGGTTCCAGAAGGCTTTATAAAAAAAAAACAATATTCACGCAGGCAGAGCCGTGGGCTAAACCTAGTAATTTTATACATAAAAACTTGTTATTATTAAACATGTGTCTTAAGAAGCGCCAGAAATCAATTCTGTTATAAACTTACTTTATGTTTTATTATGTAGAAAATACAGTTATAAAATAAATATTAAAAATATATTATTAGGGTAATTATTCAGATACATAATAATTTTAAATAAATATAGAGCAAGAAAAAATATCTACCAGTTACTTAGTACTACATTTTTATACAAGTATAATAAAAAGTACATAAATAAGTTCTTTTTCTAATTTTGACAACCCTAAGGGCAGACGAAGTTTGGAAAACATCACATTAGAAATTGTATCCTAACATTGTCTGCCTTAATATTTCTGTAGTTAACGAAGATATCTGGATGATTTCTTTAATTTTGGTAGAGGATTATATGAGTAAACTGTAGTAAAGATTTAAAAAACTTACCTTCAAGCAGTATTGAGTAATAACACAAATTTTCGGGGTCGGTAAAAAAGATGCGTGCGCGCGATCCGAAGTTACTCACGATTGTGACAAAATGGCCGCCAATTTTTTGACAAATGACATTGTAGTGTTGCCATGTTTAAGTAAGTGTACTTGCCAAATAGCTACAATTAGTGTTTCCTTAAAAGTAAAAAAAATATTGAATTTTTTAAATTTTAGCCGATGTTAGGTACATAGGTTGAAGTTAGGAGACTCTACGGTAATCAATGAATTCATAATTCGCGTTTTTCTGTGTATTTACATGCTTCTCACAAATTGCTTACAATAAAGAATAGTATCCATCTCTTGATTAATATACCGAGTTTTGAACTAAATTACCATTATACTTGAAAACTACTATAAAACACTTTCTCCCGTGAATCACTGCATAAAAAGTTTATCCAATCGAACAGTTTTCTGCTTGCAGTCTGCAAAAATATTTAATAGGCTTTTTAAAACCCGCCATGAAAAAATAGTAAAAGAGCATTGCATTCATCCCCAGGCTGAGCTTAGCCTAGTTAACTTTGAGTGGTTTAACTTTAATCTAGTTTAAGTCGGATCAACCTGGCTTCCTTTTATTTTTTATTTCATCCTTTATCCCTCGTTATTAGCCTTTTTGATCTGGAAATAATTTATTTTCTTCTATCGCAATGCTCATATAATATCTAAAGTTATACTTATAGATAAAGAGACTTAAGTAGATTTTTTACGATGGATTTAACCTTTATTTTCCGGGATGAATTTTTTTTATGTAGTTAATAAAAGTATTCGGTTAACACATGAAAATCGGCGCCATTATTTTTATGGGTGCTATGAATAATATGATGCAGATTACGCTACTTACCGATAGGTGGCATCACTGATAAAATTATGTTACGTTAATGTATGTATTTATGTTACGTTAATATATTTGATTGTCTGTGATTACTGAATAATTGTGTTTTCTGTTAATTGTTCTTTCTACAAATCGTCTACAAATCGTTCTCATGTTGAGAGAAGACCTACCTGTACGCAGTAAAGGGCCGGCGATGGATTGAGATGATGAAGGATGCAATATCTTAATGCCAAATTTCGTCAATATCGACATTGTTTTTGAGCCGTGAAAAGATAATAGACAAAAATACTTTTATGGATATAGAATGGATATAAATTAGAGCAGATTACAAGTTAAATTGCCGATTAAAACGGCTCAACATTTAAAGGTGGTGTACAATGGAATCTCCTAAGATATTAATCACTCAAGCAACAGAACAATGATCAAGTTCTTTGTCAGGAATTAAAGCGCTTAAGATCACAGGATCTGACCCTCGTCAATGGACTTTTGAGCGACGCGCGCACTTGGTTCAATCGTTTTTGCGAGCCTAACAATGGTTATTCACTGCCTTTGCTGCTTTGTGTTTGACCTGTTAACTTTAAACGCCTGTAAAAACGTTTTCATTAATAAAATGAATATTTCCTTTTAATATTTAACTTTGTTCTGCTGTAATAATTATTCTAATACAGAATAGAGGGTCTAAAAGTTTAAAAAAGAATAAAAACGCTTCTTAGCACGAAAGTGGTTTACCAAATGCTATAACTGCAGCTATTAGTAACTTCTTCTTCGTTATCAACCGATAGATGCAACCAACAGCTGGACAAAGGTCTCTTACATAGACTGCCTATCCAGCGCCCTGAATCCAGCGGCTCCCTGCGACTTGTTAGGTGTCATCGGTCCACCTAGTGGGGGGTCTACCAACACTACGCTTTCCAGTGCGAAGTCACCGCTCCAGCACCTTGAGACCCCAACGACCATCAGCTCTTCGAACTATGTATATACCCCGCCCATATGCACTTCAGTTTCGCAACTCGCTGAGCTACGTCGGTGACTTTGGTTCTCCTACGGATTTCATTTCTCTTTTGATTCTCGATTTGATCTCGCAGTGATACTCCGAGCATAGCTCTCTCCATCGCTATTATTTAATTGGTTTTATTAATGTTATTGTTCTTACTGCAACCGCATCGTAATCGCCCCATTTTTTCAGTAAATGCTTGTAAAAAAATAGAAACAGAATGCAGTGCCCTTTATAGGCTAGACCTTTCAGAAAATTAAAATAATAACGCACAAATAATTTTTACGCTAACTTTTACGTTTAAACGCATGCAACATGCAACTTTATTTACATAAATTTTCTTACTAAAGCCACGAAAAATATTTCATAACGACTTTTTAAAATCTTACTTTGGAATGTTACATTTTAGAGTAAAATATGAGTTAAGAAACGCCAAAGGTTAAAAATTCACCATAGCACGCACATAAATTCACCAACTTGTACAAGATTAAAAGGTTTCATACATTATTTATTCACGGTGCTAAAAGGATTTTATTTCTAAGAGAAAATATTACGGTCCGTATCTACCCCGGCCAATTACTTAAATTAATTAATTACTTGTTTGCCTCTAACGTATCAGCATACTTTTCTTTTAATGAAGCAAGACTATTACCTATTAGGTAAGAATGAGTTGACTTATCTTATGATAATTTTCTGAAGATCTTCTGTAAACACAATATATGATCAAACGAACTTGCAAAGCGAAGTTCGATCGATATTATATGAGTACGCTTCATTCGAAGATATAATAACAATTGTAGCGAATTAAATTAGATTGCAAACATTACCTTTTAAAAATTTTGGTAGATTACCTGATGTAGGGCTAACGTGCGCGCTACGAGAAGAGAAATCGATTTAGAAATCACGGAGATATCGATATACCTGCATAAGTAGAAAAACACAATTCGTTCTCCTTTTTCAAAAGTCGGTAAAAAATGTCGCTTATGTCAATCCTTATAATATCAGCTATCTACCAGCGAAAGTGCCGTCAAAATCGGTTCAGCCGTTCCCGAAAATAGCGGCAACAAGAAGATACTTCAATTGTAATAGATGTAACATTACCCTTCGTAATGTCGCAATTTAAAATAGATGGCGCTAGCTGTTAGCATGCGACGTGTGTACCGTTGTTACCTTTCATAAAACACTGCTCCAATGCTTTTCATGCAGACACTTCAATTCTATATATTTCTGTCGAGTTGTTATTATACAATATTTTTTGTTCCCGTTTTTGTTCCCCGTAACACGCCCAGTCAAGGGAAATCATGCAAGCGATGCTTCAGGCAACTGAAAAAATTATTTCGATCGGCACTGCATAAAGAGCCAGACAGCTCGTCAATAAACAAAAGTTCACGCCGAAATATTTAGCAACCCTACGGATGGCAATCTCCAAATGAGTCGTTTCCTCGAGTCCCACTGTTTTTCCGCCGTTTTAACGTGAAAATCCAGATAATATGCCCTATTTGGCAGTCCCGTTGAATGCTTGCCCTCCCTTGCCAATTCCATATTGCACCGACGTATATGTATGTAAATGTGGCGAGCACATAAGAATTCAATACCCCATAAACGGATGCCGTATTATAAAATTGTTATTGCACGTAAAATAAAAGCAGCAAACTTGGGCTAAATTGAAGGATTTCAACAATACCGAATTTGAGAATCTGACCGTAATTATCATTGTATGAAAACTTTACTCAAAGCGTATAAGTAACTAGCTTTAACCCGCGGCTTCGCTCACGTTAGGTTCGATTTTTTAACCCCCTATTTAACCCTCTGGGGTTGAAATTTTCCAAAATCCTTTTTTAGCGGATGTCTACGTCCTAACAGCTACCTGTATACCAAATTTCAGCTCGATCGGTCCAGTGGTTAGAGCTGTGCGTTGATAGATCAGTCAGTCAGTCAGTCAGTCAGTCAGTCAGTCAGTCAATCAGTCAGTCAATCAGTCAGTCAGTCACCTTTGCCTTTTATATATTTAGATTTCACGATAAAAATGGTATTTACATTTTTGACGTTTGTTTATGTGCCTATTTGAAATTACCTTTGAGAACATTATGCAGAACTTTCTCAGGCAAGCAGATTTCCTCACGCCGTTTTCCTTCACGGTTAAAGCATACTTGCTTAATATAATTAATTGATTATTACGTGCATGCACGTCAGAAAAAAAAAGGAAGTTGAAATCCTAACCACTATCACCGCTTAGCTCGTCAGCTAGGGTTATCTATGATATAATTAGGGTTGCTAGATTTTTTTTTCAGCCTATAAGGGACAAACGGTTAAATGGGCAAAGAAAACGGAATTTCAGTTTTTTACCCGGGACAAATTAAAAAAAAATATTTAGTGTCATTTTTTTATAATGAAAAACGAAGTACGGTTCAAATACGGGACAGAGTCAGTCCCGCCGGGACATTTTAAACTATGCCTAAAATACGGGACGTCCCGGGAAATACGGGACGTCTGGCAACGCTAGATGTAATATAATATGTATTGTATAAAAAGAGGTGGATAGGTATGTTACAAGCGTCCGATAAATGAAGCGCGTAATGGCAGATATTTGTCGTAATTTGTCATGTCATTTAACAATTAAGTGCCCTATTATACTCTTCGTCGTTCGGAATAATTTTTTCGCTTGTTTTGTGAGTATATGACTCATCCCATAAGCGGTCATCGGCATTTTTGCGATTTCAAAAGGTTGATTATGTTTTCGAACGCATAAACGCCGATACCCGCTGCCAAAAGCATCGGCTGTCTGCCTGGCCGTCAGTGTTTTTGTAAAGCGCGAAATCAAAAACTCAGGAGGTCCCGGATGAAGCCAAACCTCACAGAGTCAGGCTTTATTTTATATTACCTTACGTAATACAATGTAATAATGTAATTTATAGCGTATTGTGCATAAGTTTGTGAGATGCGGTTCGCCGCTGATGTATTTACGAGGCACCTCGACGTGCCGCTTCTCATCCGTGTAATTTAATCGCCATTATGACACTGTAATTAATGAGAGTTTCAGTTGACCTATATTAAACGTAAATTAGCGTTGAAATTGTTATTTGCGTGTAATGAAGATTTTAATTGGCATTGTGACTGAAAATTAACGCAGATAACACTCGAATACTGAAACATTTTTTTTACTAAAAAATCTCGAAATTATAAAAAGTTATGACCTAAAATAGAAATTGTAAGAGAAATATATTGCGTCGGAAATAAAATGTATTTCCCTAACAAATTCATGTTTTACCCTTAAAATTTTCTGTGACCGCTGTAAAACTCCGACAGGTGTGGATTCGATGTTGTGGTCTTTGATCTTGCAAATCACAAGCTCGAGCGAATTCTTTGGACGTATTCTTTTAAAGATCAATTTTCATTCAGTGACCTTAAAGATGTTTTAATAGCCCATAAATTTGCTAACAATTTGAAAGGAAATGGCCCAATGAAGTTAAAAGATATTATAGGTTTTAAAAATCCTAGAGAACCCTCTGTTTTTCCGGAATAAAAGCCTATGTCACTCTTCAACTATACCGATGCAAAAAATCACATCGATCCGTTGCTACAAGTAGATAATATTATATTGCTGCATCAAGGTACGGTTAGGTAAATTAATACAAGGTTTTGCTTCATTGCTAGAATAACAAAGTCAAAAAGATCGCTGTTACACATTTTAATAAAAGAAACCTGACGACCACAGTAGAGCAAAAAATAAATCAGTATAAATAGGGCAACATAATTTATGTGATTTTGTACAATCCTTATTTTATTTACCCGCATAAAGGTAGGTAGGTAGGGTAAGGTAGGCAGGTTAATGTAATCTCAAACATTAACTAAGTTACGTAAATTAAAACCGCTGTCTGGGCAAACGTCACTGGTAGCTCGGCTCGGGCGGCCCGCACGTGAATGCTTGGACCACCCTCCTGCGGTCCAGTTTACAGAAGTCCTTTGTTTGGAGCCATCGCCCGTGGGCTGTCATCAACCGTTAAATGGTGTCCGCCGGTCCGGCCAAACGAGAGCCGCGTACCTTTGTTAATTTCACGGCGGTTTGCATTTGTCCTTGGGCGAGACCTTGTTACTAATTTATTTTACAACTGTGATAAAAGTGGGCAGGAAAAGCCTTTCATTTGGACCAAATTTTTGATGTTACTGTGTTTTTATGTTTTTACGTGCGTGCGGAGCCTTTAAAATAATACAGGTGAATTCGCGGGCTTTTTGTAAATTGTTGAGCATTTAATTCTTTGTTGTTAACGGACTTCAAAAAAAAGGAGGTTATCAATTCGACACATACGAGTATGTACGTAATACTAGTTGATGCCCGCGACTTCTTTCGCGTGGATTAAGATTTTTTCAATCCCACGGAAACTCTCTTATTTTATGGGATAAAAAGTGGCCTATGTATTATTACAGACTACAATCTATCTTAATAGGACTATACTATATATTAATAAGACTATATAGGTCTGTAAGTCTTCTTACAATGGATCAACAATTATAAAATACAGAAATGGCCTTAAAAAAAAAAGAATTGGTCCCTATTCGTTTACTCTGAGTTTTATATTTTTTTTTTAGGTTGTACAGTAAATGGGTTATCAAATTATTTCTTTTGTATTCATGCCTAGTTCACCCTTGACTGCGACGATAAAAATCTTAATATTCAGGAACTTGAAAAGATAACTTTGAGAAACATCCGCTAAAGTTAGAGTAGAAGATAAAGTTAAAGATAGGAACATCCGCTAGTCTTACATACAAACTAATTCCGTAAAGAAGACTTTGGAATTGGATGTTAGTTTGTGTTTCTTAGTTCCAAGGTAATTGAGTTGTTTCTGGAGACAATACGTGTACCTAGACATTTGCATACAGAAGTCCATTCTAGGAACTGGTCTAAGTAATGGAGTAAGAAACTACTGACTTTGTTAGTCTTCGACTGCACGCGCTTCGTAGGTAAATATTAACCTATCTAATTAGTTTTTCTAAGTACCTAACTGTGTTCTGATGCTTTTTTTTATTTTATTTTATTTAACAAGATTTTATCTCTTTTTTAATCATATTCGAGATGTCCAAAGGAAGAAAAACATCTATGGCTCGGATATTTATATGGATTTGGTGGTAGTTACAAAAATACGTTCTCCATTGTTAGTATTATCCACGGAGAAAACAGAAAAATACGTTTGTATGGACAAACGACAGCTCGCGTTTCCCCTTAACGTATAATTACCCGACTAGGTGACGCAAAGGAATGTGTTTATCAGCTTATTTATGTATGTTTGTGGAACACTGGTGGTCTGGATTTCATAATGAATTTTGATTATGAAAGCTACCACCAGACGCCATATTGTGAAAAAGAAAAAATTAAAATCGACGAACTGTGTTAAGTGGGGTATCAATGGATACGTATTTGAAAATTATTTTAAGATTTGAATGACCGTTTACGAACTATAACAATTTAAAGTTGTTCAGTTGACGTTCTTTAAAGGAGTCCAGTTTAATTTGCTTGTTTTGTATGTAGAGTCTCTACAACATAATGTAAACTCTGCCTACTAAATACTCAAGCTTTCAGCGATATTGCTGTGTGAGGGCTGGTTACACGCTCTCATAATGCAGATTGAAAGCGATACAAAGCCGCCGCAAGAACGCTTTGTGGTCCATATTTTATTTTTGACCTTTGCTTACCGCTCAGTCGAGGAGCTATCGCAACGTAGTTCGAGGTTAGAAAATTTTGTTGAACCAAACAAACATTCCTATGGTAAATAGTTGAGTGAGTTTCATATCTAAAAATGTATGAAATGAACACTGAATATTATATGTACCTACTGTAACCAGCCATAAATAAGAGATCCTTACTTATATTATAAATGCGAAAGTGTGTTTATTTGTTGAATTGTTAGTTTATTGGTTTGACCTTCAATAACGCCGCAACAAAACAACGGATGACTTTTTGCACGAGTATAATTGAGAACATCGAGAGAGATAATATATCTAACTTTTACACCGGAAAAACAGAGGATTCCCAGTGGGATTTGAAAAACCTAATGCGGATGCAGTCGCGAGCAAAGCTAGTATCACTTAACTTAACCTGAATTCCGCATGAATTATTAGTTGCTTCAATAACTACCTAGTTTTTCATTAATACTTTCACGAGTTGTGGGTAGCAAACAATGAGTTGCATGTTCAAATCGAGAGAGTTTAAAACAAAGTCTGTTTGTTTGACGAGGGGAAAAAGTTACTGAATAGTGCACGGAGTTCGCAGTTGTTGCTATCATGCATAGTCATCTGACCTGACCACTAAGTGCCAGCTGCTTTGAACAAAAACTATTTCGTGAAACTATTTCAGCGCGCAAGGAAATTCTACGTGGAGATTTTTCGACAAGGACAGAATTTTCAGAGGAAATAAGAATGAAACTGTGTCTCAACTTGTGTTTTAAAATTTGCCTTTTTGACTGTTCAAAGGATAAAATCGGGGATAAAATTATTGTCTCCTGCTCATCTTGTAGTGGGAGACTAGCTGCCGGCGAGATACCGGCGTCGGCGCTGAAATGTCATTGTCGGGCCAGGCCAATGAGACAGCGCGCAATATAATGTCATAAAATTATACGTCCACTTATGTCGGTGTCGGTACCGGGTTGGTGCAGTGAAGAAACACCCATTCTACGAAGAACTATGGGGGGATTATAATATATCAATAAGTAAATATTTGTTGATGTGAACTCTGAATTAAAATATTACATAAATAAGTTCAATAAGATGTTACTGAACAACGTATCGATGTGCATTACAAGCGATAACGAGTATTCTACAACCTATCGTACGTCCTCCTATGACACCGACGCAGCAGCCATTTTATACGTATACAATTCCTATAGCAGACTCACATCACGAAATAAACTCTGGTATGACTTGTTGTGCGTTATCTTTAACCTTATAAATATTTGTACATACTGGCATTATAAGACAAAATTGTGTTTGTTTTTTGGTTTATTCTTCAATGATGCAACGAAACATCGGATCAACATGATTTTTCGCATGGGAAAATGACAAAGTGAGGCTTTGTGTTAGTATCAATAATATACTACGTCCCAACTTATCCACTGCGATAGCTAGTAGGAGTTACACTTAAAAAACAATTTTCACAGTACAAAAGTGAAAGTTTTAACTTCTTATTGTGTCTAAAAACTTCTATTAATGCCTAAAAAATGCTGCTTTTAACCGACTTTCAAAAAAGGGTACTTCCCAGATGGTCCCATTGCCATCAGGTCAGGATCCAATGATGGGATTCTGGAAAAATCGAGGGAACTTTTCAAATTTTATAGGCACAATTAATATATTTTGTAGTGACGTTTGAAGTCGGTTTTGTAAAAGGAATTTTTACGTTTATACTATACTTTAAGTGACCCTACGCAAGCAGTGGTTACCAATCCGCTCGATCCCGAATGGCCGATCGTATGGCACCCAGGGAGGTATCGTGTTACTAGAACATGACGTAACGTAGCACGAAGTGCTAACTTCACAGTTCTATGATGATGGTCTTTTTTGTGAACAATATTACACAACACAAATAACAATAAAGAGTAACTTTATGTTATTGTAGTTAATAATTTTATTGTATTTTCATCCCAATGTGCTTCGTATAACATAAAGATGTGCAGTGCTTGAACAAATCAACAAGCTCTTTTTTCTTTAATCCTATTATTATTTTACTGTGCTATTAATATTATAAATGCGAAAGTTTTTATGTCTGTTACTCAATCACGCCGCAACGACTGAATTGATTTGGCTGAAATTTGGCGAAGTGATAGACTATAGTCTGGAATAGTACATAGACTACTTTTTATCCCTCGAAATCAGAGTGTTCCCGCGGGAATAAGAAACCTCAATCCACGCAAACGAAGTCGCAGGAATCTACTAGTCTACTAGTTATAAGCGAAATCTTAGGAAATGCGAACTTAAGTCGGCCAGTTTAGGAATGTGCTGTGCACAAACCAGTCATCGAGGGCTTTCAAAAATTTTTTTTTAATGTATTTATTAGTTCTAAGTAAAATGCGTGGGCGCTTTATAAATGCCTGATTTTTAAGGCCTGTAACTCTGTAGCTTTTTATCTTAACCTTATAGAGTAAGGTAGGAATAATTATTACCTTAATGGTTCTATAAGGTAGGTATCATCATTATTATAATTACAGTGATGTACTTACGTGTACTCGTACCATACTCATGCGGTCTGTTGCTCTACGTGCGTTTATCTCTCTGGCGCTATACCACACAATGGCTACGGTTGTTTCTGATAAATTGCCCTGATTTATCTTAAAACCGACTTGCACGTATCGTGCGGAACACGTATGCATTGGACAATCTGATATATCGGCCGCAGTCATCTTGTCATGTGCTAATTTACTTGTTGACTTCCTTTTTAAAACTTTATTTGGCTTCAGTATTCTTTTTTAGGGTTCCGAAAAAAAAAACGGAACCCTTAGGTATAGGATCACTTTGTTATCCGTCCGTTTGTGTGTCAAGGCTCTTTTTACCCAACTGCGCAACGCAAAGGAGAGTAATGTTTATCAGTCAGTATTTTTGTATGTGTGTATGTATGTATGTAACGCTCTGGAGACCAAACGCGTGGGCCGATTATGACGAATTTCAACTTAGTGCCTCAAGTCGTTTCTGATAATAAAAATTATATTAATAAAAACTGAAAAGGAAAAAACTAGTCCAGTTATCTAGAGTTCTGTTAATATGACTTAAACATTCATAACGTAGATCAGTTTAAGTCTTCCCAATAATGGGTATATTTTTATATCACACTTAAAATAGTTTATTTTTCATTACGGTGTAAAAGAGCTGTTCATAAAGTAGATATTATCGGAGTACAAGTTGAACCATTAAAAGTTTCTAAACCAATGAAGCGACAATCTCTGAACGGAAGTGACATTTTATAATCGTCATCTCTATTGCAGGAGTTTGCAAAATTGACCAAGATACAACTAGATTTTTATAGGTACTAAACGACTTCCAAAAAGGAGGAGCCTTTTCTTTTTTTCAGTTAAAAATAATGTCCTCGCGCCACGACTTTGGCTACGGTGGCCAATTTTCACAGAGATTAGCCATCTTATACCTATAGTGCATTATAGTGCACAAGTGAGTGCGCAAACACAGGTGCATTTTCTATTCCCTCACTCTCAAAATCCTATGAGGCAGAAAATCCGACACAACCGGAGAGAGATCAGGCGCAGGACCGACGGCTTTACATGCTGTCTGAGGCACGGGGTTGGCTCAGCGCCAACTTCCTAACTCTAGCTAGTACTAAGAATTTCTCTTCAAAAGAACCTGATACATTTTTGGCCGACCCGGGAATCGAAGCCGGGACATCGTCGCCTGCCTTCGAACTTGCTAACTATTAGACCAACGCCGCAATTATTACGATTAAGTTTAAACAATAGGTACTTTACGATGAAGTATCGAACAAATAGTACAAATACAAATAAACTATAGCGACTATTTTTGTATCAAGAATTGTTTAGAAAATGAATTCAATTAAAAAGGGGTCGCTACTAGAGATGACAATTATATATAATTACTAGAAACTAGAGACTGAATTTTCACAGAGACAAATCGCTAGTTAATTATTTTCCTACTATCATCGATCTACAATATGAAACATAATATTATATTCGTTGATCTATATAATATGAAACTTAATATATAGGAATTTTCATCGTGCCTCATATACTGATCCGAAGGACACTAGTATGAAATTTAACAAGAGAACAAATAAAACGACGATTTTAATTGAAGAGTCCGATAATTAAGCATGAATGTTTAAATTAATTAATGAATTTCGTGGAATCGACGCTCCCGAGCTCTCCAATCGACTGTAGTGCTCGCGAATAACATTCTTAATTAATGTGAACAAGAACAAACGTTTTGCTATTGTGGATGCTCAAAATTGTTCGCCATTTATGTCGATTCACTTAATTTGTCGATTAATTTGTTTGGTCGAGATAAAAGACAATTTTACCAAGTACATAGACGGAACGGTTTTGTTGATAATTCCAAATTTTCGTTGTAAAATTTTAGCGTTCAATTACGTTGAATTGTTTCTGGAGTAGTACTAGAGGGTAACTTTGTCAGGACAGAAGCCGTTACATTGTGAACACAAGAGGTTGTGGAGGCAAGGCACTAAAAGATTATAATGTTAACGACTACTCTACTTCTACTCTATCAAGAGTCAACAAATGAGAAGAATTTTGAAAGCGCGTGTCATTTATAAGTTAAGACCTTGTTAAGACAAATTATTTACAAATTAATTACTACCAGGAAATGAAATATTTCAAATAAACATTATCGTTTCATGGCAATGCAGTTTACGCGCAAACGTAATTAGCTTATTAATATATTGTTAAGTGCTCATTAACGAGGATGCAGATCGTCGAGCATAGATTTCGACCGAGCAAGCGCTACTGAAATTTAATGAGAGAACAAATAAAACTACAAATTTAAAGCGATTTTAATTGAAGTCCGATATAATTAAGTATGAATGTTAAAATTAATTAATGAATTTCGTGGAATCGCCGCTTCCGCTTGAATTTACTCGCTAATAACATTCTTAATTAATGAATAACAATAATAAAGATTTTGTGATTATTAAAATTGTTTGTAATAGGTTTACATCTTATTTGTTTAAATATTTGCGTTACTGTACGAATTAGGCTATGTTCACATGTAACGCGCGTTAACGCACGTCAACGCGCGATCAAATTTGAAGAGAGTTCAGATGATGAGCGCTAATGCGCGTTGCGAGAGTACTCGTCAGTCTAGTTCGGTAGAACGTAGAGAATGGACGTGGAAGAGGCTATTATTTTGTGGTTATATTATAAAGAAAAATATAGAAAAATAAAACGTACACATTGGGTTCATCCAATTTTGAAAAATAGAAATAAAAATAAATTATAAAAATTGTTTTTATAGGATTCCGAACCTATATTCCAAATTGCTGGCTTTTTTTCTACTTCATCGATTAGTAAGTCGATGTCAATATCTTCAATTTCACTCATTTTAAATGCGAAAACAAAATATAATTACGAAAATTTACATGTGATCGCGATGAAAGCGCGCGCTCAACTGAACAGCAAACGGACATTACATTAATATCAAAGCGCGAGTCAACGCGCGATTGTCTGCGTCTTGAAACTTTTTCTCTGAGCGCCGCGTTGACGCTCGCTGACGCGCGTTAACGCGCGCACATGTGAACGGTTGCTAGGTATATATTAGGATGTCTAAGCGCGCGATTTGAAAACGCGCGTCGCAATTCAGCCATCTGAACATAGCCTTAAGAAACGAAAAAGATTTTATTAAGAATTATTGTAGATTTAACCAACTATTATAGAGAGAGAAAAAAATAAGAAGTTTCATAGAGAGTAGTAACTCTCTCGTTTCATATTATTAATTTTTATGTGATATAGTTGGTTGTCTGGATCTTGATCGAATTTTTCTAACTCAGTGACTCGAATTTGGTCCTAAGCAACGATATTACTAAGCGGTACAATTGTGACGATGCAGTCTTAAGATGGCAGCGGACTATTTTAAAAAGCGTAAAATGGCAATTAAATTTAGTCTATACCCTTATCTATTTTCGTAAATCAGGTGGTGACCGAGGACTACAAGACCACACTATAGTTGGATTATTTAAGAAATAATAAATTCCTAAACAGCCTAAATTCCAACACTGAGCCCTGTTCTTCCAACTTACCTATAAAGCCACAACATGACTTTTGACTGCGACAAGATCATAAACTTCTTAGATTGAGGCAGCCGACTGTACGCTTAAATTCATTTTATTATCATGGGTATACGTACAGTAAAGTATAATTTCATTTCATTTCCTATAAGCCACTGGAACAACGTAACAAAGGTTTATGCTCCCAATCCGAGAATAACAACAAAATATGAAATCCGTTGAAATAAACGAGAACTATGACACAAACTCTGCCAAAATAAACGGTGTTTCAGAAATATTAAACCAGTCCGTGTAAAATTTTTCGAGCGAGTGTAAAAGAGAAAGTTATTCTGTTGGATACGCGTCAGCTGGGCGGCATTAGTCAAGCGATGCGAGATTTAATAAAAGCACTGTTTATCACCCCGTCACTCCGACTGAGTCAATTACTAGGACAAAAATGGAAACAAATGAATTTTTGAAACGCCAACGTTTTCAGCTGAATAACGTTCTACAAAATAACTATTGTTAACAGGGTTTCTAACTGAAATTTACTATCGGCGAACCCAAATGTTGTTGACTTATAAATTTAACGTTTTATCAAAAAAATTATGAATGCGAAATTGTGTTTATTCGTCTTCAATCACTTAGCAATGGGGAAATGATTCGACGTGTATGATGGATTTTTCATGGGTATGTTGAGGACCTATAGAGTGGCATAGGCTACTTTTTGATGATACTCTAAACTGACTGATTTTTGGGTACATCGGTCAATCTCAACTTCTTGTTCAAATTGCACAAATCTGTACGCAAACACAGGTGCAATCTCTGTTTCCTTACTCTCATAGTCCTATGAGACGGAAATCCGACCGAGGAAGAAAGAAAAATCCCAATAACTTTTTTCATGATCCAGGACTCAAACAAAGTGGTCCGTCATGATATACAGCCGAATAAACTAGCCACTGGACCGATGTAGCAGTATGATACATGAAGTATAATATATCCACTTTGAACGCTTTGAGCAGAATGTTCCAAAATATTTTGTCGCTGTCAATAAGTGAGGGAGGTCGAATAATGAAATTTTTATGCAAATGCTATCAGATATGAGAAAGCGAACGAACATGCTGTTTTTTTATTCAGAGTAGGGGAATCCCAAATTAAGTCCGCACGGCCTACTCATCCCAGAGAATGTCAATAAAACGACGACCTTGTATCTACTGAACAAATATAATATTGGTATAATGTTTTACCTTGGAAATGGATTGCTACGTATTCGCTTTTACATTCTTGATAAAAGGTAATAGATGTTTCTTCCTACACTGACTTAGTTTTTTGTTTTTTGATCTTGTTCTTATTTTAATATGCCTTTAAGACCATACCTCTGTCTGACAACACTCAGCCTAAACTGGAGGAATATATTGAGTATCTGCCTGGTGGCTGAATATGTCGATGTTTAATAACAGATTAGCGATAGATCGAATTTTGGAACCCGGCGTAAGTTGGCAACGAACAAAAAGCGATCGTTCGAAACTTGAAATATGCAAACAACACCACTGCCTCTTATGCAAATCTAAAACGTCTTAAATACTAACAGCTTTTCGTATCAGTAATTACACTTTACGCTGTTTTATTATTATTCTATAGTGCTTATGCCGTTGTCGCCTGGGAGTGCAGTCATTAGTATTCAAAATGCAAATTGCTCGCTCCCAGGACGTTGCACCCGTCTCAGATCTTACTTTCCCAGAAATAATTTCATTAACATCTGCATACCCCGTGTTCTTGCGAAATTCCTTTTAACTTGAGAACCTCATAGGCTAGATTGTTATTTATTTTTCGCGAATTCACGGCAGAGTTATCTCAGTTGGATAATATTTACTTAACTACGTTGCTATTCATACGAGTAATTCTTTCTTCAGCAGCAGCTTTTGACGGCGACTACTAAAGATCCACGTCAAGTTGGCTGTCATGGACCGTTGCGAAATGACGTCATACCATACCGTTGACAAGAAAATAATAATTGTATTTTTTACTGTAACCACAACTATGACAGAAGTTTTCTTCTCTGGCCATGCTTTTCATGGCAATGACATCTTGAAAGTCTAAAGGCGTAATTTTTAATTTCTTATATTTTTCCGCTTGAAAAAAGTCATTAATATTAAAGTAATTAATAATCTACGCTATGCAAAACTTAAACGTTAAGAATAGCAACCAAACAAAAATAAATAACTAATTTAAAGTTAACATAAACCTTCAAAACGTAACAATATCTAGTAGGTAGGCTTTTTTTAATCGAGATAGGCACTACCTTCATAGACTAAATCTAAACAGAAAGTGCCTATTTAACCATCGCCAAGTAAATTTTAACCGATGTTTAATGTTCACGTTGTGACAGTTTTTGTATTGGCAATATGTCAGAACTTCTAAATTCGCCTGGAAACGACGATAAAATAGGGCCTAAGTTAAAAAAAATCCCTAAAACCTTTTGCAACTTTCCATCGTAACTTTACCTTTGCGTAAAAACAGATTTTATTAATTTCGTTTTCTTATTTTAGTATCACTTTGAAACCTTCGGGAACATAAATAAAATGACTTTGAGTAAAATATTGGGTATCAAAGCCTCGAGCACTGATTGAAATCTAGACGGGTCGCTGTTTTTAATTAAAATTTTCCTTAAACTTACCACGGCTTAGTTTCAAGTTTAATGACAGTACTAAAGTCTAAGCAAGTCTTGAATACTTAAACATAACTTTGAAGTTCTAGGTGATAATCATAAGTTAAAATAAGTTTTGGAAGTATCTCTACTAATCCCTAATAATATTATGAAGGCAAAAGAGTATTTTTTTTTTTTATATAAAAAAGAACATTAGCCAAGCTGAAGTTGACTAATATCCTCCTCTCCCCTCCAAATAAGCGGAAAGCTTGTGCTAGGAGTGGGTACAACAATAGTGCAACAGGTGGGGTTCGAACCTGCGACCTTTCAGTTTTCAGTCCGCACCCTTAACCGTTGGGCTATTGAGGCTTTAATTTTGTTTGTTTGTTTTGGTCAATCAGTAGCCTATGCACGAACATTTTAACTTTCGAATAGTAAAGGTGAAGTTAAGGCCAAGAAGAAACTTTATATGAAAATGGCAGGAGCGCTTCTGTCTGACCAGATAAAAAAAGACAAAGAAATGTATAGTAGTGTGAATTTAAATTAATCATTAATATTGCCTTTCGGTGTCCATACATTTCATGCTTGACGCTCTAGGCTTATAATACTTTTAGTATTTTGCAATCAAGATTAATAAAGCAATACGTATCTACTAAAATACTAAAAGAAAGTAGGCCGTAGAAGCAGCAGGTAGATATGTCAAAGTTCGCGCAAACTTTTCCTCGAAGATGCATCTAATGTATTGCTTTTGAGTCATAGCTTTCGGCTATTACATTTGTACACTAAGAAAACTTCAACATGTCTCATCTCATCCCATTACAAAAATTGGTTCTTTTTCAGAACTTTTAGATACTTGTAGGTACATTTTGAATTATAATATTATGTACCTTTAGAAAGTGCACGAGATTAGTAGGTACAATTCTTTTAAATGCTCTACAGTTTTTCGTTGTAATATGGTGCGGGTGACAGGTCAACAGTTTAACCTTTGTACAATATTGTTGCGACCATGGATAGGCCTGATTCTGTAACTCAGTGCCTAAAAAAAAAAAAAAAATCAAAATTTATTTATTTCATGTAGGCCAACTTGTAGCTCTTATGAAACGTCAAAAATCTACCACCGGTTCGGAATGCAGATTCTGCTGAGAAGAGCCGGCAAGAAACTCAGCAGTTGCTCTTTTCAAAAAATTTTTTTTTTTACAATTGTTAAAAAGAACTAGGCTATGCACACAATGTTTCCACACAGAAGTTTCAAAAATGTACGCCTACCGCAACCAAAGACATGTTAACATGGGTAGACACAAAGCAGACCCATTCCCGTTGGCGGCACCCGTTCACGAGCATGACGCATGATCCAGCCATTGCCTCGCTCAACCATATTTGAGGGAACGTAACAACCCGCACCACACGACACCACCACAGAAATGTTTAAGTGAGCATGACATACTTAGGCTACCCATGTTAAGGCATCGAATTAAATATTAATATTAAGATACTCATTTTAAGACATAACTGAGACACAAATAAAGTGGAAACACTGTAGAACAGAATACAATAGAATCATGTTACACAGGATAGTTATTACTGTCTCATGAATGGAGCGAATTATATTCACGCTTTTTTTTATCATTATATAGTCTTCAAATATTGTATAATATGTTTTTTCCATGAGAGCAGATTTAATAGATTTCTTAAACTTGTGTAGATGCAAGTCTAAGATCGACTGTGGAATTCCATTGTAGACTGTCACGCCCATTCTCACAAATATAAATTACAATGTAATAACTTATTACACTATCTATTGGGTAGCTGGATGCCAAGCCGATTGATTCCATGCAACTTTATCATTGAGAAAATCACTAACTTTGTAATAACCACGACTTAACAAATGTTTCTTTACGCATTGTTTAAATCTGTGCAATGGAAAATCCAGTAATTCCTTCGGGACCATATTATATAAGCGTACACTCAACCCCACAAAGGATTTCTGAACTTTGCGCAGGCGACACCACGGCGTTTCTAGTTTATGACTGTTTCTAAGAAGTCGACTGTGTGTATCTCCTCTTTGTTTATGAAGATGAATGTTTTGTCTCACAAGGACAATATTATTATAAATATACTGTGAAGCTACGGTAAGTATACCAATCTCTTTAAATTTTTCACGTAGAGATTGGCGCGATCCGAGATTGTAAATTGAACGGATGGCTCTTTTTTGCAATATAAAAATAGTTTCAATATTAGCTGCTCCGCCCCACAACAAGATTCCATAAGACATCACACTATGGAAGTAGGCGAAGTACACAAGTCTAGCAGTTTCCTCATCGGTAAACTGTCTAATTTTCCTAACAGCATAGGCAGCTGAACTTAGTTTGCCTGCTAGTGTCTCTATGTGAGCGTCCCACTGAAGCTTGTCATCCAAGGTCACCCCCAGAAAAACTGTGGAGTTCTCAATCTTAAGTCCTTCTCCGTTTATTTTTATTGTTTTATCAATTTTTCTTACATTTGGTAAAGCAAATTCTAAACATTTAGTTTTTTTTGCGTTTAAAAGCAAGTTATTAGCAGTAAACCAGAGCGATATTTCTGATAACGTACTGTTTATATCGTCAAAATTTACTTTCTTCCTGTCAGTTTTAAATATAAGAGAAGTATCATCTGCAAACAGCACAATATCACAAGCATCGCGAACATGATATGGTAAATCATTAATATAGACCAAAAACAAAAAAGGACCCAAGATCGAGCCTTGTGGAACACCCAACAGAGCAGATGAACCCCGCGATTTCACGTCACCTACGCATACACTTTGAGTACGATCACTAAGGTAAGAGGCAATGAGATCAAGTGCAACGTTTTTGATGCCATAGTGGCTAAGTTTCAGTAAAAGAGTTTGGTGCTCAACGCAATCGAATGCCTTGGATAGGTCGCAAAAGATCCCAATAGCATTTTGCGAATGATTCCAAGCGTCGTAAATATGATTTAGAAGTTTAGCACCTGCATCAGTTGTGCTACGACCTTTTGTGAAGCCGTATTGTTCGGGATGTAGTAAATTATTTTCATTAAAATGTTTCATCAATTGATTGAGTATAATTTTTTCAAATATCTTACTAAGAGTCGGCAAGATTGAAACAGGTCTGTAATTATTAAGGTCGGTTTTATTGCCTGACTTAAATAGAGGTATTAGCTTACCATGTTTCATCAAATTAGGAAAGATACCCGAGGCAACACATTCATTAAAAATTACGGCTAAGTAAGGAGCAATGTCGTTGATTATGTTAGATATAATCTTCACAGACATACCCCACAGATCACCAGTTTTTTTCATTTTTAACATCTTAAAATTTTTAACTACCTCAGATGCAGTGATTGGTTCGAATTCAAACAAAACATTGCACTCTTTAACGTTGCCCGTCAATAAATCCTGAGCTACAGTAGGTGAAGAGTTTAAGGAATTAGTTAGCAGAATAGGAATGTTCTGGAAATAGTTTTCGAAAGTACTTGCAACTTCCTCATCAGACGTTATTTTATCATTATTGACAATAATTTCAAAGTTAGTATCACGTGATTTAGTTTTGCCAGTTTCTTCGTTTCCCAAGTAGCACAGATAGCTGTATAAATACTCACTTTTAGACCTATTTGAAACTCTATGCGTATTAAGACTCTTTTAAGAGTACACTGGTGATCCTACAGCTGCATAATAGCTGTCAGTGATATTTAAACAGCTTAGGCTGAATAAGGGCTGTTTAGTGGATAAAATTACGCCAAATGCTGTATAAGAAGGTATTTGTGAACTCTTATTACACTGACTTATTAAGGGGGCACGTGTGAATTATTATGAAGCTTATTGCTGAATATCAGAGTTTTAACTATTCACGTCGCTGTTTAACATGAATCCACCATTTTTGTTGTATAACCTCATAACCTATATAAATATACTGATTCATTTTTCAACTTTTATGATGTTTTGTGTATGAATTAGGAATGGATTGCATTAGTTTTTACTTCTCGATATCATAATAACAACTTTTTATCTTATAATTCTTTTCAAAGCACTAAAAATTGTTTATTCAAGTTTTCATCACGGCTTATTTATATCACGAAACTAATTAAAAACCGAATATTTTCGTGGCGCACTAAAATTTTCTTAGGTAATATATATGTATAATGTCAGTAAAATTACATTCCCAATCATTTTTCTTTTATAAATATGAAAACAATGCACTTAACTTTGAATATATAACCACACGTATTCAATCAAATTCAATTCACTCCACGAAGTATATTAATTTGCTAGATTTGTATTATCTATGGTCTGCTACTTCACTTTTACGTCACGTGACATATTTGCTGAATAAAGAGTAACTTGTAATCTTTTACTCAACTTAAGGCTGTATAATTTGTGCCCATTTAAGAGGTATAAGAGCTGTATACGGCCGTATACAGCCCTTATGCAGCTTTTTTATACAGCTTTAAGCGTGACGGGAATTCGTTATTCAGCTGCTAAGCAGCCTTCGTGTGCTACTTGGGTTACTATATTCCACGTGGTTTTTATTTTATTATCAGATTTCATGATTCTTTCTTTAATGTGTAGTGCCTTTGCATGAATGCATACCTTTTTAAATATTTTAGAGTATGTTTTCACGCTTTCAGCAAAACTTGGGGACCGATTATATTTTTTCTCTTCATACAACTCATACATCCTATCTCTGCTTTTGTAAATACCTACAGTAGCCCACTCACTGAATTTTAATTTCGCATTTACATGTATTTGCTTCACATTAAAAATTTTATTAAATTCAGTGTCTATTGTTTTGAAAAGACCAGTATAAAGATTGTCTGGGTTACCAACTTCATATTTAAGAGTAGGAAGTCTGGAAGATATTTGACATTTAAATCGGGTCAATTTATTTTCCGTTACTGGCCTACATTTTATAATTCTTTTGTCTTTGTTTATATTGCTTGAGATTGTTATTCGTTGCCCGCAGTGGTCCGACCTTAATTTATTAATTATAGATTTATCAATGACAATAATATCCCTGCTGCAAAAAATATTATCCAAGCAAGTGGCTGAAATTTCTGTGATTCTAGTTGGTTCACAGAACGCGTTATTTAAGTTAAAACATTTAAATAAGTTTAGCAGCCTAACAGTGATGGAGTTCTCCAGGAGAATATTTACATTAAAATCACCACAGACTATAATCTTTTTTGTGGGTACACACAATCGCTTCAACACATCCTCCATTATATCCTCAAATTGATTATAATCACCTGAGGGGGGCCGGTATACACAGACTATAATAAAACGCTCCAGCTCCACACAAGAAATTTCAACAGTGCGTTCAACAACCTATTAACGACGATAGGCATTTTTTATCCATTGAAGGTTTGAAGAGAAATGTCATTTACTATTTCATACCTTCAATGGATAAAAAATATACATATGTTTGTGATAGGCACTGAGTCACAGAATCAGGGGGCATAACGTTCAAATTCACACCATTAAGATCTATTCTTGAGACTACTCTTTTTTAGAAAATCTGCTTTCCGTTCATCTCCAGATGCTAAAAAAATTTTCCCACTATGGACTAAATATGCCCAAAAGATGTACTTATTTAAAAAAGGCATTTTAAAAATTACGAACAATGATATACCAAACGTCACTTGTTAAGTATTTATTCTGCAAATTCAATTTCGTATTCAAAGTTAGCAAAGGGGAATACTTAGGCTGTGTCTTTGAATCCTTCGGAATAGCATCCCTTTCGTTATATCGAGTAATTCGGGCGTTGTTTAAGTCCACTCAAAATATTTGCCGAGAAAACTCACTTGAGTGGAATTAATACACTCTTAGCTGTCGGAAGACGCTTCTTAAATAGTGCCTATTAAAACTGGGGAGTGGAACCTTTTGGTTGATACTTTCGGTTCCGTACTTCATAATGGACAAATAGAACGATAACTTTTTTTTATTCTATGACAAGATAGTCCTTTACTGCGATTTCACCTGATGGTAAGTGACGATGCAGTCTAAGATGGTAGCGGGCTAACTGGAAAGGGGTATAGCAGTGTACATTCAACCCATACCTCTAATCTGTTTCTACGCGTCATCGTACCAGAACGCTAAATCGCTTGGCGGTATGTCTTTGACGGTAGGGTGGTAACTAGCTACGACCAAACCCTCTTACCAGACCAGACCAGCGACATTTGGATTGTCATTCAAAAAGGACAATTATTGATCCAAAATACCCCAGTCAAAGCCCATATTGCGAGACATCGCTCCCTCTAGTAACACTACTCCCCACCTCCAATAGATTACGATACCAATACAGGAAGTCTTCCATAGTTCATACGAGCTCTCGTACAATATAAACATCGTTATGCTTGTAGATAGTAAAATCAAATGTGGTCATTTATCAAAAATCAATCACGATCTCACAGCGAGCGATCGTCGCTCCGGCGCAACTCATTACACTACTCGGGAAGATCTACGCTAGACTTGCACGCAATCCCTTTGTCAGGTGTATTCTACGTTCAATGTTTATTTTGATTCATTGCACCTCTCAACCCCACTCCAGCTGTAGGGCTAACATGCGCGCTACGAGAAAATTTTGTCTACGCATTTAGGTAATCTAAAGGGTAATGTTATAATTTTATGTTATAATTTTCTGACTCGTTAATTAATTTTATTCAATCATGCTGTGTACACATATTAAGGGTTGTTACTTGGTTCTCGATAAGCTGTATGTATTTATATTTTGTGTAATTTTTAGTCTCAACCTGTTTTGTGTGCCTCTTTAATAAATAAATAAGTAATGTGTTCATCCCTTGAAGTTTATTGATTAAAGCAAAAATAATTGGGTGCTGTGATCGAAATTCGATCCAGAGATCAATCCTGTTAATATTATAAATGCGAAAGATTGGATGTATGGATGTTTGTAATTCAATCACGTCGCAACGACTGAACCGATTTGGCTGAAACTTAAATGAATTAGGCACAGATATAGATTATAGTCTGGAATAACACATAGGCTACTTTTTTACCCGGGAACTAAGAGAGTTCCCGCGAGAACGGGAATCAACTAGAATAATATAAATGTAATAAAAAAAATAATAACCAAAGAGAACATGTTTAAAAGGTGAGCTACTTCACTATAACATTGAGCTATGATATAATAATATAATGAAGCTTGAAAATAATTAAAACTCTAGGCAGTAAGAGGCGAGTGTGTAGAAAACCTTTCTGCCGATAACATATTTACGACGCTATACTGCACGGCTTTGTACGTGGTTGTATAAGAACAGGATTAATTTTTGATTAAATTCGTATTACGCTCGTTTCCGACACAGCTACTCTGTATTAAAAGGCTTGTAGAAAGTCAAATAGCGCCGGATAACACGCTGCTCATCCCAACTCCCAGCCCGATCGCTATCGTGAATGTACAGGATAATCTGCCCTCAATGCCGTGTCTCGTCCCGTCAATACTTTGCCTCGTAAATAATAAAACCTTCTGCATAATTTTGCTTAACTTAACGTGACTAATATTCCCCTCCAAATAAGCGTAAAGGTTGTGTTCGGAATAGGTATAGGGTAAGGATGCCGAATATGAGATAGTTGCCAAATATGAGATAGTTAGGTTTTGGCGAAACTAATCGCCGCAGCTATTTGGCGATACTGTCACCAGAAGCGGCGTGCCAACAGACCGAAACATGTGTTGGTGCTTCCCAGTTCGAGGCGAAGTCAGGTTGTGTACGTGCGGATTTTTACGAAACCACAAAACCCGATTTTTGACACCAAATATTAACGAGGTATGTTACAACTTTATAGTCACATTAAATGATTTAAATTTACAGTCATTGTATCAGCTATATGATTAATTTTACAATGCATTTGCAGTTTAATTGTATTTTCTTAGTCAAGAAATAATAGGCAGCCTAGTTTTTAAATTTGGGTGTTTTCCTATTATGAGACACGTGGGGGCTCCTTAAATGAGATATCTCATATTAGGATGTATAGAAATACGACTATTTAAAAACCTCTTTTTCTAGATGCCGTCAATCAAAAAAGTCCTAAGACCACGATGCCATAATACGGGCCGTGAGTGCAGTGCGAAGCAAACAAATATGTTACCTAATAGCGTAAAAACTTTCGATGTTCTTAAGAGTATCCTAGAACGTTATGTCAAAAAAGATGCAGAAGTATTTGTCAAGGTTCATGGGATGACCTCCAGCTTTTTCTGACTATTTAGAAGCAAAAATAGAAAAATATTGTAAAGTTGGACTAACGATTTTATGGGTTACATCTACATCTGAAGAACATCAAGCACTTGGCACAAGCACATGATAATATATTATTAAGTTGTTACTAAAACCTTTTTATTTAGTAGTACGATGTTGTAGATTAATAAATATCGCCAATAAAAAGCTTTTTGAATTGATTTCTTTCCTTTTTCTCTGAATCTATACTATCTCATATTAAAAACCCTTGGTATCTCATAATAGGAGACCATTTCCCTGAGACGTAATTTCTGACTTTTCTAATATTATCTGATATAACAAAAAATCTATTATACCTAGCACTAAACGGTCTTTCAAGGATAAACTTCATTAAATACTTATCGAATATAAATAATTTTCATTGTCATTGGTGCAATAATTTATTTTTTATGGCCGAATATGTAAATGGTATCTCATATTCGGCATCTTTACCCTAGTTATTGCAATTCACGAGGGCACGTGAGCTTTACTTGTGGTTACGTCGTGTACATGCACACTGCGTAAGTGTGCGTGTCTGACAGGAGCCTAGGTGGGAGCGGTCAAGCGCGAGCAAGCTCTCGCTCGCACTTATACAGATACGACACGCACACAACCATGAGCCACGCTCCCTCATGAGTTGAAAGAACTAAATAGATACACATAGAAACGCACATCATAACACAAAACGTATACCTAATTCGAGCGGGCACGGTCGGCAATGTTCCGTGATAGATTATGTAAGGAATGCATAATCTAGGCAAGCGCGCACCATCTTAGTCTGTATCTTCACTTACCATCAGGTGAGATCGCAGTCAAGCGCTAGTCCATATATTAAGAAACAGAAATGCAAACAACTAATGCACAGTCGATGCGAAATCATAGCTAAATCATTTCATGGAAAAGTAAGACCATTTTTGAGTAGCGAAATTAAATAACGCATATTCGGGGCACGTGCTACCTGGTTCCATCCATCCCCGTAATTGCCGACAGGCGAGAGATAGCTTGGAATTATGACGTCATATAACGTGCTAATGACGTCATAACTGCATTGCCCTCGGCGCCTTACCCGGCAATGGATTTAATGTAACTAACTAACTACTAACTACTGGGGACGTTAAAGTGTCATTTTAACACTTGCCTACCTACCTCGTTAATGGTGATGTTTTTACGAAGTTGATGCTAAACGCCACAAGTCCCGTGGCAGTAAGTATCATTATTAACCTGAGTAAACCTGTACTTAACCCATTTATGGGAAAAACGTACCGTAACGCTTAATCGCCTGGCAGTACGTCTTTGAGAGCCAAGTGGGAACTAACCTCGGCCAAAACCACCAGACACCAGACAATTATGTCTCTCGATTGTTTTTGTCCGAATACTTTACTTACTTTACTTTATACTTTATTCACATAAAAAAGACTCTGGTCATTTAAATACACAATTCTACACCACTGATATCATTAATTTCAAAGATAGAAACGTAACGTATCTACAAAAATGTTGTTCGTCCCACACATGGGAGCTATTTGGCGCAATAACATCACACGTGACGGGCCCCTACTATAAATCTACCACACGTCGTCGTTCACCTTCATGAATCACTCCGATGAAATGCCGGCTATCGTCCGCAAAGAGTTAAGACATTTCGCATTTTAAAGTAAGGAATTCCACCACTACAATAGGTTTGCGGCGACATAATTTTCAGTACGCCATCTATTGAATGAAATCCTTGAACAGCTTCCAATAAATCTTCACAGGAAAGTATCAACTTTTTTTTTGCTTTCCTTCCAAGTCTTTGTCCGCACCGAGTCAGGTTTGAAAAATCACAGTTTGCACGTCTCAAAAATTGATATGTACCTATGAAGTTTTCATCTTCTGCTCCATTATGTATTTTGAGTGTACAATTAAGAGTTATCTACAGTAATAGTTAATACAAAATTTAAATTTGATTTATTTTATTTTATAAAGCCTATAGAATCTGTATAGAATGTACAATGTGACATTATTTTTCTCACAGTATTCAAACTTTAAAAAGATTTATCGGTTTGACAAGTTCTTATATAAAAAGAGCCGCCAAAAACTCCACATTTGGTATTTTATTTAAAATACAAAAGTTACAATATGTAGCTATGTAAAAAATATTCTATTCTATACCTACCTATCAATATCGAGTACATTATAATACAAAATACAAAATTATATATTTCATGTAGGCCAACTTTTAGCTCTTATGACACGTCATGACTCTATCACCGGTTCGGAATGCAGATTCTGCTGAGAAGAGCCGGCAAATTAGGATAGTGATCTTACAGCCTTATAAATAACTAGCTTTTGCCTGCGGCTTTGCTCGCGGCTTAAGTTCGATTTTTCAAATGTCTATTTTACCCCCTTAGAGGCTTAATTTTCAAAAATTCTTTCTTAGCGGATGCCTACATCATAATAGCTATCTGTACGCCAAATTTCGTACGTTAGAGCTGTGCGTTGATAGATCAGTCAGTCAGTCAGTCAATCAGTCAGTCACCTTTGCCTTTTATATATTTAGATAACAAAAGGACCGACCTTACTACATTAGGGACTTAACAGCTTACTCGTTCGTTAGCTTGAAGCGGTGTAGCGCGCAGTTCGACTTTGCCTAGACTTTTAATAAAACAGAGATTGCTACGCGTTGCGTGCGTTAATGACCTAAGCAGGTTAAATCCATTTCATGCTCGGTTTGCCTCATTCATGATATTTTGATAATGGCGTAAATTTATGCGGCACTACCTCGAAATCCGAGCCCGCATAATGACTCGGTGTCGGGCTTGTTTTATGCTAAGTGCGAAAATGAAAGAGCTTGGAAATGTATGCAGATCGGTCGCGTGGGAAGTGGCAACAAGTGGCCGAGACGTTGATTCCTCAGGACAAACAAAAAGAGATCCTTTTAATAGCCGAAATTAACTGATGTTTAATTAAAACGTCGCCCGTCGGCCGTGAAAGAATTTGCGGCACGAAAACTACTTACAATGTTTGTACAGTACAGATAAATGTTCTTTGCTGAAATATTGCTACTATTTGCTCGTGGAATATAGAGTGCTTAAAATGAAGTTGTTTTCAAAATTATGTACACAATTTTAGGCTTTCTTTTGGCAGTTAAATTTATCAAAAGAAGTTTACTCGTCTATGAACACAAAATTTTTATTCGTTAAATAAACATTTACTTTTATACTCTACACGAATGTAGTCCCGATTGCAAAAAATATTTTTAATTTACATAAAAAACTGCTGATTTAAAGTATATTTTCCCTTGCCACTAAAATTAAAACATAACGCGATTGTATTGGTGTGTTAATTTGTCCTTCAAATACATAACAAAGGAGCAACTGATCGACCTGATTGTTTCCATGGTTGAGGACTCGAAGAGTAACATAGGCTACTTTCTATTCCGAAAAATAAAGGTCAAATTACCGCAGGTTTTCAAGAACCTAACGCCACGCGGACTTCGATCACAGAAAAATAAGCACGCAGACGAAAAAACGCAAAAACTGATCAGGATATATTTTTTCCACAAAACAACATATTAGCGAAAATTAAAAGGCAAGGGACGAACGATCTCTCATAATTTAGACTAATCGATGCTCGAATCAAAATCAAAAATTACCGAAAACACCCAATCGATTAGCGCATTATAAAACGTGTTATAAAAGATTCGGACACGATGCATTAGCCTGGAGGCGTGTCGTCGATATTATCACGTAGTGTGAGAGATGGCTGAAAATAAATTTCCCGAGTTATAGCGTATGTTTTAAATTAAAAATTGGTGGGAATTTTGTACAGACTCAAAAGATTTGCCATCAAATCATGCTATAGAATTTAATTGAAATATTACATTCAGAGACCTTCATTTACCTAAAAAGTGTATAATAATATGCTGATTATATTATTGTACACGCCTACCTACCTGTAATTTTAATAGTGCATATCTTGTGTACATAGTCGTTAACTTAAATCATGTGCATACTATGTTTTTAACTCTTTTGCCTTTTATAATATCAAAAATCCACTTCACATCATACTAATATTATAAAGCCGAATGTTTGCGTGTGTGGGTGTGTGAATGTTTAGTACACCTTCACACCATAACGAATGAACTGATTTGGCTGAAATTTAGAATAGGAGATAACTCATACCCAGGATTTACACAGAGGCTACATTTTATCCCGGAAAATTAAAGACTTCCCGTAGGAATTAACCTTAATGCACACAGACGAATTCGCAGGCATCTTCTAGTATTTTCGTAAAGATTATGTAATTCTTATTAATCCTGTCTTTCATTATACAATCATAAAACGATCATAATATATGTTATCGTGGATTTGCTTGTTGGAGAACTCCTGACTATGATAGTTATATTTATGTTTCGTAACCCAAATTCATCTCTCAGTCAGATCTCATATTTTTGTTTTGGCAAGGCATGTTCGTCTTGCACGGAATAAAATAACCTCCCCATGTCTTATGGATCAGCATGGAACTGCTGAACTAGTACTTCTCAGTTGGAACAGCATTCCGAATCAGTAGTAGATTTATTTGACGATTCGAAAGCACTTTGTAAAAGTGTATTTGAATAAAAAATATTCTATTCTATTCTGCCCTATTCTATTCTTCTATTTCATTATCTATTCTATTCTATTATCGTGGTGACCCTCTTATCCGCTGCATTTTTCTTTTTTACTTTTTCCCTCTCTTTCTTATCATTATTTAGGTGTACTGTTGCCACTCGTTTTCATTCAACAACATGCGTGCTATTTTTTAGGGCATCCACATTCTCGCTCGTATTTTGGGCCGCGATCTCTCGTACTAACCGGCCCTGTAATTATACACCATACACTAAATTTTCACAAAAGTTCCTTATCAGATCCCTGTCCGTATGTTAATGGCACATATTCCAAATGCCGGCGCGTCTTTTTTGCCAAATTTATACACACTGTATATGTACGGTTTAATTATGTTATGCAAATCGCTTGATTTTTAACCGACTTCCAAAAAAGGAGGAGGTTCTCCAATTTTTTTCCATACCCGTTCCAAGTTAGCTCGCTACCATCTTAGAGTGTATTGTCACTTACCATTAGTTCAGATCGCAGTCAAAGACTATCTAGTTGTTGAATAAAAAAAAATGTGTACCTACCACACTTTTCCACTTCAGCGGTGTCATTTGTTGAGCTGACCCTTTCAGTTACCCCTTTCCTATGGTACTCATCTCACGTCGTTCAAATAAATCTAAAGCTTTGAACCCGCAAAAGTCTACCTGTAAAGTACCTACGAGTAGATTACCAGCAAATAATACCTATAAACATAAATTTCGCCGCTTGATACTAGTTTCATAAACCTTAGATGGTTCATTTCTATGCAAAATTTCATTCAAATCTAAACAAAACATTAAATATTAATCAGCATCTTGTTAGTTCATGAACTACGACAGCCATGAATAAATTGTCGAGATGTGGTTAGTCTAACGTCTAGACTCTAGACACAGTAGGTATCTATCCATTCTGCTGTTCAGCATTGTATCTATTTTCAAATCATTCTATGCAACAGCTGATTCAGCGGTTAGTTTGACCAAGTGGTCATTTCGCACAGACAAAAATTTTTGGAGATTTTGTCTTACTTTTCTTAGATATAATATTATAAAGACGTTATTATTTTCTGTAATATGACTACTTAGGTGAGATATTATAAGCCGGTTGCCAATTTTGCCACGTTCACACTTGTAGTTAAATAAAGTTGTAAAATAAAATTTTATGTTAACGATGATTTAAAAAAAAAACACCTATTGCCTACTATTACCTCTCCTAATACCTAATTAGCCATTATTAACCAATAACAACACACAAATATATTTGTGTGTTGGTATTAGTTTATCCTTTAATCACACAGCAATTGAGCAACGGATTTACGTGGTTTTTAGCATGGGTAAAGTTGAGAATTTGGAGTCACATACGCTATTATGGTACGCTTTTATCATGTGAAAACCAAAGATTTTTGAAACATCTAACTCGCTGTCGAACTTGCGGGTAAACACTCGCTCGATGACGCCTCCAGACGGGTTGATTCGCCATATTGGTTCTGGACTCAGCCATTTTGATGGCACTAAATTAGGCCATTAGGTGCTGCTCTGCCGTACCATGGGGAGTCGAACCTCATTATTATCCTTAGCACTATCGTTAGCAGACAATTACAATTGCTACGTCAATAATGGGCTACAAAGAATAAAATGGTAATTTCTTTTAAAAATCAGCAGCCTGGCAAATCTGGATCAGAACTGATAAGTACCTATTAATTTTCAAAGTATTCCCGTTTGTAGGAACTACTCACTAAGAAAGTATAGCAATAAATGTCTATAAAGTCATATTTAATCTTTACCATCAGAGGCAAAGTTGCAATTTTCGAATTAACAGACCGATTTCTCAAATATTTTAACGAGCTAATTGCTCCCCATTGTACGAAATTACATTCCACTTGACCTCCGCACATCCTCGTCACGGTCAATGAACCCGAGGCGCTTGAGAATCAAAATAGGGGCAATCCCTCAAATATTTGATGTGACCCCCTCGTACACATCAAAGGCGTGGAGCGGTGACCGTCAAAACCCTCATTGTTCCCTTTGGGATCATAGCTGATATGAGCCTGCTTAATTCGTCTTCTGTAATGTAAACTCTACTACTCTCTACGGTTAGGACAAATAATGCCTTTGTTCTATTTCAGTGCTGTCTAAAATTAGAGTTACACATTATACTTATATACGTATATAGCTTAATTGTTTATGGAAAATACCTTGTACAACCTTCAATTATGATCGATGCAGATCTAAACAAACATTCAGCAGAACAAATTAATATTCGCTGAAAGTGTAATTTACGAAACATGGAATAATAATTTCCAACTCAGATAATTTCCGGGGCTCTTGTTCACAAGCTTTGTTTCGTGCTGCAATTGCCAGGTGGTGACAATTTCCAACTTCCCAATGGCTATTTCCTAATTAATTCTTGCTTGTGATTCCGAGGGCTCATTCATTTGGAGTGTTGAGAGAAGAGTCGTCTACTCTGGCTTGTAGTTGAGCTCATTAAAAATTTTGTTATTTTCGCGAATTTACATTTCAGGAACGGGTTAATGCCCCACTCCTCAGTAACTTAAAGTAAAACTGGTAAGCCAATAATGATTTTCAGTAGGGTTTGCGGTGAAAATTACATTTTCGTTTGTATCCATTTTCAACAATCAAATTAATATCAAAGCTTTAATGTTATGAATACTAATTCAAATATTGTCTATACAAATTATTCTATTTGTTTGTACAAATAAGTAGGTAAGTATACACTAATTTTTGTAGACAATTTTTTTTTAAATTACGATGCATATTGGAGGTTTATGGAACAACATTACATTTCCTCAATATCTCGCTTGGGGGTCAGACAATCAAACACACGAGCGCAAGCCCCTCCAGGTGTAGGGAGCTGTAATAACAGCGATTACAGGCCCACCCACATCTGGGAATCCATATTAGCTGTGCGAATGTAGACTTAAGGGCTTTCAACATACAAAAATGATCACATCACACAATCACACTAATGTTGTAAAGGAGAAAGTTTGTATGTGCGCGCATGTGTGTGTATTTAGCTGATATTTGGAATGGAGATAGCTCATACCCAGGATTAACACATAGGCCCGAAAATTAAAGAGAATTAAAAAACCTTAATCCACGCGTACGAAGTCGCGGGCATCATCTATCTTTAAAATAATGAACAACTAGACTTTCTAGTAGCTGTAGCCATTATTTATACTTTCAATATAATTTCTTGATACTTAGCAGGAAAATTCCAGATTTCCAGAAATTCAACTCTAATTCTGAGATCTATAGAGCGTGCTCTATCTCTGCTCAGACTTAAGATAGAGGTTAAAACGAGACAAAAATATGCTCTGACATAAATCTGTCTCGTTTTAACTCTGTCTTGAGTCTGAACTGAGTGAGAGTGTGGTCTATAAATTTCAGCCTAGGAGGCAACCCAGGTAAAAATACCGATAGAAATTAATTACAACAATTTAACGCAGAAGAGATCTACTGAATCTATAAATTATGTATGCGCTAGGTTAATGTGACAGAAAACCTGTCCCCTTGCGCATCTTATCTAAAAGTCAACACCTAAATCGATGTATGTAGCTATGAGTGCCAAAAGCTTTCTATTAGAATCCTGTCATTAAGTAAGGGACTCAGCTCTCCAGGGGCGATTAGCCCATCATCAATCTTAGCACAACATTGATCCTTCTCAAACCAAAAGTCACCGACACTGAATCTGTCAATCAATAGCGCACATATCAAGGTTTGATATTTGGAGATGTTCCTTTCAAACCATTACTTTCAACTTCAAGTCATATGGTTAGGTAAAATTTTGAAAAATAGTAGATTACATATTTAATTTAACTTAGCTCGAAGAGCTGATGGTCGATGAGGTCCTAAGGTGCTGGAGTGGCGATCCCGCACCGGGAAGCACAGACCCCCCACTAGGTGGACCGACGACATCAAACGAGTCGCAGGGGCCGCTGGATTCAGACGGCGCAAGACCAAGGAGCCTGTACAGGTCCATCCAAGAGACCTAGGTCCAGCTGTGGACGTCTATCAGTTGATAAAGAAGAAGGAGAAGAAGAAGATATTTAATTTAGATTGTTAGGGCCTCAATAGCTCAACGGTTAAAGAGCGTATTCAAACGTGAAAGATTTACGGTTCAATCCCGACCTGTTGCACTATAGTCTCACGCACTGCTAATACAAGCTTTGCGCTTTTAGAGGGATAGGAGAATATTACCTAGTCATATTTAGAATGGCTAATATTATTCTCGCCTTAATCATTTCGTGAGCTTTACATAGCAGCTATACGTGCAAATAATATCGTTATTCGTTCCATTTTATTCCTGGTAATCTAAATAGAGATTCCATATATTGTGTACCTACTGTATTTATTATTATTTTCGCGTACACGTGTAAACTGATCTTTCAATCCATTTCAAGAATTTATTTTTTACACGAGTTCACTTCCATATTCCACATATAGATGTACGATTTTCCCTATGAAAGGTTTTTGCAAATTGATTTCCACGTTATCAGCATTGTGTTTCTATATCGTGTTGCAAATCGTTTATTATTTATGATTTTATCAAAAAATAAATCTGAGATTTTTATCTACAAGGGAAGACTAACGGTCGATTTCAACTACGTAAAACAAGTCTTGTTCGAGCGTTTTGAATTTTTTTCAGATGTTTAATATAAAAACTGTCAAAATATCAAACTTACACCCGGTGAAATCGACCCTAAGTATATAGTGATTGATTTTAAATCATATAATAATATATAATAATCGGCTTTGGGATAGTGTATAAATGACTGCTTCAGTGCTGATTGCAATTACCTGTGATAGGCTGAGATTCTCTTGGTAAATTTTCAACTGATTTTCTTAAGTGCTTTCATATACCGTCACATAATAATATACTTGGCAGCAGTTGTCATATCTATAAATAATAAACATCTCCCGTGAAATATATCAAAATATAGAACGTTAAATGTTAATGGATTGAAATCAACTGCGAAGTTTTGAAATTATAAGCGATTACACACAAGGGATCGACAAACATCTTCTAAAAAGTATATTAGCGATGGCAAGAATGAGTAACTGCGCGACGTTAAAACGTTTTATGAGTTAGAAAGCAAAAAGTTCAAAGCGAGAGACTAATGTCCGTTTCCACCTCTTCCTCCTAGTCGACCAAGTGTACCTCAAAAATTCTCTAAATAAGGATCGCTTAACGTAAGACGTCACTTAAACTATAGGTAAATAATCCATTGAGCGTTGGTGAAAACTTAATCGTTGTTAGGTGACTCTTCAACGTGCTTTGGTCTGGGTGTTTCCTAAATTTGGGGATTTTCAGTGACAACGGGCATAAATGCAACTATTGCTTAACTAAAGTTATTAACATCACAATACATTAAAATAACCTCCGACACTGGAGTACCGATATTTACTGATAGGGTGTAATCGCTCAGTGCATGAATATTTATTGTTAATTTGTGAACTCGATCAGCCGAGAGTCCCAAGGCGTGCTGAAAATGATATTTTATATACGATGATGTTATATCAGTACTTTATACCCATGTGGTAAGGTAAGCCGTAACTTATTTCATAAAAAAAGCGTAAATATGTAATAATATCTGATATATTTATAAGTAGACCGCGACTTCGTCCGTGTGGATTAAGGCTTATCTCCATTCCAAATCAGTTCATTGGTTATGGCTTGAATTAGTAATAAACATACACACACACACACACACATGTGATGTGATGTTATAATTATGTAGGTATAGCGCAACCATGGAGCTAATTCTTACGGTAGTAATACTAATATATTATAATACAATGATTAAAAACGCAATAAAAATTCAAAACAAAGAACAATTTACGTTAAAGTTTCACATATCGATAAAATAAAATCGTGGGTGTTTCTAAAGCGCATATTGAACGTGTATTAATAGGATGGGGCTTGGGTGCGTAGGCGAATCGTTTTCAAATCGATATGATGAGTTGATGCTCGAGTATCGATACATCGATACCAATTGATTAAGGCCGAGATCAAAGATGTGCTTCCGCATGACAGCAGGCAATCGTAATTCGTACCCCACTGATAGATTAACGAGATGCTACCTACACTAATGGTAAAAGTATCCAGAGAACCGAATTTATGGTACGATTTTATTACGTACGCACGCAATAACATACTTTAAAACTTTTTAATAAATATCAATTTCCCGTGTTGTACTAATGTGGTAAACATTATATTGAACATATAAATAATGAATAATTTAATTACTAAGCAAAAACTTAGGTAAGTATTTGTTTTTGTACCTAAATATTTTTCTAGTTGGAAAAAATGAGCAAGGACTAGAAATATAAAAATTACTGTGGACAATGTTAAATATTGATACTAATACTACACATGAGGCTTTTCTTCGATAAAATATTGATAAATAGGTACCTGTGCATAAAAATTAGCGTGCTCCGAGTAAATTAACTGCTACAGCTCAAGCATAAATATGCAACTATAATATCTTAATTCTCAAATTCTCACGACTGCTGTTACGTCAACTATATCGTCGATCGTCTTTTAATTTGGAAGATCACAAAAACCCTTTGGGTCATCGATCAAACAGATTGGAACTAGTAAGTGCATGCAACCCCTTGCTATGCGTCTTAATCCTCATTGTTGAGGATCATTATCTCTTCCATTAATCACACGATGATATGATCTGATCCCAGATCGTGGGCTGATTAGCTTAAAGGCACATTACCAAAAACAAAACATAATCCCCGTACTAAATCAGCATAGCTAATGACCCCGGATTACAAAGTCAGCATAACGGGCACACGGCGATATATCAGCGGTCAAATGAATCGTTCTGTATCCCTGTCCTGTAATTTACGAGATTACCAGTCCAAAATTAGAGGTATGTAGTCCAAATTTAGCTTACTGTGCCGCAATGCCTATAAGTTTTACGAGTAGTTCAACTTTTACCACATTTGTGCCAATTCAATCACACATACAATATTGGATAGACGCAGGCGTTACTTTGCGGAATTTCATGATAATACGAAAAGTAAAAGTAATATTTTGGTATAATCCGCCAAAACAGAATAAAATTGCAAAGCGACATGCACCGCCCGCACCGTACCGCACATTGTCGTTTCTCCAAAATAGAAGTAACACAGGAATAACACAACACCAACAGGTAGCGGCCACACAAACTTCTTCAAAACATATTCGACGTACGTTTCTTTCCGATACCGGAGCATCATCAGGAGGTGTTGACTCCACGATGCACAATGCAAAGTTTTGCAATTTTTTCTGGTTGGGCGGATTACAGCAAAATATTACTTTTTCTTTTTATTTATTTTTTATATGTTTTCTTTTAGTACACATACAGTAGAATCTCGATTATCCGGATAAAATAAAACAAGGGGTATTCCGTATAATCGAAAATCCGGATAATCGATTTCAAAGCAAATGAATTACAAAGTACCTATGTTATTTAAAATTTTGGTTAGAAATAACTTGTTATTGATCTTTGACGTAATCAATTCCATCTTTTGAGTGATCACGAATGAGTTCGGATAATCGGATGTTCGGATAATCGATGTTCGGATAATCGGGATTCTACTGTATAAAATACAATTTTATTTTGCACCTGGTTAAAATTAGACTCGGTTTTCTTTACATAAACTATTTATAGATTATTTACTTAATGATTATTATTTACTGGTACATGACATTTTAGATTATTAATTTGTTATGTTAATTGTATAAATATTCACACACCAATTCTATGGTATTAGGCTCGATTTTCTGTGCCATTACATTGTATCTACATTTTGGTGAATAAATGATCCATCTAAGTTTATTTTTAAGTTCTGATAATATGTTGTTTCCTTATTTGGTGTACAATAAACAATATTTTCATTTCATTTATCTACCTACCTATCTATCTATTTATAAAAAAATATATACTCAAAGTAAGCTTCTTTAAATCTCATTTTTTATTTTTATTTTAACGCTTTTTCACATATAGGTTTACTGTCGTTTTATGTTTATCATCATAAGAAAGTAATAGATAGTAAATCAATACCATAAAGCTTAATTATGGAGTAAAATACTGAGTTGCAACATAATTTGGCTTGCGTGTCGCTTTATCCGTATACCATCATATGCATAAGGGTTCATACACAATGTACTTATTTTAAAAGGAATTCTTTCTTCCTAAATAAAAAATATTTTACCGCTTAATATAATATAACTGTAATTACTAGAATATAATTTTATTGAATTTGCAGTGTTATCCGAAGTACGGTAACTTGGAATTACATGCATTAACTCTGAGCTCGCTTCCACCTTTAAGTATTACAATAGTCATAAATCTCCGTAACATGTAATCCCAGTTACAGAGCATATTGTAAAGCACTCAATTCCTTGTAGCTCCATGATGCTCGCCTTGTGATAGTTACTGTATTTCGTAATCAAAATCCAAAGCATTCACTTGAACTGAAATAAGAGATGTGAAGCCGGAACTTTTGCAAGGGATGAGACGAGTGACGGTAAATCTTTAGTAGAGTACCACGTGAATCAATCGCAACATATTTTTGAGTTTATACCATTCGAACATATAAACGGCTGTGTAAGTATGATAATATGATAATTTTAAAATTATATCAGATTTTAATTAATTCATATCTTCTGACTATAATATACGAAAGCCCCAGTCTGTCCACTTTGGATTGGAATTCGCTTTGATTTTAAAACAATATTATGTGAAGTCAATACTGCAAAAAATACATAATATTTAAAGAAATATATATACTCATTATGAATACTAGCTGATTGCTCTAGCTCTGTCTGCATCAACTTAAGTTTTTAAACGTCCCTTAGAAATTCTAATTTTGTAAATAGAATATTCTATATCTGTCATCACCAGAATGCAAACTATGACCGATATTGTCAAGATCGGTTAACCAGTTCAACCGCTGATAAGATATTCAGACAGACAGAGATACTCACGTATTCAAATTCAAATTCAAAATTAATTTATTTCATGTAGGCTAACTTGTAGCTCTTATGACACGTCATAAATCTACCACCGGTTCGGAATGCAGATTCTGCTGAGAAGAGCCGGTAAGAAACTCAGCAGTTGCTCTTTTCAAAAAAAAATTTTTTTTTTACAAAGCTATGCTATGTATACAGTGCTTCCACAATAAAGCTTCAAAAATGCAAAAATGCATACGTAGGTACACCAATCCAACGCATGTCAAGATGGGCAGTCAAAGCAGACCCATTCCCGTTGGCGGCACTTGTTGACGAGCATGACGCATGATCCAGCCATTGCTTCGCTCAACCATATTTGAGGGAACGTAACAACCCGCACCACACGACACCACCACAGAAATGTTTAAAGCGAGCATGACATACTTAGGCATAATATGCAAGATGATCTATTAATATAAATGCACTATTATTTATTTAATTGTATTCCTATATGTGTAAGCCCTTAGTTAGAAGTACCTTTATTCCTACGCTCCGGTGCGATATCAGGGACAAGCCATCTGCACCTTGCTACAATGTAGCTATCTATCTTACGGGTTTCATAAAATTTCGTTATTTATTTATTAGAAAATACTGCAGTGTATTGATAAATGGACGATGCAAGTATTTATGTTACTTAAATAATGATCTAACGGAACACAGGCCATTATTTAGTGCTCGTTGTAACGGAATCTAGATTAATTATAAACAAACGGTTTCTAGCTGAATCTTTGCCTTTTGTTATTGTCTTTTTGGTTTTACACTTAAAATAGCATTTGCCTGTGACTTCGCTCATGTAAGTTTGATATTTCAAACGCCTATTTTATCCCCTTTGAACTGAATTTTTAAAAATACTTTCTTAGCGGATGCCTACGTCATAAGGCTGTATGCCCAGCTCCGATCCGCCCAGTAGTTTGAGCTGTGCGTTGATAGATCAGTTAAAGTGGCCATATACGCAACGAGAAATCGTTACGATCGGACTGTACAGTTCGGACGGTAACAATAAATCGCTACATGTATGTTATAAAACTGTACAGTTTCGACCGATTTTTTAAGACTGTGCAGTCGAACGGAACAATACAAAAATTTCAATTGATTAATCGGAATCGGAAGAACTGTGCCGACTGATCGTAACGTGTATGCGCTCGTTCAGTTTTCGTGTTCAGTTTTGTCGTCAGTCGCAGTTCGGGTGGACGTGCGCACGCGTCATGGCGTCTCAAACTAATCGCGAATGGCTAGAAGAGTTTATTGAATTATATCGCAGTGAACCTTGTCTTTGGAATACTAAAGGCAAAGAGTATCACAATCGTGAATTAAAACGTTCGGCGTACACTAAGCTGATTGAAAAATTAAAAATAATAGACCCTAGTGCTGACAAAGATGCTGTTGTAAAAAAAATAAACAACATTCGCTCTGCATCCATCAACTGCTAAAACGTCGTCCGTCGAAGCCATCGCTGACACGTGTGCGTCGGCACCGTTTATTGTACCGTCTGATCGTAACGATTTCTCGTAGCGTATATAGCTTGTATGCCATGTACGATAAACTGTACCGCTCGAACTGTACAGTCTGATTGCAACGATTTCTCGTAGCGTATATGGTCACCATTAGTCAGTCAATCATTTAGTCAGGCAGTCAATCATCAGTCACCTTTTCCTTTTACATATTTCGGATGGTAAAGGTGAAAGTCAAAATTCGTTATACAAAGTTCAGGTTACCCGGATACATTTTTTCCTACAAATTTGACAGCAAAATAAATATTTTTAGTTACAGCTATAAAAATTCTTTTCAAAAAACCGACTTCAAACGCCACTACAAAGTATAAAAATAATTTTATTTTGTACACGTTTGTTGAAGTCGGGCGGGCTTAAATAGAAACGATGAATCCGATACGCGATGCTCGCCCGATTTCAATAAGCGTGTCTTTTATGTCACCATAAGATAAGCGCCGCGCATCGATTTCATCGTTTCTAGTTAAGCCCGCCCGACTTCAACAAACGTGTACAAAATAAAATTATTTTTATACTTTGTAGTGGCGTTTGAAGTCGGTTTTTTGAAAAGAATTTTTATTTTAAGCTTTTTAGTGTAACTTGTTCCTGCACTCTTTCTCCCCTCCCTCCAACGCTACGGTACTAATGTAGTATATACTTGGTACCTTCAGTACTTATTAACAATACACAATTTCTAAAGACCAGGAGCTGCATGATGTAGTTAATGCTTGGTACATACGAACAATCGAATCAATTCGAAAGCGACGGTTCGTAATTCCTCCAACCCTGCAGCATCAGGATTGAGGAGCTAGAACCTTGAGCTCCACGATGTAGACTATGCTTAATACTAACAATATCAATTCGTAAGCGAAAGTTCCTAAATCTTCATAGTTTAGGTGGGCAGTACCCTGCAGCATCAGGATTGAGGAGCTAGAACCTAGAACTGCATGATGTAGTCTATGTTTATTACATACAATAACAATTCATGATCAACGGTTCCTAAATCCCTACAATTTAGGTGGACAGTACCCTACAGCATCAGGATTGAGGAGTAGGACCTGGAGCTCTATGATCTAGTATATGCTTGAGCCAAGCATACCAATTCGTAAATGACAGTTCCTAAAGCCCCATAATTCAGTGGGAAAGTACCTCTGCAGCATCAGGCTTGAGGAGTTGAAGGTAAACATTTTTATGGGACCATTTCGCGAGCATCTTCTGTCGATTAAAAAAAAAATCGCGTGAATCGGTTCAGAAACCTCGGAGTAATCGGTGGACATACATAGAAAAAAAAAAAAAAAAAAAAAAAGATACCGGCCGAATTGATAACCTCCTCCTTTTTGGAAGTCGGTTAAAAATAGGTACAAACTTTTTATCTGGGCCAACGTGATAAATAAAAAGTTTATATTATACAATCAAAACAACTGCCGTAACTTTTAACTTAAGCAATGTCGAAAGTTATTTACAAACTTTTACCCAATTGGAATTATGCGCAAGGATTTTGTAATATTTCTTTATTAAATAACAAGGGAAGTACATTCAGCATTTTTTAAATTGTTTTAAAAAATGGGCTTTGTGATGCCTTAACTTTATATTTTGTTCGCGGTTATGGTTTGTTTCGCGGAAACCAATGTATTTATGGGTTTAGAGAGGTTTATTAAAACCTCAACAACCCAACGGCAACGGTTAAAGGTGCGGACTGAAAACTGAAAGGTCACAGGTTTGAGCCTCACCCGTTTCACTATTGTCGTACCCACTCCTAGCACAAGCTTTTTGCTTATTTGGAGGGTAGAGGAGTACATATGTCAAGTTTAGCTTAGCTAATATTCTTTAAAAAAAAATTAATTAACAACCTGTCTAAGTATTTGTATGTGACTTCGTTATAAACGCGGAAGTCGTTATAAATACTTGAGTGTCTTTTGGTTTATCCTTCAATCACCCAGCACCTGAAGACCTGGAGCGTGACATAGGCTACATTTTATCCGGAATGAAGTGTACCTGTAGAATTCATAAAAACCTAACTCCACCCGGACATATTTGCAGGCCAAAGCTAATCTAAATATATAAAATGCAAAGGTGACTGACTGACTGATCTATCAACGCACAGCTCAAACCAATGGATGGATCAGGTTAAAATTTGACATGCAGATAGCTATTATGACGCAGACGTCTGCTAAAAAAGGATTTTTTAAAATTCAATCCCTATAAGGGGATAAAATAGAGGTTTGAAAAATCGAGCTTAACATGAGCGAAACCGCGAGCAAAAGCTAGTAAATAAATAATATTATAATAACTGGCAAACGTACATCACGACCCACAGCTATGACCCGTGTAGACTATACGTACCTAGTTATAATGAAAGTCATCACGTTCCCACTGAATCGATTAGTTTCCCGATATGATCGCATCGTTATCAAGGTGTGTTTAGTAACCGGTAGTCTGAGATTAATGATATGAACCTCGTTAGTTCAAATGGTAGAAAAATCAGCGGTGAAGAACCTTTTCACTATTGACGATTACGATGCGACACCGACATTGTTTTTCTTTTTTAACTTTACCTGAAATATTAACTAGGTTTTACACCCACAAAGGATCGTTTAAAGTGTGTGTTATTAAAAAGTGCACCTTGCGACCAAAAGAGTATGTGTTTTCATTTTAACCAGCAAAACCACGCCTTCAGCCCCCTGATTCTGTAACTATAATACCTATCAAAAAATGAAAGCCACTGACATATATTTTTTGTCCATTGAAGGTTTACTATGAAATAGTAAATGGCATTTCTCTTCAAACTTTCAATGGATAAAAAATGCCTATCGTCGTTGATAGGCACCGAGTTACAGATTATATTTATTTATTCCTTTAATTCTTTTAGAAATACTAAAATACACAAAGGACATAAGATTGGGTAATGTGGCGATACTTGCACGAGATGGCAACAACTTTTATAAATAAAATTTGTCATATGTATGTCTCGCAACATGTCGGAGACGTATCGTCATCACTTGACTAGAGGAATCATTGAATTTATCAATGACACAAATGAATTGAATCCAACCGTTAAGTGGCTATTGTTTGATTTCATTGACATTTTGTCTTATAAATGTTACAGTAGACCTCAGGCGTACATTCTTCAAGAGATTAGAGGAATTTGGTGCCAAGTTACGTGTAGGAATATATGTATAACTAAACAGAGGCAACACTAAATAGGTAGTGCCTAATTGATTATTTTGATAAGATAAATGAAGTAAGTCTAGTTTTTGTGTAAGTAAAAAATATATTATCATATACTTAATACGATACTTTAAAAAAACACATACGATTTTTCAAAAACCATTTCCAGTAATCGGAAAATTAAGAACGTGAAGCGAAAACAAAGACAATGCGCGTCGCACATACCTTGTCCACTCGCGCAGCGTCTACGTGACGTAACCGCGAGTAGGCACACAAACATAAGCCCAATATGTACATACACTACAAGCACAACTATAGTACGTTTATCTCACGAAGTTACGGGCGCTTAACTTGTGGTTACGTCGTGTACATGCGCATTGCGTATGTGTGCGTGCCTGTCAAGAGCCTAGGTGGAAGCGGTCAGGCCAGAGCAAGCTCTCGCTCACACTTATACAGATACGACACACACAACCATGAGCTACGTGCCCTCGTGAATTGAAAGAACTATACAGGTATACGACAACTGTAAAAAACGTCGTAAGCGCCCTACTACGTTCGTCAGTTAAACGTTTTCTGCGATTAGCTTGTCTTTTAAGACAGCTAAGGAAAAAAAAATTAAAATTACTCAACTATTACAAAAGAATCACGGGAAAATATTACAACTGATAGGATATAAAGCCCCATATCCTGCAGGACACACTACACTAACTCACTTTGACGACGGAACAAATTTTTCGATCAAACTTCGAAATTAATTTTGAAGTTCCCGGCTGCGAGGCCCATAGCTAAGCTAGACGGGTGACCCGTCCCCAAGTTACATTCCATGTCGAAGTTAAAATTTATTTAGGTACATTTTTTGTTTCTTTTGATCGACGTTTTGATTGTTTTCAAAACAGTTTGTAGTTAAAGCAGCTGAAGATTAATCTTTGTGGCAACATTTATTTGTTTCTAAGTTGACAGCGCGAGAAAGTTGCTTTTTGTTCAAGAAAATAGTACTTTACTTCCGGGCTATGAAAGCGAACTCTACGCTAAACATAAATGTAGTATTACTTAACGCAAACGCGATAGGATAGGAATATTAAAGTAAAAATGTAGCATTACTTAACGCAAACGCGATACGATACGAATAATAAAGTAAAAATGTAACATTACTTAAAGCAAACGCGATACGAATTTTAGGGTCTAGATAAATGAACTGCAGCTTTGTACTTCACTGATTGCAAAAAAAATGCAGTTTAATTAATATAGTTCTATAGTAGTTGATATAATGAATCGCAATTCCCGATTCCGACAGACTACACAAAATTAATTGTTCGTGATAAATAAGTGGAACTAATATTTTAGTGTATTCAATTTAATACGGTATTATGGCAGGTTCGAAGAGCTGATGGTCGATGGGGGTCCCAAGGTGCTGGAGAGGCGACCCCGCACCGGGAAGCGCAGTCTTGGCAGACCTCCTACTAGGTGAACCGACGACATCAAACGAGTCGCAGGGAGCCGCTGGATTCAGGCGGCGCAAGACCGAGGCCTGTGGAGGTCCATTGCAAGAGACCTACGTCCAGCAGTGGGCATCTATAAGTTAATAATGATGATGATTATGGCAGGTATATGCACACACATTAACGTAGAACGGCATTTAAGAGAGCGTTGTTCTCTAGTGACACCTAAAAATTCCTGTGGCTTCTCGGTCGCGATCATTCTTCTTAAAACTGTCATGTTGACAGGCGCATGTCGCTGTCAGGTGAACGTTAGACTACAGTAATGAAATGACAACTTACGCCGGCTGAGATGATAGTTTAGAAAAGAAAAAAAAAGACGTGTGGCACTCGGGGACTGCCGCGGTAAAGCTATTGCATAGCATAGCGGTGAGCCGCTAGATGGCGTCGATAAAAAGTGCGCCATCTAGCGGCTCACCGTAGAGGAGTCCCGTGTCAGGTTATTTTGGTTACGGAATTTCTGGATTCGGTCTCCACGCCGGCCCGCGATAGAAGCTATGCAATAGCTTAAACAAAATCTTTTAAATATTCCGAATTAACGGTATACATCGATGACAGTAAAGTAACATTTTCACTGAAAAGGATTCGTAGACAATCCTTTCATTTAATTTAATCTACAGAAAATCTATGAAACGTATTTTATAAATAAAACATTGGCACATATCTGACGCTGCAGCGGCCCGGAAATACTCTTCGGACATCCGGCGGTACTGCGCATCGCGCTCCTACTATTTTATTGACAGCATTTACCTTTTTTGTTTCAACAGTAACAGTTTAGAGCGTAGTAAAATAGAATTCTTAATAGACAGATGTATAGTTCTTGCAATTCACGAGGGTGCGTGAGCTTTACTTGTGATTACGTGCATGCACATTGTGTAAGTGTGTGTGCCTATCAGGAGCCTATGTGGGAGCGATCAGGCACGAGCAAGCTCTCGCTCCCACTTATATATATACGACACACACACAACTATGAGCCACGCGCCCTCGTGAATTGCAAGAACTATAGCTATCCAAACCTAAAGGCTCCATCAGTCGGATTACATGTGTGCGTAGCTTCATAAGTGCCATTCGTTACCCGTGTTACTACCAGTTTTACAACTAACTGCCTCAGTTGTACTAAGTTCTGCAAGGGTTAAAGGCTCGGACTGATAATAATCCAAACGTCGACGCTTCAATCCCCACGCGTTGCACCATTCTTGTACACACTCCTTACACTAGCTTAAGAACGCGTGTAATGGTAAATCTTCAGATACAGAGTTGATTTTTACAGCAGAAGATCAAGTTTTAATTATCCAAAAAAAATTACATCAGGCAAAAATTACATCATATTTCCAAGGGACGATACTGAGTAGAAACATAAAATAATGTTTGTTCGACAAAATAAAATCACGAAGTTAGGTCTAATTTTTAACAAAGCATTTATTTTCAATGTGTTGCATATTAGACAGCTAAAGTTTTTATATAAAATTCCTATACATATTACAGCCATTTAAAAAAAATATCTTACGAGTTATTAGAATACATGAAGAATAGATGCTATAATTATGCATGCTCCTACACTAGCAACTGTCGCGTTTCACACAAGGTTTCGGGTATGTATCGCGGGGATTTTTTCTGGCATTCTGCGCACTGTTAACGCTTATTAGGAATATATAATAATAACAACAGAATTGTTAGTCTTTTAATATAAAAAAACGCCTATTAGGAGGGAAGAGCTGAATATTAGTCAGGTTCAGCACAGCAATAACTTAAAAAAGTAATCAATATTTTCTTTTACGATATTGCCGGCTAGCAGTATTCTACGCTGTATGTTAGGTACTGGCTACTCTATATTTTGTCGTACACAAATCGAAACTGCAATTTTACAGTCAGCTTGCAGTCCAAATGTAGATCGTCTGTATAGCCCTTAAGATTTATTTAATAATATTGTAGCTATCAATAATCCTAGACATGTAATAAAATTTTATCTCTCTCGAATTATGATAATAAAATACAAAATTATCTCTGACCTTGAAAATTTTTTATATTTATCTATTTCTTTGCGTCATAAAAAGATTATTTATCGATTGAAATGAATAGACACATCCATTAAATAAAATTTCATTTTTTAATGTCATTCTTTATTATCTTAAATTTTTGAGATAATTTAAATAATATCATATCTAGTTTAATCTAGTTTTTGAATGAAATTGCTAATTAATTTTATTTTCTTTATCTATACTTTATAGAACACCTTCATATAGGTAACTTTTTTTTTGGATTATTTCCCCTTTGACTTTTTGTTTCTTTTAACATTGGCGTGGTTGATAAAGTTGAAGATGTAAGAATAAAAGATAGATAAAAACTTTATTGCACACAAGAAAGAAACAAAATTTAATACAACTTTAAACTACGCATGGAAAAGTGTGAGGATAAAATAATATATATAAACAGGTACAATTATTTTAGAACCAATACCTACTGAATAATAAAATTAAATAATAACCTTATTTATTTAAGATAATTACACACTAACAATAACCCGTGTCTTGGGGTTCAGTACTCTCTTCCTAGTTTTATAGTTGTGCAGGATAACTCTCTATTTTAGACAAGATTTCTATGTAAATAAACTACATATTGTAACACTTTTGTTTTGGAAAGAGAAACTGCTGAGTTTCTTGCCGACTGTTCGCAGTAGAATCTGCTGCTTTCCGAACCGGTCGCTGTGGCTCTACCACATAAAGGTCGTAGCCCATTTACACGACACCGCTCCCACCCAACCAAAGTATGAGCATTCAAGTATGGACTTAATATCGTGCTCTGGAGGTGCACTTTACAGTAACAACACCGCGGTACGGTAACGGTACCACGCGCTGTTTTCTATTTAGTGTTGTTACTGTAAAGTGCACCTCCAGAGCACGATATTAAGTCCATATTTGAATGCTCATACTTTGATTGGGTGGGAGCGGTGTCGTGTAAATGGGCTACGACCTGACTCTTGACTTGTCATAAGACCCATAAGTTGACCTACATGAAATAAATAATTTTGAATTCTGAATTTTTTGATTCCCCTAATCTATAGTCTAGGGGCTAGGGCACGTGCGAGTATAACTGAAATCTCTCTCTGCGTCGTGTTTCCCATTACTGAGGGTCGTACCCCTTCCAACAACGACTCTTTTGTAGACGATGTCGGGCCATGTGCCTCGGTTTTTTGCGACATGCATTTTTGTGGACCTTACTATCGAGAGTGGTACGGATTTGGTCTGGCCAACGCATCGGGCTACCTCCCCGACATCTCTTTCCGTCCGGTCTTATAACTCGGAAGGTCTCGGGTTCGATTCCCGACGGGACAATTTGGGGATTTATAATTTCTAAATTGTTTCTAGTCTGGTTCCAGTAATAACTGAAATAAACACCTTGAAAGCTGTAAAGCTGCAAAGTAGTAAGCACCCGTTTTATTTCCACTGCTAATAAATTAACTTCACCCACTCACACTCAAGGTTTGCGCCCTCCCTGTAACACGTTTACAAAGTATCGTACCGTTAAACAGAAATGAATTGTTTACATCATTTTAAACAAAATCAAGTCAAAGTTGACGTAGCTGAGAGAGATTTTCAATAGGGCGTATTTCTAGACGATGGTTTTTCTGGCGTGTAACAATGTTTCAGTGACGTAATTTAACCAGTAAGAAAGAAAGAAAGAAAGAAAGAAAGAAAGAAAGAAAGAAAGAAAGAAAGAAAGAAAGAAAGAAAGAAAGAAAGAAAGAAAGAAAGAAAGAAAGAAAGAAAGAAAGAAAGAAAATACATTTATTCTTGTTTAGTGTTACAAACAGTACATTAAGAAAGAAAAAAGTCATGTAATTTTTTAATTTAATAAAATTACCTTTGGCATAACTGAGTTTAAAATAATTAGTTAACGGCAACATCAAAACGTTTCCTTGCTTTCCGTACATAATTAACTGCTTAATCATAAATGTACAGATGAAAGCTAGACGCACTATTAAATCTCTTGTATGAGGGAAATTATTCCGAGATTCGATTACGTAATACGTACAGCCACCTAATTAAATATTAATTGAACAATTTTTGGCTTCTCTCAAATACGCTGCGTTAGCTGAGAGTATATTATTTTTGTTCGAGCTATAAAATATTGTTTCATGACTTTAATACCAACTATTCTAATTAAAAAACTTTGCATACCGCTGTTCATAGATTCACATCTCTATCATAAACACGGAGGCCATATTTTATAAGCAGTCTGTAAAATATTAGTTACGCGAAAGTTTTGTATGAGTTATTATTTTATTACTTTTCGTCTCGCAATCAATCTTATATTAATAACTAGCTTTTCCTACGACTTTATCCGCGTGACTTAGGTTACTGTTTTTCCGGGGTAAAAGGTCACTTTCTTTGCCATCAAAACATCCGTTCAATACAAAATGTATGAGAAAACGAAACTGTTTCATAATTTTTTTTTTTCATGGATTCTTTCCGATATTTTAATACTTATTCTGATATTCGAGACGGAGACAAATACAACAAATCAAAAATCATGAAAATCGGTCCAGCCGTTCTAGAATTATAATTGTTCGAACAAACCCGACTTTGTTTTTGACTTTTTTTTATATTAAGAAGATTAGGATAAGTAAAATTCTTATTATCCTTTAAAAAATTTTCTAGATAACACTATAATATAGTAAAAAGACTTGAAAAAAGAACAATCCGCGCGCATATTTTTTGGAAGTCTTACAATACATCGACAATACCATCACGCCTTAGCACCAATTAATTCATTAATATATCATGGGCGACTTATTAATCATCCGACCGATAGACGTCCAATAAAAAATGGTCTCTTGCATGAACTTCCACAGGTCTCAGTCTTGCGCCTCCTGTATCCAGCGGGGAATCCTCGCGACGGTTTGATGTCGTCGGTCAAACTAAAGTGAAGCGTCTGCCAACACTTTCCGGGGTCACCACTCCAGCGAAGGTGACTAAAAGAAGCTAATTTGTAATAGCAAAAAAGTAAGTACCTCTTCCAGATTAAGATCTTTAGATCGAGGGTAAAATATCCATTTTATTTCACGTATACCTCATAATAATGTATCGCAACGTTTTCATTACGGGATATTAAAATGCCCTCTCCAAATTTATGCCTACCGTATTTCAGAGGGAGTTCATAATGTGGTTCAAACGATATGCATCAAGGGTCCTGACCTAATAAGTGCCATATCATTATATTATATATTCATCGCTCCTCTTAGAGGTCTAATGACATTGGTACTTTATCTCGTCGTTTATAGTCTTTGTTGGTTGGTTCAACTCACAGAAATATACCAAGATAGAACGTAAAAGTGTGCCAACTATTTGTAATACATTGCAACAGTTTACAAAGAAAAACCTGTGAAAATACTATATAACAATGCTTTATATAATGTTTTGCATGCAAGTTTTAATCTTAACTAAACTATAATTTAAGAAAAATTAAAGTGACAATGTATCTAATACTGATTGAGGTTTTTATTCCCGCGGGAAATCTCTTATTTTCCTCTTATTTTTTGCGACAAATGTTTGACAGTTACGAAACCCATGAATATTTTGTATGGGAAAATGTATTTTTTAAGCTATTGCATAGCTTCTATCGCGGGCCAGCGTGGAGACCAAATCCAGAAATTCCGTAACGAAAATAACCTGACACGGGACTCCTCCTACGGTGAGCCGCTAGATGGCGTTGATAAAAAATGCTATGCAATAGCTTTACCGCGGCAGTCCCTGAGTGCCACAAGTCTATTTTTTTTTTCATCAATTTCCAATGTTTTTAATAGTTATTCTGCTATTCGGAACGGAGACAAATACACAAACCAAAAACTATGAAAATCGGTCCAGCCGTTCTAGAGTTATAAATGTTCGAACAAACCCGACTTTCTATTTATATAAATAAAAATCCGATACGGTAAACTGTTTTAGATATGTAACAATATGTCATTGATAATTTACTTATGAGTACATGTGTGCAGAATTATGCTATTATGTAATGTAGTTAAAATATTTTTAATGAAATACCAACTGTATCAATCTGGCTAAATTATGCCGAATCCGATAATAAAAAGTAATTACTGATAATTTTTCTAATGTGTAGAGCAAAAAGAGTAGAGACAATCTAATTAAATAAATATTTTTTGGCATAAAGTAGAACAGCGCTTTTAATTAATAATCTCTACAATCGGACAAAAAGCGGTCATCTGCGTCAGCTCCTTTAGCCTATTCCGTTAATTCCAGTTACAATTCTAGTAACAAAATTATATGCGAGAATAGTCGCATATAATATAATTTTGTTACTTTAATATATTATTTTCTTAATCCTACTAATATTCTACTAATATTCACATGTGAAAATTTGTGATGATGGATGGATGGATGAATTTTTGTTACACCTTCATGGCACAACGGATGAACCGATTTGGCTGTTTGGAATGGAGATGGCTCATGTCCAGGATTAGCACTTAGGCTAGAGGCGTAGGCATTTTATCCCGGAAAAAAGTTTCCTCGGGAATCTAAATCCCTTAATCCGCGAGTATACGAAGTCGCGAGTAAAGGGGAGGGAATATTATGACTTTAATACTCATAACATATTATTATTATTATTTTGACGACATCCCTGGCGCAGTGGTAAACACTGAGGTCTTATAGCTCGGAAGGTCTCGGGTTCGATCCCGACGGGACAATTTGGGAATTTATAATTTCTAAATTGTTTCTAGTCTGGTCTGGTGGGAGGCTTTGGCCGTGGCTAATTACCACCCTACCGCCAAAGACGTGAAGCAAGCGATTTAGCGTTCCGGCACAATGGCGTGTAGAAACCGATTAGGGGTATGTTTTGAAAGTACACTGCCATACTTCTTCCAAGTTAGCCCGCTACCATCTTAGACGTCACTTACTATCAGATGAGATTGCAGTCAAGGACTATCTTGTCATCCAATAAAATAAAATAAAGGTAAGAGAATCGCAATGTTTCTCTCAAAGTCAAATTTATCGCGACACCAATGTATCACGTAGATTTTTCTAATTCACTGTGCGCGAGCGAAGTATGAAATTGTATTTTATATTTTTAACACCATCGTAAATCTCCTGTACTGCGCCGTAAAATGAAAGAAGCCTTCATTCAAGAGTAGGTGTGCGAAGATAAATATGGCACATAAATTTCACATTTTCAACAATATCGGGGCGTACGCATCTATTACACCGTGATATATGTCCGCTCGTATCTATAAAAACTGTAAAATGATATGGTTTTATATTTTCAACAAAAAGCTTAAAATAGAAAATATAACTCTAACATCGCGGTGCGTTGTCGCTTCGTTATTGTTATAAAATATTGTCAATTTATAGCAGGTGTACAGTGCGGTCTGTATCGAAAGTTAGTGGATATTGGGGTTGTTATCGAAATTCGTTGAGCAAGTTTTAAACGTAAAGCATTTATATTACGAGACCTAAACTTTCAAGCTTATTGTTCTTGTGCCCACTCCTTGTTAATCTTTACCCTTAATTGGGTATATTCTGATCGTTGTCAAAATGTGGATATTCATTAGTTAAAACCGAAAATGTAACATGTACGAATAACATTAGCAGTAGTAACATTAGTAAGGCGGCGCAAGACCGAGACCTGTGGAGGTCCTATGTCAAGCTGTGAACATCTATCAGTTGATTAAGAAGAAGAAGAATAACATTTGTAAAAACAGAAAATCAGAAAAACAAAACACAAATAAGTTATAAGCTGTTTTACTGCGAGTTGCGACTGTATCCGTCTCTTTCTAAAACGAAATTTTGTATGAAGACGAGGGAACTTGTTAACTTTCTGAAATAAGATATAGCCTATGTGTTAATCCTGGGTGTGAGTTATCTCCATTCCAAATTTCAGATTAATCGATCCATTTGTTGTGGCGTGAAGGAATAACAAACATCCATCCATCCATCTAGCTAGATGCGATCCATCCTCACAAACTTTCGCATTTATAATATTGAGACAGTGTCGGTAGAAATAATTAAAACTGAAATATTCATATAAATTCGGCTAAAAGTGGAATTCATACACGACGTTGAATAATACACACGCACCTTAATGTGTTTCGAGTCAAAATTATCAGGCGGTGAGGGAGCTCTTTAAATTGAAGGCACATTCAAAGCTCGCGCACTAAGGTGGATTGAAAATAATCCAAGTAGAAAATTAATCCTTGATTACGTCCCGCTCCCACTGTGATTTGAGAATTAACAAAGATTAAGACGCGTTGGAACGGACAACTTTAACTTTCTTAAGCTATACATGGAGAGTTTCACCTACAGTTATATAAATTACATACTACATTTTTGCATTTTTGAAGCTTTATTGTGGAAGCACTGTATACATAGCATAGCTTTGTAAAAAAATTTTTTTTTTTTTTGAAAAGAGCAACTGCTGAGTTTCTTGCCGGCTCTTCTCAGCAGAATCTGCATTCCGAACCGGTGGTAGATTTATGATGTGTCATAAGAGCTACAAGTTAGCCTATATGAAATAAGTAAATTTTGAATTTGAATTTAAATCCGTACCGTGCATGGATATAACGACCTCAAGATCTGCGCGCATCCGGCAGCCGCAGTGACTGAAGTGGTTCGATGACATCGGCCTAACCGGATGGACTGAACGGATAGTGTAAGGCACATCAGGTTCAGTCGGCATCTGAGCAGCAACAGTGTGGATGCATCGAAGATAATATCGGAGTGTTCTGACTTCTGAGGACTTTTAAAAACTTTTTAAAATCTATATTAAGGAGATCCTTTAGTGTATGTGTGGTTTTACTAAAGAAGAAGCGACAACACAGTCACAATATAATGCAGTTTATTCCAAGTAGGTAATCAATTTCTTTCTCTATGCAGAAAGTTTTCAATAAAAATTATTATAAAAATGAAAATTAATATAAAAATTTTCTTCGTTTTCTTACTAATTATTATTATTCAAGACATATAAGAAGAAAAATTACACCAAACATTAAATAAGTTGTCACTTCCATAACTAAGTCAAACCTAAATATCTCTGTGTATGAAAATATTTTACCCTTTACACAGATCCCCTGACGGCATCAAGTTCGAAACCTTTGGAAAAACAAATTCTGAACAGGAAACTTTCTTCGTAAGGAACACAAAATAACTGCTCAAAATTACCCTAACAAGATAACATAATTCCTTTAAATATTTCTGCAAATATTTACGAAATGACTTTGATTAAATTATTGCGATTACGAACTCCACGAAATATTCTTGTTTAACGAATCAATTGCTGCTCCTGTTATACTTATCCAGTTCATTTATTTATTTTATAAGCGGTAATTATGCTATTATGTTTTGAACGTGTGATTATATCATAATCATTACCCTTCTCCGACCCACTACTGGAAAAAAGTCCACCATGCTGGCGAAGATGCCGACGAGGTTTTGACGACCTCTTCCAAGTTAGCCCACTACCATCTTAGACTGCATCGTCACTTACCATCAGGTGAGATTGCAGTCAAGGACTATCTTTTCATAGAATTAAGAAAAAAGTGCTGATTAGCAGCTTTCACACACCTTTGAGAACATTATTGAAAACTCTCAGGCACGCAGGTATCTTAACGATCCTTAACCGTTAGGGCAATGTAGGTTCGTTTCTGGATTCAAGCATTGAGGTTAAAGAAAGGATTCAAATAGCCTAAAAATTGAAAAATTCAATCCTACTAATACATAATATTATAAATGCGAAAGTTTGGATGTACGTATGTACGATGGGTTTGTTACTCAATCACGCCGCAAGTTGGAACGAATGAACCGATTTGGCTGAGCATAGAAATAGACAATAGTCTGAAATAACACATAGGCTTCTTTATCCCGGAAAATAAGAGAGTTCACTGTATTTAGGCGTACGAAGTCGCGGGCATCAGCTAGTAAAATATAAATTACTTAATGCAAAAAAACGGTTCGCGTTTAGTACAATAGCAATAGTTTAGCACATTGGTTGGACACTCGTATGTAGGTACCACGGAATATCAATTGTGTCACGTGGCAATTTATATTTTCACTGAGAGCCCCTCTCTCACAGATCAATTTCGCGCTTGGACAAGTTTAATGTAAACTTAAGTGCCTAGGGGAGACAGCAAATGAAAGCAGCCCCGTTACTTCGAATAACGTCTCTGTTATTGAATATTTCGTGGGTTGTTTCAAGGAATTTGTAAAAATTTTCATTCTAAATGAAGCTTTTAACCCTGAGCTTTGCTTAAAGTAAATAGAATGAAAGTCAAAGTAATTTTTGTCTTTGTAGTTTGTTCAGCGATTTTATAAAAATTCAAAGTTAATTGAAAATATTACGCAAAAGATTATTGTCCTTTAATAAAGTTAATTTAGATTTCAGACAATCCAATCATTTATTAAGTTATAACAATAAATTGGTTTTATTAAAATTGTGATCGTAGTTATTTTAACATATATTTTTTAAAATTAATGTAGACTATAAAGCGATTAAGTAAAAAAATGTAAGGTACTTTTAAGCAAAGCCAAAAAGAAGAGTTATAGCGAATCGATTGACGCTTTATTTACCAAAATCGGTTCAGTAGTTTAGATACTACAGTGGAACACAATATGTAAATAAAAATATGCATATGGCTCCTTTTAGCTTCCTATCTTTATCATAGTCAGGTAAAAAGAAGGAAAAAGATTGAAAAATTGATGTTGCAAATTCTCGAAAAAATATATCACGTTTTCCAAAATATACTTTCCAAACATTGAGTAAGAATTGTTTTTCGGATCATTTTCAGCTCATTTCGAACGGGAGTAAAGCCTTTTTGGCAGCTCAGCTGATTAATAGTTTTTAACACACGTACAATATACATCTTTATGAATTCCGACGCTTCAGTCAGAAAACTTCGGAACCACACGTATCAAGAAACGCTGTTACTTGAGAAAATTTTCGCGAAAGGAAGTTTCTTGAATTTATCGAATATGCTGCAACCAGCACTCTAAGGCAAACAAGTTCGGAATACTTCGTATGTTTGGATTGAGATTCTCTTGGGATGGAGTCTGATTGATTTTGTCTAGTCTATTTGCGCACGAAAAAAGTTACTAACTCAAGATACGGTCTAGAGACCCTAGAACCTACACAATTTTGTTGAATATTTCACAGACGGAATAGGGAATTTACTCATGACGTACTTGAATTAGGTATTTAATATATAAAGAAAAAATTATAATATTATATATTTATAAATATTATAAATTTTTAAAGAAAATGAAAGAGAGATGAAACATCTTACTCCAATTGATTTTTGATAAAGCCTCAGTTAATCAACTCGCAGTTAAATCAAGATTTGATTTTAAATAAATGTAGCAAAATTCTAGCAATATTTTTAAAATAAAATTGATTGTATCTCTTTAAGGGTCTTATTTCAGACCGAATAATAATAATCTAACCAGGTGCAAGCCGTAACAGGACACCATTTGTTTGCCGTCAGCAAACTTCACCTCGTAACCCTAAAATCTAATTGGATTTAATTCCATTAACACAGGCCCAAATGGGACCCTTTAATTGTGCTGACCAACACCGGTTCATTTACGGGTCCCAAAACTCCAATGTTTGTGCTGTGTATGATAGTGCAAAATATTCGCAACTGTCGTTAAAATTGTTCCTAATGTAAGCAATACCCTCGTAATTTGGCACCGTTTGGCCGAAAATACACCTGTTCGTTTGTTGATTACAAAGGGAGAAATAATTTTAGAAGGTCGACCAAATTGTCATATTTTTAACCGACTTCCAAAAAGGAGGAGGTTATCAATTCGGCCGGTATCTTTTTTTTTTTTTTCTATGTATGCCCGCCGATTACTCCGAGGTTTCTAGACCGATTCACGAGATTTTTTTTTTAATCGACAGAAGAAGCTCGCGAAATGGTCCCATAAAAATTTTTACCTTCAACTCCTCAAACCTGATGCTGCAGGGGTATTTCCCCCCTAAATTATGGGACTTTGGGAACCGTTGTTTACGAATTAGTATGCTTGGGCTAAGCATATACTAGATCATAGAGCTCCAGGTCCTACTCTTCAATCCTGATGCTGCAGGGTACTGCCCACTTTAACTGTGAGGATTTAGGAACTTTCGCTTGCGAATTGATATTGTTAGTATCAAGCATATTCTACATCGAAGAATTCAAGGTCCTCGCTCTTCAATACTGATGCTGCAGGGGTACTGCATACCTAAACTGTGAGGATTTAGGAACTGTCGTTTACGAATTGATATTGTTAGGACCAAGCATATACTACATCATAATGCTCAAGGTTCTAGCTCCTCAATCCTGATGCTGCAGAGTTGGAGGAATTACGAACTGACGCTTTCGAACTGATATTGTTGGTACCAACCATGGACTACATCATGGAGCTCCTAGTCCTAGCTTTTGTGTATTGTTAATAAATACTGTTAGGTACCAAGTGTAGAACTACATTAGTACCATAGCGTTGGAGGGAGGGGAGAAAGAGAGCAGGGACAAGCTCCACTAAAAAGCTTAAAATAAAAATTCTTTTCAAAAAACCGACTTCAAACGCCACTACAAAGTATAAAAATAATTTTATTTTGTACACGTTTGTTGAAGTCGGGCGGGCTTAACTAGAAACGATGAAATCGATGCGCGACGCTTATCTTATGGTGACATATAAGAGACACGCTTATTGAAATCGGGCGAGCATCGCGTATCGGTTTCATCGTTTCTATTTAAGCCGCCCGACTTCAACAAACGTGTACAAAATAAAATTATTTTTATACTTTGTAGTGGCGTTTGAAGTCGGTTTTTTGAAAAGAATTTTTATTGAAGATAAATTCATCCATAAATAAGACGTTTTTGAGAGTATTTGCATATTTCAAATTTTTAATTAGCTGTTATAAGACTACTAGCTTTTGCTCGCGGCTTTGCTCACGTTAAGTTCGATTTTTTAAACCCCTATTTTACTCCCTTAGGGGTTGAATTTTCAAAAATCCTTCCTTAGTGTGCGCCTATGTCATAAAAGGAACTGTTAAAATTTCAAGTTTCTAACTTCAGTAGTTTAGGCTGTGCGTTGATATCTCAGTCAGTCAGTCAGGCAGGACTTTGAATTTTATATATATAGATTTATATTAACAAGAACTTAATGTTTTCAATATCTTGCCTCAATTTAGTTTGCGCATAACTTTATCAATGAATGAGTAAATGTTCTATACCTCCTTCTGATTAACCTTTAACCTCCATAATCTTTTAGACCAGTCGTTGTACTATAACTTAGAAATAATTTATCACGTACGCTATCCTAGTTATTAATAACATGACGTATAACGTTATTTCCCGCACGCCTATCAGCAAACGATCATTAATCAGTTAGGTATAATATAATTCAATAACAAACTTCTGATAGACGTATAACCTACCGTACTGTATGAGAAGGTATACCCTAATTTACGAATGTAGGTAAATTCTTACGAAAAATTTAGTCCAAATCAGTCTTCCTTCTTCAATCTGGATTCGAAATTCTGGATTCGATATTTATAACAATGTAGTCTTTATGAAACAAAATATTCATCTCTGTAAACAAAGAGGTGATTTTCGACTTGTCGTAAGAGCCACAAGTTGGCCTACATTAAATAAATAATTTGAAGTTTTGGGGTTTTTTTTTGAGAAATAGGCACGCACCTTCGACGTTAAAATCAGAGTTATGTACGTTGCTTTAAGGGTGGATGAAAACATCTTGAGGAAATCGGCAAACCTGAAAGATCTCAATAATGTCCTCAAAGTTGTGTGAAGTCTGGCAATCCACACTTGGCCAGCGTGATGGATGGCCTAAGTCCTTCTTATTCTGGGAGGAGACTCGTGCACTATTATAGTGGGACTGCGTTGGGTCTTAATGAATTTAATTATAGATAATAACAGCTCTTTCGTGTGTACTAAATTGTTATAAAAACTTTGAACAAGTGAGTAGTACTACTAGGTACCTAATTTCTATATTGCGCCACATAAAATTCGCCCTCACCTCTCATATGATACGTACAGACTGAATCCGCTTAAATATATCGGTGAATGACGTGCCTGCAATCTCAATCAATATTGATTAACTCTAGCTACCAGCGTTTATCAGCTTTTATTTACAGGTATAACTATTATAAATGAATCTGCATAGAACTTACGAACATTTCTCATCGTGCGTTAGTGACATAAGGACGCTATTAAAAATGGTTATGGCGGATCCTGAGGCGGTGAATGGTATGAAATTTGAAAATGTTGCAAAGGAAAACTATGGCTTGCGAATTTTTCAATCGACACTAAACTTGCTGGCTCATATATTAATTGGGATTGTTGTCGGAGTTTGCATCCTCTTTGGGTTTAGGAATGGAATACCCATCACGAATATGACAAATCTGCATATTATTTTGTGCGTTATTGGTGTGAGTATTATTTGGATTTTATCATTCCAGCTTTCTTTATCATGTATCATGTTATGGTTAAATTAAGTTATAGTTTTACACGCAACGGCGTGTAAAAATTATGTGACATCCAATCAAAAGATATTATCTTATTTTCACAGAAATTATGGAAAACAAAAATTGTTATCTTTTCATTGATTAAAATTGTCATTGAATATCGTAAAAGTTTTAAAAAACTTCAGGGTTCTTTTCATCTTTCATTGTACTACAATTATAACTTTTCAAAATGTATCTAGTTTCTCAAAATAATTTACAATGTGTACTTTAAGGGCAAAAAGACTAACTTTCCTAATAAATATTTACTTAATTTTATTCTCTTGAATTTTCAGTACCAATTATTGATGGCTGAAGGAATTCTTACACTTTGTGATTATAATAGTTGGACTGCTGGGTTGAAATTGGCTGACAAAAAAAGAACACATACAATTCTACAGATAATGGGTTCAGCGCTGGCTATTGCTGGAAGCATACTCAAAAGTCTTGACAAGAGTACAAACTTTAATACTCTTCATGGTCAATTTGGTAAGTTTTTCACCTTTTACATCGCTATTATACATTGTAGAAGTCTTACCTTAAGTAAACAAAGTTTTCTTTATGAGGCAGACTTTTATTAGTTTTTTTTTTTTAATTTACAGCCCTGGTGGCAATGGTATTCACTACAGTGAGCTTGGTTAACGGACTTACGTCACTTTACGCGTATGAATTGCGTAAATGCATGCCCGGAAACTTCTCCAAGATACCCCACATCATTTTCGGAGTAGTAGCATTCGTTGCGGCTTTAATCTCTCTCTGTTACGGATTCGACTATACGTTTTTCAAAAATTGGACTGGTATCAACCAGCACCATGGATTTGCTTACGCCTTGATGGCCATGGCTTCCGCTTTCACTTTTATTATAATCGTCAACCCTATGATTACCGCCTGTAATAAAACTGTTCGCATGTGTAACTAATGCTGTGATAGTTTAAAAATTTTGAATCTCAAAATCTTCGATCAGTAATGTGCTAATCGATATTATGCTGTTGGAAATCAACAACTGTTCAAGAAAAATAAGTTCCACGATTGTGAACCTATTTTCAATGAGATAACCATTTCTAACATATCTCAGAATGCCACAGTTTTTAAAAAAAAAATGTAACTAATAAGTGTATAAGGTGTAACAAGTTTGATGGAAACATTTTCTCATCGTTATGAATTTTTTTTATGGACACATTATTTATTAATCGAAGCTCAAAATTTATACAGTCAGCGACTGTATTTTTTGTGTACAAATTCGCTTTAAATGGTAGGTAATCTGTTAAACGTAATTCTTTGTTTCTTTAACAACATTGACTAGTGTGAATAATGAATATTTATTAAACACAAGTATTGATATTGAATCAGTAAAATAAATACTTAAATAGTTTCTAACGTTTCTGTGTTTGTTTTTATTTGACATATAGTTATTCCTGTGAGTTTATGCACCCACTTATGCACTCAACAGTAAAAACGGGTTTACAAAATCTAAATCGATTTCTGTACTGTATTCGTTAAATGCTCTTAACAATGCTACTTATATACCTATGGGTGGAAACTAAACTGTTTACAAAACTATTGCACTGATAACATCTGCTTAATTGTTATCCATTGAGGAATTAAAACCTCTAAGTCCAATGATCTGCATCAAAGCTATGATCTACTTCAGCGCTGACGCTACGTGTTCGCTCTCATGAAGTCGTTATAAGTCGCACTTGGGAGACACATTACTGAGAAGTTAAAAGAACCTATTTTCGCATATCGAACAAACTCGTTCTGAAACGCCTCGACGCGATCACTAGCACCTTATCTTTATGGCATCTGAAGCTAAAGGAAACTGCAGGGAAGAGTAATAGCCCCGATACGCACATTCTGGAATAGAGTATTGTTGCCTTTGCTAATGTACCCTGTGATAAATGCGAATAACGCCAATAGTAACACAGAATGTGAACAGAGTACTTACGTACATATATGTGTACTTATAGGGTACTTATAGATTGACATTGGCAGAAAAAGTTCAATCAGCACTTGTATTTTTTCTTCACTAACATCATTAGGTATAGTTAAGCAACTATACCTAATGATGTTAGTGAAGAAAATTGTATCTCTGACATCTAGCTGCGTTTTGTCGCAAACAAAAATGTGATATTTAATTGAATAGGCAAATTCGAAAAGGGCACATCTCGTATTTTTGAATAACACCATTTTGTTTCATAAAAGCAATTGAAATATACATTCCCGCATCTATTATTTCCATAAAATACATAAGCCTGTATTAAAATTTTCACCAGCATCATGGCAGAAAAGCCAAAATTTCGAAAAATTCACAGCTCTCTTTTTATTGAACCATTTATATGAGAGATATCTTTTTATATGAGAAGAAACGGCACTGCCAAATTATTCGACATGTGCCCTTTTCAAAATTGCTTATCCAATTGCTAAAAAGGACATTACTCCGAAAATAGCTACCTAAGATTCAAAATCCGAACTCTCCGAAAAGGAGGTCGAAGTCAGGCTAATACCGCTGTTTTGTAGATATCGCAACTTTACGATTATGGTGATAATGTTGCATGCCCCACGTCCTCATGCACTGGACACTTATCTAGCATTAACTCAGCAATCGCTTTCTTTTAAATTCAGTAGCTGAATGTCTGATTTTAAGTAGCTTAAGACACCATCGACACATTTTGCTTGGGTTTTAGACCTAAAGCATTTCAAGCGCATCATCATAGCTGCTTCTGTAAAGCTTGAGCGAGTTTAAAGCGCAATAGCTGCTTGAGAAGCTAGACGCTGACTAATACTGATTATATCCAGGGTAATCCGGAGTAGGTGCAATGTTGATACTGCCATTGCTTTTGCACCCTCAACTTTATAGTTCTGCAACTTCCGAATAATTTCCAGACCGGCAATGTCATGCTGCCATGCAAGTGCTGCTTGCTGACTTTTCCAAATTATAGTAATTTCTTTTAATAAAATAATATTACCCTTTTCCCCTCTTACTTTAAGCTCGTGATAGTAGTAAAAAGAAAATAGTGCAACGGGTGGGTTTTGCGTTTTAGACGCTGACCTTTCGCTTTTTGATCCACACCTTACGTAATGAAGCTTCAAAATGATAATAATATTATGCTTTACCATAAAAAATTGGATGATGGTTGTTCGAAAGAATTTTTACTACAAAATTATATAAACGGCTTATCATTTGTTGCGATTAAAGATAATAATTTTATTGTCGTCTGTGAAAGCCACGTCATGATTATCATTTTCAGACATGCGATATCAATCTATTATTATTAAACTTTGATTTAGGTGTACTGCGATAAAAGTATTTTTAATTAATTAAAAGTTTAGTATTATAAACATTGCGAATAAACATTTAAGTGAGTACTTATAATACGAGTATTTTACCTAAGTGACTCGTTTTTACATAGGCACATGTCGGTAAATAAATGATCTATAATTCTACAAATAAGTTGTTCTATGTACCTACTCGTATGAGATATTCTAACAAATTAACTAACAGAGAACCTCAAGAGAAATTCTTAACAGTTTTTTTTTAAAGTCAAGTATATTGAGAAGAAGAGAATACGCCCTAGAGATAGAAGAAGTATGTCTGAAACACCGTCTTTACTCTAGTTTTCAAGCTCACATTCATCCTCACCTTATGTGACTATTAGCCATGAAAGTGTATCCACAGAACAATAATAATGGTTCAAGGGACACTTGAACGCACAAATGGGTGAATCAAATAAGTAAACATAATGATGAAAAAGGCAATCATCAAGAAGGAATGCAGAAGACTTGACAAGTGCATCACAAGCTAAATGAAGATCACGACTAATCTGCTAAGACAAAGGAGCAGAAGAAAACTTATGGTCATGTGAGTCTTGTAAACTTATCATTGACTTTTCATTTAGTGAGAGAGAAATGATCATGAAGATGAATGTAATAATTCACTTTCTCAGTGTATGTTACATATCTCATTCGATATTGATAAACTGCGATCTCACTCGATACTGATAAAATATAAGTCACAAGCGTTTATCTGCTTTTAGAGGATGTACTATCTATAAATGAATTCACTTAGAAAAGAGCACACATTTTTCATTTCACGGTAACAAAACAAGGACGCAAAGTTTTCAAAATGGTAACGGCTAACTCCGAGGTGGTACTGAATGGTTCAAAATTCAAAGAGGACATAGAAACGGAAAACTATTCGTTGCGAATTTTTCAGTCGACACTTAACTTGCTGGCACATATATTAATTGGAATTGTAGTTGGTGTCTGTATGTTATTTGGGTTTAGATATGGAGTACCGTTGCGTATGACGAACCTACATATTGTTTTGTGTGTTATTGGTGTGAGTATTGCTTTGTGATTTTGTTATTGAAATAAATTATTTATACCAGCAGGTATAAATAATTACTTACCAATAAAATAATACCGTGACTAACAGAAAAAGCACAAACTAAACTAGATCTGGAGATTTAAAATGAGTAAATATTGCTTGAATTTTCCCAAGGTGAACTTAAGAAGGATTTTAAAAATGATATCCCTAAAGAGATGAAAAGGGTTTGTAAAATTTGTGTGAATTTTTTTTTAAACCTCAGGCTATCAGTCGTTAGCATCATTTAAGTATATAAATAAAAAAAAATATAAATATTAGATTACATTTTTTATCAACTAGCTTGACAAAACCCTACTATGTTATAAATGCGAAAGCGTGTTGATTAGTTTTTCCTTCAATTACACAGCAATCGAGTAAAGGACCGACGTAACTTTGCATAGGTATAGTTAAGGACCTTGAGAGTGACTTAGGCTACTTTTTATCCAGTAAAACAATCCAGTCGTCCCTTGGGTTTTTAACAACGGGATTAACTCCAAGTAAACGAACTTACGTGCAAAAAATAGTATGGCATAAAACAAAAGGACTTTTAATTTTTAATAATTTTTAGAATTTCTTCTATTTTCAGTACCAATTATTGATGGCCGAAGGATTTCTTGCTCTTTGTCCTTATAACAGTTGGACTGCTGGGTTAAACTTGGTAGACAAGAAAAGAGCTCACACAATTCTACAGGTCATAGGTTCAGTGCTTGCTATCGCTGGTAGCATGGTCAAAAGTCTTGATAAGACTACTAACTTTGACACAATACATGGTCAATATGGTAAGTCAATCAAATCTTTAACTGCCAATGCGGTGGCAATGAGCGGAGTTTGAAGTCCACCAGACCAGACCAGAGACAATTCAGAAATTATAAATTCCCAAATTGTCCCTGCTGGGAATCGAACCCGAGACCTCCCAGTTATGAGACCACAGCGCTCACCACTGCGCCAGTGAGTAGTCATAATCATATAAAACGCAGAGCGTTGCTGGATACAGACGCATAACATTGAGTCATGTAGAAGTCTTTACAAGAGATCTATGTCCAGCAGTGTATCTATTGATAAATAAGAAAAGAAAGAAATATCTAAGCACTTTATAAAATTAAAATAAAGAAGAGTAATCTAGAAGCTAGCTGTTAGAAATATTTCTATTTATAAATTAATAGTCATGTTCCTTTTTCTTTTATTTACAGCACTGGTGGCAATGTTTTTTACTATAGTGAGCCTGGTTAACGGTCTTACGTCACTTTACGCGTACGAATTGCGTAAATACATACCTGGAAACTTCTCCAAAATTCCCCATAGCATCTTCGGCATAATAGCATTTGTTATGTCTTTGATCTCTCTTTGCTACGGCTTTGACTACAGCTTTTTCAAAATTTGGACTGGAGTCGAAAGGAGCGGTGAACACCAACATCACGGATTTGCTTACGCTTTGATGGCAATGTCCACCATTTTCACTTTAATTATAATAGTTAATCCCTTAATAACTGCCATAAATAAAACTCTTCGTATATTTAAGGAATGATATTTTTTCATATTAAGAATCTCAACTTCAAAACCAAGGTGCAAAATAATTTTAGTCTGTACACGTAAAGGTACACGTATCTTGAAGACAGATGGGCGTAAAAAGGAAGAATAAGGAAGAATGAAACCGATGCGCGACGCTAGTTTTGTATACATAATAGGTATTGCATTGCAATGCCACATTAAATTTAGACATTTGCGACTATTATCAAATTCTAATTATGTTTGGATTGTATTGTGTTTTAAGTTAAAAATTAATATTTAAAAGATGTTGCTTTAATAAATTAATTTGTTTCATTTACTTCCACAATCGCCTATTGCGTTTAAATAAAAATGTTATTGCACTTCAATGCCACATTATCGCGATTATTATCAAATTCTGATTGAGGCGAATCAAATATATTAATAATAATATAATGACATGATTAATTATGAAAGGTACCTATCATAATTAATCAATATTGTTCAATATTGTTTCAATATTACATACAAAACACTAATTAAGCTACTATGAATAGTAAGTAATAAAAAAGTTAATAAACTATTATTTTAAGAATATTTATGTTGTTTTAATTTTCTTGTATTATAAGGAGCGCAGACTCTTTCATCCTTCAAGATAAGTACAACCTAATAATTGGCTTTTGCATGCTGCAAATCTTTGACTGGGTCAAAGTTATTTTACTGCACTTTATCTAAGTGTCTGAAGTCACATTCGATGTCAAGATAAACTAATCACTAGCGTTTATCGACTGTTACTATACTACGAGTAAGTATATACGAATGTACATAGAAATTTTTCAAACATTACGCAGTATACGATAGTGACACAAGGACGCTTAGTTGTAAAAATGGTTATGGCTGATCCGGAGGCAAAAGTTAATGGTTCCAAATATGAAGATGTGGGAATTCAAAATAATTCGTTGCAAATTTTTCAATCGACACTAAACTTGCTTGCTCATATATTAATTGGGATTGTAGTTGGAATTTGTATCATGTTTGCGTTTAGAAATGGATTACCGTTGAACGCAACGAATCTGCATATTGTATTGTGCGTTATTGGTGTGAGTACTGACTTTTTTTTATGTTATTTTCAATTTCTTGATTCTTCAAATTATACATAAGGTCTATCTAAGGCTGGGAACAAAACCATTTTCAATTCAGTTATTTTTGGATAGGTTAGCGACTTATGTTTTAAGTTTATGATAACTAACTGTACTCGAGTATCATAAAACTTTATATAATATTTCTTTTTATGTACATATCTAATAATAGTTATATTTTCTTGAATTTTCAGTACCAACTGTTGATGGCCGAGGCAATTCTTGCTCTTTGTCCTCATAATAGTTGGACAGCCGGGTTTAAATTGGTATATAAAAAACGGACACACACAATTCTGCAGGTTATAGGTTCAGTGCTAGCTATTGTTGGAAGCATTCTCAAAATTCTAGATAAAACCACTCATTTTCACACACTTCATGGTCAATTTGGTAAGTTGTATACAACCCTTCAACTTTGATGTAGATACATAATTTTAATTAGATACTGATCTGTTATATTGTAAGATTGAAATTAAAAAAGAGAATTTAGAATGTAAACAAACTTATACGAATTTTAATTTTTCATATAAGTTGAGCAAATGAAAACGCAACGGACAGGCACATAGTTCGAAGAAACGATGGTTATTGAGATTCCAAGGATGTGATGACTTCGCACCGGAAAGCACAATGTTGGCAGACCCCCCAATAGGTGAAATTACGACATTAGAGGAGTCATAAGAAACCGCAAATACAGACGGTACAAGACTGAGGTTTGTGGAAGACCATAATATATTCAGCAGTGGGCATCTAATGGTTCATAAAGATGAAAAGAAAGAAGATATCCACATATCTTTTTCCCCATATCTCTAATATTATATGAACAACTGAAATAAAGAAGAGTAATCTATAAGAACGATTTTTATTTGTAAAGCTAATACATATTTATGTTTTTTTTTTTTGTTTATAGGACTAGTTGCAATGGTTTTCACTTCGGTGAGCCTAGTTAACGGACTTGCATCACTGTACGCATTTGAATTGCGTAAATTAATACCCGGAAACATCTCCAAGATCACCCACATCGTTTTTGGTACAGTGGCATTTCTTTCATCTTTACTCTGCCTCTGTTACGGGTTCGACAAAGGCTTTTTCAAAAATTGGACTGGCGTGGAAAGGAGCAGCGGTGACGCCCAACACCACGGATTCGCTTACGCCATGATGGGAATGGCTGCGACCTCCAACTTTATCATTATTATCAACCCTGTTATTAACGCCTTCAATAAAACTTTTCGTATCAGAAACTAATGCTGTGTTTAGTTCTTAAAATTATGAATCTCAAAAGTCATAAATCATAAACTTCATAAAATCATGTATGGTTACTTATGTACCTACTAATATTAATAATGTACTAGATTTTCTGTCGTCAGTTAAAAAGTATCTTGAAAAATAAGTTAACATCTTTCAATTACGAACATATTTTCAGTCAGAAACTAATGTGAAAACATCTCGGAATAAGATTTTTAAAGTTGTAGGATTCGGTAAAATCGTGAAAACCTGCAAAAAAATTAGCTATACTTAGTCACATACCTACACACTTTCAATAAGATTTTGTTTTGATTGCATATATTGTAAAAATCTTGATCGAAAATTTTCTATAATCAGTTTTGTTATAATTATTAATCTTATTCAGCATGTTTACATAATTACTGTGTATTGTATTGTTCTTCAAACATCACGAATTAAATTCAGTAAGTAATTCCTATAACCCTTGACAGCTATTGAAATTGATAGCTGTCAAAGCTATTGAAAAATATAGTTAGGTAAATTAAATAAATTGTTTTAATATTTTGTATAATTTCTTGTACCAAACAAAATACATTACTTTTTGCAAAGACAAAAAATAAAGTTCAAAATGGCTGAACCGATTATGCCAAAACCTTAACAAATTTGAATGTTGCTTGACCGAGAGGAAGTCATTTTATTAAAACAACATACTATTTAAATGCTACTGACAAGTTAAGCTCGGAAAGATATTTTATCTTTGCTAGTAATTTCGAAGTATGGAATACAAACTTTACCGCCGCGAGTACCTCAAAATAAGTGCAATACTTAATCTTTATCACTAAAAAGCATTTAAAAATTGGGTTTACAAATTTTGATTCATAGACCTATTGTTGAATAATCTTTTATAATATTATCTACAAAATTGTATGTAATACTTATCTCTGATAGTATCTTCCATTACTATGATAAACGTAGGAACCAATTTTTTTCGGTGAATAAATAACTGGTACAACTGTTTACCTAATCAATACTAGCTAATACCTATGTATTTATATATTTTACTTCTTTCCTTATTGGGAATTTACCTAATACTGGGTATCTATTTTATTTGACGTTTTGATTAGGTGGAAACTAACGATATCAAAAGACAAATATCAATTATTAATACTATTATATTTTACTAGTTGATGCCCGCGACTTCGTTCGCGTGGATTGAGATTTCTTGATTCCCGCGGGATCTCTTTTATTTCCCGGGATAAAAAGTAGCCTATGTGCTATTCCAGACTATAATCTATCTCTGTGCCAACAGCTATTATATCATGAATTATTATTCGTAAAGAATGTTTGTTTTTATTTCATTTATCATGTATACTCCATATATATCTTTATCTCTTTGATAAAAAACTCTACTTTTGTTGCGATTAAGTAATTCCAAATCTTGTTTATCGCTTGCTTTCATATAAACACTTATTTTGGTGATAATCAGCAACAAGATTTACAGCTTGGCTTGAGGATTTATGTAGTGGGTCTTACCATTAACAGCGCTTACCACTATACCATTGATACCTCTTTCATCAAAATCGGCTCAGTAGTTTAGCCACTACTGTGGTAAATTCATAAATAGACACTTACATAAATAGACATTATTACTGCTAAAATCCATAGCCCTTCCTTTTGACTTTGCCGTGGACAGGTACGAATGAGATTGAAACCACAAAAATCTAAACAAAAAGACGTGTGGCACTCGGGGACTGCCGCGGTAAAGCTATTGCATAGCATTTTTTATCAACGCCATCTAGCGGTGAGAGGAGTCCCGTGTCAGGTTATTTTCGTTACGGACTTTCACGATTCGGTCTACACGCTCAAGGCCCGCGATAGAAGCTATGCAATAGCTTAAAAATGAATGTTTTATTATTAAAATAAATATTATTAAGATCCTAATAGGATACTATAGTAGGATGGTTGTAATAATATCACTAGGTGAAAGTAACGATGAAGTCATATGAGAGAAACTCATAACTATATCTAATCTATTTCAACGGATAAAGGTTTATCGCTCCATCGGAAATTCCGACTTCACGGCTCAAATGTGCCGACCAAAAGTGAAAACCTTAGTCAGCATCATTAATAAAATACTTAGGTAATACAACTTTTTTTTTTATTCGATGACAAGATAGCCCTTGACTGCGATCTCACCTGATGGTAAGTGACGATGCAGTCTAAGATGGTAGCGGGCTAACCGGGCGGGTAGTTGGAAGGGTTATAGCAGTGTAAATTCAACCCATACCCCTAATCGGTTTCTACACACCATCGTGCCGGAACGCTAAATCGCTTGGCGGCACGTCTTTGTGGTCTTTGAATACAACTTAACGACGTGTAGCCGTATTATTAGTACCTAATATACCTTGATAACGTACTCATTTGATGGTAAATGATGAGTGATTATGCACCCACGATGTGAAGTTACTTAAATATTTAAGATGAGCTTTCGCACTAACAGGAAGTTCAGTAGTCATTGTAAATAGGTAAGTATTGACTGGCTGATTGGCTGTTAGGCTATTTCTCAGTTACCATCAAGTGTTTAGGATAAGGCAGTCTCGAAAATATATTATCAATTAGATATAATAATCGAGTACAAGACAGGTACAGGAAGACCTTAATAGAGTCATAGGCTGAAATCTATAGACTGCACTCTCGCTCAGCTCAGACTCAAGACAGAGTTAAAATGAGACAGATTTATGTCAGAGCATATTTGTGTCTCGTTTTAAACTCTGTCTTGAGTCTGAGCTGATTTAGAGCACACTCTACAGATATCAGCAGTAGATACCTAGTCCCTACTCGCCCTATAGACGCAAAGCTTGACATGCAGTTGAAAGGCACTTAGCGAAATTGACTTGAACGCGAAGCACAACGACACAAAAACACTTACAGCGATTAAGGGGTGAGCCAATGTAGGTATTCATGCATCCGTTAAACACCAGTCGAGAATAATTGGCTTCGCTAGAACTGTCATCAGCAGGATATATTAAGTATCAGCGTATCGATTCCGTAAAAATGATTGCATCAGTCTAAAGATCGCAATGGCCTCTGATTGGCTGGTACCCTCCCGTTATTGGTTAAAATGCATTGATGCAGCAAATTCAACCAATTGCAATCGTTACATTGATGCATTCGCATTTTTACGGAATCGACATGCAGGATATCGCATGTATCAAGATTTTACCGAAAGACTTATTATGTTCTTATCTATTAAACTGTCGTTTCAATGGAAAACTTTAAACTTTTTTACAAATGCACATCTATCTAATCATGATACTTGCACTAATCGATTGGGTGTTGTCGTTAATTTTTGATTTTGATTTTGTCTAATAAAATTAATTAAGTCAGTAAATATTACTTGCTTTATCGATCGAGGAAAATATTGAGAGTACTCCATAATGATCTCAAAGGCTGTGCCCAAAAGTGGACCGGCGCGTGAGATGAATGAGTGTAAAGTCACGAGAATCGATGAAGTCATACGTGAAGTGTTACCTAATGAGTTAATTTACACTTACCACCATTTTTAAGGTTCTGTATCCGAAGGGTAACCAACGGCACCCTGTTACTAAGCCTCTGCTATGCGTCCGTCCGTCCGTCCGTCCGTCCGTCCGTCCGTCCGTCCGTCCGTCCATCCGTCCATCCGTCCGTTAATGCGTCTGTCTGTCAGCGGGCTGCATCTCATGGTCCATAAAATTATAAAAACTAACTATGACGCAATAGACTTACGGTAAGCCAAGCTATGAAATGGATAAATAAAATAAGTAATAAATAATAAACCATATTATTGCTGTAATATTATAATGGACCATTTAATTTATTACTTATTTATAAAATTTCTTCAAGTGGCTCAGCCTGTTATTATTATTATGTAAACAATGAATGAACTTTATTGGTCACGCATCTTTTATCAACGATAATATTTCTCACGTATTCCCGATAACCGATAATAGCATAAAGTGGCGGCAATCAAATTAAGTACGGGTAATCATATTAGAAGTACTTGAACATAAAGTTTTAGATAAGTTCTTTGTTTTTCAATTTACAAAATTGCCAGGCAGTACTGGGTGCCAATAATGGACCGGACACATAGTTCGAAGAACTGAAGCTCGCTGGTGTCCCGAGCGCAGTGTTGGCAGATCCCCCACTAGGTGGATCGACGCCATCAAACGAAACACAGAGAACCGCTACAGGTGGCGTAAGCTCGAGGCCTGTGGAAGTCCAAGAAAGAAACGTCTATCGTTGATAAAGAAGACGAAGAGAAGAAGTAACAAAACTGTTTTTTCTCTAGTGTTGATTTTGCTGTATCGAATCAATTCTGTCAACTATCTGATGCATGAAGGAGATAGTACTTCACTAAGGTTTCACTAATTTACTTGTAACGTTCCCTCATATATGGTTGAGCAAAGCAATGGCTGGATCATGCGTCATGCTCGTGAACGGGTGCCACCAACGGGAATGGGTCTGCTTTGACTGCCCATCTTGACATGCGTTGGATTGGTGTACCTACGTATGCATTTTTGCATTTTTGAAGCTTTATTGTGGAAGCACTGTATACACAGCATAGCTTTGTAAAAAAATTTTTTGAAAAGAGCAACTGCTAAGTTTCTTACCGGCTCTTCTCAGCAGAATCTGCATTCCGAACCGGTGGTAGATTTATGACGTGTCATAAGAGCTACAAGTTAGCCTACATGAAATAAATAAATTTTGATTTTGAATTTGCGGGAATAGGGATGGGATAAGTTTCGGACGTGTTTATGGCGCATGAAAGTGGTCAAAACGAATTTGAAGTTTCCGACAGGCGAATCTGATTGATCAGTTAGAAAGTAATTTAATAAGGGGCAGCAGGTACTGAAAAGTATTTAGAAGTTATCCTCATAATAAACAGCTAAAATTTTTAATGAGTTTTTTATTTGATAAAAATAATTATATTCTCATCATACACTTTATAAAACACGTCACCAAAATAAATACTGTATAGAAAACAATAAAGCCTATCAAAATAAATATCACAGTTGTATTTGTCCAGTTCTTGAAGTCGGACGTAAATAGAGCACTACAAAGACTGATAGATGACAACAAAAATGTTGGTATTCCGAAACAAGTGTGTATTAAAGGTAAATATCCGCCGCAAAGTAAACCACAAACTCCAGTTAGAAATGATATGGCAGCCAATATAGCTGCGGCAACGCCTGAAACAAACATAAGAAGCTAAGATTCGATTTTTTTTTAAATATATAGACTAGCGCTTAACTGCGATGTAAGTAAACATGCAGCCTAAGATGGTACGCGCTTGCCTAGAAGACTATAGTTAGTTGGAAAAACGGAAGCCGGAAGGGCATTTCAAATTGCGGTGCGTATTAGGAACGAGGAAGCAAAACTCTTGATGTGAGATCATGGAATTTCAACTACGTAGCGGTGCAGATTCGTACGATACTGCTATTGCTCTTCAATCATTAATAAAATTGTAGACTGGCTTTCGCCTTAGTAGAGTTCTTTTTTTATCCCGCAGGAAGTTAATTCCGGGATCAAAAACAGACGAAGTCTCTCTACAACTCGTCAGTTATACCCCCTGAAAAAAATCACGTCAATCCATTGCTCTGTTACTACGTGATTGAAGGAAAAACACATTTTCGCATTTACAATATTAGTAGGGACTAACCCACGACTTCGTTCCCGGAGGAACAAATTGCCAGTAGGGACACGGCCGAAGCCTCCTACCAGACTAGACCATAGACAATTTAGAAATTATAAATTACTACAGTGTACGCGGAAGGTAAACGCAAATATTTTCGCAGGTACAAGTAGGTACAACAAAGTATTATCACTTTATGCATCACATGAACTAATCATTAACGGCTTGCGAATGTTATCAGTTTTACTATCGGTTCGGTATCGGTGGCATTTGATCTCAACCTCCAATTTCCACATAGCAAGTCACATGCACAAGATAATAGAATTCCTGTGCCGATCTATTAGCCGAATGTATCTAGCGTACGTAATATAGGACGCATGCCAGTGATGAGGTAAATCCATAGAGATAGAGATTATATTGATTATCAGGTGACATTAATAAGGCCCTGTATCCACTAAAGCGGAAATGGGCTGAGAAAAGAGCGTCGTGGTGAGTAAAGGTGCGAGTTGGTAGCCGACCGCAGACAGCAACAGCAGACGACGTGTTGCCGCGACACTACTGTTTTCTATGTATTTCTATGCAGGCGACGTATCGCTAGCTACGGAAGGTATTTCATAGGGCCTCATAGGGCCTTATTACCATACTGACAAGAAAATTGTGCTGCAAATGAAACTTATGAACGTCATAGGCCAGTAGGCGCTCGGCTACATACATTGGTAACGCTTTTCTCTAGAACGTTTACTGCGATTTGTTTTTAAGACAATTAAGGAAAAATTAACTATAGAGTGGAGTTTTTAAACGCCAAAGGTACTTAAAGATGTTGGTTTGTTGGTTTTTCCTTTAATCTTGCTGCAACAGAGCTAAAGATCGAGATGATATTTTGCATGGATATAGTTAAGAACCTGGAGATTCGAGTAACTTAGGCTATACTATTCATCAAAATCAAAGATTTTCCGCGAGATTTTAAAAACTAAATCCACGTCGACGAAGTTGCTGGCACCTGCTAGTTATTATTATGTGTTTTGCGAAATGCTCTTATGGCAGGCGTCAAGTATCTCGATCATAGTCTAGATATATTAATCAACAGCATCCATCCTCATTAGTGTTTAGTGTCCATCCCTAAATGGGCCTGCATCCACCGGGGATTATCGTTCAGTGCAACTTATTTACCTATTGATGCATTGAAGGATAAAATCCGGTTGGTATATTCAATTTAGATCAACTCTCCCATGAAGCCTTTATAAATTGGACCAAAGTACCCGTGCAAGCTTAAGATCCGGGCTTTGATCCGTGAGAGTACATATACCTACTTGTTATGTGATACATAACGTGCGCAGTGTTCTCTGATTAATTCAAACTTACCCGTCACACCATGCACAGTTCCTGATAAACCTTTAGAGGTGCACACTAAAAGAGTTCCTGCCGTAGCGCACACAATACCACAGACTTGCAGGAAAATGTGTGCAAATCGCCTGTGCCTTAAATGCAAAGGGGCCGACCAGCCATTGGCATAGTTCAAACTTAATATAGCTTCTGCTGCGAAGAAATGATACTGAAAACAAAATAAATACGTCTATAAATACGCCCTCCCTGGCGCAGTGGTGAGCGCTGTGTTATAACTGGAAGGTCTTGGGTTCGCTTCCCGGCGGGGGCAATTTGGAAAATTATAATTTCCGAATTGTCTCTGGTCTGGTCTGGTGGGAGTCAAAGACGTGCGGTTTTACGTTCCGGCACGATGGGGTATCGGCTAAATTTACACTGCCATACCCCTCTCAAATTAGTCCACTACCATATTAGACTGCATCGTCACTTACCATCAGGTGAGATTGCAGTCACGGACTATCTTGTCATCGAATAAAAAAGGTAGATCTCATCATCATTATCGTGAGCAACCTGCGATCCCCCGAATAGGGGACCCCAGTCCATTACGCTATCACTGCTTACTAACAAAAACCTCTACTAAATTAAAAAATAAACTTGAATTATACCTCTACCTACTTGAATTGAACACAGTAAACATTATGGAAAACTCTCAAGCAAGAAGGTTTTCTCCGGCAAGATGAGATTTGCAATGGGCCAGCGTAATGGACTAAGGCCTTATAGCCCTTCGTTGAAAGGACCTATGATACCCAGTGGTTGACCGGCGAAGGTTTAAGATGAATGAATGAATAATTGAGTGAAACTATTAACTCACTGCAACAGTACACAAGATAGCATGAAGATCTCCCACACTCAAGTAAAACATTAAAACAGCCATAACTGTCGCTCCTATGAAAACATGAGTGAACCCAATGCCAATGGCACACCACACGGTTCTACAATACCGTGCTCTGGGTTCTATGACCAGTATGCGTAGAGAACGAAAATCTGATCCACGAGATCTTTTTTTGCGGGCTTCACTGTAGTTATCATTCACCATATCGAAAAGGGCTCACTTAATTATTAGCCACACAGAAGTACTATCATCTTGAATTAACCTTTTATAATATTTTTGGAATTAATGATTATTTAATGAATGCTTTTTACAATGACGTTTGACGTTTCTCTTGGGACGTACCTTTAATCCAACTTTAATTTTGACATATTGACTCCTAGATTGATTCACAATTTGCCACAGAGCCAACTTGATTTTTGATTTTGCCTGACAGGCACGTACACTTACGCAATGTGCATGTACACGGCGTAACCAAAAGTAGAGCGCCCGTAACTTCGTGAGATAAACGTACTATACCGCTTTTGATAACATTTTAACCTTGCTAGGTAAGAGGAAGGTGGTGCCATCCTCCTTGCTTGTCAATTATGTTGATTTTGAGCTAAGTATCTATTAGAAATTGTAGAGTAGAACATGAAAATAGGAACAAGAGAAGTTTTTGCTTTCATGGAACATCGTTTATTGATCAAAATACATCGATAATCAAAATCAAAGCTACTTACTGAATTTTCAAGCACCATTATGGTTTTAACAAAATTTTGAATTAACGCAACTGTTTTGTAGAACTTACCTAATTTGTAAAACCTTCCCTGCTCCCTGTGAAAAGCATTATTATTGGTTTATACAAAATAATCGTCGTGTAGACAGCGCAACACAGAGTCATGTAATGATACATTTCAGCTACAGGGAGCCACTTTCGGAATATGTTCGACGTTATTCCAGATACAAAACACATGGATGACGTAATACATGCGACAATAGCGAATATTATATGAAAATATAGACATAATCCCAATTTATCCATAGAAGACGAGTAGCCACAACACTTGTAAAGAAATAATCCGGATATTCCTGCTAGGATTGCAAAACCAGTAGCCACAAAACCTGAAAGGTAATAACGTATTATATTATGTAATAGGTATGTTTAGATATCATTTCCAGGAAAATATTGAGCTAAAGTGTTTGATGGTTCAACAACTGGACAAGCAATCAGTTGATCACAAAAAGTTCACACTTATCAGAAAGGTACCGAATTTAATAGGCATAAATAAGTATGAGTACATAAATATATATATTGTTAGTATTAAATCATGTCTATACGAAAAATATGCAAAAAGTAACAAACACTAAAAACTAAACACTAATGCTGAGATCTATAGAGCGTTCTCTGGCTTAGCTTACTTAAGATAGAGTTAAAACAAGATACGAATATGCTTGAAGTGCTAAGTGTAAACCTGACAAAAATCATGGTTGTCAAATAATCTTACCTAAGATCGAATGCAATGTCATAATTGATTTTAAGTCGGTCAGATAGGCGCTCGCAGCAGCAATAACACTAAACAGCAATCCACAGAACTGCACACATACATGTTCCACTTTTCTACCTTCGACGCTGACAGGCGCAGCGGACCCGCTATGTGCGTTCAACACGAGGATCCCAGACATCAAACAAGCCTGAAGCTGAAACATGCATTAAGAGCTGTCTACAAGTCCAGATTATCTACAAATGATTGCTACAGTGTGACAACAAATAAATAAATAAATAAAATAATGACAATAAATAACAAAAGTATTGCAATCAGTCAGAGGTCTGACTGGGTGAAATTATAGCGTTGTTGCCATTTTTGACAGCTAGCGAGGGTGTACTAGCGAATCAGATGTGATTGCGATTATAGAAAACTGTGCATGGTATTGTTGAGGTCCTGAAAAGTTCAGACAAGTTCAAGGACATAGGTTAAGTTTTATCCCGCAATTTTAAATTGAGGCGGACGAAGTCGCCGGAAAGACTAGTACTATATCGCATACATAGATTTAAAGGGAGAGAACTCAAAGAAGGTGTCTGTTCCCTAGATGAAAACAAAGTCTTTCTGAATCTTTTGTTAGGAATGTTATGAAAGTCAATTTTATTTTAGGTCACATTTCACAACATTACCTACTCGTACATAAACTAAGGTACTAGCTGGGTACTAGGTCTATATAGGTGTGCGACATACAAACTGGCGATATTGTTACATCTCCGTGATGATTTGAATTTTCAATCACTTGTTAAATATAAATAATATAACTACTTTGACTCACCCCAATTGTACCACTTAGTATATGCAGCCCTTTCAGAAACAAAGATTTTTTAAAACCTATTGCAAAAAATTGTGCTATGATCGTCACAGTAGCCAACAGCATTTCAGCGATGCCTATCGCCGCAGCATACCAAATTACGCGCATATACTCCGAGGACTTTGTCCGGTCTACTAAAACTATTTTGACTGGACCAACGAATTCTAACGCTTCTCCATCTCCTTTTTTACCTTTCTTAAGGCATTCTAAATTACAATTACGATTTGCCATCTTAGTCAATTTATTGATATTTCACAATGAAATTTAATGAAAATATATAATTTGTATTTCAAAATAATATAGCCAGATAAATGTTTATATTTTTCTTATGTTGAGTAGTATCCAAGAGAATATATAATTATTATAATCACTCCGTGAGTTCTTGGTACAAACCAAGTGATTATATTATCTTGGTTATGTACATTCTTGGTGGAAAAGGTTGTGTCAACCTGACTTACTGTCATCCATCTATCAATGATCACACCAACGTAATAGGCAATCCTCCAAGTACACCATAGACAATAGATAATAGAATAATAATTCATCGAAGGTGTTATACACATAAGTATAATAGGTACTCGATGTTGAGAATGAGGTCTGGAGGTCTGAATTACGTTGAGGTAGGTATTGAGTCCCACATACCCTCTCGGAAACATCATAGTTAAACTACCTTGTTTCCGAGAGGGATGCCTAAAAGCATTTCCCAGTGTTAAAAAAAAGGTACATTAAAATGCTAAAACTATGGCTTGCGCGGCATATTTTTAATTTCTAGCAAATCTTGCTAGTAAATAAAAATGGGTCGAGATAAGATTCACCAATTTTTTGAAATAATTTATAATTAGCAAAATATCCATCGTGGCAGTATCTTGCTTTTATTGGTGATTCAGGGATAAAATCCCTAACAGAATTACAATCCCCATGAGGTTATTTCTCTCTGAAACCACAATCATTATTTAGCTTTTATTTTATAGGAAGCTACACGATTTTGCTTTCTTAATTCCAAAGGGCATCTTTAACAGTAATAAAATATATTAATGCAAGCTACAAAAATGATTAAGTATTAATAAGGGTAAACCTAGATCGCCGGATAAAATATAATGATGTAACAGTGTGCTTTAGCCACTTTGTTTAGCCAGGATAGCTGCAATAGCTCAATGGCCAAGAAGCGAAGTGAAATCTGGTAGGACGACGATTCAAAATCCATCCAATGTTAGTACTGTTATCGTATTGTCCATTCCTAACACGAGCCTAATGATTAATTGGAAGACTAGTTTTACTTAAAAATCACAATAATTTTGCTCTTAATAACAAGATACATACCTACTCTTCTTTGAACGCTTCAATCCTTGCAAGGTGTAATATGAACCCACCATTAGTTGTTGCATACATAACTATCTACAGTCTAGTAATGGTCTAAGATCTACAGACGTACATTTCATTACTTTGTATAACTTTTGCAATTAATAAACTAAACTATCAAACAAAGCGCACAGAGAAGCGATTTAAAATTATCGATATCTCGAAGGAATCAATTTCGAAAACTGTACCATAAAGTACTGAGCGAAGAAATTAATTCGATTGGCAAAGCAATTACGAACAGTCACGACGCCTAGTGATTCATGACGTTTATTACGATACAAATCATCGGGAGGAGACGTGTGAATTTACATAGCGAGCAGGGAACTCCGATGAACTTGTAGATTAATTTTTGCGTCATGCAAAACGAACAAGACCGCGTGTTCCGTTAACAATTTATTATGACGTCGTTGTATCAAGCGAAAGAAGACCACACCAGGACATACAATAGTTCTATTGTAAAACCACAGAACATTGAGTGGACACAAAAAGTAAACAGTGATACACTCTACAAACTGTTCTCTATAGTCAATCTATGATTAACACGGGATTAATTAACTATCCCTATACAAATGACAGCTAATTTATGAATCAATTTGAACACAATTTGAAGCACATTTGAAATACGAGTATCTCTGGAATATAATATCGCAAATGGTACACCGACCTCTATAATTAATCTAAGATTTCATTGATAACTTCATAAATTAATTATAGATGTTGATGCACCATTTGTATCACTATTAGTTCCAGAGACACTCGTATCTGCTTACAGCGCCAAAATGGCGTCAATCAGATAGATCCAAAAAATATGGCAGTAGACTCTCTAGTGTTAATCATAGAACTCAATGACACAATATTATGCAGTGTAGCTCCCAGTAGCTTGCTTGAGACCGTCTATCCTCCTAGTGAGGGTCTTCTAACGCTGCGTTTTGAGGTGCGGGATTACACTTAAAGCATGTTGGAATGGTTAGTAAAGTCTTATGTCCTTCTTATGGTTCACGAGGAGACGTTAGGGATCTTTTCGTACCGAAGTCTCATCTGGGAGAAACATCAGAATTCTTCCAGTTCTAAATTCTCCTGTAACCTAAAGTAATCAGAGCTGTACTATACTATTATTTACTTGTTGGAACTCGTAGGACCTGAATTTCGAATTTCAATCATACCGCAATAATTTATAATACATAGTATATACCATACTATCCTGAAAATATTATAATTTGAACACACTGCTACGATAATAAGTAATAACGTCGATATAAAAATATGAATAGAAGATAATATTGCAATGTATGGAGGAGGTTTTATGACTTACGTACCAGACCTTAAATAATAAAAAAAAAACAATTTAATAAAACTCTATTACCTTTTTTCTGTAGTAGCAATATTTGAAGATAGATAGTGTATTTTTTCTCCTTCATTTAACTTAGAAATTTCGCAGACAAAAGTTTATACAGACAAAGATAACAAAGGGTTCAATAAGTACCAGACAGATCGCATAACCACAAAAAATACTGCAAAAACAGTCATTTAAAGGGGTGCATATTTATGAAATTTTCCGAAACGATAGTTTGGAAAAATCCCCACATGTAGTGTAATCACATGAGTAAATAACCAAACAGAGATGCAACTTCATACAATTACATCATAGGATGTCACAAATATGCCGTGTCGTGTACCTACGTGGCCACAAGTAAAATCGGCAAGGCAAAATCGGCTTACGCCAGCTCAGCCAGTGGACACCGGACATACGTGGGACATGTTGAATATTTTTTTCACACTTCGTCTTTAAAAAAAAAATTCTATTAGATGTTACTATTAAAATAGTATTCTATGATATTTATTAAAAAAGAAAGATGACAAATATCTTGCTACTTACTTCAATTTAACTTTTATTTTTCATTTTTATTAAGTTTTATATAGATTTTAGTTTATTTTATTTATGTGTATGTACTATAGACGTCATTATAATTTACTTGGTTACAACCTCAATAAAGTTATAATTAAAAATAGTTATGTTATCAAAAGAAACTTCTCAAGTGAAGTTCGATCGACATTATTTGAATCGCTTTTGGTGCTACTACCACTCTCTAGTGTTGTCAAACCTATTAAATAGGTATAAATTGCGTGCTGGTCTTTGGGAGCTAGGTGTCTGTTCGGTTATTTACTCGCGTGGTGTAATGTACGATATGAGGTCTGGAGGTTGGACCCTCCCACTGTAGACGAATCGCTTTAAAAGCATTGTCTTGTATTTCACGAAATGAGATGTTAAGAGGGTAGTCTTTGAACACGTTTTGTTAGACGCTACTGTTTAGTAGCTCTTAGAGGATCCAATAGTAAAGTTGCGAACTTAAATACTTTGCACTTTTAAGCGTTTAAGACTTTTTCTTTTGTTAACAAATACAGTGTGCATGGTAAAATAAAAGGTAATGTTGTTTTTTAATAAACCTAAGGGCATGGTAGTTTTTTTTATTTTATCTTTTTTACTTCTATCAGTTTCTGTACAGCATCGTACTGGAACGCTAAATCACTTGGCACAACTTTGCTGTTGTATGGTAACTAGTGACGATTGAAGCCTTACGCCAGAAAAGACCAGAAGCAATTTAGAAATTATGAATTCCCAAACTACCCCCGCCTAGAATCGAACTTACAGCCCTCATTATTGCACCAGGAAAGTGGTCCTACTAATATTATAAATGCGAAATTTTGTGAAGATGGATGGATGTTTGTACCTCTTTCACGCCGCAATCAATAAACCGATTTAGAATAGAGATAGCTTATATCCAGGATTAGCACATTTCAATATAATCAAATCGTTTAAACTTGACTAAGATGAAAAACTAACGAAACCAATATTGTTACTAAACATAAAGTCAGCTTTTATTTACACACATATTATTATAATAAAGAATACATTAAGTTGGGTTTTCTGAAGGTTGCTGTAAAGGCCATTATTCAAGCACGTCTGATCAACCTGAACGATGTAACTCTACCCTTAAGGTCTGGTCACACAGCGCGCGGAAGCGACACGCGCGACGCAACGCCTGTGGAAGAACTTTACACTAAACGATTTTAGGCTTTGTAATTCAAAGAATTATTTAATCTTTATTAGTATTCCTGTACCAACACAAACATTTGACTATCGCATCTTTACAATTATAGTGACCTAATTAAAATTCATGTAACTTCGGTTTAAATACATTTAAATTTAATATAATATTACCAATCCATTATAAAAGAACAATATATAAAAATCTGCAAAAAAAACAACTTTTTCTAATAAAACATAGCATAGCATTTTTTTGCTCATTACCTATAGATTGCAATTTTTGAATTAGGTTACTTTAATTCTAAAGGTGCGATATATGCCCATTCGGTTCACTTACCTACTTCTTTCACAGCGAAGTGTGCTTTACTACATCGCAGACATTAGAAAGAGATAGTGAGCTTTGTAAGCTTCGTTTAAGTTTCACATGAATCACATTTATTTTACAACGGATTTCCGGAAGGCCTAAGAACCGCAACGGCGTCGCGTTCTGTCTGTCCAAGCCCTTACTCCACGATTGGAGGCATAAATCGCCCGCAGTGTTTCAACAATAATTGCCACTATAAAGTTCACGGTTGACATGCAAAAAGTAATAAAAAGCGCGTTGCGGCTTTAGCACCATGGCGTCCGGGGCTGCAAAAACGCATAAAACCTACATTACTGCCTGTCACCATTACATTGTATACTTACTTAAATAAAACAAAAATAAAAAAAAAATGTAGCACTATATTGATTGTACAATAATTAACTGCCTCGTTGGTAGTAATTAGCAAGTTCCACTGCAGATAACGAGGTCCCGGGTTCGATTCCCGGGTCGAGCCATAAAATATATTGGGTTTTTTCTGTCAAGAAATACTAAGTACTAGAACAAAGTCAGGAAGTTGACGGTGAGTCACCCCCGTGCTTCGGAGAGCACGTAAAGCTGTCGGTCCTTTACCTGATCTCGTCGTGTCGTGTGCCTGGTCGTGTCGTCCCATCAAACTATGAGAGTAAGGAAAGTGAGAGTACACCTGTGTACATACTTGTGTACTATAATATCTCCCATGTAGATGGTTAATCTCTGTGGAGATTAGCCACCGCGGCCGGATTATTATACAGTAATGAACGGAAAATTAAATTTTTAATTTACATTTGTCTATTTAAATAAATACACAATTCAGAACAAAAAAATAGTCACCCCATAAAGCCCATATTGCATCACCTAAATTGAAAATTCTTCAAAATATTTATAGCTCGCAAACATGCTACCAAAAGCGCTTCAATTTATGCCTTACGTTGCTCCATTCTATATTGCGCGATACACGCAGCCTAAATTACCGCCAGCACCAGGCCAGGAAGGAACATAACTCACACTCCAGCGTTATTAAAGCCTCCCGTTCTCTTTCAATTTACAAACATTTTTGTCTCATTTTCCAAAAGGGTTTTGTTTCATTTACTTCAACTGCACACTGGCCCACCGGTATGACTTTAAGTGGCTGACACAACTTCTGGGTGAGATTTTTTTACACAAAGAAAATAAATTATCCATGTCACGAATCCCAACTACTGGTTTTAAAGGCACAAAGCTACTGCAAGAGTCAGCAAGATAAACTGCATGAGTGATGAAAAATAAGTGAAAGTTCATAAACTGACCTGCTGTAAGTTTACTAAGGTACTATTTCAACGTTATATAAGGGGAAATACACTTGATATCTTCAAAGATTACCTCACGCAGCGTACTCAGGCCGTCAAAATTGGTTCTCACGTTAGCCGGGAGGAGTTTGTCACCTACGGAGTTCCGCAGGGAAGCGTGCTCGGTCCTACCTTGTTTCTTATTTACATAAATAATTTGTGTAAGCTCTCTATCCCAAACACAAAAATAATATCTTATGCTGACGACACAGTTTTGCTTGTTCATGGAAAGGATTGGGACCGGGCCCGCTACCATGCGGAACGGGCTATTGGTATAGTTAGTACGTGGCTCACGAATCACCTACTCACGCTTAACCACATAAAAACCAAATACATGACTTTCTCGGCTAGCGAGAGGTCACAACCAGTGGATACATTCTCACTAAAAATACACAAGTGTCAGACTGCGTGTAGTAACTGTGGATGTCCTAACCTTGATCGGGTATCTGAAATCAAATATCTAGGTATCAATGTTGATAAACTATTACGCTGGAATTCACACATTAACTTGCTCACTCAAAGGATCAGGAAAATTACCTACATCTTTAGAAAGATTACAAAAACGGCTGATGATGATGTTCTGAAGGCGGTGTACTTTGCTTTGATCCAATCTCAGATCGTTTATGGTATATCAGTGTGGGGTGGTTCCTTTGTTACGTTGATGCTTCGCCTTGAAAGAGCTCAAAGAGCTGTACTAAAAGTTATTTGCAGGAAACCTATGCGATATCCTACTCACCTTCTGTATAAGGAATGCTCAGTTCTAACAGTTCGACAGTTATATTTATTAAATTTGCTGCTACGAAAACATGCCGATATCTCAGTCGATATTAATCAGGTACCTATAAAGCGCACAATACATAATGTTTGCTCAGTGAAGCAATATCGGACCGCCTTTGCAAATCGCCATAGCTTTGCTCTTGGTGCACGCCTTTATAATAAAGTTAACAAGATCCTTAATCTGAGTACTGTTAACAAGAGGAAGTACAAGACTACACTAACATCATGGCTTAAATCCCTTAATTATGATAAGACAGAGGAACTACTCAAATTCTTCAAGTAACTGTATATTTATAAGATATCACACGCTTTATGACTAATAACTCTCACGTAATACACTCACTCACTAACACGCACATGCACGCACACGCTCACAGACACACACACACACACACACACACACACACACACACACACACACACACACACACACACACACACACAAACTCACTAATAACTCACTCATTAATAAATAAATATATATATATATACATAATGAAACTGTTAACCATATTAATTTTGTAACTTATAATCTATTTTCTTTAATTAAAATCTATTTGTAATTTATGCTTGTAATGGTCCGGAGGAAGGTGACGACACTCGTAACACAAGTTTACTTAGTACGAGTGTCTAAGCACTCCTTTGTACTAAAATATTATAAAGTGAATTTATTGTAGTAATAATTAAGGAGTAAATCTGTAAAATTTGTTGAAATAAATAAATAAATCTAAAAATAAAAAAAATAAAAATTATATAATTATAATAGCCTATCTATTTATTAATAAAATATACAATACTTAAAGTTAAAATCCTATGCATGTAAGTGAATTTATTTCAAATAGTTCATTTACGAAGAAGAAAAGCTTATTAACGTCACATCAGTTTCTTTCTATGTATCCTTTGCATGGATATAGTTGAGGACTTAGAGAGTGGCATAGGCCGGAAAAACAAAGGATTTCCGCGAGAATTTTGAAAACGAATTTCAAAGCCAAAACTCGAACGGAACGGAGTCGCGGGCGAAGTAGTAACCGTTAAGTAGTAACCACCAACGCGAAGCTAGTAACCATTCGACTAGTAACCATTTTGAAAATCGCGGTGATTTTGAAAATGGTTAGTAATTATTATACCGCTTTGTTTTTTGGTATATACTCGTACATTTTACAGGAACAATCTTGCTACTCTTCTAACACCGCTCCAACTTAACGTGAACGAAGCTGCGTGCAAAATCTAGTCACTAATAATATTGTATCGACGCAGAGTGCAGTGCTCTCTTATTGTAGCTGCTGACAAAAATCGCTAGCTTTTTCGAGTCAGTGCATGTCACCCTTTTTAATACTGAGATTAAAATTGGAAGCCAATAGTAGCTGCGACTCGCTCAGCTTGACCAACGGTTACCAAGTGTGCGTCAGCTGTTAGTCTATGGAATGTAGGTCCTAGCCATTGTTGCCCGCCGCATTGTTATATCCAGGGTGACAGTCGACGAGCTATTTTCATTCACTATTATGCGCCTTTATTATTCTCATTGTGCGACACTTACATTAGGTCTTATTAACGCTCTAATGCACCAGAATAGCACAATACAGGACGCGGCATAGTTTCGCTCTGAAATATTGTGTGAGGTTCAAAGCCTTTCTGTGATTACTAACAGAGTTTTTGTTTAATTGTAAAGCCTGTGTTTTACCCTGTAGGAAGGGTAATTTTTATCTGGTGTATGTAAGTAAGTACGCATTTAGGCATCTAGTCATCTGAAGCCTAAACAGATTGATAGTATAAGTTGTCATAGGTAAGTGAAGTCTCCTTAGATTCGTGCCAAAGAATTGGCTAATTCACTTTAATTCATCTTAGTTGTGGAAATGACATTAAGTGAGTGACGTCACAAAAAACAATATGGCGGACTCTACACTGACGCTAACCCCCTGAATACAAATATATTCTAGCATACATATAATCGTAGGAGCTACGATTACTAAAATATAGTTGGCAGTAGGGATGTTTCCAACTAATCAAACCAACAACTCTTTATGAAACGTCAAAACGTAATATGTATCTATGGGAGCTTGTATGGCATACTTATTTAACTGTGACGTCATAAACATTTTACGCATTGAAGTAGTTTGATCGATGTATAAATTGACAGTGGACGTGTATTTTACTTATTTTAGAAGATCTTGTTAATCATAATTTGAAGAAACAATTTATTTTTACTATAGGCAACATCCCAGTTGTACATTTACTTTTTATTATTTTAATAAATAAAATATATTTATAGGTACTATCTGTACCAATACGTACCGAACCGTGTCTTACTTTCATTATTGCTTCCACGTTTTCATCGGCTGCCAAAACTGCATTCACCATAACAACGAGTGCCAAAAACTTTTCCAAATTATAACTTCCGAAGCCCGTGCACGAGCAAATGAATACAGATATATTCAGTCTATCTTTCCTACAAATATGTATCTATATTGCTGCAAAATATTGCCAGTATAAGTTGAACAAAATCGGGAAAAAAATATTTTAAAATTAAGTTAATTCTTACTGATTACTTACAATTAATAACCTCTATTTAATCTCCTAAAATAAGTTAAATACTCGTCCGCTGTCAGTTCTAATTCTTGAAGCTAAAATGTCGTTAACTACCAAAACCATAATTTCAAACTATGATCCAAGAAGCGGGAATTTATAAAGAAATGACGCCATTTGGTAACTAATTAACGATGTTTTTCATATTGCTATATCAAAAACTACAGCAGTAAGGAGAATACCGATTAGATCGATCGATAGAGAATATTTTTCTAAGTAAGATTGCATAAAAAAAACGTAGGTATTTGACCAAATGTTGGTTAACGACGTTATAGCTTGAGGGCAGAAATAATGTCTGTCGGTAGTTTAACTGGCCAATAACCATAGCGGTTCCCCTAGTCAGAACTCTGAAGTCCTCTTATAATTGCAGGAATAAAATCCCGCTTATTATTTCTAAAAGTTATTTTCCCCCATCGTTAGTAGGGCGACAGCGCCCCCCAGGTGCCGTAGTTCATTAATCTTATTCCCTCTCGTGGAACTCGAAGAATCTTAATTTGAAGTTTCGACGCTCTTCTTTATTAGAACTATGCGAAAAGAATCCACCAGTAGGTATTCATTAAAACGGTATAGGAGCATCGATCTCCAATTTTAGCCATTGTTAAAAATTCTTTTGAGGGATGGCTTACATCTTAATTGTCGGTCATTATATTTTCACGTTTAAGAAATGCCTTATTTATATGGAAAATTGGAGAATATTATTATACTTCACGACTGAAATCCTTACTAATATTATAAGTGTATTTTTTTGTTGGTTTGTTCTTCAATTACGCCGCAGCGGAGAAATGGATTGACATGATTTTTTACAGTTAAGGGTGTGTAGAGAGACAGGCTACATTTTATCCGGTAAAACAAAAGGTTCCCGCGGAATTATACTAATACTAAATGTTGCCGTGTGCAAAGGCTTCTAGAAGTATCGATCTATAGTCTACATAGTTAAAATGGGTACCCTATAAAGTGCCTACTTGAGCGTGTCGACAAACCTAACTTTGTCCAGTACAAACCTGTGGGTTCTTAATGAAGTTTTGGAGTTCCCTCATATTGTTCCACGGCTGACTCCTATGTTCTTGTACCTCCGCCAATTAAATAATTTTGATAGCTTCGAGCGGGATTGAATTGTGCTGGAAAGTAATGTGGGTTGTTCTTACTAGGTACTGTATTATCGATAGGTACTAATATTGTAATATGAATCAAATTTCTACTACACGTATCTATAGATATAGATACTGTACCTAGTTAATTTGCTAATAAATATTAAGTCTAGAATTCTGGATAATAGATTATATTAGATTAAAACGTAATTACGTAGATTCTAGATATAGAACTAAGCTAATCTTACAGGAGGTTATTAATATATTAAACCTATATTACGATGTATTTCTTATCGGTTCTTTTACGATCCTACCACAAGCTTTCAACTAAGCTAATATATTTTTTGAAAAAAAAAAAGGAGTATTTAGTCTCATCTTCTACCAAATCAATCTAGATTGTGGCTTTTATCATAAAGAAGGGTCAGTTCCCATAACCCCTGCAATAAAAGCTTAATAAAAACATTAGAACAATAACGTATAAAAATAAGTACCCACAATTTTATTAAGGCTGGAAATAAATAACAATCATACGCCCTAAAGCTCCATTCCGGTGCCATTACCACATTATAGAGTAATGCTAAATTTTTATTGTCCTCACTTATAGTAATGCGATATTTACTGCGGAGAAAAAGGGCCGAGTTTATTGTTCATGCTCGAGCGGAGACGCTGCATAAACTTAGCAATTTATGCCCGGATGAAACTAGCACGAACATAAAGTGGGAACCGTGGAAAGAATGCAATTCATTTGATATTTTCTTAAATATATAAAAGGACTGACTGTCTGACTGACTCACTGATCTATTAGCGCACAGCTACTGGACCTATACCACTAACCACTGGACGGATCGGGCTGAATTTCATACAGATGGCCTATTATGACGTAGGCATCCGCTAAGAAAGGATTTTTGAAAATGCACCCCCTAAAGGGGTAAAATAGGGGTTTGAAAAATCCAACTTAACGAGAGTGGAGCCACTGCCAAAAGCTAGTTTTTAATATAATAATAATCATCGAGTCTCGTTGATGAATTGAGATGATTATTTTGGGATCACAAGTTGCCCGAGTATCAACCTCGCACCAAAAAACACAGTGTGGACCGACGACGTCAGACGAGTCGTTTAGAGCTACTGGATACAGGCGGCGACGCAAGACATGCTGAAGGTATATGGAAGTGACTATGTCCAGTAGACGTCCATTGGATGATTTTTAATTATTTTTATTCAATGGCAAGATAGTCCTTTACTGCGATCTCACCTGATGGTAAGTGACGATGCAGTCTACAATGGTAGCGGGCTAACTTGGAAGGAGTATGGCAGTGCGCATTCAACCCATACCCCTAATCTGTTTCTACACGCTAAATCGCTTGGCGACATGTCTTTGACGGTAGGGTGGTAACTAGCCACTGCCAAAGCCTCCCACCAGACAAAAAACCAGGTTGATAAAGAAGAATAGAATAATTAAAACTTTAATTAACTCTCGCAGCTATTATCATTTGAGCGACTATAAAATGTCCACTTAAGCTAGCTGAAGCTCAAGCATCCAATTAATTTTTAGTTATATGAGCGATACAGCGTTCGCATTAGCGCCTTTACTAAAAGGAACCCTTTCAGAATCAGGAATTATTACTCTCAAACTAACCAAGCCTAATCTTTCAAAATGCTGTAATCCCTACCTAGCATGGCCTCCACATCATACATGTAATTAATTAATTATACTCGCCTGAGCTTATAAATAAGCGGTAATATCGAAGTAGTCAAAAATTCTGCCTCTTCGGGGGGGTTCGAGGTTTGACTCCCAAGCAGTCATCATTGACTTTTAGAAATTTTTTTATTTATAAAAAAAGACAATAGCCAAGCTGAAGTTGACTAATATCCTCTCCAAATAAGCGAAAAGCTGTGCTAGGAGTACCTAAGTACGACAATAGTGCCACGGTTGAGATTTGAACCTGCGACCTTTCAGACCTATGGGCTATTGAAGCTTTATCGCACATAAAGCAATTTTATTACAATATCTCTCGCTTTAACTTTGAAGGAAAACATCTTTAGGAAACCTACATGCCTGAGTGTTTCTAAGAGGTGTGACAAGACTGCCGATTCGCACTTGCTGGCCAAGTGAAGTTAAGTGAAGTGTCAAGCAGTGGGCTGGCTTTTAGTCATCTCAACCTAACCTGGCTTGAGATGATTAAAATGAACGAATGAAGTTAATCGTTCCTTATACATCCTTCTAACATTTTTGCATATTGAATCCAAATCAGGATCAGGTACAGCCCGTTAAAACAGCTAAAAACAACACAGTTTTCCCTTGAATGTTTCAGACAATGGCTGTTTGAGCTTCGGGGAAAGAGGACATTTTTGCGAACGCCGACCCGCGAAGGCGAAACCCTTACGAGCAGCGTTCATACATATTAACTTGGCTTATCCTTGTTTCACGAGAGCCGGAAATGAAGTTGCCGACTGAATAATTTTGTTCAACTTTTTATAATTTCTAATTAAGTGATAAGCACAAATGGTGAAAATATTATGTTGATAATGCCACAGCCCATGTCATGTTGCTCACAAGAAAATCTACTTTTATAAAATTTGACTAGTGGTACATACAATAAATTATTATTAATAATAGTAGGTACTTATCTAATAACAGAATTCAAAAAAAGTGCTAAATTATTTATTTTATGTAGGCCAACTCGTGACTCTTATGACAAATTAAGGCTACCAACGATTCCAAAAACAGATTCTACTGAGAAGAGCTGCTGCCGGCAAGAAACTTACATTTTAAGGGCAGTTGCACAGATCAAAGTGTTCTTTGTTTCTAAAGTATTCTTTATTTCTAAAGTGTTCGAATTTCGAATTTTAGCTTTCTGAAAATGTTGAGATTTTTCTTAATAATAAAAATCCGTTCAATATTTTTTTGAAGAACGCTTAATATTAACCGTGGGTAACTAGGTTTTACCCACGGCTTAGCTCACGTGAAGTTCGATTTTTCAAACCCCATTTTCACCCCCTTAGAGATAGAATTTTCAAAAATTCTTTCTTAGCGGATGTCTATGTCATAATAGCTATCTGAATGCTAAACAGCCCGATCAGTCTAGTGGTTAACCTGTACATTGATAGATCAGTCAGTCAGTCAGCCACCTTTTCCTTTTACATATTCAGAAGATTTGTTTCATGTATCCTCATGAAGTTTCAATGTAAGTCACCGATTTTCGCTTGCTTCTTAGCCGGTATTGTGTCTCATTGATTCACAAATTCAAAGATAACGGTTCCGCGTCAGCTTTTCTCTCCGGCGTCTCAGCGTGGAATGGTCCACAAAGAGATTCCTCACAGATTGTGCGCTCAGTAGGTGTAAAATTGCATGGATTCCGCATTTTTGTCCATTTCTATTACATTTGAGTTCTGAACTCGCAATCTGAAGCTTAGTAGGAAATACGACTTGTTTGTGTTGTGAATATCTGACGAGAAAGGAAAAATGAAACATGTTATAAATATAGGGTTGAATTTCTAAAAGCGTTCTTGGATGCCAAGTTATTAGATAAATTTAAAGGCGCTACGTTATGTCCAATTCATTCCTAAAGTAAAGTAAAATGAATATAGACAAAAGTTACTAACTTAATTGTAGTCCATAGATTACAAAATCAATGCAAGTGCAATAATAACTTGGGAGTAAGTACACAGTTGTTATTTTCAAAAACCACACGACGAAATGAAATGAAATGAAATGAAATGAAAGTGCTAGTCACACTAATATTATAAAGGCGAAAGTTTGTTTGCGTGTGTGTGTTTGTGGTGTGTGTGTGTGTGTATGTGTGTGTTACTCCTTGACGCCACAACGAATGAACCGATTTGGCTGTAATTTTGAATGGAGATAGCTAATACCCAGGATTAACACATAGCTTACATTTAAGCCCGGAAAATTAAAGGGTTTCCGCGGGAATTTAAAACCTTAATCCATGCAACGTCTAGTGTTAAATAATTCATTTATAATCTTTATACCAAATTAAGTGATGTTTTTGCTAATAGTTGTTCCCAAGTTGTCAAAAAAAGTTTGTTGTTGACATGGCAAGTAATTTTAGTAGGTAAAATCGGGTCAGATATTGCTGCAGAGTGCTTTTAGATGCTCTAATTTAAAGTATTAAGCGATTTTAGATAGGTAGGTACATTCAAATATTGACTTAAAGTTGAGTATCGTGATAATCGTATAAGGAAGCGATTTAAAATATCAATTATTTAAATAATATTTGATTATGAATTCGAAAGTGTGTTAGTTTGTTGGTTTGTCTTTCAATCATGCGGTCACGGAGCAACGGATCGACAAAAAAGGGGTGCACGACAGTTAGCATTGCTCTTATTAGTACCTGATAGTTATATATTTTTTTTTTTTTAATATATAGACTAGCGCTTGACTGCGATCACACCTGATGGTAAGTGAAGATGCGGCCTAAGATGGAACGCGCTTGCCTAGAAGATGCCTATTCACTCTTGATTTGAAGGTACCCAAATTATAGTTTAATATAAATTTTTACATTTATATAATAAAAGGCTACAATTTAAATGCTCACCAAAAGACATTTCCAAAAACTGAAAGCAAAATACCAAATCTCATGAATATCACTTGAAAAATTATGGACTTGCACACAAACTTTTTTTCAATTTGCAAACAATTCTTTCTTAGTGAGTGCTTACGTCTAAAAGGAACTAACTCTCAAAACAAGCTTTTAACTCCCATGGCAGTGTGTTGATAGATCAGTGAGTCAGTTAGTTAGGACAAGTCTTTTTATAGGCACTACTAGCTGATTCTCGCGACGTCCTTCGCGTGGACTTAGTTTTTAAAATCCCTTCCATTTTCCAGGATAAGAAGTGACCTACGTCACTCTCCAGATCCTGAACTACACCCATGCAAAAAATCACGCTGGTCCGTCGCTCTGCTGCAGTGTGATTTAGGACAAACCAACATACCAACAAACCATCAAATCAACAAACCAACAAACAAACACACTTTCGCATCACATCACACTCTTCACACGATAATATATAAATTATAAAGGCGAAAGTTCGTATGTGTATGTATGTGTATGTTTGTTACTCCTTCACGCCACAACGAATGAAGCGATTTGGCTGAAATTTGGAATGGAGATAGCTCATACCTAGGATTAAAACATAGGCTACATTTTATCCCCGAAAGTTACAGAGTTCCCATGGGAATCGAAAAACCTTGATCCAGGACGAAGTCGCGGGGATCGTCTAGTTTATCTAAATATATAAAAGGCAAAGGTGACTGACTGACTGACTGACTGACTGACTGACTGACTGACTGATCTATCAACGCACAGCTCTAACCACTGGACCGATCGAGCTGAAAATTAGCATACAGGTAGCTTTGATGACGTAGTCATCCACTAAGAAAGGATTTTTCAAAATTCAACCCCGAAGGAGGTAAAATAGGAGTTTAAAAAATCGAACCTAACGTGAGCGAAGCCGCGGATTAAAGCTAGTTTATAATATAAGTAAGGAAGTAAGGATAGATTATCGCTTAAGCTTATGAATCGAGGCAAGAGCCAATTGCAAACTGTTAAGCCAATGTTACAACAGATTGCCGCTTTCATTCTCGCCGCGATGCACAGCGGCGGTTCTACGCGGCGCTGGGTTGAACGCAATATGCAACCGTATGCATGTGAGAACGGAAATATCACACTAAAGACTTGGCGATACTAATTGCGTGACGGAAATAGCCCAGCGGTTAAAGGTGCGGACTCAAAACTGAAAGGTCGCAGGTTCGAACCCCACCCGTTGCGCTATTGTCCCACCCACTCCTAGCATAAGCTCTTCGCTTATTTGGAGGGGATAGGAGGATATTAGTCAACTTCAGCTTGGCCAATGTTCTTTAAAAAAAATAGTCGCGGTTCTTTATTCAAGGAACTTTATGAAGGCAAACATCATCCTTAGTCTTCTACTGAAGGCTTCGGATGTGGCTAGTTATCTAAGACTAGTAATATAAGATTTAATTCGATTGGTCGTATTCATATTCGATTAGCGTCATAGTGAAATGAACCATAAATCATTGAATTAGAGCTCAATTTCGTGCATGCATTCGTATAATATATTCGTATATATGCATATACGAATACGCGTATATAGATACGATCCAAATTCAAATCGGTTGTACTGAATTTATTTCATATATACAATATTCAATGGTTATTTTACTTTGACGCTAATGTCATCGAATACGAATACATCAATCGAATTAAATCTTATACTAACCCTACAAAACAACCAATAGGTACGAGTTGAGCATGAGCAGGTCACTTATAACTTCAAAAAGTGGTCGATGTGTACGTGACGTGTATTCTTGATTAATAACCAGTTACGAAAAGACGAAGTGTTTTTTTTATTTCGTATCTGGTTACGAAAAATAGTTGCCAACGTGGATGGAAGGGTCTAGTTTGTTGTCCTGCTGTTACTGCCGGCACGCTTTGTGTTTGTCCAAGCCTTAAGCTTCGCGTACAAGCAATTTTCATATTACTAGGCTTTGACGTAGAACAGTCCCAGTGTTTAAGCTCTAACCCAGATTTAACAGTTGTAGCTTTTACACAGAGGGAATATTACCTGGGATTTGGTTCTCCTAAACATAAAATGAAAGTAGAGTGCATTTCGTGATGTCCAACTTTACACTTCGTCATAAAAGAAAAAATGTTTGATGGTCATAAAATGCGTTTACGTAAAATAATAATGTCCTCCCGACCGAATCCGGCCACGGCGGCCAATCTCCACCATGATTAGCCATCTGCACGGGAGATATTATAGTGCACAAGTCTGTGCGCAAACACATACGGATTTTCCGTCCGATGGGACGAAAAATCTGACAGGACCGGAGAGAGATCAGGCGCTGAACCGGCGGCTTTACGTGCTCTCCGAAGCACGGGGGTGACTCGCCGCCAACTTCCTAACTCCGGGCTACTGAAAATTTCTTGACAGAAAAACCCAATACATTTTCTGACCCGACCCGGAAACCGAACCCGGGACCTCGTCATTCTCAATAGAACTTGCTAAGCAGTATACCAACGAGGCAGTGCCATTAAGCAAGTAGTTGTTACTTAAAAGCCATTTCTATGATTCTTTACACTGGACACTAAGGCACCAGAACTAGTCAAAAATAAAGACCACCATGTCCACAATCATAATAAATCATGGAGTAATCAATTTTTTTGTTTCAAGTAATAAATATATACAGAAAGAAAAAAAAATTAAAGTATGTATTTGAGTTATCATTCAAATAATAGTAATTTATGAGCTTAGTATGGGGCAGTTATTTCTAAATGATAGACAAGTAGGTACTTCAATTTTATTTATATGTAAGTATAGATAAGCGAACTTAATAAGAATTCCCGGATGGTAAAACTTTGACTGTAATAAAACCCCTCTGTTGTTAAGACTTTGTTAAGGATACAAGTATATAGTTTAGAAATAGCGGATTTACTACCCAAGTTTATTATTCTTATGTGTCCCAAGCAACTACAGCAACGTATAAAATCCACACGAAAGTGTGACACAAAGGAATCGTTAAGAGCTACGAAAAGGAGATGACTACGAGTTCAGTTTTCGCCTTTGGTAAAATAAATAATTTACAAGATATGCAGTCCCATAAAGTCAATGAAAAATAAGCTTTCAAGACACATTGATTAATTTTATTTTTAAGCTATTGCATAGCTTCTATCGCGGGCCAGCGTGGAGACCGAATCCAGAAATTCCGTAACGAAAATAACCTGACACGGGACTCCTCTACGGTGAACCGCTAGATGGCGTTGATAAAAAATGCTATGCAATAGCTTTACCTCGGCAGTCCCCGAGTGCCACACGTCTTTTTTTCTTCTAAATGAAAAAATCTTCTAGGGGTAGATCGTGAAGCGGATACTACTCCTCTACTGAACCTACCTAAGGCCTATTGACCTTTGACGAGAATGCCTAAAATTGTACATAAGTATTTTGAAAAAATATTTTCACAGCGTTGTGTAGAGCCGAAATGGTAAAAATGTCTCGTTACAAAGGACTAAAAGCGAGCGTTACGAAGCGTTAGCCCGTAGCAGATCGTTAACTGCAGCTTCAATGCAAGAGTTACTCTCTGAAAGCTGTTGCACAACTGCTATTATCTAGATTTTTGAGTTGTTCAGAATAAAAGAAATGGCATTCTCAACTTTTTTTGTGATAAAAAAAATTGCCACTTAAGGTGAGGAAGTTCAAAAAATAGAATACAATATTTTAATTTGTACAAAATGGACGTGGAATAAATTAACCACCTTTATATGCTACCCTTTATGATAACAATAAATAATTATAAATTTTTTGGCAAAAAAAATTAAGCGTAATTACCTATATGAAATACCTAGAAAAAAGCTTAAGTATCTCTAAAATAATCTAGTTTATCCAAAGTTTTTAAAATAGACCGTTAGGAGTGCTGAATTTTCACTATTTCTATTTCTAGCTAACTCTAGTGGCCGAGTTTTAATGAAAAGAGTACGTAAACACACGAAATTATAAAGTTCTTGCTTACATTAAAATTTTACATAAAAATCGACCTCGTTTCCTACAAATATGCGACATTCATTCAAATTTTATATTCATCAGAGATTGCAGCCTGAATTAAGAGGAAACAGGTCAAGAGTCGATACATACTTACATACGTTGATCAATTTATATGGAAGTACTACATACATACTATATGAATACGAACGACGAAGTCATTACACCAAGCTTGCAGACTTGTTTTACTTTTTTTTTATATGAATAGCGGGCAAACGAGCTGGTGGGGTCACCTGATGTAAAGTGATTACCGCCGCCCATGAACACTTGTAGTACCAGATCATCAACAAATATGACAACATCAAACATTTTTGATCAACAAATATGTATTAGGAGTACTAAAATTAAGATATTTTCTAACCAAACCGGTGGTAGAGTCTTGATCTCTCATAAGACCAATTTGGCCTACATGAAATAATTTGAATTTAAAAAAAAAAAAAAATATTTTAACTGGTATCTACACAATAGTGTAGAAAAAAAAATCTTGATCAAAGAGAGCGTGATAATAGTCACGCTCTCTTTGAGGAAGAATTTTTTTTTTTTTAATTTTTTAAAGGTTTTAGCTTTTAAAAGGTTTTTCCCACGTATGTCACTTTTTACGTGTTCAGTCAAAGTAGGTAACCTCTTAAACTTATGAAGTGTCTTTACAAGAGCAAAAATATTGGTATTTTGATTATTACGTACTTCCCTTAGAGATAATACTTCAATGGAATTTTTCGATAACCATTGGTATTCCAATTGCACAAACAAAATATTGCATTATACAGTCCTATTGAAAATGCATTCCATAGGGACGGTTAGGTTAGGGGACTGTACAGAGCAATAAACCAAACTACTTATAATAGATAATAATAATAATTTTTTTGGAGGAAAGGATCCGCGTTGTAACTTTGGACCACACAATACGAAATCTTTATTATTTTTAAATCTATATCCGATTATGTGTATAAATATAATAAACCGATGTATCCGAGCTTATAAAATAAAATCCATACATTGCGATAAAAAGTTTAAAAAGTGTAACTCGACTATGGAAAATTGAATGTAACATTCGCCATATTGATTTTGTTTGTATAAATGTAGCCTATGTCACCCGGACTATGGTAATGAATCTATATGAAATATACGCATAGACTGCTAAAATCATAACATTTTCTTTTACCTTTGCTGTAGGCGGATAAAAAGTATTTGACAGGCAAATGTGTCAAAAGGAACAAACAGCTGCAGGGTGGTAAAAGATCATTAGTTTCTGATCTGTTACCGACTTGCTGCTGCCTGTATTGGACCATGAATATTGCTGTCTCTGTTTCAGGATTCATACATAATTTATATACTTAATAATTTCATTGGTACTATATACTTATTATTAATTTCTTGAGCCACTATTAGAGCCACTTGAGACATAATAATTACTCAAGCAACGTTTTAAAAATTAAAAAGATAGGTATTTGCAATGAACGTAGCTTTGTTTTACCCTCTATTACTAGGTACCTGTCTGCACTTAAGTATTACCTTACTATAATATTAGTACCTTACTAATATTATAGTAATTGCTCAAGTTAAATTCGATTTTTCAAACCTCTACTTTACTCATGGGGGTATATGGATTTCTGAAAATTCAACCCTTCCATAAGGGTTGAATTTTCATAAATCCTTTCTCAGCTTATAAAATGATTTCGTATTTCCAACCCAGATTCTGGCGATTCATTGCTCTATGACGCGGAGTTTTCGTGCCCTTACCACTGTCAACGTATAACCCCTGCGTCATCTAGGGTTAAGAAGTCGCTCAAAGACGGAAAGTAATAAACGAGTTTGCATTTACGATTCGATTTGCGCGTGAAAGTTTGGCTTATTGATTGTCGGCGCCAGTTTGGGTTGCACTTAAAACTTCGAGAAGTGCTTCTGACGTGGCAACTGGATTTGACTTTACGTACAGCGTGTTTCTGTTAATTTTTCATAGCTTTAGTTTTTTATAACCCAGCATTTACTAGTATATAAACTTTATATTGAGAACTAAATGTTGAGTTTTTATAAAAAGACTGACTCAGTGTAAAATGTATTATAATGAGAACTTTTTTATTCGACGACAAGAAATGGAGTTACGGCAATCTCGCCTGATGATAAGTGACGATGCAGTCTAAAATGGTAGTGGGATAACTTCGAAGGAACAAGGAACAGTGTAAATGGGTGTAGAAATCAGTTTGGGATATCGTAACCCTAAATGATCCCTAATCGGTTTCTACACGCCTAACGCTATAGATATGGTCCTAGAACATCTAAATAATAATAGATACATAAAAGGAAAAGTTACCTGACTGACTGATTGACTGATCGATTGATTGAACGCACATCTCAAATCACTGGACGGATCGGGCTAAAAATTTGCTATTATGACGTAAATATCGGCTAAAAAAGGATTTTTGGAAAATTCAATCCCTAAAAGGGTATAATAGGGATTCGAAAAATCGAAGTTAAAGACGTGAGCGAAGCCGAAGGCAAAAGCAAGTTTAAAATAAATATCCTTAATAAAAGTATAAAGGACTTGTGCTCACTAACATAGCTTTAAATTCACGAAAACCTAGATATTATGCAAACTTTTGCTAGGAACACAGCTGTTGTATTTTGTGGTTAAACTGTAGAACTGCACCGCGACAGGTTTGTAAATTGTACTTTGTACTACATTGAATTACATTTGCAACCTGTATAATTCGCTTTCATTGTAAAAGTTTTGTACGACAAAGTTTTGTATTAAAATTAAAGCAATATCTACATATTTTTTGTCATATTTACTACCCTTACCCAACTGGCTACTTAAAGTTATCTTTAGTGGTTGCATATTTGTGTGTTTCTGTGGCATCATAGGCCTCGAACAGATGAACCGATTTTGATTTTGTTTGTTTTGTTTCAAAGGTGAATTAGTCGGTAGTGTTCTTAGTTATGTTTGATGAAAATCGGTCTAAGATGGCCGCCGCCACAAAATGGCGGATAACATAAATTTTAACGATTACTGGCTAGCGACAAGGATATTTTAACATGTCGGGGATGTTTTAAATTTTTAATTTACACTTGTTGTATTTAATTTTATTTCTTTATTTAGCAGCAAGTAAGTGCGCAAGATCGATTTTTTTCTTATAGTTACGAGTGGATCCAAACAGGAAACTGTAATCTTACAAATTCTGAACATTGCTTAGCAGAAATTAACTTCATTAATCTCAACCACTGAGCTCTGTAATTAATCTAGGATTAACACAGGAGAGACTGCTGTCCTACCTGGTTTTGGACCTACTTGATTGACGCCATTTTGAATTTGATTGACGCCATTTTGGCGCTGTAAGCACTAAGCAGATACGAATGTCTCTGGAATTAATAGGTAATATCGCAAATGGCGCACCGACCACGTGCTGTATGATTTCATAGATTTATTGTAGAGGTCGGTGCGCCACTTGCAATATTATTAGTTCCTGAATACAATCGAAATAAAATACATCTTTTAAATTTATTTTGGCGATCAAAATATCAGCCCTTATTAAGTTATTAGCCAATCTCAAGATTCTCTGCCAAAGAGTTATAAAGCCTACTCAGTTGTAAGATTTCAATGGGAGTCAAATTACGCATAATTACAGCGCTACGGTGGAGCCAGTCCTCGGACGACGCGTCTCGCAGCTTGTTAATTGTGGAACAGAGGCTATTGCCGCTCCATAAATCTCCGTCGACTTAACGTCGGCACTGTGAAATATTAACCGCACGCCGGTTTTGACGCCCGGCCCCAGATACATCCAGCCTAGGCGAATAAACCATAAAACGCCACTGGAAGGATACGGCAAACTAAAAGTGTCAAGACTGATTGACGGAGTCACTGAATGAATACACTACATCACCACTTACCACCAAATCAAGCCAAGGGTAGTGGTGGATTTAATAGCAGGCTGAGTAGGCTGCAGGTTTCAGGGGCGGCAAAGGGGCCAAAAATTTTTGTAAGACAGATTTTATTTGTGGTGTGGGAACGTGTGGCATTCCGCATGACCGACATGCGAAACGTTTTCCAAACTTGGATATATAGCAGTTCGCATGGCCAGCGTCAAATTCTTCGGGTGAGAGAAGCTTTTCTTGCATAAAATGGGTGAAATAGTACATTGTTACCTTAGGGATGAAAGTAACTTATTTAGTCCCGAGACGGGGTTTGGCGCCCGAGCGTAGCGAGGGGGCCTATAGTTCGAGGGACTAAATAAGTCTTTATCCCGAGGTAAACACTGTGCTTTTCATTACGAATATAAGGAAAGTCAAAATAAAAATAGAAATTAGCTAATTTAGCTTTTTAATAGTCAAGTATTGTCTATGATTGTCTATGAATGTCTATGAATCAGTTGTCTTTACTTTATGAATAAAGTCTATCTTTCTTCTTATCTATGGATGCACTCGGGTATGTCGTGTTTCATTTGAATTCCAATAAAAATGTGACAACTAGTTTTTTTTAATTATTTGACAGCTGTCAGTTGAAAACGATTCTCCCTAAGGCTGAAAAGTATTACTTTCAACCAGCTTCTCAGGCAACTTCAGACCTACTTTCCGTGTATGAGTAATGAAAAATTATTTATCTACATCGATATAAGGCGGTAAAATTTGAATAGCCTACTAGCAGCAAAACTATAAATCTGCCACTAGTCAAGGGTTAACCATGTCTCTTCTGTTTTTCATTACATGATTTCTTTCCGCAAGGAGACGATGTCTATCCGTTTTACGTGGGGTTATTTATCCAGTTATCGCATAAAAAAAATGTAATACCTGAGTCAAAATCACTTCCAGCGTAATTCTGTACACAGATCTGTGTTAGCAAATGTGTCTACTGTGCATACTGTCGCTGCGTAGGAAGGGTGCTTTCACATCAATCAAGGAATTAGAGACCTAATCTCATTTGTCCTATTACCCTCAGCCCCTGGCGTTAAGGCGTAAGCATGAACCATCACAATGTGCAACATACCTATTACATAATATTAATCTTTCTTTTTTAAATTCAAGCTGATGAAACTTGATTATGCTGATTATATCAGTTAAAAACACTCTTAGACTATTATGGTAATACACGTTGTTAATTAATAAGTGTTAAAATAATTATATAATAACGGATTAAAAAATCGAGTCGTCTTTCAAAATTCATCGTTTGCAAGTTTACGTACCTACTTGTTATACTGAAACTTATAAACTGAAAAGGAGGCCAAAGTAACCTATAAGCCTATCACCGTTGAGTAGGTACCTATCCACATCAGCATATGGAAAAAGCAAGGGCTCAAACATTTTCGAACAAAAATAAAACCCACATCAACGCCAAAATAAACGAGTTCAAATTATTACAGTTGAGGAATTCACGAAACCGAAGTCTCTGGAAATGGTACGTCATTTTAAGTTCGTACCGAACTCCCAATCAAGCCTGCCTCATTACAAATAGCTGCATTTGTAGATACGTATGTTTATCTTCGCCCGAACCCATACATTGCGTTCACAAAGTGAAGTAGGTAACGTCGTCTGCCAAAATCACACACTGTATAAATTAAGCAACGCCGCCTGTGAACCGACTCTTGACCCGTTTCGTTACTCGTGAATTCTGACTACAACCTCTACTGAATACGCCATTTAAATGAATGTCACACACAGTGACACAGGTTTGCTTAAAGCACTGCAAATTCATTTAGAACGTTGCACGCTACAGTATTTTTTTACGAAAAACCTTGCGGGATAATTATATGATGTTATAGTTGTTTTTTTGTTTAAGTTATCAGAATAATGAGAGCAGTAATAGTCTAATGGTTAAGGACTGTGGGCCCCTATTCAAAGGGTCGTTGGTTCGATCCTCGACACTTCTGATTTTTCGGAGGGATGTGAGTTTAAGCAAATAAATATCATATGTTTTAACGGTGAAGGAACATCGTGAGGAAGCCTGCACTCCTGAGAGTTCTCCATAATTGGTGTATAATAAAGAATTTTCTTTCCTATTCTATTTCATTAGGTTTTTTTTGTAATTGGATATTTGACTGTTCCGTCTCTTTCTAAAAGGAAATTTTCTATGGGGTTTTTCTATGGGGTTACTGAATCGTGACGTTATGTTGCAATAGCGCTCTCTTTTTCTAAAAGGAAACTTAAAATCTTTATATCTTCGAGACTACTTAAGATATTGGAAACAGAAAAATAACATTGTGTTACAATATTAACCCTTTCCCTGTCCCATGAATCACATGTGAACATGGTCATTGTTCTACTATTGTGTCTGTTAAGAACCTTTATTTTAAGAATTTAAAAATTTTTTATCAAACACCCAATTCTCTACTTGTTGTTGTCATGCTACGCTTTGCCGTTCAAGTCACGGCTGCAAAAGCTAAAAAACTTTGTTGCCAGCCCGCAAGTGTACACAATGTATTGCATCGCAAACTATAAACGAACCCTAGCACCAGCCAAAGTGCCTTTAAAGTGTTTTGTTGAAACTTGGCGCTGAGTTGCATTCTATGCTCGTTACAGCATGGAAGCCTCGCAGCGTGCCAGCTAACTCCGGTTTATGCGATGGAGCGTTTACAGTAACATCTTGTTGGTGTTCCCAAACATCTACATTAGGTATACATACATGGTAAATGTCATACTGTTCCCATTTGTAGTATAGTACGTTTATCTGACGAAGTTACAGGCGCTTTACTTGTGTTTACGTTGTGTACACACACAACCATAAGCCACGAGCCCTCGTGAAATAAAAGAACTATAACTTTGCAAGATAAGCCACGGGGTCACTAGCTCAAAATCTTATTACGAAATCTATATTAGGTATCCATTGAAATAAATGAAACTGTAATTTCTATCTGTGTGACTGAGATTGTTAAGTGTTTGAAGTTTTTTCTACTCTCAAGAAGCCATGATATTCTTTGAAAATAACGAAATGCCATTTACACTTTAAGGTCAATAAAAAAACTCAGACTACTTGTATAACATAAGAACACACTAATTATTTATTACTGTAACTAGATTTAACCAGAATCAACTTGTTTAATTTGAAACGCCCGTTTTGATTTAGCTTCAGTTTTAACGCGAGCCGCGTACCGTTTAAGAATAAATGGGGTGTCAGGTACAATGTTCATAACTTTAACTTTACCATATACAGTTGTAGCTGTGTTCCGGATAGGGTATAAGCCTATTAACTCGAATTCGGCCTGGTGCAGGGAGATGCCATATACTAGAGGCGGTAATGTTTCGAAAAACGACCTCAACCAGACTGGTAAAAAAGGGACAGATTGTGCGTGTGTGTGAGTAAAAAGTTATTTTGCTAGTTTGATGGTTACAGTTAGTCTGACACTCTAGCTAAAATGCACTATTGCAGTAATAATTCAGATTCCTGCTAAAATCAGTTCGATTTTAATTCATTAATAACCTTAACGCGTACTGATTCTATATTTAATCACGTAGATATTCTATGATTTTCATTCGATCTTCTTTTCTAGGATTATGGCTTTTCTCTAAATTGTATTAAATAATGGACTACATCTTCGTAAATTTAGGGTGGCCATATTGGAGCTAGTTGTTTTTGACGCCTCTTTTTAATGATAATCCGATACTCAAGTTTAAATCAAGTTACATACTTTAATTACGTAGGTACGTAAATCTGTTATTTGGTATGAAATTGCTAAAATATGATCATGTTTTCTCAAAAATTAATTTTCGTACTAAATGACAGATTTACGCACTGTCAACGTGAAAACACCCAGGGCTCTACATCTCTACGATCTATAACTCTCATTTTGGTCTGGCCCATAAACTTAGTGAACAAATGCACTAAGCGCACGCTGGGGTACGTATCTGAATGCGTGAACACTATTTCGACGTCGTTTCAGCCATAACTTTCGGGTAATATATGAATGCATTGTGATACGGAACGCCACCCGTTCGGATATTACGGGCTCCGAGTGAGAACGATTTTTAGGTGCTACTATACAAGGTAGGTATTGTATCTACGCTATAGACAAAAGCCAAAACACTGGCGTTCCTAGGTTTGACCCGATTTCGACAAAACCTGTCAAAATAACAATGCATTTAGATACAGGGATACTTTTTTAACCTGTACTATCAAGGATACTATCTACTACCAAGAAATTTTTACGACCAAAATCAACGCGAATGAAATCGCGGCCATCAGGCTAATCCCTACTATTACAAATAAGAAAGTGTGTTTGTTTGATAATTTGTCCTTCAATCACGCAGAAACAGAGCAACAGATATTATATATTGATATGAGACTTTGTATAAGTATAGAGGACTTGGAGAGTAACTTAGGCTATCTTTTCTTTCAGCAAAAAACAAGAGTTCTATTAAGGAGCATTAGATGATTACTAGCTTATTATATCATATTAATATAAATAACAGTAAATACGTAAATATTTAGCTACATTATGTGTAATGTTGATGTACAATATTTGCTACGTAATACGTGCACGAAGCTAAACATTTTAAACAGAATTTTACTCGCGGGGTTTAATAGCTAATTTCTTAGTGGGGTAACTCTAAGAAATTACAGTGGATAATGCGAAAGCTCTTACATGAATAAAATGTTAGTGCTCCTCCCAGAAAAGAAACCCACGACGCCACAGTTTATTTTTTATTCAAAAAAAGCTCTCTACCCGATTGCCTTCTATGTCCTAGTGCCTTCTAGTTTTATTATACAAAAGATTCGTTTAGTGAGTATTTTTTGCTTGCATTGCCTCAATCGCTTCGTAATATTATTGTTGTTAAAATAATATAAAAGGTATATACTGGGTGTTAAGGACATATTTACGAAAACTTTATGAATATAATAATAATGAATTTAAAATATATAATGCCTATAATTAAATTAAAAGTGCCACTTATCTTGGACATGATAAGTATTGTAATTCTTGAGCAAGCAATGTACCGCTTTCAGGAAGCGCAATGTTGGCAGACCCCCCCGCTAGGTGGACCGACGACATCAAACAAGTCGCAGGGAGTCGATGGATTCATGCGGCGCAAGACCTCGGTCTTAGGTCTCTCACATGGACTTCCAAAGGCCGAGGCATGTGGAAGTCCATAGCGGACGTTAATCGGTTGATAAAGAAGAGAAAGAAAAATGTATCACGAACTACACAGTGCGTTGAACTTTTGATAAACAGCTGATCACGTGCGAATCATACATTGCTGATTTGTGTTACTGTTAAATATTGTCATTTGTTGTTTTTTCAATTCAAATCAAGTTGAGTTTAAAAGACTGATGAAAAATTCCAAGGCTAAGCGACTCAAAATCATTTGTACTGAATCCCTGGTTTCAGTTTTAGCATATCCATTACAACCTGTATATTGAAGTAGGTTTTTTTTTCTTTGTCTACCACACATCGGTTCAATAGATGGTAAATTGGTGTCGGAGAAACCTAGCTCAATAGTTTCTGAGCACACTGAAGTATTACGAGACAAACTGGGTACTACAATTTTATTTGTAACTAGCGAACCCGACAGACGTTGTCCTGTCTTAACTATGAATATTGAAACTCTTTGACGAAATTGGCAGCACGCATTCTGTCAATGTTAGGTCAAACGCCATAAGGTTACATCAAAAAAGTTTGAATTGTAAAAGCGGTTACATTAGAAATAATTTAATATGGTGGTTAATATTTCTTAAATTTTCTAATTTTCCGCGCAAAATTCTTAATTTTTTCTTTCATAAGAACCTTCTCCTAACAATAACAAACACAATAAAAAAAGAATTAGCGAAATCGGTCCAGCCGTTCACGCGTGATGCGCTTACCAACACATTAAGCGATTCATTTTTATATATAGAGATAGATAGTAGAGTCAACAACCTAGTGACACTTTCGAAAGCCGTATATAAACAACATTTCTCTAATAAAACATAATAAGCTTATAAAACCGCTATATAATCGCGGAGGGTAACCTCCCGAATCCCTCTGGAACCATTCTACATTGCTCGCCCCGAAAATTACTCGACCAACGTAATTTTGAGGTTTTCTTTGTTATTCTTTGAGGCCTCTCGAGAATCGCGACGTTATGATCTCATTCTGAGTTATGAGAAAAATCTCTAAGGAGGTCCCCGCTGGCGGAATGATTGTCCCCAAAATTAGGTGCTTACTGAGAATTATGGTTATATCATTTGTACCCCCAAATTTTGGTACGTTCTTTAACTTAACGAGATTGAAAACTTCTGGTCGGATTAAATTTTTTAAACAATGTAGGCTTGTTTTTAAAAACTGTACCTTTATAATTGGACCACACAGGTCAAAACCTGGAAATGTAATTAAAATAAACGACTGAGGGTTTAAGAACACAGATATTTTCTTAGAAAGTTGACATGGTTGTGAAACTAGCAACAAATCCAACGGGTAGGTACCCATACACTATACATGCAGTAACAAACACGTCTTAAAAGAGTTTCGTCCGATGTATACGGACTATGGATGCGCGAGAAATATTTTCTACCGAATTTTGAGGTTCCCCTGCCGATGCCCTGCGGAAAAATTACCTATCACGGTGACAGAATACATAAACTCTTTCTTTTGAAGTCGGGAAATAGTTTAATATCCTTGGAAATCGATTACAAACAGCAACCGAAGTGAAAACTCACTAGAGTGAAAAATTACGTTTTCCATTAACATAACCTTTGAATAACAAAATTATTGAGTGCTGAAACATGAAATCCAGAAAGCAATCGCCTTGAATATACGAGAATCGTACTGACTCGTAGGGAAAGAGATTCACGCTTATATTAGGTACCTACTCGTAGAAATACATTTTAAGAACGTTAAAACGTACTTCCTGTCATTATCAATGTCATTAAGATTAACTGGCTAGTTGGTCCAGTGGTCAGCGTGTTCGACGAGGTCCCAGGTTCGATTCCCGAGAAGGGCCAAAAAATTTATTGGTTTTTCTGTCAAAGAAATTCTCAGTACTACTAGCCCGGAGTTAGGAAGTTGCCTCGGAAAGCACGTAAAGCACGGACCTGCGCCTGAACGTTCTCCGGTCAGTTACTACATTTTCCATAATATTATAAAATACGCGAAAGTGTGTTTGTTGGTTGGTTTGTCCTTCAATCACGCAGCATTGGAGTAAAGGATCGGAGATATTTTTTACATGGACAATGAGGACCTGGAGAGTGACATAAGCCGCTTTTTATACCAGAAAAACAGAAACTTGTCCCCGGATTTTTGAAAAGCTAATTCCATGCGGACGAAGCCGCAGGCAAAAGCTAGTTTACTCTAAATACGAGTATGTACACCTAAATCGTATTTCTAGCTAATATAAGTTTAGATAGGTTCGGAACTGAAATGTGAGAGCAGTGGACAAAAATGCGGATATCCGTGCAATTTTACACCGAGCGAGCTCACAATCTGTGAAGAATCTCTTTGTGTGCCATTCCTCGTTGAGACTTTGTGGAGGAAATCTGCCGCGGAACCGTTATCTTTGGATTTGTTTTCCCACAATGTCCACTTGAATAAATGGAAAGCGGGATCGAAATAAATTCTCTTGTTATTTATTTCTCTTATATTTACTTAGAAAGACACAAAAAAAACGTAGAGAAAATGTAGAATGTATTTTTATTATTTTGTGTAGGGATCATACTGTATGACTTTTACTACGATGGTCGTAAAACGTATTATGCCCTATCGCAGACAAAGACAAGCGATAGGTAAATGTCGCTCAACCGAAAATCGGTAAAACAACAACGAAATGAGAACGAAGTTATACTCTAGTCTAATAAATAATAGAGGTATGGGTTTAAGTATAATAATTGCCATACCCCCTTCCAACTGATCTTGGACTTGTCACTAACCATTAGGGTGAGATCGCAATCGAGGGCTATATTGTCATCAAATAAAATGAAAAAATAAAAGATGGTATCACACATAAATATTATCTTCTAGTACGAGTATAAAGCAAAATTATTCCAACGACTTGTTCGCTTCCGTACGTTTCATAGAACTTGGATACCCGAGTTAATATGTATGAATGCTCGAAGTGGGTGCCTCGCGGATCCTTGTTCGCCAAAATGTCGTCTTCCTTTATAATTCAGCGACACCCGCACCGTACAAACAGACGCCGCGTCTGAAACATGCAAGGCCGTCATGTGGTTTGTACACGTTTCGTATCTCATTTAAAATTATCGATAACATCCACAACTGAGAACACATTATTTCATCGAAATAATAATATTCATGTTATCCTTTCTTAGATTTTTTGAATAGTATGTTTTTAAATGTTATTATAGGTCTCAACTGGATGTCCACAGCTTGATATACCTACTCGTAAATCTTTTAAAGTTGAATTAACAAAATTGTATACATTAAAAAAGTATTATAACAGAAATATCACACTGATTACTGGGACGAGGAAATAAATTAAATATTAATATAATTAGACAAGTACTTTTTTCATTAATAAAAAAGTCCATTAGAGGTAGGTACTTTATAATGAAGTCAATGGTTCATTAATTAACTCTCCCAGAATTAAAAGGCACACAAAAGTAAAATAAAAAGAGTAAGCACCTACGTGTTCCAAGTTCCAACAGCAATCGTTGTAACATTCAGCCCTAAAGGTTTTCGTGAAGCGGGACCGGCGTTGCTCTCGTGAATAAATTCTACCAATTCCGACATACTTTTTACGATTTGAATGAAGTATGAAGTACGTGCGGAAAGCTCGTTTTACTACGTCGAAAATAAAACTCCTAATGAACAAACTTTATCGACCCTAATAAAAAGGTATAAGGCTACTTAAAACGTCGGGCGCCTTGGATTTCACAAATTGTCGTTAGCTTATTTTATAGTCCTTGGCATATATATAATAGACACGTGATAGTGAAATCAGATAGGCATTGTATTTACTCGGCTATATTTATTTTAAAAAATAACAGGAATAATACTTCATAAATGTTGTAGCTTTGGTTCCACATCACGCCACCAAAAGACATTACAAACAAGCGCAGTGTGGCTCTCCATCGCGTTGGACACACGTTGAGCGATATTATAAAGAGAGTGGCCGGATACGGCAGTCTACGTTCCTGAAATGACTGCACTAAATATTAGGATAGGATTATATCAAACACTGGACGTCCACAGACTATTGAAAAGAGCAACCGCCGAGTTTCTTGCTGGCTCTTCTCGGCAGGAAAGGCATTCCGAACAAGTGGTAGATTCATTGACGATTCAAAAGTGCTTGTAAAAGTTTATTTGAATAAAAAATTTCTATTTCTATTGGTAATAAATCTAAAGACTATTGATGACGGTGAAAATGACAATTATTTTCCCGCGATATCATGTCGTCCGCGCGTTAGGTCATTAAATTCCAGCGGGAACGCTCTGTTTTTCCGGGTTACTCTCCAAGTCTCGACTATATCCATGCAAAGAATTTACGTCGATCCGTTGCCAAGTTACTCTATAATTGAAGGATAAACCAATCCTATTATAATATTATAAATGCGAAAGTTTGGATGGATATCTGTTACTCAGTCACGCAGCAACGACTGACACGATTTAGCTGAAATTTGGCACAGAGATAGATTGTAGTCTGGAATAACACATTACTTTTTATCCCCGAAAATCAAGGGATTCCAGCGAGAATTAAAAAAAATTAATCCACGCGCGCTTTCATATAAATAACTATATTACGATACCTAGCCACACCCCTATGAATATAACTATATCACAGCTTCACCCTTCTTACTGCGACATATCCATTTGAACTGGATCGTTTAAAAGTTTTCTAAAACCTATTATTTTCACCGCTCCGGAAAGTGGTCGCGTTAAACGACTGATCGTCGTTGTATAAATCTTCAGCGTATCTAATTGGCTCCACGGAGTTAAAACAATCATTCAAGTAGTGTGGTAGAAGCCGATTCTTAGAATTTTCTAACATGCTTTCAAAGAATTTTTCTTCTTCACTCGAGTACCTACTTTATCGAGTATTAATCTCTAATGTCATGAGTCTACGGGTAAAAAATTACCTACCCATGAACTCATTAATGGGTCGACTCACTGGAACCATCCTCTCATCCTCTGCATCCTCCATCAACAAAAATCCTCTAGAAGGAGTATTTACCCATGAAAAAAGTCCTAGAGGATTTTTGAACTTTTCAATGCTCTTATTACACACTCCACCAGTGCCTCCGTAGGTCCGTTGCAAAACATTGGTTGAAAAAAAAAATAGGTATATGTAACAAAACAGGAAAAATACTTTGTATTAGGCCAAATTAAAAGGGTTTACACCTATCTAAAGGGTATACACTTGGTCGGTTTTTTTGATTAATTTAATAGTTGGTAGGTACTGTAGATTTATACCAACTTTAAAAACCATCCAGTACGGCAAGCGGTGAGCGGCGAGCACGAAGACAGATCGTCGAATAAATCTCCCGCGTGTCTAATTGACGGCGGGAACTCCGGCTATCCTATCCTACCTATCCTGATTCACTAACTTCGGAAAAAGTCTATAAGTAACTCTGTCCCCAGTTACTTAGAGACTTGCCTTTGTGTGTTTTGTCTTTTCGGGAAAACGTTTTCTTCTTTAATTTATTTTATTTCTTAATCCTTTATATATATTTCCTATTTCTATTCTTATAACTAAATAAATTATTTACAAATCCCTCATCAAATTGTATATTTTATTGCGTTCAGCTACCTGAAAATTTTATATAACCGAGCCAGACCATAATATCTTCAATTACGAATTTGATATCGATAAGTATCTAACTCGCCTTGAATTTACATAAATCTTTTTTTTTATTCATGATAACATATCATCAGCCATTTCACTTGATTTTCTTACATAACTTTAACCACAGATTAGTTATATGTAATTATATAAGATCTTATTTATATTGTAATCACTCAATTTGTAATGATGGTGTTGTACGTAGGTAACACACATTAATTTATCTAATCATAATTACATTTGGCAAGGTGTTGCCTAACCTGGGTTAAGGAATTAAATAATCTGCCTAGATTATTTAATTCCTTAACCCAGTGCAGTCGTTGCCTTTAGGCGTCGAACCAATGAGTTAGCGGTAGATACCTACTGTAAACTGTTGTCCTGACGTCCCGAAGCGCACTCACAGTTAAACCCACATCTCAAGACTGGTGTACGAAGCTCGAAATAATAAGCCTTGTAATTAGGATTTATGGGCCCTTTGCGATGATTAAATGGCGACCGTCATCATTAAAGCCAAGATGTATGGCCTCCGAAACGTCGGTATTACAGATGGGGATACCCTATACATAATCACAAATAATCTAGTTTGTTATTTCTTTGTTTTTCTTTTATCTGATGATAATGTGCTGTAAAGAACATTAGCCAAACTGAAGTTGACTAATATCCTTCTATCCCTTCCAAATAAGCAGAAAGCTTGTGCTAGGAGTGGGTACGACAATAGTGCAACGGGTGGGATTCGAACCCGCGACCTTTCAGTTTTCAGTCCGCACCTTTAACCGTTGGGCTATTGAGGCATAACCGTTGGGTTATTGAGGCTTATCTATTTCTACAGATTCGATAATAATTTCGGTTATATGTTTGATAAACAAAGCCTATAGCATAATCAATAACGCGGCTGAGCTTTATTAGACAGACAGACAGACAGACAGGCAAAGATTTTAGAAATTGTTTTCTTGTTATAAGTAGCGTATTTACTTTCGTATGCAGTTAGTAAAAAACAGATTTTTTGATATTAGAAACAGACACTTCAATTTTATTTATTTGTATAGATTACAAAAAACGGTAGGTATTACCTATTCTCGCTTCTACTACGTACTTTTACCGCCCTCATTAGGAGTAAACGAAGTTAAAGAGTCTCGAACTACATAAATCCTAGCCGACGACATCTGGGAATAGTCTATAAAAACCCGCAAAGTCACAGATATTCCTTCCGTAACTATCCGAAATAAATTGTCAACGATACACGATATGGTTCACGACAAAGAGGTTCCGTATAATCAAAGCTTACTTTTACAACGTTACCGCTTTCACTGAGGGAAGTTTTTGCTGTGGCGTCTACTTCCATTTTGTGAAAAGTTAAAGGTAGATAGATACTTATTATAACAAGGATAAACTATAAATAAATGACAAAGGATTAGTAAAGGAGGAATAATTCGCTATAAATGCGAACTAGCAAGGTTTAGCGACCTGTAAGTTTAAGATTAATCTGACTATTCTAACTACCTAATTAAAAAGGTTTGTCAATTGTCTGTTTTATAATATTCTCGACGACAATCAATTGCAAAGGAAACGCCAGTTACGCAGCAGATACTATAGTCAAGAGGTGTACGCGCAAACACAGATTTATTTATTTCGTTAGTGCCCAGAGCACGCAATGTGCTCCAGGCGATTCGACTCTTTGGTTTGTCTAACCTTTCGCTTTGTGCCAGTTTGAAAAACGCAGATACAAGGCAGATACATCATGATTAGGCCCAACATACACCACGTGACATCAGTTCATGTTTTTAAAGCTTTTTAAATTTTTAATATCAATTTTACTGTGTGGATAGAACAAAATAATAAGAACCTTATTATGTTAAATTAACCTATTTTATGCCAATTTTACGACGTTAAAGAAGTCTTTACTTCTCCAACAATATGAGGTTTTACTCGATTACACGAGGGAACCTTAAAAATCGGTATTCGATATTCCCGCAAGAAACCGCACTGATTGCACAAAGGCCCCCCGAGGGGCCGAATTATCGTCACGTACCGGACCCCACTTCGTTAGTCCGCTGATGACGTGTGCTCAACACCCCAATATTTTCATTCCACACACACAACTTTTTTCAACGTATGTTTATACTGTAAAAAGTAAAACAATTTTACAGTCTGTGAAGTTTCAATTTATTCCGAATATTTCCAGACCATCATTGACTCTCGCTGTCCAGCAGGGATGATTGAAAGTACGACTGTAATAAACTAGATCATCGTCTGAGGAAAAGTTAGTTCATCGTCATCGTGATGGTTCTAGTCCAGGGGTTGACAACCTTTCGAGTCAGAAAAGTCAAAAATTACATTTTACAAAATTTCGAAGTTTTTAAAGAGCCTTTTAATTTTTTAAGCTACTAAAATTGGGCTGTTAAAGGCTCAATAGCCCAACGGTTAAAAATACGGACTGAAAACTGAAAGGTTGCAGGTTCAAACCCCACCCGTTGCACTATTGTTGTACCCACTTCTAATACAAGCTTTCCGCTTATTTGGAGAGGATTGGAGGTCAACTTCAGCTTGGCTAATATTTATTTAAAAGAGAAAAAAAAATCGCGTGAATCGGTCCAGAAACCTCGAGTAATCGGTGGACATACATAGATAAAAAAAAATTATACCGGCCGAATTGATAACCTCCTCCTTTTTGGAAGTCGGTTAAAAAAAAGCTACGGATCTATCAAGTGAAACGACGAAAGCGACTTTCTTCTTACCATAACCAATCACAATGTAGATATTAGTAATTGTCTGTATTATTAGTTAATACCTACATTTATTCGCAATATCATGCTCTGTTTGCAGGTCAACGTTAATTTATAGGTTAGCCAAGTGTCATTGTGATATAATTGAGCGTTGTTATCGATAATGAGCTTGGGTTATTGGTTCAGCGAGCTTTAGCTAGTGCTTGCGGGAAACGCCTTGAGCGCGTTTAATCCTAATGAGCTCGCTTTTCAACTTCCATTTCTTGCTTCACTTTAAGATCCTTTAAGATCACGTAAACAGTTTAGACATAGTTCGAAGAACCGTTCGATCGTTGGAGTCCCGAAGTTCTGTGGCTTTGTAAAAAAGGAATTTTGCTCGTTCTTAGAAGACTGTGTTAGTTACAGATATAGTTGTATTTTTCCTGTTATTTTCATCTATCATCCCTAATTAATAAGGATTTAAAATCTCCTTTAACTTTCTTTACGTTTCTATAGAAACGTAAGGAAAAGTAAATTTTAAGTAAATCTTTCTATCACAACAATTACCAATTTCATGCCACGATCCGTCAAAGTAGATATTGTATCAATCCCATAAGTATTTTATGAACTAAATTAAAATAAGGTTTGTATTGGACTATGGAAACTCATGTTTACTCGGGCTTGCGGACAGTATAAAAACGAAATCCTGACGAGAAATTGGCGTGTTTTTTTATGTTACACGTCTGTTTGGTAAGGTTTATAATCAGTATAAAAACTTGCCATAAACAATTCTATTTTTGAACTGGATTTCTAAACATCCACTTATAAATACGTATTAACCAAGTTTACAGTATACCCAGTAGATACCTATAGTTTCTCTAGTACACAAAACCGCACCTACACGTAGTTAATAATGCATATTCAAACACTCTATTTCAAAACTTATTTATGTGATCTTAAGATCTATAATGAAATAAACGCAGTAGACTATTTGCCCTGTATACATATTAATTTTGAAATTTCTAGACACATGCAATAACGTTAGAGATTGTTTGCAAGCCGACCACAAAGTACAAAGGATATTTGGTGACAACCCTATTGGATTGACGACATTAATGTAACTAGAACTATAGGCCTAGTATAATAGTTATAATCTCTATTACTATAGACCTAGTATAATTATGTAGTACCTAATATCGTTACTATAATAGGTTAGTATAGTTAATTCTTAGTGAGAAAACAGATCAATCACTTGCACCTCGATAGGTAATTGAATGACCACGGCCTATTAAGTGATTAATTAATACAATTAATTACCAGCTTTGATTTGAATATACATTATAATCTATTTCCAAGTTAAAACTAAATACTAAATATCAAAAATAAAAGCTAAGTAAATATAAAAGATATCATCTAGAATTCTAGACCACTGGAATGAGGAAATATGCCCAGAACGCTGGCTGCGTTACCCCGCTGAATGACCAAACTTATACATAATTATATCGGCCGAGGTAACTCCCAGCCCTCAGGTGCTATTCGATTAAGGAGGAACAGTCGAGTTTTTAATTTTTACCTTTTCCTGAAAAATTAATAAGGTCAACTTTGATTACACAACTTTCATCTTCTTAAAACAGACGTACAATTTTATAAGAAAATTGTATTTACTTCACACCTAAAAATGTTTAGTTTGATATTTGAATTGATAAAGCATTTTAAGTTGTGACATGAATACTTACGATTTTCCTGCCCTCGTTATTGAAAACACAGTAACTACAAGTTACTTTTGATTTAACTTACTGTGTTTTCAATTACGAGGGCAGTTTCTTATACAATCGAACCAGGCTATACCAAAAGGGCAGTTCGTCTCAATTTTTTTACTTTATCGCGTATAATGTTAGTATGGATTCATATATTAAAGAAAAACTTCAGCTCCAGTATTAAATCAACGTCTCGTCCATTTGGGAGCGATTACCGACTTGGCTGGTAGGTGCAGCCGCGCCATCGGGACATAATTCACTCACGACCACGGTTTATATTACTTAAATAAAAATATTGCTGCAGATGCTGTTTTATGGCCAGACGATGGATTGGGAAGAAGTGCGAATGCAAAGTTTTTAGCATTTTCAAGAGCTTTTAAAACATTTAAACAGTTGGATAGAATCAGGCGTTACTTTGCGGAAGTTCATGATTAGCAAAAAAAGGTAAGAATTATTTTGCTATAATCCGCCAACAGAAAAATCTGTATAAAAGTCTTATGTGGTAGTGCATGTGAGTGGTGGTGGTATTGCTTGCTTGGGAACTTTGCTTTCTTGCTTGGTTGGGGAGGTAAGCGGTGCTTAGCAGCAGTGCATGTAGCTCTTATGACAGGTCAAATCTCTACCACGGATTCGGACAGTACATTCTGCCGAAAATAGCCAGCAAGAAATTCAGCGGTTACACTTTTCAAAACAAAATTTTCGGTACGGTATGGTTAAGTAGCTTTTAAAATGTAAAAATATGTTACTAGACTAGCTTTTGCCAGTAAATTCGTCCGGGTAGAATTAGGGGAAGGGTTAGGGGAAGCGGAGAGACATCAAAGCCTGAAAATATTCTTCTCACATTCGTCTAGCACGGAAAGGCAATTTATTAATATACCAATGAAGCATTCAGAAAAAGAACACATTTCACTTGCATCGAGAATAAAGTAACAAACCATTCATACCTAAAATTACCTACATGTTATCAGTTTCAAATTGACTTGAATTTTCACCCGTTCAGCGGAATTTTAGGTCTCTCATTTATATTCCCGAAAGAGTTTTTATACAGTTACCCTTGTCCAATTAGATGGCCGCTCCATCAATCACGTTATTGACAGGGGATGTTTAAAAAGTTAACTGGCGATTTGGGAGAACTTTAATTTATAGATACTTATGCCAATGAAGCGCCATTTTCCCATTCACTGGTTTATTCACGTTTCTTTTTCTGAATTGACCAGTAAAAAGTTGAACATAAAACTTATTGCCGTCCCTGAGTTCAATAAGCTGTAAAGTGGATATATTATCTTAGGCTGAAATCTATAGACCGCACTCTCACTCACACTATTTGTGTCTCGTTTTAACTCTATCTTAAGTCTGAGCTAAGTCAAAGCACGCTTTATAGATCTCACCATTAGTTGAAATAGAAATAGAAATAGAAATAGAAATATTTTTTATTCAAATAAACTTTTACAAGCACTTTTGAATCGTCAATGAATCTACCACTGGTTCGGAATGCCTTTCCTGCCGAGAAGAGCCAGCAAGAAACTCGGCGGTTGCTCTTTTCAAAAAAAATCAAAATTTTACAATTGTTATTGAAACTATGCTATGTATTCAGTGCTTCCACGATGAATTTTCCTTAGTACAATACAAGTAAAAATAAATACAATACAAATACAAATAAATACAATTCAATACATGTTAACACAGGCAGGCAAAAGCAGACCCATTCCCGTTGGTGGCACCCGTTCACGAGCATGACGCATGATCCAGCCATTGCTTCGCTCAACCATATTTGAGGGAACGTAACAACCCGCACCACACGACACCACCACAGAAACTTTAAAGAGAGCATGACATACTTAGGCTACCCATGCTAAGGCATCGAATTGAATACTAATATTAAACTACTCATTTTAAGACATGACTGAGACAAATAAAGTGGAAACACCGTGGAACAGAATACAATAAAATCATGTTACACAGGATAGTTATTACTGTCTTATGAATCACTGGAGCGAATTATATCCACGCTTTTTTATCATTTACATAGTCTTCAATTGTATAATATGCTTTTTTCATGAGAGCAGATTTAATTGATTTCTTAAACTTGTGTAGAGGCAAGTCTAAGATTGACTGTGGAATTTTATTGTAAAACGTCACGCCCATTCTCACAAATGTCTTTTGGACCCTCTTGAGGCGCAGCCCAGGAAACATGAGCCTATTTGGATTTCTACTTGGTCTATCGGACAAATCACTCTTTTTTTTGTAACTCAAAATGTTTTGTCTGACAAATATTATGTTGTTATAAATATATTGTGAAGCTACTGTAAGAATGCCTATCTCTTTAAATCTTTCTCGAAGGGAATCCCGCGGCCTCAAATTATAGATTGCGCGGATTGCCCTCTTCTGCAAAACAAAAATTTTTCCAATATCGGCTGCCTTACATATATATATAAGGTCTCCATTTGTGTAGAATTTATTATATAATTATCTGCACAATAAAGTTAGATAAATTATAGTATAAATAAATCTCTTTTTCTCTTACTGCCGCTCAGTAATCGCCTATCGATCTCTTTGAGGTAGAAATAGTAGGTATAAATAAATCTCTTTTTCTCATACTGCTGCACAGGAATCGGTTATCGTTGATTTAGAATCTCCTTTAGGTAGATTTAAAAAGCTCACTCATTGCCTCGGAAAGACGTCTTCTCGGTATAGACATCTGTCCTCGCCTGATGTCTCTCTGATTGTATTAGATTTCCATCCCATCGAACTATGACTATGAGAGTGAGGGAATAAAGACTTCACTTGTGTTACCGTACACAATCCTGTGTGGCGATTGGTGGCCGTGGCCGAATTCGGTCGGGAGGACATTATTTCAAGTGTTAAAAGTATGCAAAATTTTCTATCCTCTCAAAATTCCATCTCAAAATTTCCTATTTTCGGCACGTATTAAAAGAGAGATTCTATCATCACAATTACCCGGTCAAGGAATGTCCGGGCACGTCGCCGGGAATAAACCGCGCTGATTGCACAAAGATCCCCGGTTCCCTCGCATTTCGTTATCGCTGCAATTGTGTTCTTTGAGCGCTTCTTAATAACAGAGGAACGAATTTTGATAGCCTCGCAAAAAGATTAAAGAACAACTCGGTCGATGCTCGTTTTAATCAAAGATTTTTTTTCTATAACAAAATGCAAGCGATCTCCAACGACTTTCCCCTTTTAGCTACGATGGAATAGAGAATGGGCATATGCGTTTGGAGTTGTACCTACCTAAAGTGTTTTATGTTGCCATTTTTCTGAAATACTACAAAGGAATGTAAGGTGCGACGTATTTGAGTGGAACATCCCGAATGAAACGCAGCGTTGTAAGACCGACCTTCCACTTAGTTGACGGATCACAAGCCCGTCGCAAGCTGGTGCGAGTGACTGGACCAAGCGTCACGAAATCTTATGTTATGGCGACCATTTTATTTTAAAGAATTTTTAAAATCCATAACTTTTAAAAGACCATTTTAAGCATGACTAATATTTCCCTTTCCTCCCCAAGTAAGCACAAAGCTTTAATTAGGAATGGGAACAATAATAATTAAACTAGTGGCGTCTGAACTTTCGACCTTTCGGTTTTCAGTCCGCACCTTAGCTGCTAATGCGCTATTGACGCTTAATTCATTGCATTAAATTGCAAGAGCCGTCCACTTACAAACATCTATAGTCGTCTAGTTTGCGTATTTATGAAAAAACACGCTGCGCCTTGGCACCTAGACATATGCCGCATATTCCAAAGGAGGAGTTCCTTTGGACATTTTGGCGTATGCCTAGGAAGTGCCATTTACTGCAAATGGTGCGCAGAAAACGTGCCGCTGGCCCTTGGAACCCTTGAATATCTAGGAAAAATAATAAAAATCTATTTATCCAGCAGTCGCGGATGAATGAAGTAGTTAAAAAGATCGCTAAGCACATTGTCGTCGACGCGCGAGGCGGCTGAAGTGAAACTTTTCAAGCTACGAATACTTGGAAAGTCCATTACACGCTTGATGGCGCCGACGCCGACCTTATGACGCCGAGTTGTTTGTAATTACGGACATAGCCAAGATTTCATTTAAACTTCGTGACAGCCACCGCTTCTGGGCTGCTGACAGCTCCCAGCAATTCGCAGCGCCTCGGAAAAAAAACGGCTAAGTTCGAGTCAGACCGCGCACCAAGGGCTCTCTTCCTTTTTGAAGAAAATCCATAAATAGATGCTTGTGGCAATTATTCTAGCGTTCAAAGAAAATCCCTTTTTATTAGTGCTGATTTCTAAAAACTGTGCAAGTAATAGGCATTTTTTATTACCCGACTACGAAAAATAAAAAAGAAAGGGTTATTCCTGTAACATTATTACAGGAACAACCCTTTCTTTATTATTTTATTATTTACATAAACCTGCATCGAATGTAGTAAAGCTCTAAACTCTAATTTTTCCCCTTATAGGTACAGGGATAAGGAATTTTTTTTTTTTAAGTTGAGTCAAGCATTTAACCTAGTAAACCCATGGACCTAGTAAACCCATAGACCTAGTAAACCCATGGACCTAGTAAACCAACGAAAAAGTTTTGACCTCCATTTCGGCCCCTTTGCTAATAAAATTAGAAATATTTTTTAGTTCTTCAATTTGAAGGTAATAAGATAATTTTAGGCAAGCATTATTTTTGGTATTTTTAGATAGATGGATAAAAACTGTATTGCACACATTTGCATTTATATTTTTTTTATAATTTCAAGTTCAAAGAGTTGGACAAACAGTAAAAATAGCAGAACGGAACCCAAAAAATATTACTCAAGGCCACTACAAAAACGATAAATCCTGAGCTGTAGGTAAATATACATTAAATAACAAAATAGAAAAGAAACTTTAGAAAGAAGGGCCTCAAAGTTACGCAAATGCAAAACTTTATTTTGACTTTGTTTTACATTATTTTACGTCTTAGCACCTTCTTTGGAACCTTTTAATTCATTTAGCTACTCAGGCTCTACTGTAAACATTTAAAATGAGCGTAAATCCATTAAATTTACAAAAAATAAAAATAACCGACTTCCAAAAAAGGAGAAGGTTCTCAATTCGTTGGTTTTTTTAATGTAGGTATGTTCCCCAATTACTTGTAGGGCTATTGAGGTTTTTAATATTAATATGGCGGACTTAAGCTTGTACAACGTGTATTGAAACTCCGAAATAATACTGAAGGAGGTGAATGTGCTCATAAAACTGAACAACTTTCCCCAAGGAACATAGGTCGAAATGTGAAAAAAAAAATTTGGACCTCCCATACAAAATTGACGATCAGCTTTTTTTTTTTTTTATATTTTTTAGCGAGCAAACGAGCAGGGAGCAGCTGATTGATTTACTTTGGGAGGTAAAAATTTTTTGTTTCATATTTCGACCTAGGTTCATTGGGGAAAATTGTTCAGTTTTACTGAACGAACTATGACTATGAGAGTGAGGGAATAAAGACTTCACTTGTGTTACCGTACACAATCCTGTGTGGCGATTGGTGGCCGTGGCCGAATTCGGTCGGGAGGACATTATTTCAAGTGTTAAAAGTATGCAAAATTTTCTATCCTCTCAAAATTCCATCTCAAAATTTCCTATTTTCGGCACGTATTAAAAGAGAGATTCTATCATCACAATTACCCGGTCAAGGAATGTCCGGGCACGTCGCCGGGAATAAACCGCGCTGATTGCACAAAGATCCCCGGTTCCCTCGCATTTCGTTATCGCTGCAATTGTGTTCTTTGAGCGCTTCTTAATAACAGAGGAACGAATTTTGATAGCCTCGCAAAAAGATTAAAGAACAACTCGGTCGATGCTCGTTTTAATCAAAGATTTTTTTTCTATAACAAAATGCAAGCGATCTCCAACGACTTTCCCCTTTTAGCTACGATGGAATAGAGAATGGGCATATGCGTTTGGAGTTGTACCTACCTAAAGTGTTTTATGTTGCCATTTTTCTGAAATACTACAAAGGAATGTAAGGTGCGACGTATTTGAGTGGAACATCCCGAATGAAACGCAGCGTTGTAAGACCGACCTTCCACTTAGTTGACGGATCACAAGCCCGTCGCAAGCTGGTGCGAGTGACTGGACCAAGCGTCACGAAATCTTATGTTATGGCGACCATTTTATTTTAAAGAATTTTTAAAATCCATAACTTTTAAAAGACCATTTTAAGCATGACTAATATTTCCCTTTCCTCCCCAAGTAAGCACAAAGCTTTAATTAGGAATGGGAACAATAATAATTAAACTAGTGGCGTCTGAACTTTCGACCTTTCGGTTTTCAGTCCGCACCTTAGCTGCTAATGCGCTATTGACGCTTAATTCATTGCATTAAATTGCAAGAGCCGTCCACTTACAGACATCTATAGTCGTCTAGTTTGCGTATTTATGAAAAAACACGCTGCGCCTTGGCACCTAGACATATGCCGCATATTCCAAAGGAGGAGTTCCTTTGGACATTTTGGCGTATGCCTAGGAAGTGCCATTTACTGCAAATGGTGCGCAGAAAACGTGCCGCTGGCCCTTGGAACCCTTGAATATCTAGGAAAAATAATAAAAATCTATTTATCCAGCAGTCGCGGATGAATGAAGTAGTTAAAAAGATCGCTAAGCACATTGTCGTCGACGCGCGAGGCGGCTGAAGTGAAACTTTTCAAGCTACGAATACTTGGAAAGTCCATTACACGCTTGATGGCGCCGACGCCGACCTTATGACGCCGAGTTGTTTGTAATTACGGACATAGCCAAGATTTCATTTAAACTTCGTGACAGCCACCGCTTCTGGGCTGCTGACAGCTCCCAGCAATTCGCAGCGCCTCGGAAAAAAAACGGCTAAGTTCGAGTCAGACCGCGCACCAAGGGCTCTCTTCCTTTTTGAAGAAAATCCATAAATAGATGCTTGTGGCAATTATTCTAGCGTTCAAAGAAAATCCCTTTTTATTAGTGCTGATTTCTAAAAACTGTGCAAGTAATAGGCATTTTTTATTACCCGACTACGAAAAATAAGAAAGAAAGGGTTATTCCTGTAACATTATTACAGGAACAACCCTTTCTTTATTATTTTATTATTTACATAAACCTGCATCGAATGTAGTAAAGCTCTAAACTCTAATTTTTCCCCTTATAGGTACAGGGATAAGGAATTTTTTTTTTTTAAGTTGAGTCAAGCATTTAACCTAGTAAACCCATGGACCTAGTAAACCCATAGACCTAGTAAACCCATGGACCTAGTAAACCAACGAAAAAGTTTTGACCTCCATTTCGGCCCCTTTGCTAATAAAATTAGAAATATTTTTTAGTTCTTCAATTTGAAGGTAATAAGATAATTTTAGGCAAGCATTATTTTTGGTATTTTTAGATAGATGGATAAAAACTGTATTGCACACATTTGCATTTATATTTTTTTTATAATTTCAAGTTCAAAGAATTAGTTGGACAAACAGTAAAAATAGCAGAACGGAACCCAAAAAATATTACTCAAGGCCACTACAAAAACGATAAATCCTGAGCTGTAGGTAAATATACATTAAATAACAAAATAGAAAAGAAACTTTAGAAAGAAGGGCCTCAAAGTTACGCAAATGCAAAACTTTATTTTGACTTTGTTTTACATTATTTTACGTCTTAGCACCTTCTTTGGAACCTTTTAATTCATTTAGCTACTCAGGCTCTACTGTAAACATTTAAAATGAGCGTAAATCCATTAAATTTACAAAAAATAAAAATAACCGACTTCCAAAAAAGGAGAAGGTTCTCAATTCGTTGGTTTTTTTAATGTAGGTATGTTCCCCAATTACTTGTAGGGCTATTGAGGTTTTTAATATTAATATGGCGGACTTAAGCTTGTACAACGTGTATTGAAACTCCGAAATAATACTGAAGGAGGTGAATGTGCTCATAAAACTGAACAACTTTCCCCAAGGAACATAGGTCGAAATGTGAAAAAAAAAATTTGGACCTCCCATACAAAATTGACGATCAGCTTTTTTTTTTTTTTATATTTTTTAGCGAGCAAACGAGCAGGGAGCAGCTGATTGATTTACTTTGGGAGGTAAAAATTTTTTGTTTCATATTTCGACCTAGGTTCATTGGGGAAAATTGTTCAGTTTTACGAACACATTCACCTCCTTCAGTATTATTTCGGAGTTTCAATACACGTTGCATACGTAAATGCAAGTAGACGTATTCGCAATCTAAGTGTGTAAGTACATACCTACTAGTTTTATGTAGCTTTAGCTTGCTTCAGCTGCTCTTAAAATCCGACATATTTCCGTGATATTTAGACATAAAAAAGAAACAAAGAGAATCCTTTTCGAACTTGCTGCGAATTGCCATTCATACGAAGGCTTTCATCGCAATCGACAGTGCGCACATTGTTCGATGTTATAGAATATTTCACTGTCAACAGGCAAATGGTAAAGTAAACTGGGGGCGGCTGGCGGCACAGTAAGTGAATTCCCATGGCGCCATAGTTGTGTAGTGAATTAGTAAGTTAGCAGTTCATGCATATTAACATAAAGCGACAACCGCGACTCCATATTCATGTAAGGCGCTCCGAAACCGCCTAACCGTGTTACACCGAGCTTGTAATTATATACAGTGAAAATATACATTTGAGGAGCAGACTGAACATAATTTGATAGAGCTATTAAAATATGTGTAGGTACTCTGTCCCTGGAAATATACAATAGCAAGTTTTCTCGGTATAGTGAGAATAGGCACGCGAGAATTTTCCCGAATTAACTACTATTTCTTATCTTAATAGAGAATGAATTGCTAGTAACGTCAGCAGCATCGGGTAAGTACTCTGTAAAAATTCTAAAAAGTTGAGGTCACATCGGCTCCGACCTCTTTTGGCATCTGCACACGTTAACATGATAATATATCGACAGTTAACCACCAAGAGCTCCTATCTGATCTCACATTATAGAAAATTCTCCTACATAAAATTAATGTCTATTATAAATACTTAAATTTTAAATATTTTTGTTTTAATCATAATATATCAAAAAATACATAATATTTTTGTACCTTGTAAGCAAGCTTGCAAGCTTTTGACATTATGAGTTGGGAGATCTTGATGGTTAACCGTCAATATCTCCCAACATGTATCTATATGTAATTACACATACATTATAATTTAAAATACGCTCGATGTGCCCGAATCTTCTTGACGTCACACGTATGAATCAAAGTCAAAATTCTTCATTGAAAATTTAATATTTGCCACTTCAAAGAACACTTTTTTTCGGGAGTTTAAACATAATAATATGTAGAGAGCAATTATTTCCTTAATTGTATTTAGTCACTTATGAAAAGTCATTATACGCTTTAATGATTATCTTGAGACCCCTAAGCCTAAACGACGATAATCGCCCCGGATTTGAAGAGGAAATGGCTTCATTTCAGTGAACTTTCTTTTTTACTTGACATCTGTGCGTTTATAATGTAGAACATGCTCAAAGTGTAGAACGATTTTATGACTTTTTTTTAATTCTATGAAAAATTCCAGTCCACGATTACGATCTCACCTGATGGTAAGTGACGATCCAGTCTAAGATGGTGGCGGGCTAACTTGGAAGAGGTATGGCAACGTACATTCAACTTATAACCCTAATATGCTTCTATACGCCATCGTGCCGGAACACTAAATCACTTGGCGGCACGCCTTTGACGATAGGGTGGTAACTAGCTACGGCCAAAGCCTGCCACCAGAAAAATTATAGCTTATTTCTGGTTTATGATTCAAAACTGCACTGCATCAATTTCTTAATAAGTTTCAATGCGCTCATGACTTGAGTTTATTTCAAGTAGGTAGGTACCTAGGTTACGAAATATAAGGGAATTTGGCAAAATCATGTTGTTACGTTTATTAATTGACATTCTACACTTACGAATAAAAAAATATTTTTCAATTTTCGACCCGTCAGCTGCGTTATGAAAAACATTGATCAGCAACTTTTCCAATTTCCAAAAAATTATAAAAAAAATTGAACGCTCAAAATTCTAAAATAGAACGTTGTTTTAATTCGTACCTACTCCAAAATATGAACTACCAGTATAATGGAATATTTATACAATACTGCGGCAGTTCGTACCACCATAATTTAAAGTTACAATATTGCACGGACTGCAATCTGCAATGCGCGGCATGCGTTCCGGATAAACTTTTAAATATTTGATTAAACATATAAAAACCTGGTACCTAACAGGAATTTTGTTAAAACATCGATTAACACATTGTTGGAGACTGCGAGGCAGCTGAAAGTTTTCACGTTACAAATACTTGAAAAGTCCATTACACGCTTGATGGCTTTCGATCTTACAAGTTACAGCGTTACATAATCCGATTTTGTATGTACTCGAAAACGAATATAGGTTTATCGATCGAAATAAAATGAAATGGATTTTAATGGAAAACTAGCCAGCGGCCCCAGTTGCAAGTGTGCCGGGCTTCGGCCACACGGTTGCAATTTACAAATGAAGAAATACTACCCAAACCGACTTTTCCGGTGGGTTTTCCAAAAATGTAAGCCAAATCGGTCGAGCCGTTCTCAAGTTATGATTTTTCATTTCATAATTGATTTTTATGAAGGTACGTGGGTTATATACTCAAAGGTAAATACAGAGGGTGTTACAAAATCTAACTTAGTAATTAGTTATAGGTATGTGTAAGTGGTAGTGCGAATTAAATTAATACATACCTAACCTACAGAAAAAATTTTCTGTACTTATCTAATACTATTTAGTACTTAATCTAATTTAATTATTTTAACTCTAACACACCTAACCAAAAAATTTTATTCCTCCATGCACCTACCACAGCACCCGCCAATACCCACTTAATTCGTTTACATAGTATTAAGGTTGGTAAATAAAATCTAGAGTACATGCAGGTACATTCACTAAGTTTATCTCAAAAGCTGATGTCTAGAAAAATTGGTACCAATTAAAATTTTCCGCTGTGAAGTGCGGTGGCAGCGCAAGGTTGCGGTGAACCTAGATATAATTGCTAAGCCCAGGCTAAATGAATTGAACTTCCGAATTTACCAGTGTACACCCCGTGATTTAGTTGGAATAGTTCGCCACTCACTTTTTTAATTGGCTAAAAAGAGTAATAAAATACAAGTGAAATAATCAGGAGGTTTTAATTGAGGCTGTACATGAATCTGGATAAAGATGCAATTTGTCGACAGTTTAATTATAAATTCACTAGTTGATGTTCGCAGCTTCGCTCACGTGGATTTAGTTTTTAAAATCCCGCGGGAACTCTTTGTTTATTCGAGATAAAAAGCCTATGTCGCTCTCCCTGTCCTCAACCATACCCATGCAAAAAATCAAGTCGATCCGTTGCTCTGTTGCGATGTGATATAAGGACAAACCAACAAACAAACACACTTTCGCATTCATAATATTAGTAGGTACCTAAGAATTATTTTTAAACGACCGTACCTTTCTAAGAAGATATTGGCAAACTAAAAAACTGTAGCTAGTAAATAGAGTGAGAACTTATGTCCACCGCTATGCAAAAAAAACTCGTTTTCTTATGACACTTGCGAAGGAGAGTACTTAATCCTAGTAGTAGGTTCCAAGATAAAGGAGGTGGACCTGGCTTAGCTACCTATCCAAAATCAAAAGAAGCGACTTAGTAAAGACAAGCGATAGAAGCTTTAGATTTTCGCAAGATTGTCAAAATTCACTTCGCGACACACACACGCGAGCAAGCTCTCGCTCACACTTATACAAATACAACACGCACACAACCATGAGCCACGCGCCACAACTATAGTTCTTTACCAGATTTAAGTAGGTAGTGCTTAGGTAATTAAGTTCATTGAAAAGTCTCAATAAATTAAGAGTTCTCCCAAATCCCCGGTTAACTTTTAAAACAGCCCCCGTCAATGCCGTGATTGATGGAGCCGCCATCTAATTGGACAAGGACGTTGGTATAAAAACTCCCCCGGGGGTTTTTAATGGCCGACCTAATCGAGCCATTTGTTTTAAAAAGAGTTGAATGCAGAATTAGAAAAAAGTCCGGAAGGTACAAATTACAATAAGATTCCGAATTAAAGCGAATATTTAGATATACTTACGAGAAAAAATCTGAAATAATTGGGAAAGTAAATTCGAAACCTGAAAAATATAAATCACTAGACGATGCCTGCGACTGCGTCCGCGTGGATTAAGTTTTTTTAATCCCGCGGGAACTCTTCAATTTTCCGTTTTTTTTTTGTTAAATGAATATTTAGCCAAGCTGAAGTTGACTACCTAATATCCTTCTATCCCCTCCAAATAAACGGGAAGCTTGTGCTATACTTGTGGGTACGACAATAGTGCAACGGGTGGGGTTTGAACCTCCGACCTTTCAGTTTTCAGTCCGCACCTTTAACCGTTGGGCTATTGAGGCATTCTATGCTATGTATAGGTATTATTATTTATTATGCATAACAAAATAGCCTGTGCATATATTTAGGGTGTTAACTGCATTGCCGTCATTAACATACCTATTAAGGCTTGGACAGACATGACTACTACCAAGTGGCTGCTAGACTACCTAATATAAGGAACTTCATAAAGACAGTAACACTGTAGAATGCGCGTAGGAGACTAGTAGCTGCGATGTCGTAACGCGATGACGTAGAGCTTTCCAGTGATGTGACTTGCTGACGGCTGTTGCGGCTGGAGTTGCTATAAATGTCAAATTCAAATTCATTTTAAATCATAGAAAAGAAGAGTAATTTTGTATGGCGCAACCTAACCGACGTACTTGAATGAATAGAGTTCAGTTCAACTGGTAGAGGTGTAGAAAATCGTTCCTGCTATAAATAAACCAGTAAGTTATAAGTCTATAGTTTGTGCTGTAGCATTTAGTGTGACGTTCTGAGTCATGCTCATGAGTGTCTCTGAAAAACCTATCATTTAATATGGAAAAAGTTTATCTCCGCGGTAAAAGACAGATGTACCTAAATATCTCTCAATATTAATTTAAAAGTTATACTAGACCTTCCGTGCTCCGTAGCGCATGATTCCCGTGACTCTACATATGTACATACTAGCTGTGCCCGCAACTTCGTTCGCGTGGAATAGTGACTTTTCGGGGCGCGGCTCTCAGCGCGCTTTACGGACGCTCAGGCGCGAGGCGTGTAGACGTTAAAAATGTTCGCCGTGATTCTTTAAATTGACATAACTTTTTTATTTATGAACCGATTGACATGAAATAAACACTAAATGTTAAGTGAAGCTTACTACAATATACTAGTGAAAACCGTATCTAAATCGAATAAGCCGTTTCTGATATTAGCGTGCACAAACACACAGACAAACAGACAAAAAAAAAAGTTAATTACAATTTCGGGTTCGGCATCGATATAATAACAACCCCTGCTACTTTTTTTTTATATATTTCCATTGTACAGACACCACTTTTCTACAATTTTATTATATGTATAGATGTACGTATGTGCAGGCCTTTAACGAAGCGGTAGATTAAATCGTATAATCTCATTAAATAAGGATAGGTTATGATACTTTACGGTCAGGTCGTAAACTTAATTATGCATTCAAATTACCCTCTAAGTGTCATGACAGATTAGCACCGTCGCTGTGAATCGCTTCTAATGACATGAAATTAATGAGTAATGACAATATTGTTAGTCCAATATAGATGTCATGTGTATGGATGGGTACAGGTAAGTAGGTACATCGTTTAACATAAAATTGGTTAACCTGAATGCTAATCCTTAACCTAACTAATATTATAAATGCGAAAGTGTTTATTTGTTGGTTTGTCCTTCAATCACGCTGCAAGCGAGCTACGGATCGACGTGATTTGCATGGGTTTAGTTGGGGACCTGGAGAATGACATAGGCTACTTTTTATCCCGGAAAATTAGATTAGTTCCCGAGGGATTTTAAAAACTAAATCTACGCGGACGAAGTCGCGAGCATCAGCTAGTAAGTTTGTCATTTAGAATAGGTAAGATGATAATAAGATAATTATTATAATCTTTAGTAAGAATAAATAAATCTTTCATCAGCGACTCTTATAGTCATAAAACCAAGGTTTAAAAAGTACCTAAGAATTTCTAACTTAAGAAAAGGAAGGTCATTTTGCAAACATAGCATAATTTATAGCAAAGAAGTTGCAGTAAAGTAGGCACTTATTTCTCAGAACGCCAGATGCATTTAAGATACCTACTGTAATGCTTAATCTGAACCATTTTGGCTATGAGAAAGTTTTGTACCTATGTGCCATGTGGCAGTAAACAGCTTAAATAAATAAATGACTGCCGATGCAATATAGGAAACGAAAAATGCAATAACTCACTATTATTTTTGCACTTAGCTATTGCAGTTTTTGTAAGTACGGCAGATGTGTAGACAAAATTTTCTCGTTGCGCTCATGTAAGCCCTACTGAATTACACTTTATTGAGTAACTAGTTGTTAACCGCGGCTTCGCTCGCGTTGTTTTAGTTTTTCAAAATTCCGCGGGATTTCTTCGATTTTCCGGAATAAAAAGTAGCCTATGTAATTCTCCCGGTCCTCAACTATACCCATCCATGCAAAAAATCACGTCGATCCGTAGCTCTGTTGCAGCGTGATTGAAGGACAAACCAACAAACACACTGTCGCATTTATAATATTAGTAAGGATAGCAAAGATAGCAAGAGTCGCTAAGTAGGTATTTAAGTATTAAAATGATTTTGCGGCGTGAATCTTCTGTAACTAACTGTATTATTATGTATTCTGTGCTAGTAGGTACTAACTTATGTAAGTTTTTTAGGTTAAAACCGCAAAGCTTGTACCTAGTATACGGATCCATGCGTGTGAACCATCGCATTTTAACTTTAGCAGTTGCATTGTGTTCAGCAATCGAGCTAGGCGGGCAGACTTCGTTAAAATCAAAAGGTTTGGCTCTCGGTCTTAGTAATGCTTTTTTCTCCTCCCAGTTTACCCATAAACGCAGGCTGTCAGCAGTCGCCATTGAAATCGGTCTCCTTTAATTTTGAAGCCAATAAATTTCGTAATCCGCCAACGGAATTTATATCGGCTATTTAATGTCAATAAAGGGGCAGACGCCATTGCTTTTTGCTCGCCCGACCAATGTCTCACGGCTCATTTTACATACAAAGGTAATGTGTCAATGATCGTATTATGAGAGATAAATACTAAGCTCAGCCTTTGAAAGGATATCCATTGCAATAATACCGGTTACGCGCGAATAATTCTTAGCTGGGAAAATAAATCTGATAACAAAGCATAGAGTATAGACACCAATCGATTTTAGGTAATAAAGTTAAAATAAAGGGTTTGTTTGTTGGATTGTCCTTCAATCACGCTGCAACGGATCGGCGTGATTTTTTGCGTGGATACCTGTAGTCGAGGGCTTTAAGAGTGACATAGGCTAACTTTTATCCCAAAAAACCAGAGGATTCCCGCGGGATTTTTAAAACTTCAATATCCCAACTGAACTGACTGGACTGAAAACTGAAAGGTCGCAGGTTTGAGCATCACCCGTTGCACTATTATCGTACCCACTCCTAGCACAAGCTTTTCACTTATTTGGAGGGGAAAGGAGAATATAAGCCAAGTTCAACTAACTTGGCTAGTATTCGTTAAAAAAAATGTAGAGTCAACCATTTAGCTCAGACAATGACAAAATAGTCCTTGACTGTGATCTCACCTGATGGTAAGTGACGATGCATTCTAAGATGGTAGCGGGCTAACATGGAACGGGTATGGTACGGGTACATTCAACCCATACCCCTAATCGGTTTCTACACGCCATCGTGCCGGAACGCGAAATCGCTTGGCGGCACGTCTTTGACGGTAGAGTGGTAACTAGCTACGGCCAAAGCCTCACCAGAACTTCCGTTATAACACGTTGTCTCTTACTTACAGCCCTGTGGTACATTATGTTGGATAAGAACATCGTTAAACAAGTCCAAAGTAAATAATCGAACGATGTAGGTACCTAAACTACAAGTTCAATATCGAATATGAAACGTTCAGAATTTCAGAATAAAGAGTAGCCTATAATCTTTTTTGAATTGAAACGCTAAATGGCATTTCTATTGAGCAAATGGGGACATTGTGCCGCTTTGTAGTCTATTCGCAGCAGATTGAAAGAGCTGGCTTCGATATCGCATGAAGCACTATAAAATGCGATGAATAAATACGTTGGATATACGAGCAAGTAGGTAGCTATATTACCTAGTATTATATGCCTGACTAAGTTATATTTGATTTCAGTAAATAAGTAGGTATGTAATTGAAAGAAAGAAACGTTTATTTTATAAATTGTGCAACACATCTCCAAATAGGTAGGTATACCTACCTATATTAGGCTACCTAGATTAGATTGTCCCGGCGCCTTTACCACTTGACTAAAAACAAAAGGCGTGAAGCAGAACCGCCGGAACAACTAAGTCGTGCGGCACAACCCGGAAAAAAGGTCCCAACTCAGCCGTAATGCCGTTTGCTTTATATACATGAACACATGTACCACCTGCGTCTGCACCTTACGCTCAAAGCTTGCACCTACTAAGTGCCCCTAGAACATTAAATTGTCGATAATATTTTGTTAAAAATACCCTATTACCTAAGCAATGTCAAAAAGTAAAAAATTATAATAATTCCACAGAAGATAAAAGCTCAAAAACGAACTCAGTTTATTTTTTGAAGTAGCATCGCTCTCAAAACAAACAGGCAAAAAGGCGAAAATAGTTATTTTCACCTCACTAGCTCAAAAAGGGCGCCTTTGCTGTCTAAAACCAGTGAGCAAAAATCGTTTTTGCACGCTCAGTGAGAAAAAGTGTTGAACTTTTCTTGAGACAACAGCTATGAGAGCTAGTGAGGTGAAAAAAAAAATATTAACTGACGAAAAAGAGGAGGTTCTCAATTCGTCGCGTTTATTTTTTTTTGTAACTGTTCCAAACCCAGAGTCACAAAGTTGTACCTATACAAAATACAAACCAAGGATTTTGCATGGATTTTGTGGATGTTTTACGTTTTATACTAAGGTTTTATATATTATCATATTTTTTATCATAAACAAACGATTCAAAACATAAATGAACATAAACAAACCACTTTTCAACGAAAATAATTATTTTACATAAAAAAAAAAATTTTAACTGACATCTGATAACTGATTATTTATAATGGCCATTGACACAAAATTTTTGGTAAATTAATTAATTAGGTAATAAAATTCCTGTTATTTTAAAAAGTTCATACAATGAAATTACGATGTGGCGATTGTTTTAAACCGGCAGTGCGACGTCTAGCCAATTTCAAAGCGAAAGACGATTATGAATGTTATTCCGATAGCTATGTGAAATGCTTTTGGGGTCTCTGTGACCACCAATCCAGCACCCATGAATTCATTATTAAATCTAAAGAAAAAGGTAAAGGAGACAACGAGTTATAACAGAAGTTCTGGCGTGGAAGGCTTTGGCCATGGCTAGTTACCACCCTACCGTCAGACGTGCCGCCAAGCGATTTCGCGTTCTAGCACGATGGCGTGTATAAACCGATTAGGGGTATGGGTTGAATCTACACTACCATATCCCTTCCAAGTTAGCCTGCTACCATCTTAGACTGCTTCGTCATTTACCAACATCTGTTGGTAAATGACAAAGAATGATGAGATCGCAGTCGAGGACTATCTTGTCATCTAATTAAAAAAAATATCAAATAATTTTTACTTTTTTTCAGTAATAACTAATCAACCTTTACAACAAGAGTTCTCGACCCCAGCAGCGATCAACAATGTAATCTTGACTGTAAAATAAAACCATATTTTATAATCGTGTCATGTATAATTAGTATTACAATCAAGTAAACTTTTCTGATTTTGTTTTAACACTTGTCTAACATTGATGTTTATCCTTGATTCTTCAATGTAACTATTAAACTTACTCCAATCTTCATTGTCAATATTTCTTTCCATTTCTAGTAATAGTTTTGCTGCATCTTCATCTATGAATTTAAAATTAGGCTGTTCCTTTACAGTACTTATTAAATCCTCTTGTCTATTCCATGGTTGTGTGGACGCTGGTAATATTCTGGGCACTGCATGGTAGCATAGTCTAGCCTCCTTAGACATAACAACTATGTCTCCACTGTTGAGGAGTATAGCAGAAGGTTCTATTGACTTATCTGGCCCTCCTATTAGGAATATTGCTGATTGACCAAAGCTGGAATGACAAAATTGATCATTTTACATAATGTTCTGTTAAATTCCTAGATGGGAGTTTAAAATTTTTCTGGTCTAGTCTGGTCTGATGTAAAGTAATGCAGATAATTGATTTGGTGTTTTAGGATGTAGCATACAAAGCATATGGCTTTAATACCCCAGTCCAATCGAACTGTAAGAGTGTGGAAATATAGAGTTCATTATATGTTTGCACCCTTCCACATTTCATGCATAGTTGGATAGACATGCATAGATAGAATGTTGGAAATAATACATCGATGCATCGAATAATACCAATACAATAGTTGTATTGGAGTTGAAAACTAATTCTAGTTTGGTAGCTTAGAATGAGAAGAGACTATTGAAAATGCTACAGTAAAATAGAATACGATTGTTAAAAGAACATGCATTAGGTATGGAATTCTGAACCATTCATTTGACGCTTTTGAATTGAATTTGGAATGGTAAAAATTTATTTGAATAAAAAAATATTCTATTCTATTAAGTACACACCTAAAAGAAAACAGGGGTGCTTCCAAGTTAACCTCCGAGTGATCAGTATGGGCTGATAGAGTGCAGCCCATATGGTAGTAATTTACAATGGCCGCCTCTGCTCTGAAGCCTTCAAAGCCAAGACGATGTGCAATAATATCACATAATTCAGCTAACTCCACAGGAAAAGTAGATTTATTCTCTTCAGTGTACACCTGTAAATTGATATAATTTACAATTACAATATGGTCTTCTTCTTCTTCTTCTTCATCAACCGATAGATGTCCATTGCTGGACAAAGGTCTATTGCATGGACTTCCATAGGCCTCAGTCTTGTGCCACCTGAATCCAGTGGCTCCCTGCGACTCGTTTGAAGTCATTGGTCCACCTAGTTGGGAGGTCTGCCAACACTGCGCTTCCCGGTGTGGGGTTGCCACTCCAGCACCTTGAGACCCAACAACCACTAGCTCTTTGAACTATGTGCCCCGCCCAATATGGTATCACAACTTATTTCCCCAGGATGAAAAGTATTCATAAACTGTATCAAGATACAACCTCTGTTTCAGCACAATCAGATGGATAGTAGAAGTACTCAAAAATGAATAATAGACAAACACATTTATAATTACACGTTTTTATAAATATTATTATCATCAACAACCCTAGAATAGCTACTACTACTAATTATGACCGACATGTCAGAGTTGTTGGCCTTTAAGCAATTAAATATGCTTTGACAGTGTAGGAAAACATTTTAAGGAAACCTACACACCTGAGAGTTTAACAAAACGTTCTCAAATGTGTGTCAATTTGCATTAGGCCAGTATTGGACTATGATCTGTAGTACTTCGCTGAGAGTAGTTCTGCGCCGAGTAGTAGGTAAGCCATTTGTAGGTTGCTGATGATAATAATATCGAACAAAGTTACAATTTGCATTTTGTAAATAAACATGCAAATCCAATGTCCAAAACTCCTAAACTTTGGTAAATTTTAAAGTGTAAAAACAAAAAATGAAAAAGGTAAGTAGGTATAAAAAAATATTAACATTTTACTTTTGTATCCCAATTGTGGTGATACCCCAATGTGGTCCAACGTAACTTTTTCTGTAGTTTCTTATCACATTTTTCACCCTCAAAACATTCCTTCCACCAATCTTCAATGTGTCTTTCTACATCAATATTAGTTTTATTAGGCTTTCTAGGATATTCTCTTAAGCATTTCTTGATCCAAAGTTTTTGCCCCATTCTTGTAAATGGATCTTTTATTAATATTAAACCTGGATGCTTTTCAAACTTGAATATTTTCCAATTTTTAGAGTTTTGTAAACCCACACATCTTGCTTTTAAATCTTCTTGGGCCAACAGATTACAGTGGATCGTGGTTGCCTCAAGTGATTTATTATAATCATTATAATTTAGAACCTGTTCGAGAGAAGGCTGAGGTTTGTTGGATTTGTAATACTTAAATTTCTTCATAAAAATATTTTCTTTTAAATCTTCTTCTTTCTTCGATTCTTGTAAATCTTTCGTCATTTTCTACGACTTTCCCGTAAGATTTTCGGAGGATTTTCCCGTGATTTTCCCAAAGTCCAAACATGGATCATTTTTTATTTGTCAACCATTTGTCAATGTCAACAATCAACATTGAGATTAGGGATATTCGATACCTATACATCGATGCATCGAATTCACTCGATGTTTATAATAGACAGTTTGCATCATGAAGGTATTAAAATATAACCTTAATCCACACGAATGAAGTCGCGGACATATGCCAGTGTATTCATAAATGCTTGATTACTGTTTCACTTACCTATTAGTTTTGAATTGGTTTTGAAGCACTCCTCAATGGGCGGCCATTTTATGCGACAGCATTCTGTAGGTATGTACACTATTTTCATAGGTAAGGCGTCTCCATCTATTTCCAAGTTCCTACTTTACTATGGTAGACACAATATAGGGTGACCGACCCAATTATTAGCACTTTAAGAGTTTATCCAATTTCAAATATGTTTTTTAAATTAAAATCTAACCAAATTCTTTAAATAATTGTGTTCATAAGGTTACTTGTTTAATAATATATATAATTAAAGAACTTTTTAAGGTTTTTTTTCTTAAATCAACAAGAATTTGAAATAAAATTAAACAATGACCCAGTCCCCAATTATTAGCACATACGGGATTAACTACTGGTAAGTACTGACTGGTAAGTCGACCAGTCAAAATGGCCGAAAACTTATGCAAAGTACCAACTGCCGTGCCGGTGCCAACAGCTGCTGTCAAAAAACAAGTATAAGTAGGTACCTACCTACCTACTATAAGGTACAGAGTGTGTACCCTCGACCCTCTATTTCTGGGGTCCCGAGACGAGCAAGCAGCTTGGCGTCAAGCACGTAGACTTCTGTTGCTTGCTCCAACAGTTTGATACGCCAGTTACGCCCGTCAAGCGGCTTCATCAAGCAAGACTTCAAACAAACGTTGCGACAAGCCGTCATGTCTAGCAAAAAATATAAAATCACATCAAGCGCGTGCCAAGCACGTAAATGCTTGTCTCAAGCATCAATCCAGCGTTGTAGATGGTCAAAATGCTTGACGCAAGCTAAGATCTACGTGCTTGACGCCAAGCTGCTTGCTCGTCTCGGAAGCCCTTTTATTTATTTATACAAAGTAGAAAGTACTCTGTGAGTGGTACTACTATACTGAAACTGATTACCTATCATATCACGGACAATTCTAACCTAAAAATCTAAAATTAAATATTTAGTACACTTTAAATTAACATGTTAATTTAAATACCTATTGGGTTTACGATAATGAGTGAATCAACTGTGAAACCTGTGGAAGACATAAGAGTAAGTTATACAGCTTGTAAGACAAAAAGGCTAAATTACAAATTTTATCAAAACAAACACTACAAAATGTATAGAAAGTGCAAAACGACACAATAACTAATTATAATCTTTCAGACAATTGAAGAATTTGATGGCAAAGCAAAGTTACGGAAATGGCTTAATATGAATTTTAGAATAGAGATGACTGATGGAAGAGTGCTCATAGGAATATTTCTGTGTACTGACCGTGATGCCAATGTTATATTAGGTATGTAATAAATTGATTGACACCTCATTCATCAAAATCGGCCCTGTAGTTTAGGCTCCACAGTTGAACATTCGTAAAGTCCCTTACATACATCGACTGCTAAAATCATAACCCCTCCTTTTGAATTTGCCGCAATCAGGTAAAAAATAATTTACACTGAATTATATTATTGCAGGTGCCTGTTCAGAGTATCTTAAGAGTAATGACGGAGAAACGGAGGAGCCAAGAGTCTTAGGCCTTGTCATGGTGCCTGGACGGCACATAGTATCCATACAATTAGATGACACAACACCCCCACCCAAGTATTATTATGATGAATGACATAAACAATCTTAAACTTTAGTATTCATAACTTATTTTGTAAATATACATTTTAAAGCCAAAATGACGATAATCAGATTACTTCATTCTTCCTTCACTTATATAGCTAGTCAAACTTATATTATTCAATACATACTTAAGAATTTATAGAACGGAAAAATCTCATCATGCTTATATTATAAAGGTGAGTTTGTATGTGTGTGGATGTTTGTTACTTCTTCATGCCACAACAAATATAGCAATTTGGCTGAAATTTAAAATAGAGATAGCTCATACTCATAGGCTACATTTCATCCCAGAAAATTAAAAATTCCCATGGGAGTTGAAAAACCTTAATCCATGCGGACGAGGTTGTGGGCATCATCTAGATAAGTAATAAAAGTTTTCAAATTGCAATTTATTCAACTGCTTTATTCATATTGTATAATAATTGTTTTAACATATTGACTTCAAGATAGATATTTTTATAATCATTAGCAAAAGGATTTAATTCATCACCTTTACTTGTACCAACAGAATCAGTAAAGTTTAACAAATCTTCACAAATACTTTTAATACTTTCTTTAGGTTCATTGAATTTTGAGAACAAAAATTCTTCTTTTAATATTTCATTTAAGCAAATAAACGGGTGTTTTGCTTGGTTCTGATTAGTTAGTTTTTTGTAAAATATTATACTCAAATTTCTTATATCTTCATCTTCGTCTTGCAGAAGTATAACAGCAGATTTAATTGCATTGATTTTAATGTTATCTGGAAATCTAGTGAATGTAATTGCAAGTTCATTGTTAGCCATTGCTGCTATAAATCTCATATCAATATCATTACTTTCAGGGTTACACAGCAAAAATATTTTTCGTGAGAGTATTAATAAGTTTTCACTGTCTCCCAATACAGCAAACAACTTTGTTGCAAATGGAATCAAATATCTTTCCTTATAAGAAACTTCACAGCACGAATGTCTTTGTAAGTAACTACTAGAAATTATCTGCATGTTAGAATGGATTCTTTGAGATATGTAATAAAGTGTTCTCCATAACACAGAAGTTTTTGTCTTTGAGTTACAAGACAATAAAATTTGACTCGCATCTAATAGGACCCTTTCAGGTACCTTTTCATAATTATTTATTCTTTGGACAATAACTTCACAGTACATTTCAAAATCATAAGTATTTAGTAGTAATGATATAACATCAGGTAGAATGTCCCATGCCATGTTATTTAAACATCTTTTAATTTGTTCATTTATCCAAAGAGAGGCTCCAGGTTGATATTGTTTGGATTTCCCTTGTACTAAAATGGTTTTAATCATATCTACAGTTACATCTGGGATTCCTTCTGTAAACAATTTGTCTAAACTCCATAGACATACATAAGAAATATGTCTATTCTTCAAAATTTTACGATATTCATTTGTAATACTAACAAGTTGATTTCTATATGATTCCACATGTGAATAGACTTTATAACAATTTCCAATCACCATAAGAATTCCATGGAGATGATTTTCTGAAGTAATTGTCACTTTAGCAATAGCATTCAGTATTATTTCGAATGAGTAGATATTTAAAATTAGTTTAGATGTAAGTCTTCTTACAGTATAAATTGGACTTCCCAAAAGGGCAAAAGTATTTGGTAATAAATTCATATCTGATTCCTTTTGTTCTTCTAAATCATATGAAAAATTGTACCTTAGTGCAATATTAGCCAGTGTATTCAATATTGGTACTAAGTTGGAGTGTCCTTGAATGGTATCTTGATAAATCTCATATTTTAATTGTTTGATCATAGAATCCCACAGTTTTATAGAATGGGTTCTGAATTCATCACAGGCTACTGATGATATTATGTCATCATCTGTCCCAGTGGGCTTTTTTTGTCCAATTAATTTTGGAATTAAAGCTCCATACAACTGCAGTGCTGCATTTCTGGAACAGACGTAATAACGAAAATATTAATTATCGAATAACATTCGCCAATGAATAAAAATTAGACAGTGTACAGAGAGAGGTACCTTATTTGCCAGTGTGAATTTGTAAGATTACCAAATGCAAGTTCAGCTAATTCTGCAGAATAATACATCATGTCAGATGCCAAACTACTGTCAGTAACAATTCTTGTTAGGAAATGTATATAGATTGCTTTCGGCAAATCCTTTTCGTCCTCATCTACTTGATGCTTCACACAAGTCCCTTGTGTAGTAATGCAGGCATTTAGTATTGTTTTCATAAAATAATGAAACAAGGGCTGAAAAATAAAAAAATATACTTAGCTTGTATGTTCAATGCTTAATGATGTTGACCTAAGAAGTTTTGTAACTTACTTTGCCTTTTTTGGCATCGTTGCTTACTATTCTGTGTATCATTATAGACAGACCGGCGCCTCGTCTGGTGACAGACGACATTTTATTTGTTTCAAGTAAAAGTTCATTTAATTTTCTTTGCAATAAAGACAAGGGTAATTTTGATACTTCCGATTCAATTTGTGGCGATGTTAAATACCGAATACCTTGACCTGTTAAGAAATAAGCCATTTATAATGTTATTTTGTAAAAGATATGCGTCGTACTCGTGAACGGGTGCCACCAACGGGAATGGATCTGCTTTGTGTCTACCCATCTTAACGTGTTAGCTTGTGGTAGGTGTGCATTTTTGAAACTTCTTTGTGGAAACACTGTGTGCATAGCAAACCATTGTAAATTTTTTTTGAAAAGAGCAACTGCTGATTTTCTTGCCGGCTCTTCTCAGCAGAATCTGCATTCTGAACTGGTGGTAGATTTATGACGTGTCATAAGAGCTACAAGTTGGCCTACATGAAATAAATAAATTTTGATTTTGATACACGTAAATATAGTTCAAGTTATTTACCAAGTGCAGCACCAGCTGCCTCTATTGTGCCTTTATGTCTTGATGTTTCAAGGACATGTGCAATAATATTTAAACTTTCTTCGCAAAGTTTAACATTTTCTTTGTTGTGTTGAATAAGTATTGCGGCTAATTCACAAGATGCCTAAAAATACATATTATAAAAAAGTTACAAATTAAGGTAAATAATCAGAAATTTATATTTTATATAAATTTCTGATTATATAATAATCTGTAGACAAATAATACCTTGACATTCAGCCACAAACAATTTAAAACGATTTGGTATAAACCTGAAATTTTTGTTGGATCATTTGCATTTTCTTCGAAGCTAGAACTTTCTATTATAGACAGCACCATATCATTCATTTTAGAAAAGTCTGAGCTAGTATTTGCTTCTTCTTCCCAAGCAAATTGATTAGAAATATCCTTTAAAATATTTAGCAATATAATCATGTTCTCGAATGGTAGTACCATCTGATAAGAATATTTAATATTAGTTTCAAAAATGATTTGTAATAAACTCAAAAACGAATGCAGTTGTTTTCCCCTTGAGATTGAATCAACAACATCTATTTTAGCATTATGTTCTGCAGTTATTTCATTGTAGGCAAAATTAAAAATGTCTTCAATATTTTTATATTTTGCTCCAACTTCCTTATTTTTTATTATTATGCTAATAATAAGTCTGAAAATATTTAATCCACAACTAATTTCAAAGAAAAATTTATTCTTAATGCATTTCAAACTCTCTTCTATTAAATGATTCATAGTCATTGTATTACTTATATCTGGTAAATAAAATTCTAACAATAACTGGAGAACAGAGTCATGTACATCAGATGCAGGATCTTTCAATAAACTTATAAGTTTTATAATATAATCCTTTGAATTCAGTAACCAATGTCCACTTTGTTTCAAATATGTAGCTAAGAAATAATTCATTTCTCTTGTCTGTTTCTGCTTTCTTCTTGGCACTTCATTAAAATGTTTCAAAATTAAGTAACCAATTTTGACAGTTGTTATTTTCCTTTGATAATTTCCATTAAGGTTTAAAGATTCAATGACAAAGATTTGCAAATTTTCGCAAAAATTTTGCAAATTATAGAGGGCTTCCTTGTTGGTGTCGTTTTTATGATAATTTATAAATGAAGTATGCAAAGTTATAAAGAAATTAGTTAAGCTGTTTAACATACTTATTCTTAGTACAGTACTGTCTGAGTTTACATTATTCTGTAGGAACTTTAAAACATGTTGGAATTCAATTTGTGTTGGCAAACTCTTTTTGTGAGATACACAAAGAATTTCAAATGCCAACATCCTTATATGTGCACTACTATGTTCTAGACTGCTAAGCACCATATTTTCTTGATCTGTATACTTAGATGTAGACCATGTCTTTTCAACTAATCCAAGCTTATTAGCTTGTTTTAAAACAGATATACAACTATAAAGATTCAACTCAGTCTCAGCAACTTTCTGAAGGTTTTCTACAAGAACTTGTGACAATCTTGGAAATTTCTTAAAAGTTGTTAAACACCAATAGTTAGTGAAATTTTCAATTGCTTTAAATGATGATCCAGTCAATATTTTTATAACATTACCTAGAAACAATGTTATCCAACTATTTTCTGAATGTAGTTTTTTCAGTATTGAATAATACATATCAGCCCCTGCTGAAACCAGTCCTGGATTATTTAAACTGTGTGTCAAACCATGAATCCATTGATTTTTCATAACTAGTTCTTCAACATTACCACTACTGTGTTCAATAATCTCAGTAAGCATTAGAAACTTGGCCTTGTTCCAGTAAAATCCATTAATTTCGTAAAATACTTTTTCATACATATCATTATCAAATACCAGTAACAACATTTTGAATAACATTCTGTTTAAATTTCTCACCCCTGTAATAGGATTTTCCCAATTGTGATTAATTAAATTAAGCAGCTTTATTTTTTTTTCTGTGTTGAATAAAATATCTTGGAATGGAGTCTCAATTACTTTTTTAAATGCAGTCATGGTTTTAAAAACTATAAATGTGTGTTGAGAGTATTCATTGGCCATTAGCATCATCAGATCAAAAGTTGCTTTTAAGAGACCTTCTAATTCCTGGTGAGGTTCATCTGTTTGTTGCAGAAGATATGAAGACTGAAAAATGCCATAACATAATGATACTGCTACAGAAGTATTACTTTTCACATCACATTTTTCTTTCTTTGAACTTATCTCATGATTTACAATTTGTAAAGCTTTGTTCAAATACACCTCCCGTTTTTTCAAATTGCTCAGTACTGTATAGAAACAAGTAGCACAAAGCAATTGATCATCAAATTCTGGGAGTTCGAAGATCAGATGATCCCATAGTTTTGTTAAGATTTTAGAATAATTTTCTTCAAAAGCTTCAGTTAAATTGTTTGTTTTCTTGACAATCAGCATTACTTCCTGCAATTTAAGAATAATTTTACATAATTTTTTAAAGCAGAATGAATAAGTAAAAAGTGAATAATAAAAAATTTATTCCTTAATTTTACAACACTTTTACAAGTTAGAGATTTTGGAAATTTTTTTTTTTTCATTTTCCCGAGTGAAAGACATTTGAAAGTTGTAGTTTAAATTATGGAGAAATAATGAATCTTACATGCTAGACTAGCCATACTCATGCCAACAACTTTGTCAGGAAAACGTTCAGGTAGGTTTTAAAAAATTTTTCTTCAACTTTACACCCTATTCACCACTTACAACACCAGGGATGAGGTTTGAAAATTTTGTGCTCTTTTATTCTTAGGAGGTATGTATTTATTCTTAGACACAAATTACAATTGTTGTATAAAAGATCTAATTTTCATTCAAATTTTCCAAGAAAAAAAATCCTTTTTTAACATATGAAGTTTTCATTCTATGGTGACAATATAATCATATTTGTGAATCATGGTCTTTAGGTTAAAAATTGTGTTATGTACCTGTAAGTCCACTGATCTTATTTCTTCAGAACCCACATTGAGTTTTAAAATAATATTCTCCAAAAGATCCATATTTACTGTTGCCTGTAAATAATGATAACTGTCTTAAACTTTAAATGCTATGATAGTACATAGAAGATAAAATGTTTACTAATACCTTTTTATATCAAAGTGTTCCTATATCCTAATGAAGATTTAAACTTATTAATAGAGAGATATAAAATAAAATCCAATTTCAAATAAAAACAATTTACTTTACTAAATAAATAAACTATATTTACAATCACAATTAAATTACTTAGTAATTATTGACTGTCTTTAATGGGTTCAAAACCCTCTTTTTGCATTTTTTGTTTAAATAAATCATAATCTCGCTTTCTGTCAAAATGGGTCACCCATTTTGGTGGACACGATTTTTCAAATATTCTCCTAAGCTCAGCGCATACTTTAGGCTTTAGTGAACTGTCTTTTATATTTTGATCGTCTAAACATTCCCAGTAACGGTCTCTAGAATCCCAACAAATCTTTCGTTGTTGTTTATCAGGAAATGACATCTTTGATAGCCTATGTACCTAAAACGGAAAGTACCCAGTAAGTAATTATACCCATCGTTTTTTTTTAATGTGTAAAAAGCAAATTGATAAGTAATCAGGTTTTTGTAGGTATGAAATGAGTAGGACAGAACTCAATTATTGAATTTGTGAAACTAACGTCTTCTAAAGGTTAAAAGTAAATTTAAATGACACTTACTTGTATTTCAAATAATTGGATCCTGTTACAAGACACAAGTTTTGATTTAGCTAATGAAATTAACGTCTCTTTTTATCTATTCGAGTAAAATATAACCTCGCAGAATTTACCGAAGGACGGATAATAGTTGACAAATGTCACCTGTCGTCTGTCATTCGCAGTCTGTCAATTACATCACAGACGAACAATAATCTTGATGTAATCCATAATGCTGCGTTCACACTTCGAGAGTTCTCGGCGCGAGCAAAGCGGAAAGAGTGAGACGACCACGAGGCGACAGGTCCTTATTCTAAGGCAGGCTAGGCAGGTACCTACTCAAAGTTCTAAAAGAGTCACATTGGAACTTTAGGAAACCTAAATATAGAATTAGGGTGGCAGACCCAATTATGGGCACTTTAAGAGTTTATCTTATTTCAAATATGTTTTTTAAGTATAAATTTAACCAAATTCTATAAATCACTGTGTTCATAAGGTTACTTGTTTAATAAAATATATAATTAAAGAAGATATTGAAATTTTTTTGTTTAAATCAACTAGAATTTTAAATAAGATTGAAAAATGACCCAGTCCCCAATTATTCGCACATTTGTTACCAGTTATGGGCACAAAATTATCCAATTATCAACACCCAGATTTTAATAGAGTTTAAGGGAAATATAACGCTAGGCTACCTACGGAAGTCTTTTAGAATATAGATTTTATTACGAAATAATAATAATAGAATACGGAAATTCTTATGGTAACTGTAGGTGACTTAATTTTTTTATATTTATTATATTTAAAACAAACACCCTTACATATTTAATAAGAAAATGTAAACATAGTCTTTATCAAACGACAGACGTCCACAGCTGGACAAAGGTCTCTTATATGGACTTCCACAGGCCTCGGTCTTACGCGACCTGAATCCAGCGGCTCTCTGCGACTCGTTTGATGTCGTCGGTCCACCTAGCTTCCCGGTACGGGATCGCTACTCCAACACCATGGGATCCCATCGACCATCAGCTCTTCGAACTATATGCCCGTCCATTTCCACTTCAGTTTCGCTTAGCTATGTCCGTGACTTTTATTCTCTTACAGATATCCTCATTTCTGATAATATGATCTCGCAGGGATACTCCGAGCATAGCTCTCTCCATCGTCCGCTGAATGATTATTGTTTCGTGATAAATAACTGCCCATAGAACTTCTCAACCTCTCTCCATATCTCAGGTGGAGAAGAAACGGACAGCCTTTGTCAATTTTCAGCCGCGTCAGCTGGCTCTGTTTGATATATAGATCTCTCACGGACACTTTGGAATGGAACTTCTGTTCCACTAGATGGTATCTTTAATACACTTGGTATTCAAGGCCCGCAGGTCACGAGTTCTTTTCTTAGAGATCTGCCTATTAACCTACCAGTAGGCATCCGCGTCTGCTGACGACTGAAGTCTCATCTCTTGTCTGTCTTCGATCAGTTTGAGAGTAAGGTCAGAGAACTTCTTGGTCCTTTTAGTGTGATGGGTCTAAAAGAATTTAGACTCATAGAACTTAGACAGTTTACACACACTTGATAAGATCGTCTACAGACTCCCAGTCTGTTAGGGAATCGAATCGCTTTGTAGTGTTAATAAACAGGAAAATCTCCAAATTTTGTAACCAGATACTGACACCCCTTGTTTTGCAATGAAATAACGGGAAAGTTTCATTTACTTTTTGAATTAGTAACTAATAATACTTAGAAAATCAATTGAAAACAATTATATTATTAAAACTCAAATAAAACTACAGTTAAATCATTATTAAGTAAGTACTGACCCTTAACGTCGATGAGTCAAAATGGCCGAAAAACTTCGGGAACTCCAGAACGATATCTTTCAACTACGATACCGACGCCATTTTAAAACTTTCCAGATTAGAAAGGTTTCGATTTTGAAAAATATGAATTCCCCTAAATATTTTTTAATCTGAAAATTTAAAAACCACAATCAGAAACTTATATTTTAATCTTTTTTGCCAAAGTGCGAATAAACTGGTGCAGTGCTAGCTATTGGGTTGGTCACCCTACTTACTTTTACGTCTTACTAGTTGATGCCCGCAACTTCATTCGCGTGGATTAAGGTTTTGTAATTCCCGCGGGAATTCTTTTATTTTCCTCGATAAAAAGTAGCCTATGTGTTATTCCACACTATAATCTATCTCTATGCCTCAGCCAAATCGGTTCAGTAGTTTTTACATGAAAGAGTAACAAACATCCATCCATCCATCCATCCATACTTACAAACTTTCGCGTTTATAATATTAGTAGGCTACTGCTTACAGTCTAAAATACTTAGCAGCAATTAAATAATATAACTTAAGTTCTTTTACGTAGGTACTAAAAATTCGCTCCGCGAAGTTGTCTTCGCGTCTTACGCGAACTCTACGTCTGTTCTTCAACTGAGAGAGCTGCAGTAAAGTATTGCAGGCCTCTATAATAATATATTAAATAAAACCTTATCAGTGAAACGACAAACCTGTACCTGCCATTAATTTATTGTACCTGTACATAGTGTTAAGAAACGTTTGCTTGTACCTACTAAGTTGTATCTTACTACTATGATACTATACATCTACCTACTCTCGTCTCGTCGTTGTCGGCAACCGTGGTCAACCAATAGGTAGTTAGAGGTCAGACCACAGCTGGACATAGTTAGATCTCCTATGTCCAGCTGTGGTAGGACAGTGGTAGTGGTGTAGGTAGACCTACTTGTACCTATTCTACGGTGCTACTAGTAGTAGTAAAAAGCACCTCCTTATACTGTGCTTCTACTCTATTTATCGGGTAACTACCTATCATCTAGCTTTTTTAAGAGTTACGAGGAGAGAAATGAAAAAAACTTTTATTTTATTATTTTAGTAGATAATAGTAATCCATTCTTTATCAAGTTGGTTGTTCTTTGTATTTTGTTTAATGTAAAGAAATGGAAGTGCCTTATTTTTAGTTGTTCGATCATTTCATTTAGCAATTTTGTGACCATTTCAGTTCCGGATTGATTGCTTAACTCCTTTAGTGTATCTTCTTTAACTTGAACTTTGCACAGCTTCACAAAACCTTCTAATTCTTGTCCATTTTCGAATGGAAATATTCCCGGAATTACAGGCACATTTATACCAACCTCTTTACAATTCAATACAAACTTTGTGAAAGTGTCGCACTCGAAGAATGCCTGTGTTAGTATAAAGTCAACTCCACAGGTCACTTTTTCTTTAAGTTGCAAAATATTTCCATCTCGACCAGGAAATCCAGCGACACCAATACAAAAATAATTTCCGGTGCGTTGTCGTATGTAAATTATCATATCTTTGCTACATCTGAAGTCCGAATTATGGGAATCAAACTTTTCTGAAATGGAAACATTAATTTCATCAAAATTGTTTTAGCAATTGACGTAGTTATATAAGTTGAAAATTTTCCATTAACAAAATAATACTAACCTCCTAAAATGATAAATAGATTACAAATTTCTACATCTTTTAGTAGCACCAATAAATTATCCAAATAATCCTTTCTCATATTAGAGCAAGAAATATGCAACAATACATTTCTTCCTTGTGCTGTTAAATATTTTGCTAATTTCAAAGGTGCTATGTCTAAATCTTTACACTTGTGAGTTTGTGCGTGCCACGTTACAGAAAAGAATGCTGGTTCCAAATCCAAACTTTCCAATTCATATTCCTCTATATCTGGCGTTACTTCGAACGAATACGAGATTCCTTCTTCATTATTAAGTATAATTTCAGTTATTCTTCGCACCATAATTAATTAAAGTGTATGAATACAGAGCTCCTTTTACATAAAATAGGTCGACACGCTTCAAGGTTAATTTACGAATGTGCTTGATAAATAATTGATTAAGTAAAGTACAGTTTCCTACAGTTTGTTTTATGATTCTCGAAAGTCGATAAGGTCAAATTGCTCAAATGATAAACAAAACATACCTATTTATAAATAAGCTACTAATGATGATAATTAATAACAAGTTTCCTATTTATTTTATTTATCGTGCCTTAATTGCTACTAAAATAAAAAGGTACTGTAAAGTATTTCAAGTAAAACAAATCTTCCTAATCGAATCTAGCCTTAATAAAAAAATATTATAGTCTACCTACCTAATACCGTCATGGACGGAGCTAGTAGTGTCTCGGGTGGGTTCGTGTTATGATAAAGTTAGGACCTTCGCGCAGCATCGCCTTAAACTCGACTCGAGTAAAGCATAGAAGAGCCTTATATCGACTCATACAGTTTTTATGTTTTTAAGTTATATGCGTAGGCAACACGCAGTATACGCAATACGCATCCGTTGTATAGGTACTTAAAACTGTATGTGACACGATATTAGTTCGATTGTTGAGTTATGTTGAGGGGATATGGTGTACCCTTCGCACACCATATCACCTCCAATCCTAACCCCCTAACCTTTAAGAAATCAATCGAATGACCCCACTTGTAAAAATAAATATAATGTAGGTCGATAATCTATAATTATATAAAAAGGCTTGTCCTGACTGACTGACTGACTGACTGACTGACGATCAACGCACAGCCTAAACCACTGAAGTTAGAAACTTGAAATTTTGACAGTAGGTTCCTTTTATGACGTAGGCGAGCACTAAGGATTTTTCGAAATTCGCCCCCCAAGGGGGTAAAAAGGGGGGTTAAAGTTTGTATGAAACTCCGTCATTTTTCGAGTTATACTCATGAAATTCGGTATTTAGGCTTTAAATTGAAAACAAAAAAGTACGTGTTTCACAGTTTTTAAAAATTCTACCCCCTAAGGGGTTAAATAGGGGTTGAATGTTTGTATAATAGTCCTTCGTTCTTCAAGTTATTTTTCAAGTTACGTTTATGAAACTTGATATTTTGGCTCTTGATTAAAAATAAAGAATTACGTATTTTACATTTTTTTTTAATTCTCCCCCCAAGGGGGTAAAAAGGGGGGTTAAAGTTTGTATGAAACTCCGTCATTTTTCAAGCTATACCCATAAAATTCGGTATTTAGGCTTTAAATTGAAAACAAAAAAGTAAGTGTTTCACACTTTTAAAAAATTCTACCCCCTAAGGGGTTAAATAGGGGTTGAATGTTTGTATGATAGTCCTTCGTTCTTCAAGTTATTTTTCAAGTTATGTTTATGAAACTTGATATTTTGGCTCTTGATCAAAAATAAAGAATTACGTATTTTACATATTTCGAAAATTCTCCCCCCAAGGGGGTAAAAAGGGGGGTTAAAGTTTGTATGAAACTCCGTTATTTTTCAAGCTATACCCATAAAATTCGGTACTTAGGCTTTAAATTGAAAACAAAAAAGTAGGTGTTTCACAGTTTTTAAAAATTCTACCACCTAAGGGATTAAATAGGGGTTGAATGTTTGTATGATAGTCCTTCGTTCTTCAAGTTATTTTTCAAGTTATGTTTATGAAACTTGATATTTTGGCTCTTGATCAAAAATAAAGAATTACGTATTTTACATTTTTTGAAAATTCTCTCCCCAAGGGGGTAAAAAGGGGAGTTTCAATATTCATAGTTAAGACAGGACAACGTCTGTCGGGTCCGCTAGTAAAAGATAAAGACGTTATTAATAGTGAATTATTGTATTTTTGAAATGTCTATAGTTATTTAAATTGTTACAAACATTTTTAGTTGTTCATGGCAGTATCACAACCGAAACAGCGTTAACGGTATCCAATAAAAAATAGGTTCAGGTGCAGAAACGTTACATAGTAGGCATAAGAAAATTTTAAAACATACATTTTTTAACTGGTAGCTTCAAACATTCAAAAATTTATATGGTATAGTGGGTTATTACCTATATTGCATTTTAGTAATAAGTAAAATAAGTAGATTCTTGAAATATATATTAGAAAAGAAACTGCACCAAACCTACTTTAAAAAATTAAAATATCAATAATCTTGAATACTTGTGGTGTAATAATTTCGATACCAAAAAATTACCAGCACACATAGCCCCGCGATGTATCGTATTAATTAATAGTAATACCAATAAAATTAATCGAAGACATAGATATTTCAGAAGCGGAATGTGATTAGACCTTAATCCTGAAATATATGTTATATAAAATTAGCTACTGATCTATATATCTATAAATAATCGCGGTTAACATGAAGTCTATTTATGACGATTTATTAATTATGACGGAATATAATACAGTGGCAATATTTCTAGTTGTGTAAAAGCTTCCAAACACCTAAACTACGTTCGCCTAAGTAAGTAATAATAGTAATTTTAAACATACTAAATTGTTACCTACATTCTTCTTACGTATGTAAGTTATTGTTTTTGTTCGATAAAGCTTCGTACACCATTAACGGTTAAATGAATTATATCTACTAATAAGAACTAGGGGATCTACCCAACTACTGGCACTTTAAACAATACGATACAAAATACTCAAAAGTAATTACTTAGTACAGATATTTTTCATTATCGGTTCAGATAAAATTATATTCTGGAAATTACATCATAAATTTTTTCTCAAGCAGACCCAAAGACCATTTACTGGCATCTTTTGAAACAACACAGTTTATTGAATATTGTTCTTATTTTTTATCCATAAGTTTAGAGTGCCAATAAATCGAGGGATGACAAAAATAATTTATTAAATTATAATTCCCCTATTTGCTTTGATGAACCAGTTATTAAAAGTTTTGTATTCCTTGAAAAAAAAAATCCATAAAATAAATACCTTGTTAGCCGTAGAAATCGGGTTCGGTCAACCAAAAATATTTTTGACTAGGTACGTACATAATCGAATCTGCATAATTAGACTGTTATTTGAACCAAATTATTATGTATAGTAGTTTTAAGAAAAATAGTTTATGGCGACTTAGTTGAACTACATTTTATGACTCAGACATTAGCATACAAATCTGATTATTGATTTGCGTCACACTTGTTTCAATCCTAAATAAGATAAGATTAAGGAGAGCATACTAATACTGAAATCTAGAAATAGAACTACATACATTTTGTGAGAAATATGCGACATATTATTAACATATTTTCGCATTTTATGTCGATTTTTAACATGACCTTAATATAACATTTAAAAAAAATGATATGTTCGATTGTAAAATGGGGGTTTAAAATGGCAACGTTTGAGATAAAGTACTGATAAATCAATTTATAAAAAAAAACTATTGTCATGGTATTTCTAGGGGTTCCTTTCCCTATAACATTTCATTATTTTTAGTATTAATTTTAGTAGAAAAGGAAATTCCGTTGCCACTGATCTGAATTGACACTGAATTCAGTCTTGTTTTACAAAAAATACATATATTTATTACGAGGTAGGTTTATATACAGGGATCTATTTGCGATAGAGACTTGAAAAGTTATACCATAGGTATATGACACAATATATAAAATAAGCATAAATTCAAGACAAATATCTATAATAAAATTATTTGGGTATTGTTGTGATATCTAAGGAGCTTCTGCGATTTTAGTTGCGTATTTAGTTTTTTAAAAACTTTTTTAATTTCCTGGGGATATTAGAATCCATAGGAACATTTAGATGTCCGAGAACATCGAGACTTTTTTAGCTTTGATTTTTTATAATAATCTTAAATTTTTTATTTATGTTCAGGGTAATTCATGTTCATAACGGTTCAATTATCAATTAAGGTAATTTAGACAAGTTAAATCTGTGGATACTTTTATCTACAATTAAAACTTTTATAAAACATACCTATTACGCACAAGTATTCATTGTCACTATCGCAATTTCAAAGTTTTTTAGTTGAACAATATTTCGATTACATGCGTAACATTTTAACCTATTTTCATATTGTCACATTGCTTATTACTATTATAAGATTTCATTTTAACAATTTTTTAGGAATCTATTGGCGACTTTCACAATAATACGTTATTTAATAGTACCTATTGTACATAATTTTTGGAATGTTTAGAATTAAAATCATATCATAAAATAAAAAGACCGTAGCTGGACATCGAATCTGATTTAGCTGTAGGAACAAAGTATATTTGTTTAACTCATTTACTTAGACAAAATGGTCAAAATATTAATATTTATTTTTAATCTCTCCCTGGCTATGCCCCTGGTCCGGCCTTATAATAATATTAAGAATATTATAAACGTTAGATTTTAATGTTCATTGTATATTCAAATTGTTTTAAATGCGATGCTTAAATAATTTAACTAACTAAACTCAGAAATCCATTTCTTAAAAATTATTATAGTTACCTAAGTCTTTAATAAAAAAAACATAAGCAGACACCAAGTTGGTAGTTTAACTAATTAGTTACTTAATAAAGTAGTAACAAAACATGAGACAGAACAAAAAATATTTTTAAACGTAAGTAGGTAAAGAAATTAGTATGGAGAAATTATTTATCGTACGTACTCGTACCTTGATCGACTTTTGACCGCGGTTTCGTCCGACTTTCCGTTCTTTCGTCTCAATCAAAAAATCACTTCTATCTGTTGCTTCATTAAAAAGGATAAATCAACAAACCAACAAACACACTTTCGCATTTATAATATCGCGATATGACTGATATTCCCAGTTATCTAGTAATGTTTAGGAGTGTAGTGGGCAGGTAGGCAAGTATAATGTCAAATAAGTATACCCAGCCGTTTTATAGAGATGGTTCCTGAAGGGGATTCGCAGTGCGAAGGACTCCACTTTTATGCCAACTGTCACACACCTAATGTAGTGTCAACCTCATCGTGGATTTGCCTAAAAATTATTGCTTTACTACAGTGGAGTGTAGACACAATCACCGCTGATGGGCTGGCACTCTCTTGCAATTGGCTAAAATGCACTGTAGCAGCAAAAACGCCATAAATTCTGCCAATCACCACTGTGACGACTGAATCGATTAATATTGGATATAGAAGCAGGCGTTACCTTGCGGAATTCCATGATATTAAAGGAAAACAATACTTCTTTGCTCTATAACGACGGTGTACACTAAGCACGGTGTGTTTTGCCATACATATTCTTTTTGTTTTGGCGGATTTCAGCAAAGAAGTATTCCTTTTTATTTTAATAGAATCGATTGACACTGATTTTCAGCAATCGTCCAGAAACTGATCAATGGCGGAAAAGCTACATCAATCATCCAGCCAATCAGAGGTGATTGTGATTATCACAGTGTAGCAATAATTTCTAGATAACCCGCGGCTGGCTTCTACTTTTCGTGCTCCTGCTTCGGAAACTGTCTCAGTAAAATCATAGTCAATGAGTTTTATCAGTAAACAGGTGTTGCTAGTTAACTTACATATTATAATTTATGGTCGGTATTTGTCGTTTAGCTGAAATCATTATGAAATAAAATTAAAGCCCCTATCTACAGATTCGTATAATAACGTATACTATTACCTACATTATTGTTTGCCTTGTTTAAAATCAACGCTTACACAACAAAAACTTTATTTGCTGTCAAAAACACATCGAGCCTATATTGTGGACGTGAAGAAACATCAAACTGTACTTTCAGTCAAAACTGTTATGAACTATGGCAGTGTAGCGATCTCCCATTAGCATGTCTTGACTTTATTCAAGTAAAAATTCACTTTTTATTTATAATATTCGGTTAACTTTTTCTGTGGCATCTTTTGTTTGCTTGAACGGTGGGATTGTCCGGATTGAATTATGGTATTACTTATATGGACTCCATTTGTTCTGTCAGCTCGAGGATAGGGCTCTCGCTCAAAGGCAGCATGTTGGTGGTAGGTGGTAGACTGTGGCCTTGCCAGCTAGACTGAAATGCGCAAAACAAATATAATCAGCAGACCGATTCTGTAAAAGGTGCATCAATCATTGCTACAGTCTCAATTGTGATCATTAGCTGAATTTATCGCGTTCATTCTGCAACAATGCATTTTAGCCAATTGCGAGTGAGGATCGGCCAATCAGAGGCGATTGCAATCGTCACACCTTAGCAATCATGTTTAGAGAATCGCACAGCATTTTATCATCTAAAATGTCAAGGCATCTGCAGGTCTGCAGATCAGCTAAAAATCAAAAAATGCAATGTCAAAATATGGTTTTAGCCAATGGGATTGGCCAAAAGCCATATTTTGACATTGATGCTGTCCTCTAAGGATTGAGATATTTTTGGCCGATCGCCCAGCGGGGGATCCCTCTAAAGCGTTGATCTCTATATACCTATATTTTTTTCCTTGGCCTTTAGAAAAAGATAAAGAATTTTTCGGCATCTGAGGAGGGATCCAAAATCTTTCTTTATAGTTTTTTCTCAGACCTTTAGAAAAAGTTAAAAAAAATTTCGAAACAGCGCGCAATAGGTAATATAGCCTAGTGGTTCCGAATTCGACCTCCTTTCCAGGGCGCCTCCTTTGTCCTTTAGCTCGAAACCTCTAAATATTATTTACTTGTAAATATCGCAAAGGAAAACATCGTGAAAAAATCTACACGCTTTAGAATTCTCTAAACACATTCGGGCGCTAACTAGCGTCGTGCATTACTAGCCTACTTACGTCACACTTACCGTAATGTGCCTATCTATAACCTATTTTTCCTTAACTGTTGTAAAAGTTAAACAAATCGCAGAAACGCATAACCGACGAAATTAGCCAGGCGCTTAGGACGTTCTTAAGTTAGGTTTTTTTAAGAACACCTTAAGCGCTGGGATAATTGGGACCCTTGTGGCTTTCTGCAAGAAATGACTCACAATCACAACACTTTACTTTATATGACAGCTAAGGAAAAATCCTTATAACAATTTCTACATACATGCATCTATGTAATGCACTAAAAAGCAAAAAAATTATAAGGTGATAAAATAAAACAAGGAACTATTAGAAATTTTACGTTTACTTATAATTTTTAAATAAAACTTGCTTCTAAGTAAAGCTATCACATCTTACATAGAATAAGTATCTATTACATTATACTTTACTTATTTAGCAAATAATAATAAAATATACAGACTTTGACAATGAAGACTAATTTCCGAACGATATGAGGTAACTATACTTAGTACAGATATAAATAGCACATAATTGAAAATATTATCTATTTAGATACCTTTGGGGCTAATAATTATTATAACAATAAATATGTAGGAACATTATCTAGTGATGCTTGCAGTACATTTTCAAATGCAATAATTATTTAATATTATATTACATATGTACTTATTATTTTATTATAATACAATATTTGGCAAGTTAATTTATAGTGTTGGTATCGGTCAAACTCGTTAAATTGTTAAAGGGTCAAACATAAAAAGAAAGTGTTTTACGTCAGTAGATACCTACCAACTAATAGGAATGAAGAGCAAATATTGTGGGATACAAATCAAATTTTGATCTTTTACAATTAATTAATTACTATTTATTAAAGTTGATGTTCATTTTGAACGGAAAATGTTCGATATAATAACGCCAAATTAACAACGAGCTATTTATTTTAAAGCACTAATTATTGTCATGCATTCTACAGTTCATATTTACTTGCCTTCCAGTTTCATAATATACGATTACAATGAGACCAATGCTGCATCAACAGCGGCCCTAAACTCCCAACAAATAGCATCGCTAGTACCGCTCAGCGTCGTCCATTCCACGCAACAATGTTCCATTGAAACAAGCCAATAGAAAAAGACTCTGTGAGTCCATTGCGAGACTTTACGGTCGAACTTCCTATATCGATTTGCGAAAAGTATCAACTGCAGCAACAAATATTTTCATATCGTTATTTGGAAATAAAGTCTACGTGTCGTGGAACGAGCTACGTAACGCGTGCAACAGTCGCCACTACCATATCTACGACTACTCCTACGTGGAGATCTACTAGTTGATCTGTTGGAATACCTGGAAGCAGGCCTGTGGCTGGAACAGCGCGGCGTTCCACTGGCCCGGCCACAGCGGCGCCTCCAGCGCGGGCGCGCCCTCCGCCTCGCCCTCGCGCGCCTCCCGCCCCTCCCGCCCTTCCCGCCGACTCAGCTCGGAGATCTGACATGCGCTCTGCAGACTGGATGGCAAGTTGGACCAATTCTCGTTCCCTAACCTATCCTTGTGTATACTGATGTCCATCGAACCTTGATACGTGAATTTCGCCTCGTCCTGGCTCTCCTCGCTTTTACCCTGTATCCTATTCGGATCTTCGACTATCGCCTGGAATGCGAGTAAGTCCCTATTCTCGGACTCCGTTAGAGGCAAGGGCGGCAGAATTTGCTGTTGTTGTGCTATTTTGTAACTTTGCTGGCGGAGCATTTGTCGTCGGCTGAGACCGACTTGTAAACTGTGCAGGGGTCCCATGTCGTGAGCTGGCAAGTTGGGCGGAGTCATCTGCTTCTGCAGCAGTTGTCGCTTCTGCTGGAACAGTCTGTGCTGCATGAGCTGCTGCTGGAGCGGAGGTTTGCTGACTTGAGATAGAGACGCGCCGTGCGCTAGATCAGAGGTGTCTTGAAGCGCAGCGACCATTTTGGGACTCGCAGGCATCGGTGGGGAAGTGCTCGAGTAGTTGAAGCTTTCGGGGAGACTTATTCTCTTGGGCGTAGGATTTTTCGTATCTAAATAGTGTGGGGTGAAGCAGGCTGCGAACTGGTTGTGCTGAATTTGTCTCTGCGTCATTTCCTCCGCAGGGAGTGATGACTGGTATTGAGTTTTCAACTGTTGCGCTTCTTTTTGAACGAGGTGAAGTTCTAAAACACCTTTCGCTTTACAGTTTTCGTTTAGCCTTTGACTGTTGAAAGCGAGGGTATTCTTTTGAGTGTCGTTCGTTTGCGCCGCCTGCTGTGCGACCAGGCCGTCGCTAGCGCGGCGCCCTTCCCTGAAATCCACGGGACTTCGAGTTATGGACCGCTGACAGTTTTTGTTTGCGGACTGGTAGTTTATTGGATTATGGCGTGCGATAAATCCGGTGCCGGCCCCTTTACTGTTGTACGAAGAGATGTAAACGCAGGGATGTATCGGACTAGTGTTGACGAGGGCACTGTTTTCATACGCCAGCTTGTCTTCTTGAGACGTGCAGCTCGGTAGACTGCTGGCCAATTCACTCGAGCAATCTGACAACTGGTAGTCGATGCTTTCGAAAGTCGAAAAATTACTCTGCGATGAATCGCAACTGAGGTTTTGACTGAGGCTTTTGTTGTTAAAAAACGTGACTACTCCACTACTGGAACTGGAACTCGCATACGAACTTAATCTGTTTTGTACTCCGCTGGGCATATTGGCAACGTCTTCCATGTCGGTTTCACAACCTTCGTCGGTCGATGACGAATACTGTTGTTGAAATTTTGTCGGCTCGGTTGTATTATTAGGAAGCACTGGAGCGTACGTTGGACAAGTTGTATATCTATTTAATGAAAATTTACTATCGGGTCTGTAAAGCGTACTACTCGGAAATAAATCGTTAGAAGTCGACGTTGCGGAATAATTAGCTTCAGTGGATGCGGGCGGTAGGACTGTATTTTGTAGATACGTATAACCCGGAAGATGATTCATGTAATCCTTAAACGGAGGCGTACTGGTTTGCAATCGACTTAGATCTTGTTGCTGAGCCTGGGAGACTAATCTTGTAGATTCGAGCGGCTTTGGTTGTTCTAAAACACTACACAGTTTTGAGTCTGCGAATTGCGAGGGTATCGGACTAGTGCTAAGATTTAAGGTACCTTTTAAAGGTAGCGGCGATTGTTGTAACGTATTCATAAGTTTGGCCGCTTCCGAACACATTGTGAATGTCGTGGAGCTCGGTAGTTTAATTGTCTCCACGTTAAAATTAGTCGCCGAAGCAGAATTTTGGAGAAAGTTCGCTATAGCACTGTGGTCAGCAGCCGACGCGCCCCTGCCTCCGTCGATAGCACATTTTGAATCGAAGCTAGATGAGGTTAAAAGCCTCGTGCCGTCAGTGTTTAGTTTATTCGTTTCTGGACCAACAGTTGTGGACTGCTGTAGCAACCGTCGACAGTCTTCGCTGGATTGTTTTAGAATGTTCTGTTGCTGTTCATACGTGGAAGTGAGCAGCCTGTGAGTCGGGACTGCGGTCTCGCTCAGCTTGGCGCCTAGCCTCTGGCTGGACTGGGAGACGTCGATGTTTCGCATGGACAGGAGCCTCGTGGACTCCATTTCATGGTTTCGTGCGGCGTCTAGGTTCGCGACCAGAAAGCTCCGGTGCGTTTCCGAAGGGTCAGAACTTCTCTGCAGAAGCCTCTGCTCGGTCATGTTCACACCGGCCAGCGACAGCAGCCGCTGCGTCTCCGCCGACGACGAGTCGGCCGGAGCAGCGGAAACCGCTGGCGCTCTGCTGTACTCTCTCGATTGATCGCCCGAATGCAGTAGTCTGGAATGAGAAGAATTTATGTTTTAGAAGAAGAACGAGTGTTCTTTTACTACCTACTTTTGTAGGGGACCGTCATGTTATGTAGTTTTAATCAGGCACCAGACAAGCAGGCTGACGTTAGCCGGAGGATTATCAAGTTGTTAATCTGGATTCTATGCTAAACGAGGTTCAGTGCACATCACACTGGTAGACTTCGACGTTCAGTCGGCTGTTTATTTTCAGTGATTCACTGACGAGCGGTCATTGCAGATTTATAAGTTAAAAATAAAACTCGTATATTTAGGGCTGTTATAGAACTGAAAGAGTCATTCGGATAGCCAAATTTTCCTGACTATGTAAGAATTGTAGCTTAGAAATATGTAATCTATTTTACCATGAACTACCAAACTGGAACCATCCTACTTTGACGGTATTCCTACTTAATTTCAATGTGGGGTTATTCAAAGGGCAGACCAAGGAATCCTTTTCGGCATCGGTGGTGCATCTGGTGCTCCAAATATTCATGGGTGGCGGTTATCACTTAACATTAGTTAACCCGGCTGCTCGTTTGCTCACTATTGATATAAAAAAAGAAGATTATAGGTACCTGTTGTGGTGTTCTCGCCTGGCGTCGTGCGCCTCCCGCGCCAGCGCCTGGTCGGCCACGGAGGAGGGTCTGCGCGAGGGCCTACGGCAGTCGCCGCCAGCCGCGCGCGCTCGCAGCCGCTCCAGCAGCAGCAGGTAGATCGCCGCATGGTGGTCGTAACTGTTCGAGCGAAGACTCTGGTGGTGAAAGAAATTGTGTTGTGATACCCCAGGTGCTCTGGAGTCGTGTAATTGCTAATGGGAGTATGTGGGTATTTCGACATTTTTGGATCGGGACTGTTTGTAATTTAATAATTTCCGTTTATGAAGGTAGCAAAGCACTATATCCGTTTCTTTTGTTTTTCTGTGTGTCAAATTCTACATTTTATCTTTGTAATATATTGTTATGGTTATGATTTTAGTAGTCTATCTATGTTTGTATATTGTATGCATGTTTGTACCTATTTACGCTGGTTCCATGGAAACGCCTGAACTATTCAACTGATTTTAAAAAATGAGTTGTCAACCGATTTCTTATTATGGTCCGCGTGACATACTCGTATGATACCTACTTTTTATCCGAACAAAATCAATAATGATGGATGTTACATCCAATTTTCCGTACTCCGGCTAGAGTTTTTGAATTTTTTGCATGACTGACTGCATGTCAGGGTTCATGTATGTGTGTATGTATGTGAGTTTCTTTATTCCCCCATAATCTTTAAATGCCTGAACAGATTTGTATGTATGGGGTATCGTTAGAGTCCCGAGTGACACTGGCTATATTTTCAGTTGATATTTTTAAAACAATTGGGTTTTTATTATATTTTAATAATTTGCTTGTTTCTTGTGTTTCAATCACTCAGCTCTATAATTAATCTATGATTAACATGATTAACACAGGAGAGGCTGCTGGCTACCTGGTTTTTGACCTACTTCAATGACGCCATTTTGAATTTGATTGACGCCATTTTGGCGCTATAAGCTTTTTGTTGCAGATACGAGTGTCTCTGGAAGTAATAGGTAGATAATAACAAGCAGTGTTAATCATAGATTAACTTTAGAGACCACTGGTTTCAATACTCACTTCTTTGGTTTTGACTGGATCGATGCCCAAGCTCTGCATCAACCGTAGCACCTGCTCATTGGGCTCTTGGGTGTGGTGCGTGACATGCGCCGGACTGCGCATGGGGTCGGCGGACACCGCCGGCACCGTGTACGGCTCCACTGACATCCACCGATGCTTCTTGATCTGCTCTATTGTATACCGCTTCATTGGTTCCAGGACTAGCATCTTGCGGATTAGAGATTCGCAGTCTGGAAAGGACAAAGACAACTTATTACTATCTTTATCTAAATATATAAAAGAGGAAAAGGTGACTGCCTGACTGAGTGTCTGATAGAGCAACGGATCGATAATAAAGCATCCTCCGATTAAAATTTTTAAATTATATTTAATGTACAGCATTCGTTCCGTTACAGTTTTATCATAAGTATAGATTTCCCTTTTTAGTTTCTTTTACCATCGGCTTAAGTTTTTGTTAAAAAGTTATTATTCTCGTTAGCAACAAGACTGCTTATTTATTCAAAAGTATGAATGCTGAAAACTGGCACGAGACTTTTACTGCTGACAAGAACGCTAAGCTTTTAAACTCTGAACTTTCTAATCTTATACACGAAACTGCCTATCTAAGTATAACTTTATTTTGGTAGGCAGCTTTCGCAATGCAGCCATAAAAGTTTCAGAGTTATTAGCATTGAATAAAACATACATCATGCCTACAACAAAGTTCTCGTCTCCCACGCATTTCGTGCTAAGGTAATCCAATATTTAGACTCTAATATCGCGTTTGAACGAGCCACTTACTATATGTACTTAGGTAGGTAACTCAATTTGACGTCATACAAGCGAGGTAGCGTTTTGGCCCCATTGAAAAGGTCACACGACGCCCGCTTGACGGAAATGACGCCAGTGGGGCTATCGAACCGTGAAAATTGGCGTTGGATAAAAACGACTAGATCTACTTACCCAGTTAGGCAAAAGTTAAACCCCGTTCATTGCGCTTTCATAGGAGGTATCTACTACGGTTCCTGATTGTTTGATCAAGATTATTAGGCTTATAGAATAAAGCCTTTATAAATTCAGTAGCCTATCAATAACGTCATACCTATGCCATAATAACGCTAATAAACACGCACACCTTGATTAATAAATCACAAACAATGTGGCACCTTAGTCATAATTAGTTAAATCTGCGAAGGCTACACTATACATACATACCTATAAGTTTATTATCTTTTGGCTCCACTGCGTAACTGCAAACTTGCAAGTACATATACTACCTATCATGACATGATTGTTTAAGCAGGTTTATCTATGCAGTTACTTATCGACCTTAACTTGGACGGGGGACAGGTCGGTAATACTGGGTTAAACTTCTACACCGCAAATGTGAGGAAAATTTGGAAAAAAATTGGTTTCGTACGTGAGAAATAGTACCTATCTACGTAAAGCTCGGTACCTACGCTCCTATGTGTCTACGTGACCGGAAAGCCCCTTGGGTGCACGTACATTTGTGACGTAGGTAATGAGTAGGTAAACCCAAAAAGTCCTCGAGTTTCTAATACGGAACTACTTATTACAATCATTAAACCGAATGGTATTGTAACCATAAAACCACGAGTAAAAATAAAAAATTGACGTAATAAACTAACAACTATTCGATAGCCGATAAATCAATAAAACTATCTGCTTGTAAGTAAGTATATATCGAACCATTCTTATCTCTTTATGTACCACCTTGTAAAAATAAATAGGTACATATATACTATATTATCTACTATAGTATAGTATAGAAATAGAAGTACCTAGGTTAGAGTAGGTACCTAACTACTTATTAGTTGTGATAACTTCTGGGCTCGATCTCCTCTTTTAAAATGAGAAGGGAAAGGTTTAGACTATAGGCAATAGTCCACCACTATGGCCAAGTGGGGAAAATGGAGAACTCTCAAGCGTGCAGGATTCCTAGTCACGTTTTCATCCACCGATAAAGCAAGTGATATTTAAACGCTTAAAAAGCATATAGGTAACTTCGAAAAATAAGAAGTGTGTGGCTGTGTTTCGAATCATAGATCTCCTAAAAGAAGACTGAAGTCTTAACCACTAGATGTGACACCGCTGTTATTTTTGAGTAGGTATGATATTTTTGCAATGATTTAGAATTTGCAAATATTTGTCATAATATATTCCGCTTGTTCGCTTTAGGACAGATTCGCTTTACGACAGATTCGCTTTACGGCAGATTCGCTTTACGGCAGATTCGCTTTACGGCAGAAGTACAGTGAACTCGAATATATATAGATAGATTTTTGTTTAAAATTAATAATACATTAAACAAGTTAATACATTAATGCTAATAGATGGCACTGTATTTACTATCGGTCAAGTCATGTTAAAACAGTTTTGCGTCAACTATTATTATTTTTTATTACGTCTAATGTTAAAAGTTAATTATTACAATATATAACTAGTGGTTCGCCCCGAACTGAGAACTCGCAGTATCCTATAATTCCCTAAAGATAGTTTTAACTTTTAATTATAATTATAATTTATAACACATCCTATATTGTTCTATCATCAAAATGTACCTAATATTAGCATCAAAAAAAAAATTCAATTTTTTTTTTACTTACTTTTTTTGTAAGCTTTAGGTAGGTTTACGATCCCAACAGAACCTAAGTGCCCGGCCTTCGGCCGGGCACCTGAATATTCATGTATAACCCTTTTTTTTTTTCCTGTGGGGAAATCCTCATGGATACCACCGTGCCCGGGGAAGGCACGGAGGTTATGCCGGACTTCTACCGACTAAAACCCCACGGTGTTCCTCTCATCGCCTGATGACTGGACTACGGGACCAGACTCGTTCCGCGGCCCAGCCAGCGACGCCTTTCAGGCCCTCCTCCGGGACCACTAAAGCGGCCCAACGCACCATCAGAGGTGCACCAGGAACAACGGGTGCACCTTCCAACTCGAGGGCTATTTCTCGTCAGGCGATGGATTCCCCGTATCCATCGACCGGAAGCCCTTCTCAGGGGGGCAGGTGGCGATCATAGGCTGCACGCCTGCGTCCGACCCTCCTGCGGCGAATGGGATGAGAGCCCACATCTTCCTCTCTCCTTCGCTCCACCGCCTCCTTTCGCGAAATTACCTCCTCGCAAAAGGATTCCACCGCGTTCCAAGATCCCTCGCTGCCAGCCATGGCTTTGACCACGGCTGGCAGGGAGAGGTCTTGCCCCACTGACGCCACGAGCATCTCGCGTTGCTCCGCCCACGCCGGGCACTCTGCCAGAGTATGCTGCGCCGTATCAACGGCGCTGCCACACTCGTGGCACTCCTCGCTGGGCTCTCTACCCGCAATCTTGCACAGGTACCTTCCGAAGCAGCCATGCCCCGAAAGGACCTGCACAAGATGGAAGGTAAGTGCTCCGTGCCTCCTCTGCACCCATTGTTGGAGAACAGGCTGGATCGCCGCCACCGTCGAGTGACCTGCACTGGGTGTCTCGAGGCTCTCCCCCCATTGGCGAAGGAGCTCGGCTTGTGCGTTTCGCCGCCACCCCGCAATTTCCGCTGAAGTAGGGTGTTCCCCCCGTAACCGAGCGTCCACCCTACGTTGGTGTATTTCCGCCAGCAACTCCGCATCCAGGTCTAACCCTAACCTAACCTAACTTTAGTTTAAAGAAAAAATTCAAATGACGGACAAGTGCAAATTCACTCAAGTAGACTCGGAGAGCTCGCTTCGCTCGGTCAATAATAATATAATAATAATTATATAAAGGAAAGTTTTCCTTGGAGTGGAGACCATATTTTATCTCGACCTGTACAATTTTTGCCGTAAAGCGAATCTGCCGTAAAGCGAATCTGCCGTAAAGCGAATCTGTCGTAAAGCGAATCTGTCCTAAAGCGAACAAGCCAATTCGACTTCGAGTTTGAGACACTCGAAGTCCTTTGCACAATGACTATACTCACACCTATATAGAAAACACGTAGGTAGGTAATATAAGATAGATATACTAAGTATTAGCTGATGCCCAATACTTTGTTCGCGTGTATTGTTTTTTTTTTTATTTCCGCAGAAACTCTAATTTTCCGGGATAAAAAGTAACCTATGTGTTGTTCCCGACTTTTCTTGTCTATCTATCTCTTCTTTCTTATCTATATCTGTGCTTTCAGCCAAATCAGTGCAGCCGTTGCAGCGTGCTGCGTGATTGAGTAACAAATATCCATCCATCCAAACTTTCGATAAAATGTAGAGTCACAGATTGGTTTGGTAATGTTGACAAAAACAAACGATAAGTGTTTGTCAACTAGCCAATATTTGTAAAGCGCTTCAGAGTACGCTGAAACTGGTTTCAGCGTACTCTGAAGCGCTTGAAAGCTTGAAGACTGGTCTTCAGACCACAGAAGTCCAACTCGAGGGAGGTGCATAGTTTACGCATGTACTTCTATATATCGATGTGTACTTCTAAATATTCAGTGATGAACCATCATAAATTATGAAGCGTATTGAAACTATATCAGCTTCTGTATCTATATTATATAGGTACGTTTGGCCAAATTGCTACGTTACAAATATTTACTTCTAGTTTATTTTTATATTAAAAAAAATACTTTACAGAAAGTCTTTTCGTGATTGCCATTCAGAAAATATTCAAATGCGTCATTCCGGCTAAAATATGGGTAAATCGCTTTCACATGCTGAAAGCGAATGACGTTCAACGAGGCATAAATAAATCCCATGCCCACCGAAAATAATCTTATGTAAATATTTCACTCGTGGCGATCTCTTTACTTAGCTCAAACAAAACACAGAGTACGACGCGAGTGACTAATCCGATTATAAATATTCGTTTTGTTTTAGCGCATTCCGAAATAGACTTCGCGTCCAAATCCTGCACTCTGAGCAAACAAAACACGCCGCGTATCAACCTGCAGTTGACGATCGCAAACACCTTTGATTGGCTGGTAAATACTCTCACGCTATTGGTTAAAATGCATTGATGCAGTAAGAACAACATGAATTCAGCCATTCAGAGGTGATTACGATTGTTACACAGTATCAAACATTTTTAGACAATTCCACAGCTGGAGTATATTCGTACTTATTCTATTTACTTGCTTAGTGGGTAGGTACTTCTAAAATAAAACAGATGACTAGTCAAGTTTTCGCCAGGCGATGCTATTAATAATCGCTCAGACGCAAATATCGTGCTCTGCCTGAGCATTGACGCAATCGTTTGAAAAATGTGTTGGTGTTATTTAATAAAACTGTGGAAATTCAGTGGGCGCCGGCAGCCATGTTGATCCATGAACTTGGTGCAGTTTTACGAGCCGCCGCGCCGACCTTCCGTCAGCGGCGACCGCCGCTGCTTGCCAGCAACTAATCGTTAGCCATAAAATATGTGTTAACACGTCATTTATGACGCACATGTCGCATAAACAAATTAAAGCAGTCGTATAAATTGGGAGAAAGTAACATTTAACTGCCTGTTTCGATAATTTCCTATGAATAATTAATAATTAAAATCCACATGCACACAAAAATGAAATTGTGTATGGAGAACGTGACGTCAAGTTGTAATTGCGCTCTCTTTTTCTAATAGGAAACTTAAAAGCTCTATATTTTCGAGACTAGTTAAGATAATACAAAAATAAAAATGACATTGCATTATAATATTAGTCTAATACCCAATTTTCCATTTGCAGGATTTTGCAGGCGATTTAATTTGATAACAGGTTGTAGCTTCTTACTTAGACTTTTAAAGTAACTATGTCTCCAGGTTCTCCACCTTTTTATTTATTAAAAGTAGGTACCTAAGGGTTTTATGCATGAAGTGTGTAGGAACAGTTCGTGCAAGATAATTGAAACCAACGTCTTTTATAGAAGATGGACATCCATGATTTCGCTTTGCTTGTACGCGTAAATGTTAAATCAGTATAATATTACGCATAATTGGAACAAAACCAAGTCATTAATCGCTTTTGTATTCGAGTAGTTATCAAGAACATCGCGTGTAGGTATATTGTATTGCTTCACTGGCGAAGAAACATACTCCTGTCACTAGTTTTCTCATTCCAGTGTAAAATTATATTTTCTTTTCATGATAATAAAACACGTTTATTAACCAATAAAGCGTCTTTGAGTTTTCATCTTTTTTTAACTCCATTCATACAAGAAGATATTTTTTGTAGGCATTCATTCCAAGTTTGGTAAAATGAGAAACAAAGTTAAGGGAATTCCTCTGATTTCAACTTTGTTAACTCACTAAAGGTACTTTCAAATTATACTTATTATTTATTGAAACTTCCACCTTTCGTATTCTCGGAAAAATTTCCAGGCGTGAACATCCTTACAAAATAGAAGTTATGTCTCAGATTACCTTATTTGTTGGACTTGAATTGAATTAAGCTTATTAGAAAGTTAGAATTAATGTCAAATGAATTAAATTATTTATTATTGTGCGTAGGTATGTGTTGATCCGAATAATCTTTAAAAATCAACTCAACCTTTCTCTACCAATTATGGCTATCGAAAAAACTTTCTATATATCCTCCCTTTCATCTCAAGTTGGCCGCTACCTCACCTCGCCCTTCCCCGCACCGCACCTCAAGTCAGACCGACTTAGTACAGATAGCAACGTACCGCTCGCAATTGTCACTACCGAATTTTTTCAAAATTTTGTTATTGCTACGTTTTGAATGTTTGTGTTGACTATAAATAAGTTATTTATATTTGTTTGGTTACTACTATTTGCGTATCGTCTTCTACGATAAGTAAAAAAGGAAACGTTTTGATTCATTAAAGTAAATTACTTTAATGAATGACATTTTTCAAGCGGAAAAAAATAAGAAATTAAAAATTACGCCTTTTGACTTTCAATATGTCGTTGCCATGAAAAGCATTGCCAGAGAAGAAAACTTCCATCATAGTTGTGATTACACTAAAAAATACAATTATTATTTTCTTGTCAACGGTACGGTATGACGTCATTTTGTAACGGTCGACGACGGCCAACTTGAGATGGAAGGGTGTGGGCTGAGCCGGTGACAATGAAAGCGGAATCGAATTGATAGTTCAAAAATTATGGGAATAAAATCAGCTTGGTATGCGAAGAAGAAAAAATGCAATAATGTTTTACTGCCATCGAGGATATAGAGTGTGTATTTCAGTGTATTCGAAAGAAAACTTTATGAGAGATGATACAAATATAGAGCCAGTCAAAATTAATGTTATTCCGGAAACTGAGGACGCCTTTGAGCACAAAGGCGTTGTACATTTTAAAATATAATTATTATTTATTAGTAGGTACATACTCTTCCTTTTTAACTTCTCTCTTTATATTATCTTCGAAAACCCTTAGTTTTCGAAATTCATTGAATTCTTTTATAATTAAAAGAATTGCAAGAAGCATAAAAAAGAAAATGGAATAAGTATATACGAGTACTTCACTACTTGAAATGAGTAATCCCTTCGTTAGCTTCGAATGAAAAAGACCAAATTAAAAGAGGACTTTCATGGTTTTGTATAAAAAATAAATCTGCTGCAGAATTACATTCGCAATGGTCGTAGAGATAAAAGAATAGAGTTTTTTTTTATTTTAGAAATCGTAGCTTGCTTTGAACTGAATGATGCTACGTAGCCTGCAGTAGGTGTATCTACTGCAATTGGTCAAATTCTACCATTACATATATAATATAATACATATAGGTATGTGCATTGTGCATTGTCAATAAATCCTAATCCCTGTGCAACTCCCTTAGGAACCCCTTAGGATGATGTTACATATAATACATACTTATACATATAATGTATTTTTGTTAACATTTTTAAAAATAATAAGGTAAATGTGTGTGAAAATAAATGATAGAAATTGTAATTGTATTGTATAAAAACATTAACATGAATCACTATTTCCAATAGTAATGAAAAATAACTGGTTTGCGCAGAATAACCATTTTAACTGTGCGTGTATAAAATTCGAGTCACGTATTCCATAAGGTCCCCTTTGCAAACTCAGTACTTCCAATATCGGTCGCACAAGACTAGCGCTCTAGAGGCCTTTCAATGCTGCAACCTCTTGAATAAAATAGTAAATAATATTATAATTTTTTGCAGTTATCTGGGAACATGAGATATTAAATTCTTCTATTTTTGGTATGTATTTGTGTGATGACAGTAAGTGGTAAATGAAAATAATAAATTCATGATGATCAGGAACTTTCCGTAGCTTTAGCTGCCCATAAGATTGTAGGTATAATATTATTTTGATAAAGCTGTAGTTTCATCATATTGCACGTAGCTTTAGGCGCGCAAGAAGAGTTTCTCAAATGAAATAGTTGGCGAATATCCGATGCGAAAACTGTCCATACAATTTTCGCCAGCGATTATACATTACATTACATTATTATACATTATTACAAAAACTCATATCAGTTAAGCAATGCAATGAATATGAGTGCCGAAAATTTCGCGTTGCACTCATGGTTGAACTCGATTTCTGAACTAAAGTTATTAATTAAACTAACAGGTCTAATTAATATAGTGCTATGTTTTCCACTATGTTAAAAGGTTGGGTAGCATTGCCTATAACCCTTCTATGAAAGGAGACTTAGAATAGTGAACCTTTGATGGGCTGCTGATGATGACGAAGGTTTTTAATATGCTATGTCTATGTGAAATTCAATTTTACAATGTTAGACGGTTTCAGAGTACCAGCAACCAATCCTTGCGTCAAACCTATCGACGTTAGTACAGACGTAGAAGGCGTCAAACACTATTTCTGGCACGAACGTCAGCACCAGTCAGGTGTTTATTGAATGAACGGTAGCTAATTCAGCTGAAATACTGCGGTATGTGCAGGTAGGTAGCTGTTAGGGGAACCGATATAGTTATTGGCTCCCGTACAGTTATTAGCCATTTAAACTAATGAAATGAATGAATAAATTTAATGAAAAACTAGTAAACCTCGTTGTTTGATGGTAAATTTAAAATATTTTATGGCAATATAAATAGCAATACGTACTTACTGTTTTTCTTTTTTTTTTTTCTTTATTTAGGCAATCCAAACAGATACAATAATTTTCTAATCTAAAGTCTTAATAAAATTACACTTAAAGCTTATTGCAATCCTACAATCTGAATTAAATTACATTTAAAACTTATTGCAATCCTACAGGGTCGCACAGTTTGAATAAGATTCTAAAATCTGGCGAGTGAAGTATTTATCATACATAAACTACAAAATTTCTATACTACTTAATTATTATACTTATTTTATTGAAGAATAACGAAAATCTCGAATCAAAAACATCTAGGTATGTCTAATTAATCGATTCATTATTATGGTCCGGGTGACATAGGCTACATTTTACACGAATAAAATCAATATAAAGGATATATTATTTTCAATTTTCGGTAGTTGGGTTACAGTTTTTAATCTACTTTCAATTATGTTTTAACTTTTTTTAAAAACACAAATTCACTCGATTGAATTCGTAGTCCAAAGCTGATACTTACACAATAACATTTTTATGGTCTATTTCACAGATTATTTATTCCTAGTTTATGAAAAGGTAATGTTTATGAGCCGGGTCTGCGAGCTGCATGATTGAACAAGGCGATGACGCAAGTACTTCATCAAATAGTAAATACGTAGGTACATATCGATTTCATCATTATTTATCTATCGTTTTTGTGGAAGTGGAAGATTTCATGATTGATAACTGTAAGCAATTTTTAGTAACTTTTCTGAGTTCTGTAGCAAATTTTGAGGACCGGTTATTTAACCGGTACATTTGTACTTATACACGTGTAACAAAATGGGGGTATCAACCCTGAAGGAGGCGAATGTGCTCATAAAACTGAACAATTTTCCCCAAGGAACATAGGTCGAAAATGAAAAAAATGTGGATCTCCCATTCAAAATTGACGATCCGCTGATTGATATATCTACTATGGGAGGTTCTGTTACACCTTGTATATTTGTAAAAAAAAATATATCACAAAAACTGAATTTTACCTGTTTATGCCAATGGAGACAACTCGTAGCTATTCCCTGGGTAAGCAAGGCAATTTTTAACTGCAATTCATAAGCAACGATAACAATAAGCAATTTTTTTAAGTTTTTTTTTTTTTCATTTTTGAGAAAGGGGTTTATGAAAGCTGGAAGTTCTTCTTTGCTGGGTTATAGGCATAACCCAGCAACCATATTATCTACTGGGTATTTTTCAAAACAACTTCGATATGTTTAAATTTCGAAATTTAGCCCGACACTAATTTGACCGCAGCTTGCTTCGGCCTTTTTGGGATAAAGCTTCTATAAATAGTCTAGACGTTCAGGCAACACAATGGGCACCCAGCTTTAAGTTTTCATATCTCTATTAAGAGTGTTCGAAACATTTTTCTGTTTATAGCGCTCTATTTTGGTTCCCAATAATCTTGTCGATATTATTGAAAGCACTTATAATATGTTCCTTTCGTTATCTTCACAATTTCGAGAGGAAAATAATATAGCGTCGGGAATTTTATCCTATTTGCTTTATTATCGGTTTTATTGGATATGTTTGATAGTCGGCTTTGTTCCGTTGTTGTTATTATTTTATGACGCATTTGAGAAGAAACAGGAATTTATAAGTTTAAGATTATACCGAACCGTTCCCACTCCACATTTATATATAAATGCGAAAGTGTGTTTGTTTGTTGGTTTATTGGTTTATTGGTTTGTCCTTCAATCACGCCGCAACAAAGCAACGGATCGACGTGATTTTTTGGATGGGAATAGTTGGGGACCGTACTTTTTAACCCGGACAATCAAATAGATCCCGCGGGATTTAAAAACTAAATCCACGCGAGCTAAGCCGCGGCCATCAATTAGTAAAATAATAAATGAATAAATTATACCGAGTCATGACTGGCGACTTATCGTAAGCGAAATTAACTAAATTGAGTTATTTATTACAAACGATATTACTATATATATAGCTACTCGTGCTGATTCACTGATTCACTCACTCACTCACTCACTGACTCATTGATCACCTCTCCTGTAAAATTTTGTATGGAAAAATTTTTTTTCACCCACCGTTTCGTATAGAGGACAAAAATTCATTCGGAACAAAAATATGGAGAGAGCTGATGATTGAGGATTCCGGAGATGGGTGAGGAGCACCGGCCAGGGTATCAAAGATAGGTGGGGGCTGTTCAACCAAATGTCACTCGAAACCTCATCCAATTGGCAAAGAGCCGAAAAAAAACTCCAAAATGGCGAATTCAAGATGGCGGCCATACAAATTTTGTTTGTGTCTATCTCGGAGAGTATAAGAGATGGAAGAGTGGTTTCTTGGCAAAAGATGATCAGGAGCCGAAGGTCCACTTGGTGAACAGAAAAAAAAATTCAAGATGGCGGAATTTATTTTTTTCCATACAAAATATATGCAAGACTTTAATATGGTTCCTTTTCAAAATTTCTGATGGTTTCGTAGAGAGGACCAAAATTCGTACGGAGCAAAAATATGGAGAGAGCTGATGGTTGAGGATTTCGGAGACGGGTGAGGAACACGGCCAGGATATCGAAGATAAGTGGAGGGTATTCAAACAAAAGTCACTTGAAACCTCATCCAATTGGCAGAGAGCCGAAAAAATTTCGAAAATGGCGGATTCAAGATGGCGGATTCAAGATGGCGGTCAAACAAATTTCGTCGGTGTCTATCTCGGAGACTATGAAAGATAGAAGAGTGGTTTCTTGGAAAAAGATGATCAGGACCCGACGGTCTACGTGATGAATAGAAAAAAATTCAAGATGGCGGATTTTTTTTTTTCATAAAAATATATAGCAAATTGGGAATTTTCATATGTTCGTTTTCAAAATTTCTGATGGTTCGGGGAAAAATATGGAGAGAGCTGATGATTGAGGATTTTGGAGACGGGTGAGGAGCACGGCCAGGGGATTGAAGTTAGGTGGGGGACGCTCAAACAAAAATCACCAGAAACCTCATTCAATTGGCAGAGAGCTGAAAAAAAATTCAAAATGGCGGATTCAAGATGGCGGCCATACAAATTTCTAAAAAGATGACCAATCCGGAAGATCTATTTGGTGAACAGAAAAACCGCGGTTCGCTTTAGCGAGCCGCGCACCCACGCGCCCTACTAGTTTTAAACTATAAGGGACGAGAGCACGTCGACTTTTTGGTCTGGGGTTGAAAATTAAATAAAAGGAATATGATAAAGCTAAACGTACAATTCAATATAATAAAATAATAACTAAGCCTCACAATGAATAAGAAATAGTTTGAACAATAGTTAGTTACTCGTAGCGTCGTTGATAGGTTTGCTTTAACCTCTTTGTCTTTCAGCATCTCGTCGTGAATTAGCACTTTGTTTTTAGTTATGTTATGATAATGAAATATGCTAATTTCCGAGTATTACCAACATTCATTGTTCAAGAGTTTCATTTTCAGAACAATTTATGTCGTTATTATGCGACAAACTGGTTTTTTGTAAAAGAATATCAGCTAACCTCGACTTATATTCTGCCGTCCACAAGCTATAATGCCGTTATCTACCAAAATCATATTTCCTAATATAAATCCAAAAACATTTTATTTAGGGTTTATATTAGGAAATATGGTCTTGGTAGTTAACGGCATTTTAGCTTGTGGAAGACAGTATTCTCCTCTGTCATCCAAAGCCTGAGCGGAAAGCCTGTGTTAGGAGTGGATGCAACAATAGTGCAACGGGTAGGAATCGAACCGATAACCTTTCAGTTTTCCATTATTACGTAAAGGTTTATATTAGGTATTCAAGCGAGAGATTTTAAGAGAACCAAAACAGGCACTGATGAGGTCTAGGTTGGAGCTAGATTCTAGGTTGCCCAGAAGATGTTGAATAGAATAGAATATTTTTTTATTCAAATATACTTTAACAAAGTGCTTTCGAATTGTTAAATAAATCTACTACTGGTTCGGAATTCCGTTCAAACAGAGAAGATGTAGAGAATAGAATAGAATAGAATAGAAATATTTTTTATTCAAATAAACTTTACATAAATATACTAGCACTTTTGAATCGTCAATGAATCTACCACTGGTTCGGAATGCCTTTCCTGCCGAGAAGAGCCAGCAAGAAACTCGGCGGTTGCTCTTTTCAAAAAAAAAAAAAAAATTTTACAATACTTAATGAAAGCTATGCTATGTATACAGTGCTTCCACAATAAAGCTTCAAAAATGCAAAAATGCATACGTAGGTACACCAATCCAACGCATGTCAAGACGGGCAGTCAGAGCAGACCCATTCCCGTTGGTGGCACCCGTTCACGAGCATGACGCATAATCCAGCCATTGCTTCGCTCAACCATATTTGAGGGAACGTAACAACCCGCACCACACGACACCACCACATAAATGTTTAAAGAGAGAAGAGAGTTGTTAAAAATACACCTACTACTTATTCTACTCGTATAACCCTGTTGCAAGATTTAACAGTAACACGTACGAAAAAAAATTCCTCTCATGAAATATACATCGGTCGTCGTATAAAAGGTCGATCTGTTATTTATAAAACAGAGAGACCATTCAATTAGGTAGGTACCCAAACTCGAATTCACGAACAAGTTGAAGCGAACGATTTGACTGAACCAACGAATTTCAATCTCAATGTATTCATTCAACTGAACCTACCCTTTACCAAGGTCGCAGACGTTACGATGTTTTGTTTTTATGTTCACGTCATAATAATGAACACTACGGTAGGTAGTTCCCATTAGTTCAACAATTATTTTTTTTTTAGTTTTTAATTAGTTCAACCGTTGAACTAGTGGGACTTTTTTCCGATTAGTTCAACTGTTAAGAGGAAGGGCAAAATAGTTGAACTCGGGTAACACAGTATGTATACCAGAATGTGGAATTGGAGTGGAATTTCGCCGGGATGAAAAGTATCCTGTCACTCTATAGGTATATCCATGCAAAAACCGTTTCTTAGCTCCATTTCTGCGTGATTGAATGAGAACTCAACATACTTTTACACTTTTGATGATGTAAGTACAAAATATTAGTATGATGGTAGGTAGCTTCCTGATTGCTAGCACAAATAAACGTCATAGGTAGTCATAGGCACATGACATACAAATTAGAGTCTCCTGACGCTTTTGTTAGCATACCGTATTTCGATTTCAAGTATTATTTAGTAGCTGTATCTACTGTATTTGAAAATTATTGACTAAGGGCTGATTTCCCCAACGTAAAACAAGTTTTATCCGAACAAGTATATATTTTGACAGTTTTTGTATTGAAAATCTGCCAAAATAACTTTATTCTCGGATAAGACTTATTTTACTCAGGTGAAATCGGCCCTAAGTGATCGAAAATTATTCTACCTTGTGTCATAGAAAATGGCACGATAACCTATTGGATGAACGAATTAATGAACGAAAATACTTTTTCACATAATACCTATAGAAAACGACATTAAAAAATCGTAACATGAAACACATTTTTATACATTAGTCAGTTAAATCGACGTAATATTGTTTGATTAGTCTGAGGTTTGAAATGGTCTAGTGACCACAATAAGTCTAGGTACCTAGGTACCGTGTGCACTCGACCTAAGAAACACTATCGTACGTACAATTCATTGGTCCGCATCGTTATAAATCACAGTAATATAATTGGGTATTTGACTAAATAATTTTTATATGAGTACTTAAAATATAGGTTTCTGATTGTGACAATGTCATTTTTCTTTTTTTAATATCTTAACTAGTCTCGAAAATATAAGCCTTTGTTTCCCGTTACAAAAAGAAAGCGCTATTGCAACATGACGTCACGTTCTCCATACAAAACTTCGTTTTAGAAATAGATGGATACAGTCGCAGTAAAACAGCTTATAACTTCTTTGTTATGTAATGTTATTCTTACAAGTACCTACATGTTACATATATCCACATTTTGACAACAGTCAAATACCCAATTATGACTGAATTTAATGTATTACTTACCTTCACTCATAAAGTAGGGTATCCGGAACCTGCCTGACAGCACCCTGTCCCTGAGCGACTGCAGCGTGGAGCCGTCGAAAGGCAAAGCGCCGCAGACCAGCACGTACAGCACCACCCCCAGGCTCTGCAAGGGAAAACCTTTAATGATAGGATGAAGATGAAAGATACTAATGTACGGACCCTTCTGGCTTCTATATAATGGTTCAGTTACACAAGGAGAGTTTCTCGAATGCGAGCAAAATTTTTGGCACTTATATTCGTGTTTTGCTTAACTAATACCGAGTTTTTGTCATAATCCTTACTAATCTTAAAATAATTAATAAAGCGATTTAGCGTTCCGGCACGATGGCGTGTAGAAACCGATTAGGGGTATGGGTTTAATTTACACTGCTATACCCCTTCCAAGTTAGCCCGCTACCATCTTAGACTGCATCGTCACTTACCATCAGGTGAGATCGCAGTCAAGAGCTATCTTGTCATAGAATAAAAAAAAAAAAAAATCTAAATATATAAAAGGCAAAGGTGACTGACTGATCTATCAACGCACAGCTCTAACCACTGGACCGATCGAGCTGTTTGGCATACAGGTCGTAGTCCGTCCTAATCGGAGCTCCAGTGAACCTTGATAGGTTGCTAATGATGATGATGATGACTCATGTAAGGACATTTAGCTAGATATATGTAGTTATTCACGACGCCACGTGGCTCATGGTTGTGTGTGTGTCGTATCTACATAAGTGTGAGCGAGAGTTTGCTCGCGCCTGACTGCTCACTCCTGACATTCACGCACACTTACGCAATGTGCATGTACACGACGTAACCACAAGTAAAGAGCCCGTAACTTCGTGAGATAAACGTATAGTACTATATCATTTTTATACAATCCCACAGCCAATGCTGCAATAACATGTAGCAATGGATACGACAACATGCGACGTTATCCTTCAAAAGGCAAGCTAAGGCGGCCCATTGCATCTACATGTACCTACATTGTACAAGTGACATATCCCCCAGGCAGTGCAAGGAAAACACAGTGAAAACTTTCAATGCCGTGAAAGGATGCAGAATTTTAGATAAGGCTAAGTGCGAAGGCTGGGTAGGTATGTAACTTTCTCTACCTACGTATGGTTCTTATTCAGAGCATTTTTTTCTACTAAGTTTTTCATTTTAATGTATTTCAACCATGACTTCTGTATTTCATGCAACGATTTGTCAAAAACTATTGAAATAATAATATGTTCTATCACATCTATCCTAATTCCTAATACGACCTATCCTAATCATATCTAGTGAGAATGTGAAATTATTGGTTTGTCCTTCAATCACGCGGCATCGTATCAACGGTTGAGGACGTAGAGAATTACATATAGGGTTAAGAAGTATCTTATCCCAGTACAAAAGTTTCCTGCGGGATTTTAAAAACTTAACGCGGACGAATTCACGGGCAAAAGCTCGTCTTACCTATATTGCATAAACGCAGCTAAAAATTTTATTTATAACGAGTGAATAGGTATGCACTCGTTAAATATCTTATGCTGAGATCTATAGAGCGTGCTCTGACTCAGCTTAGACTCAAGATACAAATATGCTCAGACATAAATCTGTCTCGTTTTAACTCTGTCTTGAGTCTGAACTGAGTGAAAGTGCTGTCTATAGATTTCAGCCTTAGAAATTCACGAGTAAATGGGTAGACAAAATTTTCTCCCTCTACTGGTGAAAAATGGCACGTAGTTAGGTAGGTTAACCTCGTTAATTTCTGTAATTTATTTCTTAATAAATAAGAATTTCTCTCTTTTAGCTCCCCGGCAACGTTTAAAGGGCATAAATAATTTTGAAAGAAATTAAGCACACTCATTAAGAGCAAGCAAGCAGCGAGAACTTGGACCCAAAAAATCTCAAGCAAGCTTCAACAGAAATTAATATTAAAAGTAGAGATACATACTGAAAGAATAATTTTAATTTGCTCAAGTATAATAATTTAGCTTTAGATAGACCATTATTTTATTTTTACACATAATATTATGTATGTACCTACCTAAAATATAACATGCTTTAAAGAAATTCGCGGTCTTTATCTATGTTAATGTTAAATAAGAAATCATGAAATTATATATTACTTTATTTATTTATTACCTTCCTTCCGCTTAACTTAGTAGGTAAACCTGTGTCAAACCGTACATCATACAAAGTAATTTACTACAGTCTCGAAAACATTTTAATTATCATTAAGCAACAAGGTAAGAGATACTTTATGTTTATGCTTTATTATAATGACTATTATGAAACATGAAGTTTCATAGTTTTTAAGTTCAGCTGACAAAATCTTTGCTTCAAAACATAATTCCAGGCCGCTGTTCCAGGCTCACTCAGCAGTGAAAACGAAAACAAAAACAAACGTAAAAAACATCGTCACACAGAAAAAGACATCGTTTTTCTTGTCAGAACCTCTTACGTCACGTAACATAGGTACATGGTACGTATTATCATAGTTTACACAGAAGACATATACTCGTATATACGTGTATAGTATAGTAAACAGAGCATTGTGCTGAGCAGGGTGGAGGTGGGTCTTTTAAATGTTCGACAAAAGAGAAGCAATAACGTACCCATATGTCAATTTCAGGGCCGGTGTACCGCTTCCCTTCGAAGACCTCGGGCGCGGCGTAGGGCGGCGAGCCGCACCACGTGGCGAGCAGCTCCCCCGTCGCATAGTAGTTGCTGAATCCAAAGTCCGCGATCTTGATATTCATGTTCGCGTCCAGTAACAAGTTCTCCGCCTAAATGGGAAAAGTTCGACGGTTTAACGCTTCGCCAAAGTCCCGCACACGTGCTCGAATTCGAAATTATATGAACTGCTAATACCTCCTTCGGTTAGGAGCTCCACATATCGAAAAAGGGGCTGCAAATTTTGTATGCATCAATGACCCGACCAATATGAAGTTATATACGTCTAGACTAGATTAAATGCATACAAAATTCGGGTGCGTTTTATTGTGATATTCGATAACTTATCTAACGGTGTCACACGGCCCGTTTTCAAATATTTTATTTAACTCTGCGTTAAATTACTTTTTTTTTCTGACAAATATCGTCAATGTAACTTCTAAGTATGGTGGTATTGTGCCTAAATCTATGTGTTTATCCCTTATCCCAACGTAATCGGGGACAGCTATTGGCTTCCTTCGTCACTTCGATATTGGATCCTTTACAATATAGGACATATTATCTACCTACTTATGTTTGGAATATTGATTATAAGCTTAATTTATAGCTGTATCTACTACTTGGTACAACAGAATATAGACAGACCAATTAAATTGTGATGTAAATGCTAAGAAAATTACATTTGCATTTGTCTTGCCGGACTTCCCGGGTTCGATGCTACACTTAATCTGCTAATTATTTTCTGGTTTGGCAAAAAGGTCTCTTGAGTGATCTCCCGCGCGCCTCATATAAATGAATCGAATTTTAGCCATTCAACTCAATAAAATAAAACAGACACGCTCTAACCCCCATAGAGAACCAATATCTGTCTGTAGGTAGTTTGTCAGATTTCCGTAAATAAAAACGTGTAGTTTCAAAGTTACACGAGCTTCAGCAAAATTAACACTAACAATAGAGATCAGCTGTGGAAATGTCTAAAAATAATTGCTACAGTATGTTGATCGCAGTCACCTCTGATTGGCTGATACCCGCTCGCTATTGGTTAAAATGTGTTGATGCAGCAAGGACGCCATAAATTCAGCTAATCAATAGTGTTTGTAATTATCGCACTGTAGCAATCATTTTTAGACAATTAACAGCAGTGCCAGTAGCACATACTACAAACCTTAAGATCTCTATGTACAATCCGCCTCTCGTGGCAATATTCAACAGCGGATAGGATTTGCCAGAACTTTCGGCGAGCCGCCTGCTCCGCCATACGGCCGAATCTGGCGATGTAATCTGAAACAAAGGAAATATCGTTGAACAACCAACTTCACAGTTATCAGTTGAATATGAAAAACCGGCCAAGTGCATGTTGGATTCGCACGCGAAGTGTTCCGCACCATCGTAACGGCGATTGTTAAGGTCGAACGAAAAACGTCGAAAAAATCACGTATCATTTTCTTACATGCAACATACGCATTTTGTGAAAATTTCAAGTATCTTTCAAGTACCTATTCGACAAATTGAGAACCTCCTCCTTTTTTGGAAGTCGGTTAAAAATGCACGTAGATACGATCTAATCGAACCGGTCAAAAGATCTACCTTTATTGTAACGAGTAGCACGGAGCCGCTGGATTCAGGCGGCGCAAGACCGAGGCCTATGGAGGTCCATGTAAAAGACCTATGTCCAGCAGTGGATGTCTATCGGTTCATAAAGAAGAAGACATTGTAAATGTTATGTAAAAGTAACGTCGCGACGCTGCCGACAGTAGGTATGTTCGTAAATTAATGTAAATCGGCTTTAGAACAGGCTTTGTATTTTATCTTTATCCCATTTCCTTATTTCCGAATAACATCAGCTGGCGCAGGTGTACGGCTAAATTATTCATTCGCTTCCTTCACTCTCACACCTGACGATACAAACGCTAACAAAAGCCAAGAGTATATTATCGCTTCTTGGACAAAACAAAGGCAAATATATGTATGCGTGTAGTCAAACGTTATGTACATATTTACTTACTTTATATTTGCCTACTGTTCCAAATCAAGTAGGTACTTAAACGCATTGATGTATTTTTCGATGGTTATAATGCGTTAAAACTTATTAAGTTACCTATTAGTGTTATTACGTAGGTAAAGATACCTACAGGTACTACCTGTACTAATAAATATGTAGTAGGTAATTATGCATAATAATTATTAATTACACCTAACTAGCATTTACCCGCGGCTTCGAACCCCTATTTTACCCCCTAACGAGTTGAATTTTCAAAAATCCTTTCTTATCGGATGCCTATGTTCTAACAGCTATCTGTATGCCAAACAGCCCAATCCGTTCAGTGGATTGAGCTATGCCTTGATAGATCAGTCAGTCAATCACCTTTTCACCTTTTCGTTTTATATATTTAGATTAAGATTAATTAAAACGTGATTTTATATTGACCACCATCCTGGCGCAGTGGTATATAAGTATGAGGTCTCAGTTTTGGTAGAGGCATTTTGGGAATTATACCTATTTAACTTCTGAATTGACTCTGGTCGTGGATAGTTACCAGCCTACTGTCAAAGACGTGTCGCCAAGCAGTTAAGCGTTCCTGTACGATGACGAGTAGAAATCGATATGGGTTTGAGATTAATGTTACCAAATTCATGTTCATGCAAAAAATCACGCCGGTTTGTTCTTCAATCATGCAGGAGGATCCTGCATGATTGAAGAACAAACCAAAAAAGAAATACACTTTCGCATTTCTTATATTAAAGATGAAGAGATAATGTAATTATAGAATTTATAATATGAGTACCTGACCATACGAAACTACTATCCACTCGTAGGTACCTACAGGAAGTCTATTTTAAGAGTTCATAAAATCTGCATAGCCGAGGTGCAAATGAATAAGAATAACATTCGAAAGGGGTTATATTTTGCATTTTCAGGTCCCATCTGGCATGACACAAAGAAAATTTAAATAGCTCTATCTACTTAGTTACGTAAATGCCGAACGCTCCTCAACCCTCAACTGAAAGTTATAAATAATGTGTTAAAATGTTAGGGCCGGGATCGCCGTTCATCAGAAGTTCAGATCTCCTTAGTGTCAATTTCGGTTTGCGGTTTGCGGTTTTCTCAACTCCTCAACAACTTATAGATGTATTTGGGCTCGATGATTTCATCCTGATTATGATGTTCTCCCGATCAGATTCAGCCATAGCGGCAAATCTCCACAGATACCTATCAGCCATCTGCGCGAGAGATGTTATAGTGCACTAGTGTGTGCGCAAACACAGGTGCATGCGCTATTCCCTTACTCTCATTGTCTGTTGAGCGGAAATCTGACACGAGATTTATAGTAGTACTAGTATAAATCGATACAAATGGTTACACCTTAATGTACGTTAAACGGTACAAAAATTCCAATAACTAAGTATGTAATATCTATCTACCTTTTTCTTAACATGGAATTCTGGAATTGTTTCCTATCTTTCGAATAGAAAGATAAAACACCATTAAGATAACTGACTAAAAAACGATTGATTCAACTTGTCACAGGCATCTCTTGTCTGTCTTTGAGTTATCTTGTGTAATTTTATATTTATTACGATTTTATTAGATAGACGTGAGCGAACGGTTAATGCAATTTAGTGCAATTTGTGCAATGACTTTTTAAACAGTATTGTTGTAGTATTGTAGTAGTTGAGTATCTTACTATGGGTAGGTAATAGTAATGTAAAGAATATTTGCATTAGCATTCGCATTCGTTTGCGAAAGTTCGCGTATTATTTGACAAATGTGAAAAATCCAACATTCGTTACATCACATCACTATACGCAATAATAATATACTTAAACGTCCCAAGAGAATGTAGTACACGTCTAAACCAAGTCTACACTAACACTGAGGTAATATCATTAAACGTCAAATGAAAATAATAATAGGTATTATTATGCCTCAACAAATTACGACAGCTGTAGGTACATGATACTAATTAAAACATCACGGTTTTATGTTATTTAATTATTATTAATTTTAATGTGGGTAATTCTCGCTAAGAATCGGGTTTTCCATACCTTCATAGATAGGCACCAGACCGGCGGAATTGCTACCCCAGAAAAGTTGCCATATTTTTGGGCAACAAAGGATTTTCCTGGACGTTATAGTTCGAATGTTACATTTAAACACGTAACGACACTCAATCCTAACTAATATTATAATATATGCGAGGTATGTTTGTTTGTTGATTTGTGCTTCAACCACGCAGCAACGGATCGATGTGATTTTTCGCATGAGTATAGTTGAGGACCCGGAAAATGCTATAGGGCAAAGGCTATCTTTTACCCCGGAAAAGTTCCCGAAAACCTTACTCCACGCGGATGAAGTAGCTGGAACAAGCTAGTTATTATATAAGTATAAGTTTTCTTTAAAAGAGTAAATCCTCGATTATTTTTTCTGTCGAATTCCGCAGTCCTTCAAATTTAGTTTCTTGCCAAAAATCAGGTTATCACTTATGTTTCTATATGGGAATGTCCCGAAAAGATCCCTTGCATGTTGCGACCTTCTTCTCCACCCCCTGCCGCTGCAACCCCGTCAGACAGTGACGTCATTCCATGCCAGTTTACGTCATAGACAAAGCGGCAAAGAACTTACGTCGTTTGGCGTCCTTATTCGCTGCCGAGGTTACTCGCCGTGTCGGTAACATATTGCATTTTGTATTAGACTTCTACTTTTGCTCCACACCAAGATATTTTGCCTTTAGTGGAAACTTAATATTAAAAGAGTTCCTAAAGAATACATTTTCTCTAAAGTTTTTTATAAGAAAGGCAATTTTTCGAAAATAAATTGTTCACATGTTCTTTTGCCGTTAAGTCTTATACCCGATTTCACCAAACTTTCTTACTCTCAAAGATGACTGTTACACCAGAAAATATTTTAAACTCTACAATCTATATAGTACTTAGTATTTACTTTTAGAAAGTAGTTACCTATATTTATTCGGGATAAATGATTTTAATCATAGATCAGGCTATGGTATGGTTGACGTAGGTAAATATAGTTTACTCTTGAATTGTATCTTAATTTACTCTCCCGTAAGACAGTCCCCTGTTGGTGAAATTGGGTCTAATTTGTCTAACCTCGTAAGTGAAGTTACCAGTTACTCTAAAAATGATTGCATCAGTGTAACGATCCGCCGAGGTTTTTGTTAGTTCTTCTCAATTGGAACGGCATTCCGAACCAGTGGTAGATTCATTTGACGATTCGAAAGCAATTTCTAAAAGTTTATTTGAATAAAAAATTATGCTATTCTATTCTGTCGCAATAACCTCTGATTGGCTGAATTTATGGCGTTCTTGCTGCATCAATGCATTTTAACCAATAGCGGGAGAGCACCAACCAATAGGTCTTTGCGATCGTTACACTGATGCAATCTATTTTAGAGACCACCACTACATTATCATAAGGTTTATCAGTAAGTAGTAAGTTAGTCATGCCGAGCCGTTATACCAGCGGGTATCTCTTTATAAGTGCATGTAGGTACGATTACTCAGCGAATTTCAAATTATAATATTATCATATCTGTAAAAGGTGCTGACAGTATTGTTTGGTTTACTCCCACGAGAATCCTGCGGTGAATGTAACTGGGTGTAGTGTAGGCGTGAGATTAAAGTATTTTTTTGTTTACACTTACGTAACTATAATAAAACTAGTTATGGCTCTGTAATCAAAGAATAATCCACCTAATATATTATTTCTTTTTCTTAGCCTTCTTAAAAGATACTCAAAATCCTCGGGGAGAGTTCGGGTTATGTGGAATTTTTACCCACTAAAACCCCCTCGGTGGCCGCCCTCAGCGATAAAGATCAAGTTTTAATTATCCGAAAAAAAACTGCCAAAAATTACATCATATTTCCAAGGGAATTTATAAGGGAATAATAAAATGTAACCTTTGTCACCTGGACCATAATAAAGAAATGATATATTAGGTATTCCTATATCTTCTTCTTCTTTAAAAATCGATAGAAGGCTGCTTCCGTACATAATATGTAAATTGTAAATATCTTGTTTAGATTTCCCCATTACTCGGTCTTGCACCGCCTTTATCCAGCATACATGTGCCTTTTCAAAATAAATTGTACCTACCGTTATTCCGATTTCTGTTATTTCGACATCACGAGACAGAAGTGATATAAATATAATTTATATACCTAGCGACTCACCTACTCTATCAAAACATAGAGCTACGACATGAAACATTATTTATGGTCGTTAGAACTCAAATAAAACAAACGATAAAAGAAAAACATGTTTGAAATATTAACTTTAGCACACATTGTTCCATTCGTTCCATTTACATTCAGCAATTTTTTTTTATAACTAACATTATAAACTATTGCGTATTTACACACATTCTATGAACAAGACAATTCATTAAAATCTATTCACTTGTCAGCACCATTATAGTCGCAGAACAAGATTATAATGCATAATAACTATTAGCCGGATGTAAAAAACTTTGTGATAAGTAGTAGGTACTGTATACATTTACATAATTAAATTACCAACATTAATTTTAGTAAGTACAGCGCACGAGACTTCGAAATTTCCGGTTCCTATTCGATCTATCGAACTATCAAACAAAACGATTTTAACAAAGAAATGATCGACGAATTAGTTGGATAAGACGTGCAGGCTACCATAAGTCACTATGCCTATTAGTAAAACCTGCGATTTAGTTGTCCAACTAGAAATTGTAGGTCTGCGGGTACTCTGGATAATCCCACAGCAGGGCTAAGAATACCCGCAGACCTACAATTTCAAGTTGGACAACTGAATTGCAGAGTATAGGTACTAAAAGGCATAGTGACTTATAGCCCGCACATCTCATCCAACTAAATCGTCCAACTTTATAATAGGACACTGATCGTATAATCAAAATTCCCTTCCAATAACGCACACAATAGAAGTTGACCATCTAAATTGTGAAAGTACGCAATCTAGTTGTCCAATAGTCGGCCAACTTGAAATATACGTAGCTGCGGTCGCTCTAAACGTTGCTCGACGATGCAACGGGGAAAACTATACTTATTTTATGAAACTGAAATGCACCGGAAGTCACAGCTGCAAATGGCTAAGTTTTCAGCATTATTGAACGAAGGTTTCAATTCAATTGGTATTTTTTAATCAATATACCGACATGACTCGTGTGACATGTCATTATAGACAAAGAGGTTGAGGTTAATTGTTCCGAAAGAATAACGCTTGGAGCGAGGGTTCGGAATGGGAGAGGCAATTATTAATGGTTTTTTTATATATGACCCGGCAGGCTATTATTAACAGCATACATTGTTGTTTCATTAAAATACGCTAATCTATCTATGCACAGGTTAACCATAGTTACCAACTGCTTACAGTATAATATTACGTATGAGTAATATGCGCCACGACGGGCTGAGATTCCCCGCGTGCGTTTCAATAATAAATAATTGACGCATGCGGGGAATCTCGGTCCGTCGCGCGTCGCTCCTCATATGACGCCCGGAGTCATGCCTTGACACGTAAATAGGTAAGTACTAACCTTCGAACAAATAAATCAAGTCGAAGATAGGTAGATGCCTTCGTGTATAAATTAGGTCATTTCAGTTTGATTATGCTTTAAGCTCAGCAAATAAGTAAAAACTAAAATGTTATTATTATACGGTTTGAGCACATGCAAATGTTGAGTCTAGACATCTAGACCATAATTATTATAAGTTCTTAAATTTAAAAACGGGTAAAATAAATTGCTTACCAAAAATTTCCCCTTTACTGGCGTATTCTGATACTATGTAAATCATGTTTTTCGTCTCCATGACCTGTAATGTAAACAATACAGATATTTTTAATCAACATTGCCTGAAACTAGAAAATAAAGGTACTTAATAGTGTGCAGAAAGATAGAAAAAATCCCCCTGATAGATGAAGTAAGACATACCCGAAACCTCGTGTGAAACGCGACAGATGCTAACGTCGCGAAGAGCCAACATCATGTATTCTAATAACTCGTAAGATGTTCATATTTTTTTAATGGCTGTATCGTCTCTTAGTACTATGTATAGGAATTTTATGTGAAAATTTTGGCTCTGCAATATTCACCACATTGCAAATAATTAATTATAATTAATGCAAATTAGTTAAACATTGGACCTAACTTCGCGATTTTATTTTGTCGAACAAATTCCACTCAGTATCGTCCCTTGGAAATATAATGTAATTTTTGCTTGTTTTTTTTTTTTGATGGTTAAAACTTGATCTACTGCTGTAATAATCAAATCTGTATCTGAAGATTTACATTACACGCGCTAATAATAAGAAAATTAAGGAGACTCCAACTTTTACGAAATGTAATTTTACAAGATAGCAAACATAAATGTTGCAGTGTATAAACGTGTATTTCACATATTGAAAAGTGGAAGAGAAAATTAGAGTATAAATAAACAGGAGTTTTGCTGTTCTCAAACTCAGTTTCACCCCCCACCAATATGGATAAGGACCTAGATTTCCTTACGGCCCGGAAGCGCCAATTAACCAAAGATCTAGGATGTGCGTTACGTCCTATTCCCGGAAGGTTCTTCACCATCCCCAAGTAAACTTTAAGTGAGAATTAAAAACGCCTTCAACATAAAAACTGTCAACACTTTGTTCATCGGTACTTTGTGGATGATTAAATAATGCCTAAATATCATTTATATAATATGTACTAGGTGTCAATAAAGTTAACTAAAGTTTGAATTGAAGTTTTCAAATCTTGACCTAACTTAATAAACTTACCTAATTATAGACACCTCCATATCTACTCGTATTGTTATTTTAGTCTCAGTCAAATTAGTTAACTTCGAACAAGATAAGCGTGAAACCTCTTGAAGTTATCTCAAAGGCAAAGGGTAACTCCGTAGGCAGAGTTCGATCCAATTATAAAGCACTAATTTGAAACTGACAGTGAAATGTGCTTTGACCCAGATGTTATCGAAAAAGGAAATGAAAAATAGCAGTTATTTATTATTTAAAAGCTTTATAAACTAGAAAGCTTTTACATAAAAAAAAATCTGGACGCAACAACGGAATTTCCTTTGGGAGTTCTGTTCTTTTCAGTTGAATTGGAAGATGCAATCCTCTACCACAGTATTCCCTAATACAGAAGTATTAGGGAATACAGAAGTATTAGGGAATACTGTGGTAGAGATTGATATCCAGCAGTGACTCTATCTAGTATTTATATACGTAGGTATATAATTGGGATACAAATTGCAATTGTCCCTGAGTAAGTTGTAACATTAAAATACGGTAAGTAGGTATATATTGGAGGCACCTATGTTAACTCAGTAATTCAGTATAAGTTATGCACAGTACAATCCAGTAAAATGTAATTAGTTATCAATAAAAAAATCAAAGTCAAAATCAATAACGAGAAAATATCACTCTTCATCTTTGAGTAAGAGCTTTATAAATCACTTGTGGCCTTTGGTTGGCCGTTACACTTTCCATATTGATTTAAATGTAGGAGTAATATCATTATCACATCGTACCTAATAATAATAATTATACTATCGCAGTAATTCCCATCTACCATCCATCTATATATATATCATTTTGGAGTGTTAATTTTACTTAAACATCTTATATTTGTTTTTTGTGAGATAAAAAGAATCTTTTCGCTATTCAGGAGTACTTACTCGTAACTATGTCCACAGGACTTTATTAGTATGTGTAGGTACAATCCTCGTATAAAATACAGTGGTGCTCGCACGATGATCAAAGGAAATGAGCGATTCGTCCAGAATGTTTATCAAGGCGGCCGCCACTCTGCGCCGTTCAGTAAACGCAAATTGATATGCGCATGAAAATATCCAATCCTCAAGTTCATACGTAATTGGTATAATGAGATCTTACAAATTGTAAAACACTTAGGAATCATGAATACAAAGCTACATATTACGCAAAATCTTTCTAGAGAATACTCGTACAACTTGGTCAGAAATTATCAGATTCACAGTCGAGCATGGGCGAAACGGTGGAAATAATATACCTACACATAGTGGATATACTAATAGGAATATACTTCTCCTTTTCCCTGTCGCCATGGTTTAGCATAGGCAGAAGCTAATTTATTTCTTCTTAGTGGATAAAATTTTTGTCTCCTGCCCATGTTCATCCTGCAGGGAAAGGATTTAGACCCAGACGCCTCGAAAAGGATACCGTATTTTTAACCAATAGGCTATCATAGACAGTGGCAGTAAGTTTTTTAAATTCGTACAATATCGTGTAGTTCGTGTCCGTGAACTACAGTCTACAGTGGCCGCGTAAAACTAAAAACATCTAAAAATATCTGGTGACTCACGGCATCAGTCTTTTCATGCGATCGTCGAAATCTACCTGATACAAACTCACACTAAGACAGTATCTAAAGAAACTCTCGAGTAGCTTTTGTTAGTTCGTTGTATTCAGATAGGTAGGTAATAGGTATAGGGTATACGTTGCTAATAGATTTTATCCATGACTAATTTTATTATTATCTTAATAATGTATATGCCTTAGCAGGAAAATCGCTGGCTACTATACTGTTTTTGCATCGACTTCAATGTTTTCTTCAAATCATACTAATTTTCTGCATACCAAAATGTGATTTTTTGTTGGTTTGTCCTTCAAACACGCAGCAAAGGAGCAACGAAACGATTTCTAACCGAGGCCGATTTTTTACTTGGACGAAGCCGCGAGCAACAGCTAATCCTTTCTTACAAACTTTATTAGATAATGAAAAATTATTATTTTCTTTAATTGAAAATAATGAAAACATAGAAAAGTGTTTCATATTTGTGCCGTTTAGTGTTGAAACACGGGGTCATGGGGCGAGGATACTAGATCCTTTTTTAAGGATCTGTCATCCCGTCTCATAGAGTCCACTGGTGACCGGAGGGCTGGAAGTTACCTTTGCCACTATAGTTTGGCCCATTCAGCGGGGTAACGCAACCAGCGTTGGCACATTTCCTCGTTTCAGTGGTTTAGATAATATATTTTATGTTTAGCTTTTACTTTTGATATTTAGGATTTAGTTTTGATTGAAAATAGTTTTCTTATACTTATTATACTAGTTAATGACGATGTTAGAAATAATAAAGTTATACACAATATTGAAACACTGGAAATGCTATAGATAATTTCCGGGCACATTGACTGAGGAAGTTAATTACACAATAGTAATTTTAATATCGATCAATCATAAATATCAAATACCTACTTACTATTCTACATTTTAATTTTAAACAATCGCCTTCTGTTATTACCCGATAAGTATTGTATAATCATTACGTCACATAAATGTTTTTGAACGCTCTGATAACAAAGGTCCGGTTCGTAGTAAAAATATTAAATACATTTTTGTATTATTCTTTCCACGGCACCAAAGATCATTGCCACAGAACAGTCCTGTGCCGCTTGCATCCAACAACTCACCTTGAGATCGTCCGTTCACCTAGTGGCGGGGTCTAATAACGCTGTGCCTCCCGGTGCGGGGTCGCCATTCCAGCACTTCGAGACCGCAGCGACCATCGGCACGTCGATTCCTTAAAAATGATTGCATCAGTGTAACGGTCGCAATGGTCTCTGATTGGCTGGTACCCTCCCGTTATTGGTTAAAATGCATTGATGCCGCAAGAATGCCATAAATTCAGCCAATCAGAGGCAATTGCGATCGTTACACTGATGCAATCATTTTTAGAAAATCGACACGCAGTTCTTTCAACCATGTACCCACTTAAACTTTACGACTTCATAAACTAAGTCAATAATTCTGGTTCTCCTAATTTCTAATTTGACCCCCCAGGGATACTCTGAGCATATAGCTTTCTCCATCACGCATTGAGCGACCTTAAAAATGATATGTAAGGGACCATGTTTCGAATCCCTAAGTCATCACTGGCAATAGGCACTGTTCAGACTTTGGCCTTTTGTCATATGATTATTGTTTTAATCAGTTATTAGGAGGCATTCAGTCTCACGATGAAAATGTTTGTAAACAAGTCTCCATTCAAGATCCTTAATAACGTTCAATTCATTCACGTTCGTTACAAAACTGTATTATACATGCCATTGTTCCAATTGCAGGGATCGCTAGCGTAACAGCATGTGACCTATTTTTGGCTGTAACGTGGTATGTAGCTTACGCGTTCCATAATCCTCGTACAATGGCTATTTTACGGTGACACACATTATTAATAAGCCGCATTTACTTACTATGCAGATTTTTACTGACTTCTTATACCTTCTGGCCATAGCTCATCGAGCGACGAAGCTGAACTGGCAATGGACGTTGCATATAGTTCGAAGAAAGGATGGTCGTTGGATTCCTAAGGTGCTGGAGTCCTTACACCAGCGCAAACCGCCCACTAGGTGGGCCGACAAAACCACACGAGTCTTAGGGAGGGTCTGGATACATGCGGTGCACCGAAGCGACCGAAGCATGTGGAAGCTTATGCAAGAAATTTATGTCCAGAAGTGGACGTCTATTGATCAATAAGAGGAAATTGTATGGTAATTTGCTCAATAATACTCTAGCAAGAGCCTCTCAGTTTTCAACAAAAAATTGCCGTGCTAATCGTCACTAAATCATCAATCACGTGATCACAAAGCGTTACCGTGTGAGAACGGAATGTAACATGAAGAAATCTATTCGAGTTCTCTCGTAGGTCATATTTATTCTAAGTTAATAACTTTTACAACTCGTATATCCTTACTACAAAATAATCATGCGAAAGTTTGTTGGTTTGTCCTTCAATTATACCGCAATAGAGCTACTGATCGTCGTGATTTTTGGCGTGGGTATTGTTGAGGACCTGGAGAGTTACATAGGCATACTTTTTATCCCGGAATATCAAAGAGAGATTTTCAAAAACTAAATCCACGCAAATGAAGTCGCGGACATCAGCTAATCTGAGGATAGGTAAGTAAGAAAAATTGCTAAAATGAAATTTTATACACTTTTTCCTCTATAACCCTAAAAATCCTTTTAATGCCATATTGATAATAACTGAGTAAATTATGTAAAATATTCATAATTTGATGTTTCTAAAAATAAACGCGAAACCTAGTCCGATTGGCTCTTAGAATGAGAAGCTCATCGCTGTCAATTAAAATCCATCAATTTATAGACCACATGAAAGAAGATGTTTAAATGTTTAAATCTTTCAAAGTTACCGAGCATTGGTTTTAAGGCACTGAGCTCTATAAAATTATTACAATTATAGAGTCAGAAACCTAGCCAGTTTAACAGTTGAACTTTTCTAAATCTTAATTGTACTCATATATTTGAAATATACGAGTGAGAAACAGTGAGATAATTAAGATTAAATAATGAACAATGTTATAGCAACAGATCATGTGAAAACGATTATGCGGTGATTTAATAAAGTACCTACCTAACTTAATGCCGACATAATTGTCATTATCTCTCATATTTGTTTGCCAGTAAATGTTTCTATCACTACCTACTACATATTAGGTATTCTGTGCCGCTACACGACTACAAGATGGAATTTAAGTAGGATTAAATTTATAAATATTAAATGAAATGTAAAAGCACATAACCGAATGTAAATTAAGCACAATTATGTTTAATTAAGCACAATTATGCTTAATTTACATTTGGTTATGACATTATAATAGGTGTTGTTAAAAAAACGAATGTATATTAAGCTGTCTTTAATACTTTTGGCCAAAAGCAAGCTAAGCGAACGAAATAAATAAATAATAATTATTATTTGGGTTTACAGGGCTAAGTAGGACTAATAGGAACATTGATATTCGGCCGCCCGCCCGGCCCTCTAAACATTGGAACATGGCATTTCTTGACTTCCACGTTAGATGATATAAATCACTTGCCTTTTTATCGTCATGTCATAGTTACATTATAAATCACAGTGGGTATGTTACATCAGACTTGTTTCCTTCTTTGTAAAACTTATATTGGAAGAAGTTGAAAGCTAATATACACGTGTTATTATAGATGTACCTATCCATTGTCTACATTTCCTGATAATTACCAATTTAGGTTCCTCCATGGTAAGTGTGAGTAAGCGTTATCTGCATAATCGAGTTCCGCTTTAATAACTCTCATTGCATCATGTGTCATTGTTTTCAAATACCAGTCTATCAATGTGAACATAGGAATGTAAAATAAAAAACTAACAATCGGAAAAAACGGATATTATCTTTATAGAATTTTGGTTTCTTCTTGGTTACCATTTATTTACTGTACATTATTTTCATTTAAATGATATTAGATGCCGTGAATTGTTAATATAAGACGTAACATGCGTCTTATATTTGTTCATTTGATTTTGCAAAATACTCGTACTTTACGTAATCAAGAAAAGGGCAGTTAAATTGTACTGTTATTCAAATGACACATCGAGCTTAATGCTCCAAATGGCAAAGAAGGTTTACGTTACGGTCTATCACGGCGTATCAACGGGGTTAGCGTGATATGAGCAATGTCACGTGACATTTACTTTAAACTCTATTTAACGACACGGTTGTTTTAGAGCGCGGTAAGTGGTTAAGTGCTACTATGTTTACGGTGAACACAACTGTGCCATTATACATATTTGCATACTTTGAACTAGATCCAAGAAGAGCTGTGTTTTCAATGGGGATCTGCGAGAACTATTCACCTACGGATATAAATATGTGAAGGATGTGTGTGATTTTGAACCCACCCAAATAGCATCACTGCATTTTCTTTATATTTATCTGCAGCGTTTTCCTCATTGTGCGAGGGTTTCCATCATTCATAGGTAAGTAGGTATATAATGGTAGAAAACTTGAGGTAATAATGCGGTGGAATGGAATGAAAAAAAAATTCAGATTGTATCAGATAATACTTATTTTCGCAGATACTATAAGTACAGATTTTTGCTTCAAGTTTTTAGGTCAGTTAAAACGTGAAAATAAGAAGAAAAATACCTCAACAACCAATTGCGAATTTTAGCATGTATATTTATGGATTTCAAGTTTCTTTATTTAGAAATGATCACTTAAGGAGCTACAGGGAAAATCCGTGAATATTTCGGTTGAGCAACTTTTCCTTAAGAGAACGGTAACGATTTACCTCCACGAGTTTTTTTTGAGATGGAGAAACTAGGTCTAGAATTCTAGATTACTGGACTTGTTTCTCTTTTTTTATTTACGCACTCGGGTTTTGGGTCTTTTAAATTTAATATTTTATTTGATTTGTCCTTCAATCACGTAGCAACGGAACAAGGGATCGACGTAATTTCTAGCATGAGTACACACTACACAGTTGAGGACCTGAAGAATGACATACTTTTTATTCTAGAAAACAAAGGGTCCCGCGAGATTTTTAAAAAAGCAACTCAATGAGGACGAAGTAGCGGACTTAAAGTGGGAATTAAAATCGCAAAAAAATGTTGTTTATTGTTAGAACTAAATTCACAAAAGTACGGATGAAGATAAACTGGAATACAACAGCGAAAAAAATCTTTACTACAAAATCGGGGAGCACCGAACTTTACTTGGAAGATAATTAAGATAACGAGAACCACCTCATCCGGTTCATTGTAGTCGTAACTACCTATTTAAAATTATAATGGGAAAAATTGGAATAAATATTATTTAATAGTATTGAATAAACATGCAGATTAATATGACATAATCAATAATTTATCAATAAATAGAATAGAAACTCCCTCCGAAATTTTTGAAGGTTTAAAGTATTCTGTCAGAAACTAGTTAAGATGAGAATGAGAGAACTACATGATGCCTGCGACTTCGTCCGTGTGGATTAGGGTTTTTTGATTGTCCGGGATTGTTCCGAAATGTCTAGTATACTAGAGTCAGTGGACCAAGGAAAGCCGGTTACTGTTCTCTATCTCGATATGTCCAAGGCTTTCGATCTTGTTCATCACGAAAAACTATTAAACAAGCTGGAACATTACGGGATACGCGGACAGTTACACCAATGGCTCAAATCATACTTAAGCAATAGGAAACAGAAAACCATAGTACAAAAACAGATTGGCGAAAATATTAACGTGTACGAATCTAAATATGCAAACAATAAATTCGGCGTGCCTCAGGGTAGTATCCTGGGCCCGCTTCTGTTTTTATTATACATAAATGACTTATCTACTAACATATCACACCCATCAATTCTTTTTGCAGACGATACTACTATAATCATCCCATGTAATAACGCAGATATGCACGAATCCGAAGTTAATAAATCTTTGAAGGAAACTGTTAACTGGCTGGAAAGCAATAACTTAAGTGTAAATATAAGTAAAACAAATGTATGCAGTTTAGAACTAAAAGAGGACAGAATAGGACATTAAATATAAATTACAATAATGAACCCATTGACATAGTTCAGAATACAAAATTTTTAGGTATTAATTTTGATGAATATTGCGACTGGACGTATCATATCGAGGACATTTGCAAAAAAATTAACAAGTTTGTGTATCCATTACGCCGTCTAAGGCGTACGGTATCTATTGATGCAGCATTGGTAGCATACCATGGTTACGTCATGTCTATCATGCGCTATGGCATAGTCATATGGGGGAACTCCTTAAATATACATAAATTATTTGTGACACAGAAAAAATGCCTCAGGAGCATCTTCCTAATGAAACCAACTGATTCTTGTAGACCTCTATTTAAAACGCACAGGCTCCTCACCCTGCCATGTCTTTATATTTATGAAATAGCAGTATTCGTACATCGGCACATGGAATACTTTAAAACTCACTCGGACGTCAATGTATATAATATGAGAGCAAGGCAAAAGAATCGTCTATGCACTACTAAATATAAACTAACACAAACAACTAAATCACCGCATGCTATGTGCATAAAAATTTATAATAAACTTGACGCAAACATAAAGAACCAAACTACAAGGCGCTTTAAGCAAAGTCTCTTTCGTTGGCTGTGTGAAAAATCATTCTACTCGGTTTCTGAATTTCTTTATTGTAATAATAAATAGCATTAATATTTAAATATTTCAACATCTAATTTAGTTAAGTGACATTTTTTATTGTATTATTTTATTTTCTGAACTTCTTTTTCATAGTACTCGTAATATCTTGACATAATAATGTATAATACTTATAAACTTGACATGTAATGTAACTAGTGACATATATATAATTTAATAAAATATACTTGTCCAATAAGTAATAAAACTCATCAAGATTGTATGTTTGCAATCCTGGTGAGAATTGAATATTTGCATGCTATCTAGTAGAATATGAAGGTCGTTTAATTATTATGATTCTGAAACATCTATGTACTCATATTCAGCAAATAAATTTCATTTCATTTCATTTCATTTCATTTCATTTCATTTCATTTCATTTCATTAGCCTATGTGGTAATTCTGGGAATAAGCATAAAGTAAAACCTACAGTACCTAAGAAACATCCAAACTTCACATTGTATAATATTAGCAAGATATGAAGGAAAATATCGTACCTGATAAAGCTTAATAATATGAGGATGGTCCAGTCTCTTCATGATATCCACTTCTCTGTAGACTTTTTGAAGGTTACTGGCATCTAATTGTGATTTATCTATTATCTTAATTGCTACCTGCAACAAGAAAAAAATTAGGTTATCTTAAAGTAAACACGATAAAACAGCACATTTTATCGGGCTGTCTCGAAGTAGATGAATGTTAAAAATGTGAACAAATCTTGGAAGCAGCAGAATCGTCTGATTAGGTAAGTGAGTGCCTAATTTAAATACTTTTCCTTTCAAGGAAACTGAAGATTCGTGTCACGATCTCGCGCCCTTCGCGCGCGGAATAATTGAAGGGTTTTTACAAGAAATTAAGAAATACACGAGTATTTCCTGAAGAATTCCGATTGGAATTTTACGGTATCGTGTTGAAAACCGAAATTTCAGTCGAACAAAACATACGATTATATGATATTAATAAGATAAATTAATAATTTTTAATTTTTTTTTATTAGTAGCGACACATTACAGTTGTCGCTACTAGATGTCGCTAACAGTTGCTATAAAACTGATTGAAAAAGTAGATACATATCACTAATTTCGTGGCTGACGTATGGTTCGGCCGTGGTGTAGCGGTTAACACACTCGGGCGCGATTCCCAGAGAGACGTGGGTTCGAATCCCGCCGGCCTCGGAATTTTTGATATGTATTTATAAATCTATTAAGATAAATTAATAAATTGGTTGTGCCTATCTGAAAGATTACCGTCATACGGCCACGCATTCCAATAAACCATCTAATCAAAAAACTTAAAACTTTCATTAATTCGAAAATTTTGTCCAATGATATAAACTGAAGTATAGGCCCCAAGGCAGTTGCAAGGAAGTGGCACTAGGCTGGTCTTTGTCGGAGGGCCATTGACCGCTGAAATAGTAAGGTTCTCTTGTGGAAACGCGGTTTCCACAAGAGGACCTTACTATAATAAACGGAGGCGCCCCGGCGCGGCCCCACCTAGATGGAACTATGCCATCCGGCAAGTAGCAGGCATCGATAGGATGCGAAAAACCGAGGATAGGCAATGTTAATGCTACCTAAAAGAGGCATATTATGTTCAACAAGGGATAGGTTCATGCTACCTACTAGTAAAAGAGGCCTATGTTCAATAATAATAATTGATACATTTTGGCTAATGATGATGGTGATGTAGGTACTGAGATTGCAATCTATTTTACCAATTTCTAAACACTTTACTACACATCTGGATTAAATTTTTGATTTGTTTTAAAAGAGCTTAAAAGACTTCTTTTTATCTTTCTAACTTTTGAAAGCGTTTGAATGAGATTGTTGGTATCACGTGGAATAGTATAGGTATATCCAATGGATTGATATTTTACAGCCAGCAAATAGATATTATGTATTGTTACATTTTTAGCGGAACAAAACAGTTATTCGGTGATTTGCTGTTTCCATACAGACAAAGAGGCTCTGACGTCAGTCGCGCGTCACTTGCACGGATTGAGCCAATTGACGTGATTGGGCCGACGTGGGGCCGACCTCTCGTCGACTCAATAAAAGGCTCTTTATAGAAAAGAAAGCCATTTTCAATCTATTTATACTTAAACTAGCTGATGCCTGCGACTTCGTACGCGACTATTGAGTAGGTTACCGTTATTTATTATTATTATAGTTACCGAGTACCTAAGACAGATTGTCACGTTTGTCCTATGACTAGTTCAACTGGAAAACCCTTTCGGTTAAATTAAGCTCTTTTTCCTTACAAAAAAAGCAAAACGGGGCAGATGTTTGCCTACTATGCAGTAATTTGTATTCAGAGCGTCATCAGTTAAAAAAGTAATGAGATGATTAGGAATCGGAAAGCATTTCAGTATCAAGGGCAGGCAATACTTAGAGGCTGGTTGACTTTACATGGCAACGTGCCCAGGATTTGAAGCAGGCTAAATGTAGAGAAAAACCTTTACAATACCAGAGTAAATGGTACAAGTAAGTCAATATTTTAAGCCATATCGGAGAAGTATTTTCCGAGTAGACTAGCATACTCCATCAACTAGCAAACACAGTACCCAATACCTTCCATTTGCTGCTCATTGCTCTGAACTCTACATATTTGCGCCAATAATGACAGCGTAGCGCCACACGTGACACGAGTAAAAAAATGTAGTAGCGCGACGAAAACGTTGTCAACGCTATTGCTTGTAAAACAACGATTCCACACGTATTGTTCCCAGCAAGTCCCAATGCAACGTGTAGATGCCTCACAAGTTTTGAGCAGTCAAATGTCACTTGCATTAACTAGGTATGAAGTATAACATCGTGTGAAAACCTACATGCCTGAAAATTCGATATCATGTTTTCAAAGATATGTGAAGTCTGCCAATCCGCATTTGGCCAGCTTGTTAGACTATTGTTGACTATTGTATTGTTGTTTAAGTTAAAGGGTTTACCCTGTTCATCATCATTTACATTCAATATAAAAACTGATTATAATGTTTATTAATTAATATTGCACACCGTTATATTGGTAGTCCACTAGCCATTAAGAATGTATTGTACCATCTTTTAAGTTATTTTTATAATGCATTAAATAAATTCTGATTCTGATTCTGAGAAGACGCTAGTGTTCAGTAGTGGGTTGATACTGATGATGAAATAGATAGCATGCAAGTATTTCCCAAACCGATAGATACGTAGGTACTTCGAGGCTGATCTTTGACTTTACGTATAGGTGAATACATATTGCCTCAATTCAAAGTGTATTGCGATAGCGGCAAGGGCCTTAGTGACGTAAAGAGACGTGCGTAATGGTAGTATCAGCGCAAACGGGTCAATGTCAAACGGCTGACCGGCAGTCGTTCCTGAACATCTCTGTTTTCCAATATCATGTCTATTTTGAAATCGGCAATGTTTATTTAAAAACTCTCGCATTCGCAAATGGTTTACTGGAGACTGCATAGTGCAGATGACGCGGACTTATTGAGCGCAGAAATAGATTTGGACAGATGAATTAGAAACTTTGAGGGCATATTTCACCATCGCCAATGATATATTATATGTATAACCACATTTTGACGTTTGGACGGATTTTCAATACGAAAACTGTCAAAACATCATCTTTATTCGTCGATCAAACACTATCTACTTATCCGGCGATTATGAAATAGGCCCCGAGTATTAAGATTAGGGGAATAACTACTTTTATAGATATGGATCCATAGTTGGAATCTGGAATATATAATAGGTACGGTATACGGTTACGGGCACTTTACTTATGATTACGTCGTGTACATGAACATTGCGTAAGTGTGCGTGCCTTTCAGGAGCCTAGGTGGAAGCGGTCAGGCGCGAGCAAGCTCTCGCTCACACTTATACAAATACGACAAATACACAACCATGAGCCACGCACTATCGTGAATTGCAAGAACTATACAACATAATTAAAATCATCAATCAGGTTCGGAACCATGGGGAGAACTGAGAACATTGTTCACGCACCCCTTTTTTTTGTTATTTTTTTGCTTATAGAAGATGACTTCGTGTTGGTAGATGTGCGATTACCTTAAGGTTGTCATTTGTTATTATGTATGTTATTATCACTGACATCGAATGATAGTCGTTAACCTTGGATTTTTATCGCTTGTAGATACTAGATACTAGTTCATCTGTTACTGCTCAGTGGTTGAGGACTCCAGATAGCCATTCCAAACATGAAACTGCTATCCGTAAAATCTGGTTCAGAATAGTAAGCAGATCATGTTTATAAATACGAGCCTTTACGTAACAGGAAAATGCTAGGTTGTAGAATACTAGAATATGAAATAGCTATAATAGAATAGAAATCTTACAGATATTAGCAAAAGGTATGGGTAAATCTAACGTAGTAAGAATTACTTAGTAAAAACTCGTTGATTTAAATTAATGTAATGTCTATGTAGAGCGATGACATAATCTTCTTTTGTTATTGTTTTGTTATGCATGTATGTCTGTTTACTCGAGTACTCTGGTCCTAGGTGATATCCAAAGCTTGATAATGGAACCGGAAGGCAGACGCCGTAACTAAACTGCGCAATTAAGCATTAAATTAAAATAATCTCAAGAGGTTCGGAAACAATAGCTAAGAAATTACGAAAGTAAGTCACCTCGTCATTATTTAATTGCACAAAGGAAATAGCAAGAAATATGATGAAATTTAAGATTCTTCTAGCTTTTAGATTTTTTAAGATAGACAATTTCTAAACAAACGCGTTCCACCTTAGGTCATTCCATCAGGTGTGATTATAGTGGTGCGTGGCGTGTGCTTTTAATGTATTAAAAAAAGATTATATAATATGTTTCGTGGACACAGACAGCTATAAGCTTTGATTTATTGCGATCAAAACAGCAATGTTTTATAATAATCACACGAAAAATCATTCAGCTATTAGGTATTTTATTGAAAAAATAAACCAATAAAGCAATGGCAATCTACCAAGTTAATGTTAGTGATGACTGATGACATTACTAGGTTCCGATGATGTCAGAGCCTTAGTCAGAACGTTTAACGATATTGCAATGATTATGATCCCGATAAAAAATGAACAAATGATCAAAGTTAGATATTTAACAAAAAAAAGTAAAGTTTCAAGGTTTTTATAAGCACTAAAAGAACCTAAACCTTACCCAATCACGTTTTATGGCAGGTGGTGGATTTGCTTCATAAGGTTACGAGTTATAAAAATTATGACGGTCATAAAACTTCCCGAATTATAACTATGTTCACTCTGATATAAAGCTGTGGTCATCGCCTTTGTACTCTTATAAAGCTATGAATAAAATAATGTAAGCTAATACTATAGTATTATACTTATAAGTAGCGCTAGCTTATGATTCTTTCACCTATAAATCCATAACAGAATACTTATAACAGGTACTACTTATAGAGAAGCAACCTTACTTTGCCGTGGATGGGTCATGTCTGTACTCTGTACCATGTCTAGCAGAATTTCTGAACAAACCCTTGAATATTTGACCAATTGTGAGGGACTTTTTGCAGCGATTCTTGAAAAAATACTACTTACTGTACCATGTAGTCATAATGAATTGTAGCTAGATTAGGTACGATGTATAGAGTTTGTTTACCCTTCATCACACATTTGGTCCATACTGAATAGTATGTATCTACTACCTTCCTACAATTTTTTTTAAATGCACGTCACCTGCCACTGGGTCAATAACCTAATGTTATTGAACCGCCTGGTGTAGGGATGGTGAACCAATGGCACGCGTGTTCGAACACATGCGATAAAATAATGTTGGCACGAAGAGTGTGACTTAGTGTATCGTAAAAAAAGTGCAAACAAAATTGTCTTTTACCTGTCATTAGTGAACCTAGTCAGAATTTTTTTCTGAGCACAAGAAAATTTTAAAAACTACCATACCTACTCTACTCAAACAATTTACTATCCCGAATGAATTTGACTCGATGGTTCTAAATTATGTCAGTAAGTATTTAAAGTCAATCTCGTCCTAAGTAAAATAAAAATCATAAAAATCTATTCAAAGGTGTGTAAGCATAAGCATAAAAAATAAAAATCACTCAAACGACTTCATAACTCTTATAATGCGTACGACCTACTTCTTATATAGGTACCTACTACCTACCGTAAATTTTAAACTAATGAGATGGATGCTCGGAGGAAAAAAAATTTTGTGTTTTAGATGGAGACGCCTTGACGTCTAATTTCTTTGCAAAAAAATCTGTCAATTACGGTGCGGGGCGAGGTAGCACACATAAACAATTTCTTACTACAGGTGCATTTTTCAATCACGTCGCTATGCACGCACACGACAAAACTACCAAACACAACCTTAAAGTATACGCACACAACCAAATTCACACACAGGGACGTTCTATCCTTACACGAAACAATCATGTCATTTATGTAAGCAATTTTGGGCTGCGTCACTATCGATTATCGACTTTCGATAAGTTCTAAATGAATTAATGAATGAATGAAGTTCAACTAATAGTTATAAATTAAAATATTGTTAAATCAACTTAGCAATCAATTACTGTTCGTTGGTCTGTCTAAGACTTAAAAAGTTTTTAATGAATTGTATAAAATGAGAATATAAATCTAAATCGAATGTTCTGAATCTAATATATAGGATACTTTTTATCCTAATAAACAATAAGGTTCATCCGCGATAGGGGATGAAAGTTTTTGAAAAATACTATTTTATTCAATTTTGGTGAAGATCTAATAAATATTATCGGAGATAGAGGACATACCTTCTCGCGGATAGTAGCAAGTTACTCTAAACTACGCCACGCGGACGAAGTCACGGAAATCAGCTAGTAAATAAATAAATTTAAGAAATGCCACATACAATTTTGTAGTCGAGTTTATAGTTTTTAAACTTTTATCCATGTTTTATCAATGGATAGTAGACATTTGTTGGAACACTAACTGGTTCTATAAGAAAATTAAAAAATACATGATGTACCTATACCATACACACCGAAAATATCAATATCGATATAATTTCTGCTTCCAGCCCTAATTTTCTTGCAGTGTGACCAACTTCTTTAAAATAAAATCCTCATTTTTGAACAAAAAACTACCTTAAAAATACTGTTAATGATAAGCTTATCCAACTTTATGAATGGGTACAATACCTATTACAATTTAATTTTTCATAAACCGAGGTGGCACGAGGGCATTTAATTGTGGCGATTGAATATTAATAAGGCTTTTTAATCACAAATCTGTGTATGTTTGTAATGATTTTTGCGCATGCAATTATATCGGTTACTTATATTATACTAGCGGCCCGTCCCGGCTTCGCAAGGGTGGATATTTATTTTTTAAACATTTTGGCATAAACGCACAGTAAATGCAGGACATACTTACCTAAATAATAATATATTTAGCAATAGTGTATCGCTGGCTCCCTTTGGGTATGGGACTTGATGATTGAAAACAAAATGATAACAGAATAAATTACATCAATGAACTCGTAATATCTTTCGAATGGAATGTCCGATTTTAATAAACTAAAAAGTAATTTGCAGGTATTTAAACAGCCTTGCTTGAAAAAACATTTATTTTGGTAAGGATTAAGGCAAAGGTATAAATAACTTGGTCTGATTTTGGTCGGATTTCTATTAAATTTTAAAATGTGAAAAAGTAGTTATAGTGACATAGCTACAATAGTAGCTCAGTTTACTAGTAAGAGTTTACTACAGATAATGATATATTTTTACTATGCAAGACCAACAAAATCTCAGTCACACGACAAGAAAATATTATAAAATGTTAACGAATATTCTACTTAACTCAGTTTTGACGAAATGTGTGACTCGTCCTTTTCAAAATAACCGATTAAATTGTTTGCCTAAAGTTTATAAATTAATATAAACATAAACCCCCAACCTTTCCTATTCGATCGTAATTTTAATTGTATGTAATCAAATCATTATGCAGTTCATGATAAAGGGCTCCAATCGAGTAATAAGTAGATTGGTTCATTTTTTAAAATTTCCCGAAATTATTTCTTGTACGATTCCGTAGCAACATTTTCGGATCAACAGTATTTTTAAGTTTTCTCCTTAAATAGTGCATTAATTGGATAAAAGAATATATCAGGAGAAAAGTAATGTTATCCTTTCATAAACTGGATATTTTTGGTATTTTTTTTAGAAGGAAAATCACTCATAGTCGGCATATTATACCGGAGCTCATCCTCCGCTAACCATACGTTGTTGACAGGCGCGTGACGCGAGTCAAACAGTTTTATATAACGGGTATGACCGCTGGGCATACCCGTCAAATAAAAACTTACAGAGGGGTACGCATCCTATGGCCACTCCAGAGCTTAATCCTCCTAGGATGGATGTGATAACCTAGTTTTTACTACACAATTATTTACTACCTGTCAACTTGAGGTAATTCTGTTATATTTAAAAACCACGACTCAGAGAGTCCAAGATACAATTTTATTATTTATTACCTATCCAATATTTAGGTACCTTATCCTAAAGATAAGAAATCGCGGTCATAAGTCTTTAGCGGATAGCTAGTTGGCTTTCAAATGGTCAGTGCAGTTTTAATGCCCTTAAATGGACTAGTTAATGCCCGCGAGTTCGTTCGGGTGAATTGAGGTTTTTTGATCACCGCGGGAACTCTCTTATTTTCCGGGATACAAAGTGAAAGTAGCATTATAATATTAGTAGGATTCTAATGTACGCATCGCTATCTGCAGGTCGATTCTGTAAAAGCGGCATCTATCAATGCTGCAGCTACAGTCTCAGTTGTTTCTCCAACAATGCATTTAGTCAATAGCGAGTGAGTATCGGCAAATCTGAGGCGATTGCAATCGTCACACTGTACTCTGTAGCAATAGTTTTTAGTGAATCGCACTACTGCACTATGAACTATCTATCCATGCGTTCGTTACAAATTACAATCTATTACTATGTTTCTTCTGCGAATCGTAATGATAGAGTCGTATAGTGTTACAAGATGGACCCTTTCGGTACGATTGGACTGCGAATTTTAGTCTGCTGTCGTACAGAACCGCTTGTGTAGACAGTGGATAAACTTTTATTTAATTTGTCTCCGTTGGCTATGCATATCCAAACTCCAATAATAATTAACTGATTGACGACTGAAAGCAAAGTTGTTCACCAATTTTGTTACGGCTTCTACTTAATGCACGTCGTACTATTCGTTTTACGTTTCGCGGCAGATAATGCATCATAATTTTTTAGGCTAGTTAGGTATTATAATTCGTGAAAGTTAAATGTACCCTCAAAATAACATTGAATAAATTTTTTGATTGTATATTTTTACACGACAATTCGTGCAAAGTCACATTTATTGACTTTATGCTTGTGAAAGTCACATGTACGTGCGACGACCTTTTTTTAGTCTAACATTCATTATTTTGGAAAGAAGCAAGTCACTATCAAGTATCAACGGTGAAATAGCTCCGTTATGGTTCAAAAAGACTTCAATTGGTACACATTGAACGGTCTATCGTATGTGATTCAGTCAGGGCATTGACCGGTCCAAGAGTAATAGCCTTATGTTGTATGTACTTACAAGTTCAACAAAACTCGACTCTATCTATTAAATTGGGGCGGCCAAAGTGTGCTCCTTGTCTGCTTGATAGAAGAGTCCCAAAAAAATGTTGAGGTTCAAAGCTTTACATGTAATCCGACTCCTAGCGAAGATTTTACTTTGTCTATATTTATTTAGTTTCAGGCGTTTTAGGTCAAAAAACGTGTTAGCACTTACCTACTGTAACATTTTTTTAAATAAAATTAAATGAATATGAATAATAGTAAAACTAGCTTTTCGTCGCTTATCGAAAAACACCTCGCAAGTCGAAAATTGGCGGTTTTTACATTTTTTTTGTCATTGAATAAAGCTACATAATATTTAACTAAAACTACAGTCAGACAGTCTTTATAAGTGCAGATTTAAAGATCGTAAATACAGTAAAAATCACGTTTATGAAATGTTTATGTTCAGCGTGGCAAGTTTAAATTGAAACACTTCCATGGTCGATTTGATTTACATAAAACATGATATTCATCTTTGATAAATATGAAATCAAAGGTTAAGGTCACGTACCTAAGTATAATAATATCTTTCTTTATGGGTGGTTAAGGGTACATAAATTGTGGGTTTAATCTCAATTTTAAGGTACGGGAAGTATCCTGATTTTTTTTCATAGTTTGAGATCACACCTTTGGCACGGCATCGTATGGGATGGTCAAAGCATTTGTATCACTACTTTTCTTTATTAACAGACATCACGCAACTGAATTACTCGTAGTATGTTATTATACGAAGTGCGCGGAAATAAGCGCGGAAGTGTTAAAAACTCATATGATACTTGTCGGTCTAAAAATTTATATAATCATGGGTAGACTACTATTTGTTTCAATGTCAATGAACTTAATATACTTATTAACAGTAGGCAAGAAGAAATGACGCGCAAGATTGAAACTATCCGGATAATCTTTCCGGACGTGTTAAATCACGCAGCTATACCTACTTATGATCTTCAAATCTTACCAAAAGACAAAACAAACACACTTTCGTATTCATATTATAAAAATATTAGCATGTATTAAACACAAATAAACATCACTGTCAATATATCATATCGTTCCTTCATCGTTCTAGTCATGTGCTAGATTTTGTTGATGATTTAACTACACATATGTCACAACTATGTGCACATGTGCGACGAAATGCATCGCGATTATGTCATAATCCTCTGCACTCGCTTTGACAGTATGATTTATACAGCTCAGCATCATACTATTAACTGCCGTTCCGTATTCACTGTCACGTACCGCCCGCCATGCCAGTCGTAATATTAACGAATACCTACCTAATTACGTAATATTTAATTAACTCTTGAAATCCAAGTTGTAGCGTTCGGCAAAAGCTTTTAAAATGAAGGTAATGTTTCATACAACGGAGAAATGGACATTTATAATATGATTAGAGTAGAGTATTGAATGCAGAGAAACAAAATAAGCAATGACAGTGACATACTTTCTGTCGGGAGTATAGCATCGAATACATTATTTAGTACTAGACGATGCCCGCGACTTCGTCTGCGTGGATCAAGGTTTTGCAATTCCCACGGGAACTCTGCAATTTTTCGGGATAAAAAGTAGCCTATGTCACTCTCCGGCCCGTAAATTACCCCTATGCAAAAAATCACAGCAAGCCGTTGCTCTGTTGCTGCGTGATTGAAGGACAAACCAACAAACCAACAAACCAACAAACACACTTTCGCATTTATACGTATAATATTAGTAGGGATGTACTATGTCCGTATTAGGTAGTTTAATGAAATAGGTACATCCAAATATTTCTGACTTTGTTTTTATAGAATAATTGTAAAAGGTTGTCCCTCATGTGAATTTCAGTAAAATAGTGGTGTTAATTCAGTGTTTCATTATATCTAAACTTAACTTTATTGACAGCTCTATCTAAATCTAAAGCTACCTTTTTCTGCGGGAGACATTGTACCAACTTATTAGTACCAACTAGTTATTTTACCAATACATATTATTTAATGTGAGTCCATTAGTGCTAGGACGTTATCAGCTGATAAATAAATTGACACAACTCCACACATACTTGACACATCGACAGGAGATTATCGTTAAGCTCCCAAGTCTGTTATTTATATTTGGACTACCTTCACCGCAACTTGATGTGTGTCCCCACTAAGTAGACCGACGACATCAAACAAGTCGCAGCAAGCCGCTGGATTCAGGCGGCGCAAAACCGAATCCTGTGGAAGTCTATGCAAGAAATCTTTGTCCAGCAATAGACGTCTATCGGTTGATAAAGAAGATAAAGAAAACTTAGTAGACGATTTAAGTCTCTTTTCTATATTCAATCTATCTGTAATCTATCGATAAATACTACTTAGCGTCGTTATTTGCCAAAAACTATATGGACTTTATAAACAATAGCTTGGTTGCTAAGAAATAATAAGTCCATCGATTATTATAGATAGATTGAATATAGAAAATCGACTTTAGTGGTAAATGGTATCTCATAATTCCTATCTATTGTAAAGTAACAGACATTTGCGTCAATTCTTATCTCATAAATGATAAGCCTAAGACATAGTATTGACGTACTTACCTGCGGTTCATTTAACAGATGAGCACTTTTTATAAAGACATAAATCTCCTTTGACGTCAGTGCCTTTGTTAATGACACATATTGATGTTTCTATGATCAAACGAACTTACCTGAAGTGAAGTTCGATCTTAATTATCTGACTTCGTCGAAGAGATTTAAATTGACTATGCAGCTAGTCCTGTCACACTCTAACCCAACGCACAAGCATTCAGAGTAGATATAGAAACAAAAAAAACTATACCCACTCATACCATCGAGTCGCTGCCTCTCGTGTTCGAGCTTCATTATTTTAGAGCAAAAAAGGAGCAGCATTGAAATGAATGAAGGGGTGATTAAAAAGAGAAGGGATGGGAGGGTACTTAAATCTCTTCGACGAAGTCAGATAATTAAGATCGAACTTCACTTCAGGTAAGTTCGTTTGATCATAGAATTATCTGACTTCGTCTTCGAGATTTAAATTGACTATGTAGATGTTTAGAGATCCAGATTAATTTCAATGATGCGGAATGAAAAAAGGAAAGAAAGAATTAATCAAACATTAATTTATTGGTGTAACAAACATAAATTTTAATTCTAAAACTTGATTCTATAATTAGATAGTTTTCAATCACGTAAGGTAAATAACCTATAAATTTAACAGATTAGGATTAGAATCTACAATCGGTCTGTTGTAAAAGTTGGCGAATACTACGGATTGGTCAGACCAACCGGCTGTTTTTCGAATGACATCGATGCTTATACCAGCACGAAGCGCAGCGGAAGTGGAAGCGTGTCTTGTGCTATGAGCGCTAAATATAGAAGTATCGATGCCACTCTCCTGGAGAGTCTGCTTGATCCATCGTCCTAAAGTTTGAGATGAAGCAGCTCTATAAGGTCTTTTAAAGATCAATATTAAATGATCTTCATTTCTAGGCCTTATTGTAGAAGTTGAGGACAAGTATAATTGTAAAGTGGTAGCCGGGCAAATACTTGGCTTATGATGAAAGAATGGAAGATTTAAAACAGGTTGAGCTCGACCAATACCAGAAGTCTTGACCAAATCTGTTATAGCTATAATTACCCGATCATGATATGTTTTTATATTTGAAACTTTAATTAATGATAAGGTTTGTGTTCTTTGGCCAGTGGCTAGCGCTAACAACATTACTAATTTTTTTGTTAACAATTCCAAGCTGATAGTATCATCTGAAAGATTTTCCAAATAAATTAACACAGTATTGGGGTCCCACGTAACATTATATCGGGGAAAGACAGGCTTAAGTTTAAAAATGCCTTTGAAAAACCGCTTGACAATCTCATTGTGACTTATGTTAATAGAAGAAATCAAAGAGATAGCCGATCTATGATTGTTAAGGGTTCCGTATGACGAACCTGATTGATAACAATTCGTAAGGAAATCTAATAGTGAATTGATATTGACTTTATAAAAATCACAGTTGTTTTGATAACAATAGGTCCACCATTTTTTTAGACTGTGAGTGTATTGAGATATGGTGTTCCGGGATAGCGAAGAAAAAGTTATATCTATCGCTGATTGAGGTACCCCTTGCTTGATAAAGCCTTCCCGGATAACACACTCGCTGCCAGGGAAAGCCGCCGATGCAGCGGGTGTGTTGATCTGAAAGAAGATGTAAGGAGATATTTATTAGGTGGAAATATCAAGATATTTGATACAGCTAAAGATTTAAAGAGGGGGTACCATGGTTGGGATGGCCATTGCGGCACAACCATTATTCCGGTAGCACCATCAGCGATAATTTTGTTTAATGTCTTTAATATCAATGCAAAAGGAGGGAACGCATAGAAAAAGAAAGGGGACCAGTCAACAGTGAAAGCATCAATATTATGGGCATCGGGATCTCTTTTCCATGAAATGTATTTGTTACATTTGGCATTGACCCGAGACGCGAAGAGGTCAATGTCTGGCTGACCAAAAATATTAATGATTTCTGAAAATGCATATGTCGCTAACTCCCATTCTGTATCAATGTTGAGTTTTCTCGATTCACTATCAGCTTCAGTGTTTAAAGAAGACTTAATATAGGAAGCAAAAATGAATATGTTCCTTGCTTCACACCATTTCCAGATCATATTTGAGATTTTATTCAGATGAGGGTATTGTACTCCGCCCATTTTGTTGACGTAAGAAATTGCTGTTGTGTTGTCGACTCGTAAGAGGATATGACAATTTTTTCTTTCACTAGCGAAAGCTTTTAGTCCAAAGTAAACGGCTAATAACTCTAGATAATTTATGTGATGATTATTATATTCAGACTCTGTCCAAAACCCCCCTGTTTTTTCATTATTACAGGCAGCGCCCCAACCTGTAGTGGAGGCGTCTGTAAAGATCTCCATTGAATATTTATATTGCGCGATTTGTTTTACAGATGTCAAGATATGTTTTTTCCACCACAATAGGTCATCACGTAAATTATCTGGAATAGACATAAACATATCATAATTATTATTATTATTTAAAAGCGCTAAGTATCGAGCCCTTTCAAGTGATTTGGTGTATAGCCAACCGTAGGCTACCGCAGGACAAGCAGCAGTAAGAGAACCCAGTACACGTGCAAAGTCGCGAATGCGCATAGATTTTGTTGTCAATAACTTATCAACGGCAAGCAAAATGTTATTTCTTTTCCTTTCCGGTAACTCTAAGGTCATTGATTCCGAATTGATAGTAAAACCTAAAAAATTACATGAAACTTTTGGCTTCAAACAACTCTTTTGGTAATTTATAACAAAACCTAAGTTTTCTAAACAGTCTATTGTATTTTTCACGTTATCTAAACATTGTACTTCAGAATCGCCAAATAAACATATGTCGTCTAAATATCGAACAGATTTGAGGCCCCGTGACCTTAATTGTGTTATAACTGGTTGTAGAATTTTAGTAAATATATAGGGTGCTGAGCACAGGCCAAACGGGAGAGCATTAAATTCATAAAAACCTTTGAAATAAAATCGTAGGTACTTTCTATGGTTACTATGTATCGGGACTAAAAAATAGGCCTCTTGCAAGTCAATAGTGGCCATAAAACAACCTTCCGTTACAATTTTTATGGCAGTCCTAATATCCTCCATTTTAAAGTGTTCGACAAACACATATTTATTCAATTTTTTAAGATTCAATATAAATCTCATACTATCGTCTTTTTTAGGTACTAAAAAAATATCTGAAATAAACTGGCCACTAACTGGACTGCATTTTCTTATGGCTTTTATATCTAGCAAATGCTGTATTTCTTTTTCTAACAATAATGACTCGTGTACAGAAAAGGAACGTCTGGGGTATTCTCCTGGGTGCTGGTTTGGTACAGAAATAAATGGAATGGAGTACCCTGATACAGCATTTAAAATAAAATCGTCCTCTGTGATAGAGCGCCAAGCGTGTAAATAATGTTTGAGACGCCCGGCACGTACCTGAGGTTGAGTAGCTACTTGTGTCGACGATCGCCGGCTGCGCGTTCCCCGCGCTGTGTCTGGCGCCGCGCTGGCGGCGGCGGCTGCCGGCGAGCAGGTTGCGCCGGTGGGTTCGTGGCGGCTGTGCGCCGGCCGCGGTTCGAGTTCGTGGTCCGTTGCCCACCGACTCGTTGCTGCGTGTAACGTTGTCCTAACCACTGCTGCCTCGGACGAGTCGATGGGCCTTTGAAGTTTAAATTAGTGCTAGAAGTAGGCACAGTAGCTTGAATAAATGTACTTGTTTTTTTAATTCCTCTAGAGGTTTTTACTACCTCGCCTAAGCTTTCTCCGAACAAAAAACTGTCCCTTTTCCGATTTTTAAAGGAATCAATTAAAGATTTGTCGACCAATGGAATGATGACTGTTCGACGAGTGTCTGTTTCTGCGTAGTGAGAGTCAGCAACGAGATTTCCTGAGTCGTTCAAAGTGCGAATGATTTCGGGAATGTCGGGATTATTTTTTAGGAGACCCGTCATAGCTTTACCTAGGGCTGACAAAGCCCTGCCGATCTGATTCTGTTTGTTAAGTAGGCGTTTATCACGAAGTCGACAGTTCTCCACTAGCATAGCCTCAATCTCTGGGTTTAGAGTAGGCGCCTTCGAGTAGGGGACGTTTTTCGGAAAAGCATATTTTTTAATAAGTTCTTCTTTAACTTCCTTTGGTAGGCCATTAATTAAAATTTTTTGAAATCTTGTAGCTATCTCAGGATGTAGATTATCGCCGAAATCTTCCACCTCTGGTTCGACACTCCCCAGCACTTGTACCAACTCTGTGTTGAAAATATCAGAAGGCGGCTCTGTTGGAGCCTCCGTACTGTTGGGCAACTCATCAGGCTTCCCATCGTCAATAGTCATTAAATCCGTAGGATTTTCACACACGTCAACCGCGTTCGTAACATCCACGTCTCCAGATTCGAGATGTTCTGTAAATAAGTCATAATGCTACAGGAACGAACACGTTTATTTAATTTTTAAATACCCGACTTAGTAACAAGTAGGTTTGTTTTGTGCAAGGAATTAGAAGGAGATAACTTTAAAGCAATCAAATACATTAAAAATATGTGTAGATCGGGCTCATTAGCAAACGATCAAAGTGAATCCCGAAGAATGCAACGGGATTTAAAAGTACATAAAAAAAATATGCGGGTAGGCATATAATTGCTTCATTTTCTCGACGTATACAACGAGCAAATACACAAAAGCACTAGTTACTTTGGAGTGCACGTTATCATGGCTGGAGACAACAAAATATTCAAAATATATTAGCAAGTAAAGATCGTGCTAATTAGCAAACGATCAAAGTGAAACCCGAAGAATACAACGGGCTTTAAAAAAATAAAATATGTAGGTGGGTGGTAAATTATCGTATTTTCTCGGAGAATGCAACGAGAAAATACCAAACCGCATTAGTAACTTCAGGATGGACGTCAACATAGCTGGAGAAACATATTAAAATATATTATTTTCTCGAAGAATTCAACGAGAAAATACAAAGCGGTATTAATTACCTACCTTCGGGTTGCACATCATCTTCATCGCTAGAGTAACTTATACGGTGAGTATTACAACGACGTGTCTTTTGAAGTTTATCTTCATACTTTTTCATTTTCCTTGCCCACCGTTCTTCTTTTGTTTCCTCACGCTTACGTTTCGACATAGTGAGCTAACACCACAGACGTAGAGAGAAAGAACACTTGTGCAGTCGGCGCGAGCGCACGGACAAGAATGAAGCTCGAACACGAGAGGCAGCGACTCGATGGTATGAGTGGGTATAGTTTTTTTTGTTTCTATATCTACTCTGAATGCTTGTGCGTTGGGTTAGAGTGTGACAGGACTAGCTGCATAGTCAATTTAAATCTCGAAGACGAAGTCAGATAATTATTAAACACTCGCACGTCATCGAAATATTTCGACGACCTCTTGTTATCTGAACTTCTTAAATTAAATGAGTATAGGTATGTATTTTTAAATGGCATGTAATTAAACGAGCTTCTATTTAATACCATTATTGGCTTCTAAATTACTAAGTCAGCTTCAACTAGTGAGCCTCTAAAAAATATAATTTTAGCATCTATATTTATAACTTAGCTTCAAACCGTGAACTCCTAAAATACTTAAATATTAGCATCAAATAATACACCAAATCTTCAACCACATTTTTAATTTTTTTTTTGTGAGAAAAATGAAATAAAGAAATGTTTCTAACTAAATAAAAAAACGTTTTTTTTTTTGATAAAATGAAATTAAAAAATTATTGTTTTTAAATTTAACTCAAGATAAATACCTACACATAACATTATAACATTTTTGAAAAAAAAAAAATCAAATTTTTTTTCAACTTTTTTTTTAGTTTTAGGTAGGTTTACGATCCCAACAGAACCTAAGTGCCCGGCCTTCGGCCGGGCACCTGAATATTCATGTATAACCCTAACCTAACCTAACTTTAGTTTAAAGAAAAAATTATACAAAAATAATTGCAATATTAACACACTAACAACAGAACAACAAAAAAAACAAATGCATGTTTTGAATGGCGCTCTCTGATTGGTGCAAATAGCCATAACCAACGAGATCGAGCAAATTGCCAGTCGCATCCGTCTCACTCGCACCAACGAAATCGTGCAAATGGCCAGTCGTATCCATCTCACTCGCACCAAATCGTGCAGTGGCAGTGGACAATAATAAGAATAGTGGCTCTTTATTTGATGCTTTCTTTGGAATATTTTGTGGCCATTGTGAAGAAGCCGAGTTAGTATATTAGAAGCTTCATCATTTTCCCGTTGCTGAGTTATTATATTAGAAGCTAGGTTTTGATGCCAAAAAATAAATTTTGTTGGTCGACTTATTATATTCCTTTTTAAATACACATCGTTCCTAATCAGCATACTTTAATTACCTAACTACTTACAAAAGCGCGTTATACCGGGAGATTGTCATTATAATGTGGTATTATCAGAACCAGACTATCAGAAAACAGGAATTAAAATATCTTAAATAAATAATTCCTTAAATAGGTATCTGCTTTTTGATTCTTCTGAATTCAGACCTTTATAAGACAGGTTCTAATCACTCGAAGTTAGCGATTAATCGTAGCAGTTGGAATTGCGTAATTAACAAGAAATAACGACTCTCGTTGCGGAAATAAGTTTTTGTAGTCCAAATTCTGTGTGATCAACAAGTCCAGACAGCGATCAATAGAACCGAGGAAGCGGGAAAGCGTGGGAATGACAAAGATAGACAGCCTCTCCCTCCCCCACTGCTTTACTTGAGATTACGCTGCACGTAGTATTTTTCAGCATTGTAATATGAAAGATTACTCGACGTAGTACCCGGCATTGGTTTGTGCTACAGAGCTTTTCCTACTGCTTTCTACTTTATAGGGCACTAATGAGCTGAGCTTTGAAAGTGCTTTAATTAGCAAAACGTTACGTACTTACATAGTTTATTTTACGAGAACACTGTTAGATGAATATAGGTACATAAGTTTATTTTCCCTTTATGTACTTGAGAGTCCCACGTAACGATTCGTTTCCATACAAACGCATACAATTTTAAATGTGTCATATCAATCGAACTTTCCAAATAAAGTCAGCTATGTAAGACTCATAAACATATTAAATATGTATATTTCAGGTATAACAAGCTAAACAGTACAAACAAGAAAAAATTTAATAAACATTAGTGGGTGATTTACTGTTTTATAAATTCATCACAGTGATTTGGTCACAGTTTTTACCTAACCATACATCTGATAGGTGAACGCCCTCTTAGTCTTTTCCATTTCACGTGGCTTTATGCTCAATTGAGCCCCCATTCCGATTAGGGATGTGGCCGAAGAAAGTATTCGCGAATGAACCGTCGACGAAAGCCTTTCGCAGTAGTTCAAATGGCATGTAGATAGCTACATTTTATATAGGTTACATAAAGTGAAATTCAATTACCTACTTAACTATCTTTCAGGAAGTATCCGTGCCAACGGACAATGATTTAAACACATATAAAGTAATTCTGTTCTTCCTAAACTTTAGTTAATACTTATCATAATACTCGTAAACACTTCTAGGTATTTTTTATCTTACGTAAAACAAGTAATAAGAGTAGGTATTTTTATTTTTTCAGTTATGATAGAGCCATCTATCTCTTTACCTCTCGTTAGAAAGTAGTATATTCCTTGCTCTTTATTAAGCGAATAATTCACTTTACTATCGAGCATATTAAAAAGTGTAGTGAAAAATAGATTTTATTATTTTAATAAAAAAAGGTCGCATGTCAAACTAGGTACGCAATAAAATAAAAACTACGAAAATAATACTCGTATTATACGCTGTGGGCGTAGAGATAACAACAAATGGTTTTTGCAGTTTTTTATTTTAGCTTTTCGCTAACTGTAAACACTTACCTACCAGCTACCTGTAAAATAAGTTACTTATAAGTATAGTTTTATACCAACAAAGTTGATAAAAAATATGTCTGAAATACTACGTCGAGTAACAAGCTGAAAATTCGCAGATGAGCGCCGTGATTTAAAAATATTCCTACATAATTATTATTATCATAGCATGAATTTTTATTTGCAGCAGAGTAGGTACACTGTTGAATAGGTACTAGGTAGAGTTATATCTACTTATAATAAATTGTATCCTTACTTACACTTAAACAAAATAAGGTTTTCAGAGTCGTATAACATTTACAAAATTCCAGACATGATCTTGATAATCAAGTTATATGTATATAGTAATATGGATTAAACTTGGAAGAATTCTTTTTTTTAAAGTTATTTAAGACCGTCTTCTTTAAGACCTTTCAAAACTTATAAAAAGAGAGTTAAAAAACAAGTAAAAAACCTATTTTTCTTATGGCTTAAAGCAACTTTTGTTTTAACGTGAAAGTTTCGTGTAAAAACATGGGAAATGTACGTTATAGCGCCTAAAGTGCTTTACTCAGCTACGTCGAACGAGACCACGTTGGAAAAGCGTAGTGCCCTCCATTCTAGTACCTCCCTCCCCTCGCATGTAGGCACGGAAAACCGTTTTCAAGGATATCTAGCCACCCCCTTGGATTCAATTTGCACTGTCGGTGCAACGTTCCCTTATAAATAAATTTTACATAACTTTATGCTGAAAAAATGTTTTGCATTCATTTTCGTCGCCTGCAGAAAAATGTTTAGCATGTATCCGTATAGATAACATGCTCTGGTAGATTAATTTATTATTTTATAGATACATAATTATATAATATATAAATGAGTTTATAATAAAACAAACTGGTGATTAACATAACAAACAATATACATATATTTCAGGCAAAATTATACGCAGTCTAGAATATAAATATGACATACATAAATATAGAATATTATTTATGTACCTATAGTAAATGCAGTCGTGATGATCAAATGATTATATATTTACACACACACCTTGTGCTTCAAGTGGTGTGAGTTTTCTAAGGAATAAGAACCACGAATTCATGATTTTGTAACTTTTTCACTTACACTAACAACCCACTCGTATTTAAAAATTCACAAGCCATATCTAGTTAACTACAAAGAAAACTGACGAGTAAAAACTAACTACAAAGAAGATGAAGCTTGAAATAAATTCAGCTACAAACAACAAGCAAGTAAATAAAGGATATTGTAAAAAAAAACGCACCAAACCCTTGCCTTCGCTTGTAAGGCACGCTGTAAAACTTTTGAATGGTTTGTTAAAGCCTTTGTTTCTTAAAAATAGCTGAATCGCATCTCATGAAAAACGTAATCTGGCACGCTGAGTGACCCAACCTTTTGAAAAGTTTTATTTAGAACTTGCTCATGCCCGCGACTTCGTCCGCGTCATCGATGTATATGGATATGCCTGTCCCGTATAATATATAGCGTCTACGAAAATTAATTTAATTTTTAAAATCCTGCGGGAACTCCTTGATTTTCTAGGATAAAATGTCTCTCTCCATTGGGCATATATCACTCTAAGTCCATAACTAGTCCATAACTATACTAGATTCAAGTCGATCCGTAGCTCTGTTGCAACTTGCAACGGGATTGAAGGACAAAAAAAAACAAACCAACAAACAAACACTTTCGCATTTGTAATATTAGTAAGTATAAATATTACAAAACGCTCAAAGAATGCCGCACCAAAGTATCTGATTTTGTTGATTCTATGTACTGTATTTGATTGTGAAATAGCAAGCAAACGAGTAGGAAACTCCGGCCATGAACATTCGAAGCACCACAGGTACCGCCAATGCGTTGCCGGCTTTTCAGGAATTTTTTAACCCAGCCCTTGCATAATAATATAATCCATGTTGAAGTTCAGTAAAAAAAAAGACTTGAATGTTTCAAATGATAAGCTCGAGATAAAAATATAGGTGAAAGCACGTGAAAGTTCAGTCAAATAAGAAATTAAGGCTGAAATCTATAGACCACAGGCTCACTCAGCTCAGACTCAAGACAGAGTTAAAACGAGACAGATTTATGTCAAAGCATATTTGAGTCTCGTTTTAACTCTATCTTATGTCAAAGCTAAGTCAGAGCACGCTCTATAGATTTCAGATTTATCACCCAAAGTGACCACCGGCGGTTGAGAACAGATAAACAGATAAGAATAACAGGTCAAATGCGAGTCGGACTCGCTTACGAAGGGTTCCGTAACAAAAAATGCCGAAAAAAAAACACGTTCTAGTCGGAAATTAATGGGTTAATTTTTAATTTATTTTTATTATTTGTTGTTATAGCGGCAATAGAAAAACATATGCTCTGAAAATTTTGACTGTCTAGCTATTACAGATCATGAGATACAGCACGCTGACAGACAGACGGACGGATGCACGGACGGACGGACAGACAGCGGAGGCTTAGTAATAGGGACCCGTTGGTTACCCTACGGAATCCTAAAATGCCTCTGACGCAGAACTCCAAAATAGATAACGCATTTGCGTCAAGCGAACATTTTTCAAGCGTCCAGTAGAAACCGAGCGCATGCCATACGAAATGACTTCCTGGCGAAATATTCAATTAAAATTGTACGTTCCTGGACCGTATTAGGCTGGAGTCCTATTCAGGGGGTCACGGAAAAGATTCCAGGTACGCACTTCTAAATTTTTAGAGTTATGTGCCTGAAGGAAAACATCGTGAGGAAACCTGCACGTAAGTTCTCCATAGAGTTCTTCAAAGGTGTGAAAAGTCAATTTATATAGAGCCTGACTGGACTGTGGTTTATAACCCTTCTCTTAAGCTGAGATCTATAGAGCATACTCTGACTTAGGTCAGACTTAAGATAGAGTTAAAACGAGAAACAAATATGCTCTGACATAAATCTGTCTCTTTAAGCTCTGTCTTAAGTCTGAGCAGAGTGAGAGTGTAGTTTATAGATTTTAACGTGAGATTAAGGTGGCTGATGATGAAGATCCCGCATTAACTTTATGTTGACATTCTTAACTTTGTTAATACCAATAAATGGTAAGTTCAACTCGGTAGATGGCGTGAGATATGAATCGGTGTAACAAATCACTTCGCAATATGCGCAGCGTTTTATCAGATCGTGATAATGTAGCATCGATCACGATGAGTGGATGCGTGTGAATATTCACTTCGCAATGTTAATCGAACTAAAAACGGTTTTTATTTAACTCAAACAGAGTAAATTCTTGAGAACGTCGCCGTAAACCGAGCGGATTAAACCACTTTTCTCAACAGAGACGTTTCACAAAACAATGATGTTTCATTTGTAACGAAAAAGAAAGTAACGCCAGTTCTGTTACATTGAGTTTCAACAAAAAGCGAGCACTGCAATGCTGCATGGTAGGAAATAAAAATACAGGAAACAATGTAATATTATCGTGATATACAATACGATTTAACTTAATAAGTGTTAATTTCACCGTCGCCTACGTTACGTTACTCACATTTAAAACCGAGGAATAAATTAAGGGTTTAAAATAATAATATACTCTTGGGAATGGGATTAGCGAGGAATAAAGACATTCTGAAAGTTTTTAAACTGAAAATCCTCAAACGTACAATTTCTCGATTAAATATTACTCGGTGATGATGATAAAATTCAAAAAACTCCAAAATGTCTTTTGTTCCATAAAAAACCTTTGTGAACCAACTCACAAAACAGAACACAAATCCTATTATTAATTAATTAATATAATATTATAAATGCGGAAGTTTGAATGTAGGTATTGATGGGTGGACTCAATCACGCCGCAACGACTGAACCGATTTGTGCTGTTTGGCACATAGGTAGGTAGATTATTTATATCCCGGAAAATAATAGAGTTCATGCGGGAATTAAAAACCTGAATCCACGTGTACGAAGTCGCGGATATCAACTAGTACAACCAGTACCATCTGGTAAAACCCCCCCCCCCCCCCCCCCAAAAAAAAAAAACTACTGCAACATAATATAAATCAAATCTAAGTCATCACATCATATTATACAAGTCCAGTATTCCAATTCGGGTATTGGGCTCCCGATCCACGAGAGTATCTGGCGATCACCTTGGCGCTAATGGTTCACGCGGAAAAATGTTAAACAATAAAAACAACGTGGTACGTGCATCCGAAGGCAAGGTCGATGACGTGGTATTTCTGGACGCGGCAACGGGTCGACCTCAGTCGACTGACACGCTGGATCGCCGATTGATGGTAAACGCTTCTCGAAATATTTCGCAGATGCTCTAATTAAGCTGCTATGGTTCAAGAACATTTTCCAGTTAAAGTTTTGTAAATTGTATTCAATCTTTTTTTTTTATGTATTTATTTCTTAACCACTATAAACTTACAACAAATTGTCTAATGATTTCACAAAATTATACTTATCATTAAAATATGTCAGGTGCCCACGGGATTTTAATAAAGCATAACTCTACACGAACCTATGTTGCGAGCAAAAGCTAGTAAAGTTTCAAGATTGACTGCGATCTTACCTGATGGTAAGTGACGATGCAGTCTATGATGGTAGCGGGGTAACTTGGAAGGGGTATAGCAGTGTAAATTCAACCCACACCCCTAATCGGTTTCTACACACCATCGTGCCAGAACGCTAAATCGCTTGGCGGCACGTCTTTGACGGTAAGGCAGTAGGTAACTAGCCACGGCTAAAACCTCCCACCAGACCAGACCAGAGACAATTCAGAAATTATAAATTCTTAAATTGCTCCCGCCGGGAATCGAACCTGAGGCCTCCCAGTTATAAAACCACAGCACTCACCACTGCGACAGGGAGGTCGTAAAAAAGTTATAAACGAAAATAATATCCATTGAATTTGTTGCTTTTTGGTTGAAAATAAAAGAACAAAGTAACGAAAGTCTACTAGAATATCACTGTAGCCACAAAACACATCAAACAACAGACAGCTCAATGAAGGCCGAGGTCGGTTACGGTTATTTTGATGCATTCATTCAACGCCATGTCCTCGTGTGACTTTCAAAGATTCGTCATCATTTCATTAGCATAAATGATTTTCTTTGCTTCATCACCAGCGAGGTATCAAGGGCTCCCTACTGAGCGCAAGTCTGCTCTCCGAGAAGAGGTAAATACCTGCTTTATAGGCCATAAGCCAACAAAAAAAAATGATGTCCCCAATGCACAACTTCCTGCGATGGTGTTCCCACTAAAATTACAACATGCATGGGGTTATTCAAGGGGCGGACCAAAAAATTCCTGAAAAGCCGGCAACGCATTGGGGGTGCTTCAGGTGCTACAAATGGTCATGGGCGGCGGTAATCGCTTAACATCAGGTGACCCGCCTGCACGTTTGCTAGCCAAAAATAAAAATAAACCACAAAAAAAAAACATTGGACCTTTGAGAACATTATTATGGAGAACTTTTAGGTGTGCAGGTTTCTTCACCGTTTTAAAGGATGTGATATTTAATTGTCCGGGATCGAATCCACACGACTTGAATACCGACCGCAGTTCAAACCACTAGGCTTAAATTATTTACTTTGCTTCTTATTCGTCTTTACAACTGGTAGACGTCCACAGTTGGACCAAGGTCTCTTGCACGCGCATCCACAGGTTTCGGTCTTGCACCGACTTTACCTATCCAGCGGTTCCTGCGACTCGTTTTATGTCGTCAGTCCACCTAGAGGCTGTCTGCCAAGTGCCACCACAGCACTTTTATTTTGCTTTGCTTAAATGTACACAAAATTAAATCAAAGTATGTACATGAAAGTAGACGTCTTCTGACCGTTTCGTACGCAATGAGTCATCGTCGTCGCCGGTATTCGGCCAACGACCTACTTCGACCAGGCACTCTTCTCGCAGTAATGCAAACTCATGTCTAGTGTCTACTGTCTACCGTCTGCTATACGAACGCATGCGTGACATACATAAAATAAAATACGTGCCTTCAATTACTACTATATTTATTGTACGTAATTGAAGGCACGTATTTTATTTTACCACGGCTTCGCTCACGTTAAGTTTTATTTTTCAAACAATTTTTGGTTTTGATTTTTTGATATATCAACCCAGTCAATCCAGTGGTTGATAGATCATTCAGTGAGTCAGTCAGTCAGTCACCATCACCTTTTCCTTTTATATGTTTGTAAGATTATAACTACAATAGTTAGTAAAGCCTACTGTATAAGTACATATTTTTTTGAAAATATCTTACAAATATTAATAAAATAGATGATGACCGCAACTTCATCCGCGCGATTTTAGATTTTCCTCATTTTATTCATCAGATAACATAGTTGAAATTCCCCATAAAGTGTTTTAATGTCTTTTGCAATGAGAAAATGAGAAATTTGAATCAGGGGATTATTTTATTAATTAATCTCGAATCTTATTTTCTTCATTTGTGAGCGATCAAATTACATGTCAATTACAATTTATTAAAGTTTTAACTTAGTTAATTTCATTTTGTTCATAAGACGACTTAGGCTGAAATCTATTGGCCCACACTCTCACTCAGCTCAGACTCAAGACAGAGTTAAAACGCGACACATTTATGTCAGAGCATATTTGTGTCTCGTTTTAACCTCTATCTTAAGTCTGAGCTGAGTTAGAGCACACTCTACAGATCTCAGCATCAGTTTTAATACCGGTATTGAGTTTTTGGATATCCGCTAAATTATATGTATGTATATTGAGAAAATAATCAAACTAATTATTCCCGTAAAATAATTTTATCTATCACTTGTTTACTGTATTACAGATGTTCTATACGTCTTATTTGCATATGTTCCAGTTAATAAAAAACCTAATAAAGGTTATCAACTCGTGTAAGTACCTATACTGTAATAAACAGATAACATATTTTTAACTTAGTGCTCACTGTGTTTTCCGATTTGAATGCAATATACTGTCTCGTTTACTATAATCGCGTGTGCCCCCATTGTATGGAATGTGCACGTTACGGATTAATTACACACCTATTAGAAACAAATCAGTCATACAAATGCAAGACTTATCAGTTTAAATATGTCGGCCAGCCAAATTACGTCCACGATGACAAATTAATGGTCCCGAAACCAAATACTGATGTAGTGACTCGTTTGAGTTTTAGCGAAGTGGAATTTTTTCACAATTATAGTTTAAGCTCAGCGAGTCGCGAAGCTGAATTGGAAAATGACGAGGCACATAGTTGGGGTCCCAAGGTGCTAGCGCGAAGTGGCGACCTCGCATCAGAATGCATAGTATTGAAGCCTCAATAGCCCAACAGTTTTAAAGGTGCGGCCTGAAGGTCCCAACCGAGGTTCGAATCCCACCCGTTGTACTATTGTCGTACCCACTCCTAGCACAAGCTTTCCGCTAATTTGGAAGAGAGAGGAAAATATAAGTCAAGTTCACCTTGGTCAATATTCGTTTTTAAATATTTATATTCTTGGTTAATTTTTTTTTGCGGAGTGAATCTTCCGTGCCTTTAGGCACAATTATGTATTGTGATACGGTCCTCTCTGTGCTTCTAGGCCTCGAATCAAAGAAGGGTCGGGTCGAATTCACTAGAATACTAAATCATTAATGTTAATCACTGTCTCAAAGGTCGAAGACCTTAATACGATAGCTACAAAGAATGATTAACTAAATATTGTAGCAGGAAACGATAAACCAATAGCTTACATAAACAAGGTTTCTATTAGAAACAAATCATTGGAAGTGGGTACGCTTAAATTGGTTCCTGTGTGTAATTAGTAACGATTAACGTCTATACCTAAATGTATCATACTCGTATGTATTGCGTAACACCGATTAAGTAGGTAAAACATTGCATCAATTATAATTGGGTAAATAAAGAATGTAAAATTAATTAAGCATTTCTAAATGCGAAATAAACCTACTGTTTTTAGGAAATTACGTTGCCCAACTTAATTAACGGATTTTTTTCTGTTATTAGGCAAAGATGCACTCGGATGACGACGGATTTAGAAATAATTGTAAGTAATAACTACGAGGGAACGCAAGGTTACTTTGGATAATAAGTTTTGTAAACTTTCCATTAGTTTTGATTAATTCCATTAGTTTTCCATAATTTTTGATTGAATTTTGATGCGGTTTTTTCTGTTTGAAAGCCAACTTGATCGAGGTGGTTCTTATAGCTATAATTTATAAAGATCTGTTCAGGCGTTTGCAGATCGTCAGTTCATTTCCTACTTGATTTAAGTCTTAACCTTTCATAGGTGCGTTTGATAGGAAATTTAGTGTACTGTTACTTCGGATTATTCCCAAGACAGGTAACCTTGAACTGATGCTGCAATATCGAGTAGTCTGCAGTATACCCAATTCCTCGGCAACATACAGCATATAGCGTGTTTGAGCTCATTAGAATGATCCCAATGATAATGGAGCAGAAAACTGGGGCAGAACAGTTTCTTAATTGTCATCGATTACAATATAAAATGGTGGATGTTCATTTCAAATCGCGGAACATTACTGATTACAAAGAATGTGTCTCCCATAATATACTACCTAGTTAAGAGTGCTCTAGTCAGCCCTAAGTTATCGTGCGGGAGAGAAATCCAATCTACATTTACAGATGGGGGATTTACATACACAAGAGCAAGATGGGCGATGTTTGTAACCCCCGACGCAAAAAGAGGGATGTTATAAGCTTCATGTGTGTATGTGTGTGTCTTTCTGTTCCCTCGTAGCTCCCCGAAGAATGGACCGATTTTGATGACCAGTTTTTCTGTTTGAAAGCTGACGTGATCCAGATTGTTCTTAGCTATAATTTATGAAGATCTTCAGGCGTTTGAATATCATAAGCTCATTTCCTATTAGATTGATAGGTCTTACAAACTTTTATAGGTACGATTGATTTGAAAGGTGTACTGTTAATTCGAATTATTACCACTTTGAGCTGATGTTGCAGCATCAAGTAGTCGGCGGGATACCCAGCTCCTCAGGAAATTACAACAGATACAGCATGTTTGGGCTCATTAGAATGATCTCAATGAGGTGGGGCTAGATAGATGATGATCGAGGATCGAGTTATTTTTGAATCTTGCTTATCAGTAGGTATATAAAAAGTCGTGCACCTATCGTACCTAGCGTTAAACGTTAGATGATTTACTTACTACTTACCTAAGTTTTGTTGAACCATAACGTTTTGGGGGCCAGTATAGAAACAAACCTAAGTATGTAAATGTGCAATATTTACTGTTCTTATTAGGAGAATATATTTATTTTAAACTAGCTGATTTCTGCGACATCGTCCGCGTGGAAAAATTTTAGATCCGCGAGAAGTTGTCCTCTATCTCGGATAACATGTCTAGATCTTCACCAAAATTAGACAAAATATTTCTGATAGTACAATATTCGTGTGATTATTATATAATATATATAATATTATAAATGCGGAAGTTGGGACGTATGGATGTATGTTTGTTACTTAATCACGCCGCAACGACTGAACCGATTTGGTTGAACGTTGTCACAGAGATAGATTATAGTCTGAAATAACACATAGGCTGCTTTTTATCCCGGAAAATAAGAGCGATCCTGCGGGAATTAAAAACCTCAATCCACGCGAACGAAGTCGCGAGCATCAACTAGTTATGAATAAGTATTCGATTTTTGACAGTGACGTTTAAATACCCTTAATGACTCGTTAATGGACATGTTTTTTTTTTTCATTAAATTATCTTCCATGGACTACTTACAACGTGCTTCCTTATTATTTGCATAACAACCGAAGTAACCTACCTACCTATTCTAAATATATGTAAGTGATTAAAGATTTAATCCAGCGTGAGCGTTGCAGCATTCCATAACAATATGTAGGTATAAATAATTACCCGTTAAGCAAAATAAAATCTTCGCTTTACCACATCTTTTTAATTCTAAATTTTTAATGCTAGCGGAAGATGGCACTAACGAGATCCTGAAAGAATATAGTGATGCAATACAAAATAATATTGGGCAAAAGTTAGTCCTTCGAGCCGGATAATAATATTACCTATCTTAACGCTGTATGAATGTAAGAACGAGTAAACTATTTTTTTCTTACCTCAGTCTTCGTTATTCGATGTCGTGCTAACTTTACGACGGCAAAATTCCCTTTGCCTATGGTCCTTTCAATGTCATAAAAACCAACCCTGATGGGGGTTTTCGCAGGACGTTCACGATCCGCCATTGTTGATTTGGATAACTTGACGATCAATTTCACCTCACCAACTATAAATTCTAGTTATTCGCAATACTAATTATAATTCATTCAATACTAGTCAGTCGTAACACTTTTACTTTACATACCGTCAACACAAAAATTTTACTAATCGTGCCGTGAACATATTATTTTATCTAAACTTACTACACTACAATATTTGGCTATTAAAACCGACGTAATAATGTTAGTTATTTAGTGATCAATTAAAATTATATCAAAGGTATTGCAACAGTTCGATGTGCTTAAATATTTACGGTATAAAGGTACTAAAAATGTTCATAAATCCAGATTACAGTCACTTCCACACCGTTTTCAAGCTCATACTGCCCGTAATATATTTGTGTACAAAATATATTTACAAATGATAGAAAATCGCGCAGAGGCGGCGCGCGTATCGTACGCTACAGAAACATGACGCCGCCGCCTCACCGGCTGTCAACCGGATACTGAACTCTGGCTCTAGTCGACTTCTCGTCTCTCGAGTCAAGTGAGGGAGACTCGAGTCGAGTACTCGTATAGAATAGCCCAATACCTTCGACGCGACACGCGCGCGCTTTTAGCGGCCATATTGCTTTTGTGTGACGTCAGCAAAGCGTAATGTTCATCGAAGTACGCAAGTTGCTATAATATAACATCAATACGATACGAATACTTACTTATAATTATGTAATCTTTTACATAGCACACTGCACAGATAGGTACAATTTACCAAATACCCACCGATAACTTCTTCAAATCAAACAACGTACTAGGTCATAGGTATGTATGTATACATTTTATGAATAAATAAGAAAAAAGAGAAAAGCAAAAAAAATAATCAGGTAGTTAGAAGGTAAGTATTTTAAGATGCTACTTAATTAAGTACTTATATTTGATCCTGTCCCTAGGGAGTTGCAAAGGGGCAGTCCAAACCACGTTTTAACAAAAAGTGAATTTAACTTTTTTTTTGCTATTAGGCTTCCAAAGAAATACCTAGCTCATAATGATTTACTATTAGTTTACAAACATCAACTTGCTTCACAATCACTAAGTTAAATAGTTAAGTAAAGACGAATTAAAAATTTAAAAAGGTGTTCAAAAATGCGGGAAACAGTCAAGGGCAAATGAAAAAAAAAACAAAGAAAAAAAGGTCTTGTATGTAGGTACAGATTAGTAATAATAGGCTATTTACATAGGAAAGGTATGTAATAGAGTATGTTAACCTTGATCTACTTTAATTTTATTACTTATACGTGTATGAACCACGTATGAACAAAAATTGTTACTATGATAAACAATAAAGTGTTTGTTGAAACTTGTTTTATCTGTGGCTATGACTGTAGGTCGTAGAATGAAATAATATCCTTTAGAATCCTACCAAGCGTTTATATAGGGTGACCGACCCAATTATTAGCACTTTAAGAGTTTATCCAATTTCAAATATGATTTCTAAATTAAAATCTAACCAAATTTTTTAAATTATTGTGTTCATAAGGTTACTTGTTTAATAATATATATAATTAAAGAACTTTTTAAGGATTTTTTTCTTAAATCAACAAGAATCACACTTCACATCACACTATCACATCACACTAATATTATAAAGGCGAAAGTTTGTATGTGTGTGTGTATGTTTGTTACTCCTTTACGCCACAACGCATGAACCGATTTGGCTGAAATTTGGAATGGAGATAGCTCATTCCTAGGATTAAAACATAGACTACTTTTTATCCCGGAAAATTAAAGAGTTCCCGCGGGAATCAAAAAACCTTTCTCCACGCGAACGAAGTCGCGGGCATCATCTAGTTTGAAATAAAATTGAAAAATGACCCAGTCCCCAATTATTCGCACATACGGGATTAACTAATGGTAAGTACTGACGGGTAAGTCGATCCGTCAAAATGGCCGAAAACTTCAGGAACTCCAGAACAATATCTTTCAACTACAATACTGACGTCATTTTAAAACTTTCCAGATTAGAAAGGTTTCGATTGTGAAAAATATGAATTCCCCTAAATATTTTTTAATCTGAAAATTTAAAAACTACAATCAGAAACTTATATTTTAATCTTTTTTGCTAAAGTGCGAATAAACTGGTGCAGTGCTAGCAATTGGGTTGGTCACCCTAGTACTCCTCTGTCTACGCTGTAGGTGGTAGGTACCTATGCATTCGGACTACTTCCAAGCTATACCTATCTATGGTATAGACCATAGAGTATTCCATATATAGGTATTTTATGTTGGCAACACTGATCACTATTCATCAATTTTGCAATGTGATTGTGGAGGGATTAAAATTGGACTTGTCCGTAAAATAATAAAATTCATTAAAATATTTTCGTATGTCACGTTTTAAATTACTAAATTTTGTATTTGAAGCATTTAAAGCTTACGAAAATAAACTAGTACTGTCAGATCGGGATTTGTATCGAATTAATACAATTTGTACCAAGATGTCCGTGATACTCTCATACGATTTTGACAAGAAAATGTTTGTATAATACTACGATGCTTTTGTTAAATTTCTATCTGAGCTTATAATTGTGAAAGTGTACATAAGATAGATAGAATAACACTAATATGAATCGACTAGCCGAGGAAAATGTGCAAAATATTAAGTGCAATCAGAAAAGTGCAAGCACGAAAAACAAAAGTAAAAAGGCCAAAGATCCTCCGGAAACTACTAGCGAGTTAAATAAATTGAATGAAGACAAATTAAGTGAAGCTTTAGTGAACAAACTTCATATTAATAAACTTAATAGTAACCTTACTAATGGTACAAGTGACCATTCTAAAGATAGTGTCAATGATTCAAATTCAGAACCCAGATCACAAGATGTAGCTCCGAGTGAAGTCCCAATGATTGTTAATAGTGTACAGTGCAGTAATATAGCAAAAACCAGAGAGGAGAATAATACTAGCCCATCTGATCAAAGCAAGATCAGGTACAGCGCAGATGTAGAAACAGAAATTTGTGCGATCTCATCTCTTACCAATGATCATAAAGATAAAGAAGAAATTGAAATTATGTCTTACGAATCTGAACTACAAATGCCAGAAATCATGAGACTCATACAGAAGGATCTCTCAGAACCTTATTCTATCTATACATATAGATATTTTATTCATAACTGGCCTAAACTTTGCTTTTTGGCAAGTCATGAAAGCAAATGTATTGGTGCCATTGTATGTAAGTTAGATATGCATCGAAATGTTGTCAAAAGAGGATACATAGCCATGTTGGCAGTTGATGAGAAATATAGGAAAAGGAAGATTGGCTCAAAGTTAGTACAGAAAGCGATACAGGTAAATTAATATCATGAAAAAAACCCAATATATAATTTTCTTAATGTAAAGATATCTCATAAAGAAATTAATCCCCTGTACCCATCCTTTCCAGCTTTTATAAAAACATATAAATTTAACAATTTTGATCCAATGTAAATAAAATCAATATGTCACGTTTTATAAGTCATGTTCCTTTGCATTTGTTTGTTCGTTTATAGCCTGTTAGGGCTTACAACCTGTATACAGTCCATTAGCATGATAGCTTCAGGCTCGAAAGTAGGCTTGATCTAATTGCCCTTTCACACTATCAAGTTGGCTGGATAAGCCTTCAAGCTTGCAAGCAAATAGGTGGTAGTTCCCATTTATTCTATGGAAAATTTGAAAGAAATTCTGATATTACATTATCTTTCAAGTTCCCGAAAAGAAGTTGGAACTACCATAATAAGGACAATATGAAATTACCTAGTGTGCGGCTCCCATTTATGCATAGAAAATACATAGAAGATAATATAATAATGTAGTAGCTTTTGTCCAAATTGAGTTAGGTTTTTAAAAATCCCACATAAAAACAATGTTCTGTGATATAAGTAGCCTGTCATTCACTAGGTCTTTCATGCAAAGAATCTTTCATCCATTGTTCCAATGCTGCATGATCAACAAGCAAACAACTCCAATTTACATTATTAGAAAGCATAATAAAAACTGCATCTCAAATTAAATCACATTTTCATTCTTGTATTCACATTTTGTACTCAATGCATTTTTCTATATATTTATTCCCAAATCTGATTAACTTGGCCAGATTTTTAATTTTTTAATGTTGTTTTTCCAGGCCATGATAGATGATAATGCTGATGAAGTTGTTTTAGAAACGGAAATCACTAATAAACCTGCACTAAAATTATATGAAAATTTGGGATTTGTGAGAGACAAACGCTTATTTCGATACTATCTTAATGGAGTAGATGCATTACGGTTGAAGTTATGGCTAAGGTGAAATATGTAGGTAACAAATGGGAAATTCTCAATGTTGTGTTGTGTCAATGATGACTTTCGTCACAGGTTTTATTATGAAACCCTGTTGCTATTATGGTAAAACCTAATAAACCTGCCATGTGGATATAGCCAAATGTATAGATTGTTTGATTTTTCTTAGACATGTGATGTTTTATTTTATCTAATTTATGTGTTAAAAATTGTTAAAATGTTTTCTGCAATTTCTTTTATATCTCATTAAGTGATCTAAATAATATCATAACTGAAATACACAACTTTGAAGAATTATTATATTGTTACTTTATTACACCATCCTGTATAGAATCTACAGCGTAGATTCAAGATATTAGGTTTACCCGAATTATTTTGTGATTTGTTTTCATTTTCTAATAATTAGAATCAGGTTGAAATAAAAATGTCATAAATGCTCACGGATTTTTCTTTATTAATGAAATGAACGTTTAAAATGTAAATGTTGTAGTGTTTGTTGAAGCCCCATCATATATGAATGTATTATTAACAGGATTATATTGCTTAGTTACTATTTTAATTGCCTCATGGGCAATGCAACCACCTAAAAATGCTGAAACACTGTGAATCTCTGTCCCACCATATCTGCACATCTCATGTATGTGATCATCTTTCGGGAATGGTGAACAGGATATATCAGTGAGCAGTTTAGAGACGCAAGTTTTCAGCTTAGCTATATCTGCTTCCGGCTCCCACTCTCCTGGTGCTCGACAATGCTCTGAACGAAACATCTCAGCTGCTCTTAAAAGTATATAATGAACCATCATCACATCAGGCTCTTCTAAGTACCTGGCAATGTAAGATGCAACATTATTACTGCCTAATTGATATTCTTTAGCTATATTAGAACCTTTTATAAGATGTAAATCATGCGAGTGTCTGCAAAATAATTTTACTTCTGCTTCGCTAATACTTTCGCAATGCAATTGAGCAACTATTTCTTGCACCTTCCTGTATACAATTTCTGCTTCCATGGCAGCTTGTGAGCGATACATACTTTGAAGTTTAACATAATGCTCTGTTGAAGCTGTCATATCTGGTAACACACCTCTCAGAGGCAACTTGCCTTTTCCTTCTGCTTCAATAAAATTTCTTAATGCAGAACACATTATCCAAAATGGTAAACTGTCCTTAGTTAAATTGGTAGCAGAACTACAGTATAAGAGTTCCTGAATCTTGACAGGTAAAAAGGTAGGTACTAAAGCGGTATTTACAGCTCTGAGAGCTTCATCAAAGTTCTCTTCTTCAATAGGTATACCATTTTCATCCTTTCTTATGAACTCTCGGATAATCTCTTTAATTTCATTTTTCTCTTTTCTACTCATAGGCCATCTATTCTGATTTCCAAGTTGCCACTTTTGAACTGCTTTGTATAAGATGACAATCCAGGGTATGTGACCATGATCTTTTAAGTCAACAGCTTCAATATCAAAGGAGTCCAAATATTCAACAAGAGTAGGGAATGGCACATCTAATCTTAGGCCTATTTGCTCATTTTCAGGATGGGTTTCTACTATAGCATGCTCTTTTATTTGTATCCTAAAAGATCCCAAAAATCCAACAGATCTACATAATATTAAGGGGACATTAATGTCCCATAAGTGTTGGGCTAAATCTTTTATAATTTTTTCTCCAAGAGATGTGGCAATAACAACACTAAAAACCTTAAAAAAATCTGGGTTTTCTTGCAATATCTGTTCAGTTGGTTCTTGTACAGCATGACCTTGCACAGCAGGATTCAACTCTAGTAGAAGACGTAATGTTTCGTTAGCTCTGTTTAACCCTTTACTAGAACACTCCAAAAAGAAGTTGCTACCGATGTCTTCTTCAGCGACTATGTTGTGATCGACGATAGTAATCGCTCCTACGCCAGGAAGAACAATAGATTTTAGTATTTCCGTACCGAGAGCAGTGGCGTTTATCAAACATATGTGACCGTTTTCGAGGGCAGCTTGCCCATGATCACCCCATAATCGTAATTGCCGGTCATACTGTTTGTTCTTTTCACTTTGCTCTGGTGATTTTGGTGATGGAGAAGCCATTCTAACAGAATTGGTTACAGTGTATGTATGATATTTACCTTATAATATTCCCGTATAAGCTGTTTTAATTTAAAAAATTTGAATAAAGTCAAATTCTTTTTAAAAAAAAATCTTTCTTAGCTGAGATTCGCTCAATTTTGTTCTTTTGTGTTTGGTTTGGATTTTTCATTTTTGACATTGACATTGACATAGCAGTCCACAGATGAACAAGAAGGGGGCAGCCTATGGCCCAAAGAGTATAATATAACATAGGGCTATGGCCCAAGCACGGCCATAGGCTTGTAACTGGCATGCTTTTGTGCGAGTAACTAGCATATGTATCACGCACGTAGAGAGAGAAGACATAGAGCCAGTGACGATTTCTTTCTCACTCACACTAAAAAGAGAGCAGAAATAAAGTTATTAATGTGATAAACAGAGACGCAGCTACCCAATTTTTTGTCCCTCATCGTGTAACCAGTTTTTTTCAAGGTCGACACACTTTTGTGCCCAACAAACTGACAGTTAATAAGAAAATTTAGTATCTATGTGTGTTGCCAGCTTTAGGTACCTATACAATGTCCCGATTTTCCCTATCCTACTTATATTATAAATGTGAAAGTTTGAATGTATGTAGGGCCATCCATACATACATCCAAATTTCAGCCATATCGGTTTAGTGTGGCGTGATTGAGTAACAAACATATGGATGTTTGTTACTCAATACGCCACACTAAACCGATATGGCTGAAATTTGGCACGGAGATAGGTTTTTTTTAGTAATGTCCTCTGACATACCGTAACGGCGGGTTACTTTGGCTACTTTTTCAATTTTTTTTTTAATTTTTGTTGAAACAAAATAAAGTCGTGATGGAAGAAATGAATATTATGAGAAAAGAAAAGAAAGATGATGGATACTAGAATATAATATATGTCGGCGATGATTAAAGTGTATTCAGTTAGATAGTGTCGGTTACTGTTCTGAATCATCCTGAAGTTTCGTTCGAATGTCCAACAACCAGTCGAGAACTGTTGGCGATCTTAAGAATTATTTTATTTACAAAGTTCTTAATTTTTAAAGCCATTTTTAAATAGCTAGAGGCAGACTTTTAATGTTTTTTTTAAATAATTATTAACTTAAACTATGAAGAGTTGCAGTTTTATACGACTGCCTGAAAAAAGGAATATACTGTTAATTTCATTAATGATGATTTTGATGACTAAATATACAATTTTTGTTGCTTTTAATTCAATAGCATTACTCGATCGAAGGAAAATTTTAACTGTTCATTACAAATTATTTTGTGTAACATTCTTACTAGTAACGAAAAAAAATTTTCCTTTGTGTTACATACATCTTTTTTCAAAGTGACTCACATATGCTAAATTTCTATTCGGCATTTCAATATTTTTTTTAAGGAGCAAATAATTATCTAGTGAATTGGTCCTATGAAAGTACATTAAAAAACTTTAGTATAAAAAAAAATATTTTTAAAAAACCGACTTACGTGTACAAACTAAAATTATTTTATACTTTTAAGTGGTGGTTGAAGTTAATATTGTGTGCAATAAAGAATAATAAATTCTTTATTGCACACAATATTAAGATATATGTAAAAAATAGAAGCTTACCCTAATAGGTATGTCTCTCCCAGACAACCTTATATGTGTAGGTATGTTATTTAAAAAATAAAACAGTTCAGCATCTGTTTTGTCGTTTTATTTAAAAATCCTGGGAAGAATTTTCCATCTAATTTGGGGTACTAGGGGAGTGCAGTTATTGTGGCAACATTAAACTCGAACTTGTCATGTGACGTCATCGTTACGTCATGTTATCTCTATTTCAGTCGCGGTTACACAGTACCTTGGTCTATTGCCTTCTCTGTCTACGATCACGCACTTTACAGTTGAGTTCATAGCTACTCTTATATTATGTCTGTGGTAGGTATATAGGTATTTCTAGACAAGAATTTTTTGTCTGTGGAAAGAAGTCTAATTTCTAATCTAAAAACTAGAGATGGGATTTAATGTTAAAAAATAATAACACTGCTAAATGCTAATGCTATTATTAATTAACACTTAAAACTAGCAGTTATTTTTAGCAGCTGTTAAATTGAGTCAAGCAGATTGTTAACAATTAATTCTCATTTCCTTTATACTTTCCACAGGCTTAGGGCTGTCAACTGCGTTTTTATTTAACATTACCTACTTAAATGTAACATTAATTTCCGAATTCAGCAGTTAGCATTCAATTTAATCAATTGGACTAAATTAAAAATCTGGCTGACTGTTATGTTATTTGTTTTCTCCAGAGTTTGTGAGTTGTGCTACGGCAATATTTAACAATACTATCTCGGAATTTATTTAACAGGTGTTGACACTGAAAAAAATTAACAGTGTTAATATAGCAGCTTAATTAATTTTAGACCCACCCTACTAAAAACGTAGATCAAGGAATATACAAACGGAGTGATTACATTCTCTTGGGAATTACTACCCTACTCTCTTGACGTAGGTATTTAACTATTTAACTTTCGAGTTCCGTTTCTTGGTTTCGACCCGAAGTGATCGTGAAATGAAAAAATACAATTCAAGAAATAAACAGAGTGATTATATTCTCTTGAGAAATAAACAAGTGAATGTGTATGGAAATGAATTTACAGACGCTATTCCAGGATTTTAATCCTAGGTAAATAAATTCATCACAAACCTTGTTACTAAATTAATCTTCTAATATGTATTTTGTAACGATTTCGTTTTATTTTCATAGCAAATTCGTGGTTCACACCTGTTTGCTGGTATTCACAGCTTTGTTGGCCCTGAAGTTGGATAATACCATAACATGGTCTTACTGGGCCGTGTTTACGCCAATATGGATTTGGAAGTTCCTAGTTGTACTTGGTGCTACAGTTGGTACTTATGTTTGGTGGCAATATCCTCACTTCAGGTCAGTACATAATATAACTTAAATGGACATAAAAATTCCATTTATTATAACACTTGAGTGATAAATCACACCCATATAATTAAAATATTGAAACAATCTTGATCCAGGTCAGATCACATATGTCTAAATTATTTCAATCAGTTGATAGTTTCATTTTTACTTCTGTACATATTTATTTCTGTATATATTACTAGATGCCTGCAACATCATTTTATTTTTTATGTACATAATTATAAGCAATTACAAGACAACATATATAATGCCAAATCACCATGGACAGAGATATAAGAAGATTGTATTCTTGCAGGTTAGAAGGTGAAGCCTACATCCATTACAAGGCAATGTTAATTAGCCTCGCCATACATTTAATTTTGCTCATGTTTGAGTTGCTAGTGTGCGATCAGCTCACAACAAGCCGCCATGTTTGGATACTAGTCTTCATACCGCTTATCTTTATAAGCATAGTCTCCATTGCCATCTGTATATGGTGTGTGAAGCATGACAGAAGTTATGAGGTAAATATTTTTTTTTTATCCAACTAACAACTTTCTGTCAATGAAATATAATATGTATATCAAATATTTTTTGCTTAGTTTAGTTTATGTTAAATGACATTTCAAACCAGTGGTTACAAGTCTACTACCACTAACTATTCTATTTTATAAATTTTTTAATTAATACAATAAATAAATTTTCAGTTGGAGTTATTCTGTGCTGTCAATATCCTGCAGTTCATATTCTTGGCGCTAAAGCTGGATAAGTTTATAAATTGGTCGTGGCAGGTTGTATTTGTGCCACTGTGGATACTCATGTGTCTCAGCCTTGTAGGTGAGTGTATGTATTCTTTTACTATTATTATTATTATGTACTAGCTTTTACCCGCCGCTTTACTTCCGCCATCTATTAAAAGTAATCTGAAGTGATTCCTGTACAAAATTACCAATTTTGATTTTTTCAATTTTTCAGCCGTTCTCTTGGAGGTTCCCAATTTTTTATTTTTTTCAACCACTGTATTAGAGCGAACAAATAAAAAAATATTCAAAACAACAGGTGGGGTTCAAACCTGCAACCTTTCAGTTTTCAGTCCACACCTTTAACTGTTGGGCTATTGAGGCTTAAAATTAGATTCTTAGTCATACTAAATAAGCCGAGAAAAATTAATTTCATTTTGTCGCTGTTTTAAAGATGTTACAATGTGAGTTAGCAGATTTTTTGCTTAAATTCAGACTCTGAACCGTTAGGTTAGTCAAAATAATATTTGAATGATTTTAGGGGTGCTGTACAGTATAATATTCGCGGGTATTTTACTGCGTACGCCGGATGTCAATATACAACAACGGCGAACAAGTTTTAACTCGGCCCTAGCTTACACGTTCACAGTTATACCCATATTAGTCTTTCAGGTATGTATTTAGAATTCTTATGTAATGTATAAATATAAATTGATATTTTCTAACAATATATTGACGACATTAAGTGATATAGCATATCTTAAACTTAAACTTAAAGGTAGATTTACAATTCTGAAAAACAAAATTCGAAAGCTATCACCAATAGTAATGCCTTATGATAGCTTCGCGCAACATCAACTCGAAATTATGATACGCTTTCGACTTGTACTTCAGGTACAGTTGCAGTAAAACACCTTATGACTTACTAGGATGATGCCTGCGACTTCTTCCGCGTGGATTAAGGTTTTTGATTGGATGAAGGTTGACGACCTCCCTGGCGCAGTGGTGAGCGCTGTGGTCTTATAACTGGGAGGTCTCGGGTTCGGCGGGGGCAATTTAGGAATTTATAATTTCTAAATTGTCTCTGATCTGGTCTGGTGGGAGGCTTTGGCCGTGGCTAGTTACCACCCTACCGTCAAAGACGTGCCGCCAAGCGATTTAGCGTTCCGGCACGATGGCGTGTAGAAACCGATTAGGGGTATGGGTTGAATTTACACTGCTATACCCCTTCCAAGTTAGCCCGCTACCATCTTAGACTGCATCGTCAATTACCATCAGGTGAGATCGCAGTCAAGGGCTATCTTGTCATCAAAAAAAAAAAAATGAAGGTCAGGCGCGAGCAAGCTCTACACAGATACGACTACTCTATACAAATACGACACACACACATCCATGAGCATGCAGCGTGAGCAGCAAGCATTAATATATTAAATTTTTCCCTCAGGTTCTTCTGACGAATAAGTTGGACGATGGCTTGTCGTTCACGTATCTCGTGGTCGTAAGCCCGCTGTTCGTCACGTATGCTACTCTTATTATCATGTCGTTTAGCTCCAAAGGCGGGAACAAATGTGAGTAACCCATTCATTACTTTTATGGAATTTTAAGTAATCTGATCATCTAGTTTACCCGTTGTTTCATCATCAGCAACCCATTAACAGCTCACGACTGAACTAAGGTCTCCTCTCAGGGTTATAGGCTTCACTACGCTGGCCAAATGCAACTTGGCAGATTTCACACACCCTTGAGATGTTTGCTTAAGTTAACAAAATCTTCTATATAAACTGATAGACAACCACTGTTGAACAAAGGTTAAAGCATTTGAAGCCCACATAACTGAGAATTCAAAATTCAAAATTTATTTATTTCATGTAGGCTAACTTGTAGCTCTTATGACACGTCATAAATCTACCACCAATGACCAATCGAAAACCACTAAACTATCACCGCTATAAATATGCATACCTACTTTCTTTCACAACAATGATAAACAAATACTGTCTCAAGTCAGAGCATATTCTATAAATCTCAGCGTAAGATATTGAAGTTTCGATGTCAGTTGAAACAGATTGATGTTTCTTACACAGTCAATCTATGAGGGATCGTGATTCGTGATCTTTGATTTTTGATTACAAATCTTGATCTGGATACGCTATGCAAGGGGCGCCATAGAGTCTAAAGACCTTGTAAAATCGTATCAACTTTCTAGCCGCTTGCGTGTTACGCCATAACTATTTATTTATTTTTATTACTAGCTGATGCCCGCGACTTCGTTCGCGTGGATTTAGTTTTTAAAATCCCGAGGGGACACTTGATTTTCCAGGATTAAAAGAAGCGTACGTCACTCTCCAGGTTCTCAACTATACCCATGAAAAAATCCGTAGCTCTATTGCGGCGTGATTGAAGGGCAAACCAACCAACAAACTCACTTTCGCATTTATAATATTAGTAAGGATTCTTTTACAAACAAAAAACAAAGCATAATTTTAAATGAAGCGGGCAAAAATTAAGCAACCATTGTTGTTCTTATTATGCTACATTTTGCTAGTAACTTTTAAATTGTCACATTAAATAACAATATGTACCGAAAATAAAATTTTAATTGGGAATTTTTAGGGTGGTTCGGAATACGGAAAGACTTTTGCCATTTCCTCCTCTCTGTATTCCCCCTACTGCAAGAATATGCAAATATTGCATACAACAACAATGTCAACCGGGGGTCTAACGGTGCGCCGACCGACCCGCCGGCCAACCAAGAGCCGTATCGGGACGACACTCACAAAAAAGTCAAAGAGAAAAAGCATAAGAACCACAAGAAAAACGAAGCGTTGAAGCCAGTAGTGCCTGTGACCAGTATAGACATGCCCGATTGATGATCACGTAGCCTGAAAATGGGTAAAAAGTGCTGAAATGTGTGTTCACTTGTTAGATGTTGGTCCTTTGTAAATATCGAGCTTCAATGTGTAACGGAGCAATACAACTTGTTAAGTTTGTTTCTTAGTGATGTAACGAATATTTTTTGTTGCGCGTAACTATATATTTTTACTATTGAATGAGTATTGTTAGAGCGCTTCAATTTTCACTTTTCGCTAATAGTAGGTATTCAGATCAAATAGGGATCGGAGAAAAAGGGACTAAAATTCTTAAGCCTTCAATTTTTAGGTAGGAACTTACTTCAAATTTTATTACTGCTCAGCTTTTTTTCAGCAAATCACGTAGTTTTATTATAATATCGTCAATAAATACAACACAAAAATTAATATCGTCGTTGTGGAACGAAAACCTCGTATGGCAAAAAAAGCATATTTTTTTTGTAAAATTCGAATGAAAACTACTTTTTTATAATATAGTTAGCGAAACCGTGATCCCATATATGACTACTAGGGTCATATATGGAGTATGACGAAAATCTTGTATTTATATATTATTCTAAACATTGACGAAATTTACAAGGCACGAAAGAAATGAAACTATTTCTTTCGTGTCCTGTAAAGTTTGGCTCTCTGGACATACGAGGTTATCATTCTATAGTGACGATATAAATCAGTATTAGCCTGAGAACTCACGCTTTTTAGGGCAAACTTCAGTACCTGTTAGATTTTACATGATTAATCTTGCATATCTTAGATTAGGTATTTTTTGGTTGGCTTTGCGGTTACATATTCCATCTAATATCTTTGGGTAGATACTCGTCGTTATATACAAATTAGATATTCAATCCTACCTTGATTTGTCCAACGAATATTCGTATATTAATTATTATGATATTCGTTACATCACTAGATTTTTAGCACTAAGCCATTTTTTGTATAGGTTATATAGATTACAGGATGTTAGGATGTCATTTAAAAAGTCTAAATGCAAGTTTTGCTTGGTGGATTTGACAAAATTTAAATTCTAAAGTCCAGTTGTTCAAATGATTCTACTCTCGACCTACTATCAGTTGTCATTTTCTTATTAAATTCAAGAGAAACAAACACATACGAAATTACATTTATTTTATCTTACTTTTGCTCGATTGCGTTGCCAGAGACTATAATAATAATTAGTTAGTGACCATATTATTGTAATAAAATTGCGGTAGAAAAACCTGAATTGAATATTTTTCTATATGTAATATGTAGATTAGTCACTTAACGTTGCAATTTCTGTACATAATGTAAATTACTTTTAAATGGTCCTATGGGAAACTATTCTGACTATCGACGTATAGTATATAACATGCACGTTCTTTTATTTTGTAAAGGACTATTATGATCGATAAGGATTAATTATTCGGCATTCAAGGGGTTTATCAAAACTTAAATTCTGTAAAGTAGACGTAGTAAGTAGGTTTGGATTTATTCCAAAAACTAATAAACGACTAAAATTAAATCGTACGAATGAAAATAGTAAAATTATGTTCTGTTATGTAAAGCCGAAATAAAATGGACCTAAAGGGTGAAATGTCAATTGATTTAATAATAATCACTGAAGAAAATATGTTACACATTCTGTAAAGAGTAAGAAGACAATAAAATTGTTGATCATACGGGCAATTCAGTATCAGAATGACATTTTTGCTGAAAGAGAATTCACATTGGATGAAATGAAAGCAGGGTACTTTGTTAGCTTAAAGATAATTCAACCAGATGACATAAAAGCTAGAATTGCGAAAAGTTTGTATGATTAGAAAGAACACCTTATTAGCCAGAAGACAAAATAAAATATAACTAAACTTTTTTTGAAGCAATTGATAAGTCCTATTAGGAAGAATTCTTCGTATTGATGCTAAAATGAGAACCATTGCTATTTTATCCGACACTTTTCCAGTGCTTGTTATCTTCTACCAACCAAATAGGGTCTAATTTATTTGGTGACTGAAATTAGTGCTCTTTTGTTCCCGTGGTTTTGCCACAGAAATAAATGTTTAAAGCTCTATGGTAAAATCCTTATTATCATAATTTTTCATTGTTTTCGAATTCCGCTGCTTTATGTAATATTTTGAAATTTGTGGGATCATTCATCTTTTTTTACAAATCGTCAAAGTTCGCGCCCTCTTGTCACATATAGTGAAAGTTAAGCTTACACGTATCGAATACATTAAAACAGCATAAAGACACACCCAAATCAATATTTACTTTTGCTTATAAGTTACAACCCATTTATAATGTCGTGACAAACTGTAATCCATAACTCACATGTTCACGAAACGTTAATATTTCATGCAGGTAGTCGAATACAACTCCAAATGGACACGAATGCTTTATTACACGTCATGCTATAGATACCTCGATGGTTGTTAGGCGAAACAATAAATGGTTGTTCAGATTTTTAAAACTCTAGATGTAGTCCAAAGCACGCAAAAATTTTTTTTTTTTTTTTTTTAAATGATCATTTTAACGTAAAAGCCTTCCAATTAAAGATTAAAAAAAAAAAGGTCATTTGTATTTATCAGTCGCTGGAATAAAAGTTTCTACCGCGAAAATGTAAAGCAAAATCTTGGTGGATACACAATTCTTTTTTTAGTGACTACATTTCTATGGCACTATTTTATACAGGTTATATTTTGTAGATATGTACGTAATACCCAACCAGTTTTCTCAAATGCTTATACGAGATACTAATTATATTTTCTTAACAATTAAAATATTTTTCTTTAATACTTAGTTTTTCTGTATAAGCACAGTTTATGCTATACGTAAGTACAGTCAAAAACATATATTTGTAAGTTTGTTGCATCGTTGGGCAAAAAAAAAAAAACAATTTAAAAATTGTACCTTTTAAGTGCACCTTGACTGTACTTTGTGAGCTTCATTTGTTAATCATACGTTAGGTAGCTATTAGAGAGTATTGTTATAAAATAAAATGTACAGGTAAATCAAGAAATGTTATTTATCATATAAATTGTTCACTGTGATATATTCTTCCTAATGTCGCTTCGCAATACTGTACCTACCTTCGAACGATTAGCAAATTTATTTTTGTTAAATAGTACCATTTATTTATTGTTCGTCAATATAAAAGTACTTGAGTACTTGTACAATGCAATGAACTGGTTTTATTTTTTATATTTCGTTTAAAGCGCTACGTTCACATATACATCATGATATATCATGATTTTGATGTAAATCGATAAGATCATGCCAAATATATTGCAGTAAATTAATTGTATATTCTCTTTTTAAGAACATATTTTTTCGAATACAAAGTACTAAACTCCAAGTAACATTTTCAAATATCACGGTTTATTAATAGCTTTTAGGGAAATTAAGTTGCTTACGTAATTTTGCGCTATTCGCCTTGAGCTTACCTTGAATCCACTACTTACAAATTATCTTTAAAACTTTTGGGCAAAATCGATTTCGGTACTTGTCTCTTTTCCATACTGCAATTGCACGTCTTGACATACCTTGTCATAATTATCTGCAAGCTTGACAAGCTAGCAAGATGTTTGTGCAAGTCAGCATTCTCCCTATCAGTCTGTTTACAACTCTACCACATATAACATTGTGGTTTGATAGCGCGATTTTAAACACTTAATATGCATGTACAAGCGTGTCTTTTTTAGGGCTGCAATTAATAAACTTAATGCTACATGCTCCAGCAAGATACTTGCCCAATAACATCATACAGTCTCAAAAATAATTGTTCACGTGAGCTTGTCTAGCTTGCTTTATGTTTGCAGGCGCATTGAGGCTTTCAATTGGACTTTAAATATAAGAGTCATTAATCAAATCACTCCAGACAGAGTGATATAGTTTTTATTACTTTACAATATCCCTTTGTACCTAACCCATCAATTTTAGTTCATTATCCAAATTACATTCAAGGTCGAGGTTGTGTACATCCATAAAAACTAACGATAGCAATTCTAACTTGTCCTACAAGAAGTTAGACGCGAACTTAGTAAGCCAGCCTGGTACCGACGTCGCTGGCAATCGATCTCCTTCACGAAATACGACCATCCTCAGTCTTCACCATGACGCCAAACAGTTAGCGTAGACAAAATATTGACTTTTGTTTATTTAAAAAAAAAAAATAACATACCTTTTTTCTCCCTTCTGGGGCGGATTTTTTTTTTCGCATAATGTCTGCGGCAAAATTTACAAGTAAAAAATGGATTAGCGAAGAAACTGTGGACGAGGAGGAACTTTTTAGGCATTGCAGGGAAATGGACATTGTTTGTTATGCAGTAACTAAAGTTATACTAGAGGCCAATAATAAGTGGAAGGATTGTGTTGGCAAAAATTATAGCCATTCTTTATCTAATCGAAGCTACATTATGGAGCTGGTCAGCATACAGGTAATATTTTCCCACATTTTTTAGTATCTAAAATTAAGAGCTAAATAATAAATATATTTCTTGCTTATATTTATTGCTACATCCCATCACCTACTTTTACAAGATTACGGGAGGGTGTTGAGTTTGCTAGCATTTCTGTTTAGTCATCGATGTATTATATTCATTCGCTGTGTTCAGTGGTTCCCTAATAAATGTCAAATAACTTCTAAAACATAATATTATGTAGTTATAAACATATTTTTGTAATTAATATGAGTCATTCTGAACATGACTCATTTCTTCCCCTTCACACCTCCAAATAAGCGTAAATCTTGTACACTTCGAGGCACACGTAAAATATCTACATACATAAGTACATAGTATTATGATAATTATAATGTAATAAATGTATTATAATGTAATAAATGTACGGCTGGAACGGGCTAGACTGGTGAAGTCAACTCTCCGACCTACTCGTGCCCATATCCAAAACCCCGAAAACTTCCAACTCGAACTCCAGAACCGATTCGATTGCCTAGCAGATTGCGATTCTGTGGACGATCTCAACAACAGGTTTGTGGAAACTGTCCATACTGTGGGGTCTAAGTTCTTCAAGACCCATCGCAGTAAAAGAACCAAAAAGTTCTCTGACCATACTCTCAAACTGATGGAAGAGAGACATGAGATGAGGCTTCAGTCGTCAGCAGACGCGGATGCATACCGGCATATTAATAGGCAGATCTCTAAATCACAAACTCGCGACCTTCGTATCTTTAATACCGAGTGTATTAAGGATACTATTGAGCGGAACCGAGGCTCCAAAGTGTTCGCGAGAGATCTGTCTATCGGACAGAGCCAGCTGACGCGGCTGAAAACTGACGACGGTCGTCTCGTTTCTTCTCGACCTGAGGTCTTGGGAGAGGTCGAGAAGTTCTATGGGCAGTTATATACCACGACACAGAAACCTGTTGATGATTTGGCCAAAGACCCCAGAGCCAAACTGACCCGACACTATACCGAAGATATCCCGGACGTCAGCCTATACGAGATTAGTATGGCTCTCAAACAACTTAAGAACAACAAGGCGCCTGGTGATGACGGAATCACGGCGGAACTCCTGAAAGCGGGTGGAAAACCGGTTTTAAAGATCTTTCAGCGATTGTTCAATTCCGTCATTCACGAGGGTACAACGCCGGAAGCATGGCACAGGGGCGTGGTGGTTCTGTTCTTCAAAAAAGGTGATAACACCTTGTTGAAGAATTATAGACCCATCTCGCTGCTGAGTCATGTTTATAAGTTGTTCTCGAGAGTCATTACGAATCGTCTCGCCCGTAGGTTCGACGACTTCCAGCCTCCCGAACAAGCCGGATTCCGAAAAGGCTTTAGCACCATAGACCACATTCATACGCTGCGGCAGGTTATACAGAAGACAGAAGAGTATAACAGGCCACTTTGCTTAGCGTTTGTGGACTATGAGAAAGCCTTCGATTCGGTGGAAACTTGGGCGGTGTTGAGGTCTCTGCAGAGATGCCGTATCGACTATCGGTACATTCAAGTGTTGAAGTGCTTGTACGAAAACGCCACTATGTCAGTACGTATACAGGACCAGACTACAAGGCCAATTCAATTGCAGCGTGGAGTGCGACAGGGAGACGTTATCTCCCCGAAGCTCTTTACCGCTGCGTTGGAGGACGTCTTTAAGCTTCTGGATTGGAACGGACTTGGCATCAACATAAACGGCGAGTACATCACTCACCTTCGATTTGCCGACGACATAGTCATTATGGCAGAGACTCTCGGAGACCTCAATACAATGCTCAACGACCTCAGCAGGGTTTCTCAACAGGTGGGCCTTAAAATGAACATGAGCAAGACGAAGATCATGTCCAATGCTCATGCTTCGCTCCACCCAGTAATTGTTGAGAACTCTGCACTCGAAATTGTAGACGAGTATATATACCTGGGACACACAGTCCAGCTAGGTAGGTCCAATTTCGAGAAAGAGATCAACCGCCGAATCCAACTCGGCTGGGCAGCATTCGGGAAGCTCAGAGATGTCTTCTCGTCCAAAATTCCTCAGTGCCTGAAGACTAAAGTCTTCGAACAGTGCGTGTTGCCAGTGATGACCTATGGATCCGAAACATGGTCGCTAACTATGGGCCTCATAAGAAGGCTCAGGATCACTCAGCGGGCGATGGAGAGAGCTATGCTCGGAGTATCCCTGCGAGATCAAATCAGAAATGAGGAGATCCGTAGGAGAACCAAAGTCACCGACATAGCTCAGACGTCGCGAAACTGAAGTGGAAATGGGCGGGGCACATAGTTCGAAGAGCTGATGGTCGTTGGGGTCCCAAGGTGCTGGAGTGGCGACCCCGCACCGGGAAGCGCAGTGTTGGCAGACCCCCCACTAGGTGGACCGACGACATCAAACGAGTCGCAGGGAGCCGCTGGATTCAGGCGGCGCAAGACCGAGGTCTGTGGAGGTCCATGCAAGAGACTTATGTCCAGCAGTGGACGTCCATAAGTTGATGATGATGATGAATAAATGTTCAATTTCTGTTTGTATCTAACTTTACAGGTTTTAGATCAAATAATAGAGTATTTATCGAAAGTAGTTAAGTCATTTTACAAATTAAATCCCAAATTAGCTAGACTGAAAAAGGAAAACGATCTTCTAGTTAGCAAACATGATCACACATTCGATATGTTGTGCAGCAGAAGGTTTATATTGCTGCAGGCTCTGTACAATCTAATATTTACTATACTGTCAGCGTGTCTCCATAGAGAAGATTCGAGGAAAATGATCGAGTCTTGTTTGAGGTAAATTGATTTTAAATTACTAGCTATTGACCGCGGCTTTTACCGAATGGCTGTAGGTTTTTAAAAAATGTTTGATTCGCAAGATAAAAAGTATCTTACGTTATACTCCTCGGTCCAAGCCTTCTATTCCTGGTTAGAATAGCAGTGGTTAAGCCATGACCGCAGTTTCTTAACCGTACCGTAGTGTAAAATAACTATACCTTCTACAAAGTCCCTAATATCAACAGGAACCCTAAATATTTCCAAGATGAAAAGTAGCTTAGATCACTTCTTGTATAATCTTCTACCTGCCTGTGAAAGTTGCACCAAAATCGGTTCAGTTCTTCCGAATAAACATACGAGCAAAAATTTAAAAAATTTCTTGGTCTATGATGGTAACTAGTTTAACAAAAATAATTTATTAAAAAAAAAAGCAGATTTACCTTCTCTTATAATTTTTTTTATTTTTATTTAGTTAGTGTAGACTTTATAATTTGGCTTTTAATAATAATAATAGTTGAAATAGGTATGGAATTTATTTCAGCTTAGTGGGCATTTATAACAATTTGATCGGTTTGAGCAACAAAAGGTTCACGGCGAAATTCAATATCTGCAGCAATACTTACCCCAACACTATTAGTGAAACTAAATGTCTCACTCTGACTAAACTGGTACAGGTAAGTAATGTGAATTATAAGATATCATTTTTTAACCGACTTCCAAAAAGGAGGAGGTTATCAATTCGGCCGGTATCTTTTTTTTTTCTATGTATGTCGACCGATTAGTCCGGGGTTTCTGGACCGATTCACGCGATTTTTCAATTTCATCGTTTCTATTTAAGCCGCCCGACATCAACAAACGTGTACAAAATAAAATTATTTTTATACTTTGTAGTGGCGTTTGAAGTCGGTTTTTGAAAATAATTTTTATGATATCTATTTTATGATTCTATGATTGTTAGGTTTCTTTGATCATTTTTCATTTTGAATGACCATTTACGATCTATGTCAATTCAAAGTTGTAAATTTTCAGTTGATTTCCTTAAAAGCAGTCTGGTTTTTTAATCTCTTTTAATTATTTGTTTACCAGCTCATTTACATTTTATTATTTGTTGTCCTCAAGTAGGTTCTCGCCAAGAGTCGCACGGAGACTAACTGCCACCGTCTAATCAACTGTTTAGTGTTGATGTACCAACCGGCGGAACGCGCGGACAGCGACTCCAGCTCCAGCACGGCTGACAGTCTGGAGATATACCAGTGAGTGGCGCTTTCCAATCCATGGACCAACCAACAGGATATCTGATTCGTGTTGCCCTTCTAATTATTTTTGTGGCTATTTTTTTTTTTTTAAATTTTTATGGGCTAACTTGGAACGGGAATGGCAGCGTGGATTCAACCCATACCCCCTAATCGGTTTCTACACGCCATCGTTCCGGATGATCGCTTGGCTGCGCGTCTTTGACGGTAGGGTGGTAATTATAGCCAAAGCTTCCCACCAGATTTTTTTTTTTTTATGAATAGCGGGCAAACGAGCTGGCGGGTCACCTGATGTAAAGTGATTACCGCCGCCCATGAACACTTGTAGTACCAGAGGCACCACCGATGCGTTGCCGGCATTTCAGGAACTTATTGGTAACCCTTGAATAACCCCATATTGTAATTAAGTTTGAACACTGTCGAAGGGAGAAGATTCCACAATTTGGTGATACCCAAATTCTTTAGCCCCGGCCTTAGTCATGTCTGATTATATTTATTTGAAATACTATTTTAGCACTTTGACCAAGCACATAACGCCTCCAACGTCGTCCGCGTCGCGCCGTATCAACATGAACAAGCGAAGGCAGGCGTTCATAGACAATAAGAAAGCCAAAATGAAGCAAGCACAGAGTCTAGTTGAGCCTAAAAACGGACATAAGAAACTGGCTGAAGTATTGAACCCACAGATTTCTGATTCAGAAGTGCCTTATACTTCTTTAGTGACCAACGAATGTGTTTTGGATGTTTTTAATAGCGATGGTAAGAAAAAATGTCGATTGCCTACCTTGAGAATTTTTTTTTTTAAGATCACCTCTTATCTGAGAAATTGCTTTTACTTGGTAGCATAAAACCGCATCAAAATCGGTCCAGGTGTTTTTAAGAAAAATGTTAACAGATAAGCAGCAAGAAAAAAAAAATTAAAATTACATTTTATCTGTGAAATTCTTATTACTAGTGTGTTCCAGGCTGTTCCAAAGTTGAATGAAATGTGGTTTTATAATATTTTTTACAGAAAATGTAAATACTATTCTGCAGAGTGAAGAAATTTACATAGAGATACTGTTAGACACTGTGGCAAATATATCTCCTTTATTATTAGGACCCAAAGGTGTCAAAAAACTTAAATCAGGTAAATTATCATAAAAAGTGAAATTAAAAAAATTATATTTACCTTACATTACTTATTTAAATTTATTTTACTTAAATTCGGGTTTATATTTATAGTCCTTAAACGTAGAATTCAAGTTATAAGTCAAACTTAGAGATTTATGTACAGCCAAATGTTTACCTTTGTTAGTGGCTATTGTTTGATTTTGATATTTTTTTAATCAAACCTTTTTTGCAATTTCCAATTACCCTTAGCTCCAGTAAGTATTTTTTTTACGAATTCAGTAGATTTACAAAATTCCCTCTTATTGCAGGGAGGATGCAGGCCAGTAAGAAAGCAGCGCAAAAAGTGACAGAATACTATCAGAATTTACTGTGGGGTGACGTCGGCAGCTGCCTCGAACATATTGTGCTGTGGTGGTCTTCATTTCCATTAGCTACAAGGTTCTTATCTTAAAATTTAATAAATGCCTTTAAGAAGTCTTATTAGCAAATTGGTGCTAATAAATTGACAATTCCAGGAATAAAGTTATCCTTTTCACAGTGTACCCCACGGAAAATGATAGCCATTATTTATCATTGATTGCGTCAGCACGATTTTACTATTATAGTAAATAATAATCCTACTAATATTTTAAATGCGAAAGTTTGGATGTATGGATGGATGTTTGTTACTCAATCACGCCGCAACGACTGAACCGATTTGGCTGAAATTCGGCGCAGAGATAGATTATTGTCTGAAATAACACATAAGCTACCTTTTATCCCGGAAAATAAAAGAGTTCCCGCTGGAAATAAAATAAAAAACCTCAATTGTATTCGTAATTTTAACAAATCATATTATTTAAATTCTTTTGTAGGTCACCCAGTACGAGTCAGAATCTTCGCGAGTGGTTGTTTTCTACTTTCAACGATAATAGTAAGTGCCTATTATATATTTCATTACCTTCTCTGAATACCCTACATATATAAGTATTACCTTATAGAGAAGTCACGGTTAGTCACAGACTAGTACACCCAATGAATCTTTATAGATAATTAAGTTATAAAAGGTAATATCTGTCTGTTATGACTGACTCGCGGGCTTGAATTAAAACTTGTTTTTTTATCCACAGATACTCCAGACTTAGTTTTGTCATCGTTGAGAATATTGGCCGACGCTTTAGGATGCCACGTCACATCAACGTCTTGGGACAAGCATTTTGGGTAAGAAAAGCCTTTAAAAGTTACTCATTGCACTGATTTTTGATTTTACTTTAAAGTTACTTTTGGTTGTGTGATTTGATTTTATTATTTTGTACAGGGCAACATTAACAACTAATTTGAAGCCAACTTCGTTAAAAGACTACTCAAACCTTTCAGTCAACATCACCGAGGTAAGAGATAAAACAAAAACAAAATACGGTGGAACAAAATAAGATGCCTAGAGAAATTCTTTATAGGGTTCCGTACCGAAAGAGTGCCAACGGGATCCATCCATCAATTAAAAAAAGATTTACGCAAATCAAATCGGTTTAGAAATCACGAAGATATCCCTATAAATAGGTAGAAAAACACTACAACTCCTCCTCTTTTTTCGAAAGGCGGTTAAAAAAGTAGCTTAATATGTTACTCCTGATAACATCAGCTATCAACCAGTGAAAGTCCCATCAAAATCGGTCCAGCCGTTCCCGAGATTAGTGGCAACAAACAGACAGACAGACAAAAATTATAAAACTATTTTCTTGTTATAAGTACAGTGTTTACTTTCGTATGCATTTAGTAAAAAGTTCTTTTGATATTACAAACAGACACTTCAATTTTATTTATTTGTATAGGTAGATAAGTCTGCTTTTTAACTTTAACGCGCGGGAGATGTAATTTTATCCATATCCATCACAATAGTATGGTGATGTTCGATAAGCGACGATATTTTTTTATTTTTTTAAAAATTATTGGCTAAGCTGAACTTGACTAATATTCTCCTCTCCCCTCCAAATAAGCGGAAAGCTTGTGTTAGGAGTGGGTGCCACAATAGTGCAACGGGTGAGGCTCGAACCTGCGACCTTTCAGTTTTCAGTCCGCACGTTTAATTTGGGCTATTGAATATTTAAAAACCTGTTTGATTTCGTTGGGCTATTGAATATTTAAAAACCTGTTTGATATTCAGAGGAGTTCCTAAAAAGTTTCTCTAATGTTGTAGGCCACGGCGTCCGGAGCGAACTTCGCCGTGATGCTGCAGGAGCTCGTGACGCTCAACAACCACTGCGAGGTGACGTGGGACTACATCCTGGGCGCGCCGCTCGAGGACTTGCCCATCGTCGAACAGATACCCATTTTACATCGATTGGGTAAATATTACAGACTAGCTGATGCTCGCGACTTCGCGTGGAATTAGTTTTTAAGATCCCGCGGGAACTATAATTTTTTTCGGGATAAAAAGTAGCCTATGTTTCAATCCAAGGTATAATCTATCTTCATTTTAAGTTTCAGCCAAATTGGTCCAGTAGTTTTTGAGTTTATTCATTACAAACATACACACAAAAATACGAATCTTTCCTCTTTATAATAGTAGTGTAGATGTAGATATAGTTCGTTCAATTCACGAGGGTACGCGGCTCATGGTTGTGTGTGTGCCGTATTTACATAAGTGGGAGCGAGAGCTTGCTCGCGCCTGACCGCTCCCACCTAGGCTCCTGACAAGCACAAACGTACTATACTAGCTGTGACGCTCGCGACTTCGTACGCGGACATTGAGGTTTTTTTATTCCCACGGGTACTCTTATTTTCCGGGACAAAAAGTAGCCTATGTGCTAATCCAGTCTATAATCTCTGTGCCAAATGTCAGCCAAATCGGTAGTGTAGGTAAAGCCCGGATCTTGCGCCTATCTTTCTTCGGTCGTATCGGATTTCTATCCCATCGGTCTAAGAGAGTGAGGGGAGTGCACCGGTGTTTACGCACAATAACGAGTAAGGTTGCCAGATTTTTTTTCAGCCTATAAGGTACAAATGGTTAAATGGGCAAAAAATACGGGATTTCAGTTTTTTACCCGGGACAGATAAAAAACAAAATTATTTAGTGTCATTTTTTATTTATTTTTCCGAGGATCGAGTCAGTTTTGACATATTTTTATTCGTTTTAACATAGCTGTAAAAATTAATACAATTTTAATCGTAATTAAAAACGGTCATCAATTCCCTTTTTTACGAACGTTGCGTGTGTGAATACTTGGATCGATTTCATAACGAAAAACGAAGTACGGTTCAAATACGGGACAGAGTCCGTCCCGCCGGGACATTTTGAACTATGCCTAAAATACGGGACGTCTGGCAACGCTAATATAACGAGTGGACAACGTCTGTTCCATTCAGACCACTCGATCCACACGTACCGGCTGTGGTGCCTCGCGGAGACGCGGCGCCTCGCCAACCTGTGGGCGATGGACGACTTCTTCCGCCTCGCGCAGAGCGACATGCAAGTGTGCCTCGAACAACTCGTCAACTTGCGCTTCGCCGACCACAGCGACACACTTGAAACTGGTAAGCTACAGCCAACCAGTCTTATTCTTCTTTATTTACTTAGATATAGTTTTAGGATTAAATAGTTATTTAAGGTTACTAGCATTTTTTTCACGTGCCCTAGTGAGGTTAGGTTAGGTTACTAACATTTTTTTTTATTTTTATTAGATGACAAGATAGCCCTTGACTGCGATCTCACCTGATGGTAAGTGACGATGCAGTCTAAGATGGTAGCGGGCTAATTTGGAACATAGTTTTAGTGTGTGTTTTCTTTACCAACAAATATGATCTTATGGTCGAATTAATTTGTCTGGTGGGAGGCTTTGGCCGTGGCTAGTAACTACATACTGTCAAAGGCGTGTCACCAAGCGATTTAGCGTTCCGGCACGATGGTGTGTAGAAACCGATTAGGAGTATGGGTGAAACGTACAAAATAGATCTTCCCACATCACTGTAAAGTTTACTTTTACCGCACGCATGCTATTAAAATATTATAATACAGTTATTGCATTTAGGTTAAAGTGCCTACATTAACCTATCATAGGATAGGTTAATGTAGGCACTTTAATAGACTTACTACATACTATAAAGTTCCTATTGGTACTAGGAAAATTAATTTTTCACAGGTAAAGTTGGCGTACACGAAAACGTTTGCGCTAAAATGAGAGAAAAATTGGTATCCGAAGTGAAAGTCAACATACAGAAGTTAAAGGTATCTTAAATAAGACAGTAAATACATAACTAGAGCCGATAGATGTCCACAGCTGGACAAAGGTCTCTTGCATGGATTTTCACAGGCCTCGGTCTTGCGCCGCCTGTATCCAGCGGCTCAGTGCGACTCGTCCGATGTTGTCAGTCAACCTAATGGGGGGTCTGCCAACATACTTCCCGGTGCGGGGTCGCCACTCCAGCACCTTGGGACCCCATCGACCATCAGTTCTTCGAACTATGTGCCCCGCCCAGTTCCACTTTAGTTTCGTGACTCGAATTGGTGACTTATAAATAATTCCTTAACCTCGTTAAGAAACTCGTTGGCCACTTCTCGAATTTCCTCTTTTTTAACCCTCATTGTATAGCTTTTTTATTTATTTATTTTTCTATTATTTACTATTTTTCCCCTGTATTATTTTTCTTTCTCCCAGTTGAGTGTTCTTATTTTTTCATATGTAAATTCTATCTGTGAAAACTTGTAATTAGTTTTTATTCTTCTTCTGTATTTATTGACTCATTTCTTCTAATAAGCTGTAAGTTTTCTTTTAAAATAAAATAAAATAAAAATAAAGGGTTATTCCACACCGCAGGAGGCGACAGATGACATAACGACGGTGTTGTCGTCGGTGTGCGCCACCATCAGCCTGGCGCACCTCACGATGATATTCCCGAGCAACGCCGAGTGGCGGCGCGTATTGCAGCCGCCGGACCCCACGCACTCCTTGTATGTACACGAGTTCCTAGGTAAATACTCATTTTTTTATTCGATACGAAAGAAAGAAAAGGCATTTATTTGAAAGTTGTGCGACTCATTTTTTTTGACGACGATTTTGACGCAATAAATTAAGCTAATTTTTAATGTCGCATGCTGTATTTTTAAGCAGAGTTTGGTTGTTCATATATTTTTTTATTTATAAGACCTGCACATTAGGGTGGGCCGATTTCAATTATTTTAGAATTTCGCAATACAAAAATATCACACTAATATTATAAAACCGAATTTTTGTATGAGTATGTGTGTTTGTGTGTGTTTGTTACTCCTTCACGCAAAAACTACTGGACAGATTTGACTGAAATTTGAAATGGAAATAGCTCATACCCCGGAATAAAACATAGGCTACATTTTATCCCGGGAAATCAAAGAGTTCCCGCTGGAATCTTAATCCACGCGAACGAAGTCACGGGCATCATCTAGTAAGTAATATTTTTATACATTTAGGACTAAGCGTCCCAAATGTATAAAAATCACTATAATCCTAAAAGTGCGACTTGTTAATTTCTGTATTTCAGATAAAATGTTATTGCCAGTGATAAAAGCAACTAACGACATCGCCACCCTGAACATGGTGCTGAGGATAATGTGCGAATCGTGGCTGCACCATATTTACGTGGCGAAAGTGAAATTTACGTAAGTTAACACGTGCTACATTAGCCTCTGGTGCTACAAATGTTCCTGGGCGGCGATAATCACTTAACATCAAGTGACCCTGTTCGTTCGCTCGCTATTTAAATATATGAAAAAAAGCATGTATGAAACAGAAGACGACTCCGTTCCAATTCAGCGCTTAAGTTATTTGTTTCTTGCATTAGATTTGACGACTTCCCTGGCGCAGTGGTGAGTGCTGTGGTCCTACAACTGAGAGGTCGCGGATTCGATTCCCGGTGGGGGCCATTTGGGAATTTATAATTTCTGAATTGTCTCTGGTCTAGTCTTGGGGGAGGCTTTGGCCATACCACCCTACCGTCAAAGAGGTGCCGCCAAGCGATTTAGCGTTCCGGCACGATGGCTTGTAGAAACAGATTATAACCCATGCCTATATGGGTTGAATTTACACTGCAATCCCTTCAGACGGTTCGGTTCGAACCTGCGACCTTTCAATTTTCAGCCCGCACCTTTAACCGTTGGGCTATTGAGGCTTCAAAGCCCAATTATATTATGTTTATGGCCTATGTTTTTTGAATTTTCATATGTTTCGTACAGAAAAGACGCCGCGACGCAGTTGTTAGCGGATTTCAACGAAGTCCGCATTTGGTTGAACAATTGTAAGCCTCTCGCGGCCGCATCTAGAAAACAAATGTTGCAGAACGAAGTGTTGAGGTAAAACTCGCATCACACTAATATTATAAAGGTGAAAGTTTGTGTGTGTGTATCTATGTTTGTTACTACTTCACGCCACAACGAATGAACCGCTTTTGTTAAAATTTGGAATGAAGATAGCTCATACCAGGATTACCACATAGGCTACTTTTTATCCCAGAAAATAAAAGTTCCCGTAGAAATTAATTCACGCGAACGTAGTTGCGGGCATCAAGTGTGGGTTAGTATACGGTTTAATTCGATTGATAAGGTTTAATTCGTATTCGTTGACATTAGCGTCAAACTAAATTAGAACATAATTACGTTGAATTAGAGCTCAATTTCGTATGCATTCTGATGCGGTTCCGAATACAGAAACGCTCCTAATTAAAATCGGCTGTATTGAATTTGTGACTTTAAAGCAATAGTATTAAGGTTCATTTTACTTTGACGCTAATTTCATCCTATACGATCAATCGAATTAAATCTTATACTTACCACTGATATATTTAGGTTCAATTTTCGACTTCCAGAGATTCGATATTAGATAAGATAGGTTATATTATACCGGCCGTAAGTTCATCGCATACCATTTGTGCACCATTTAGAGCAGAGGTTGCCAACTCGATTAGAGCTAAGATCTACTATTTACTGACGAGACTCTGTGAGATCTACCAATTTCATACTTCTTGATAAATGAAACCGTATAAGTTACTTAAGTAGTATTTTTTATTTCATTAAAAGGGAAAACATAAAACTGAATTCATAGTAACTAGTTACTAACTACTTGTTCATAATATTAGTGTGAGCATTGCGCCTGAGCATCTTCCGCTAGATTTGCAAAGTCATGCCGCGATCGACTCGACTAATAGCCGCGATCGACTCGACTAGTAGCCGCGATCGACTCGACTAGTAGCCGCGAACGACTCGACTAATAGCCGCGATCGACTCGACTAATAGCCGCGATCGACTCGACTAGTAGCCGCGATCGACTCGACTAGTAGCCGCGATCGACTCGACTAGTAGCCGCGATCGACTCGACTAGTAGCCGCGATCGACTCGACTAGTAGCCGCGATCGACTCGACTAATAGCTGCAATCGACTCGACTAATAGCCGCGATCGACTCGACTAGTAGCCGCGATCGACTCGACTGATAGCAATCATCAACCGGTTGGCCACCCGTGATTTAGAGTAAGTTAAATGTTCCGCAGACGATGCGAAGGCGTCGGGAGGCTCTTGCTGCACGCGCCTGGCGACCTCATATCCATGCAAGAGTCCACGATGCAGTCGGCTAAGATACGAAAAGATGGTATGGTTTTGGGCAGTTCGTTTACTAAGATTAACTATATTATTATCTTTTGAAAAGCTATCTTTCACTTTTCAGTCCGCACCTTTAACCGTTGGGCTATTGAAGCTTAGAAGAATTAGATTCTTCTTGGCTTATTTATTTTGCTATCTTCTCACACATCAAACGTTACTTTCACTTCTGAAATATACCCTAAACTAACAATCATACTGTATTATGAATTCTCTGTTAAACTTAATATTTTTTTAATTCAAATAATGTAATAATTTTTGGCTTTATTTAAGAACTAAAATAATCTTGTAAACGCTGTTGATTACCAATAAATAAATAAATATTATTTCTCGCTCCACAGACAGCGGCACCCCCGAGCAGATGATGCCAGCGGAGATGTACGTTCCCAACCAGAAGCAGTGGCTCACGCTGCGCGCGGGCAAGCTGAAGGGACCCGTCGCCTTCACCCTTTGTTGCTTAGTTTTATCATAATAAATCTATATTTCTTTTAATAAAATGGTTTTATTTACACAGCAGGCAAATTCTGTGAAAGCTGTATCGATCATTGTTAGTCTCAATTTGGCTGATTGGCTGAATTTATCGCGTTCTTTGAATGCATTGTAGGCAATAGAGAGGAGTATCCAACCAATTAAAGGCGATTGCAATCGTCATACTGTAGCAATCATTTTCAAATTTTTCTATTTCTATTTAAAGAATCACACAGCTGCGTGTCCATTCTCTAATCGCATCAGTCTAACGATCGCAATGATCTCTGTTTGGCCAAATTAATGGCGTTCTTGCTGCATTAATGCATTTTATTTTTAACCAATAGCGAGAGGGTACCAGCCAATCAGAGGCCATTGCGATCGTTACACTGATGCAATCATTTTTAGAGAATCGACATATTTTCTATGTACGTGTATGTGATTTATGACGTATGTGTATGTGATTTATGACGTGTCATAAGTGTTACAAGGTAGCCTACATGAAATAAATAAAATTTGAATTTGTAATCTTGACGCACCTTGTGTAGATTTCTGGAATACTCAAACCCCCAGTTTCTATATTAAATCTATCTGCAATCTATCCATAAGTTTGGATCGGTCGAAATCTAGTTTCAAAATTGCTACACAAAAATGAAAATAATATCTCGATTTCACGAATTTTATTTCTTCACAATTTATTTAATTACATTTACCTTTTGAAGAAGGAAATTGTCAATGGAATATAATATTTTATCATGTAAAAAAGTTATAATATCGACTACACTTCATCACATTTAGAATTACTAGACTAGATACTTAAAACTAACTAAATTTGATTTACACTTAGAAATATACATGACTTACTTAAACAATAAATTGCAACACTTGCAGTTATGTATTTATTTATATTAACAAAAATACATTTTCTATGATCAAATCAGATTTAAAGATTTTTATACTTAGTAGTACAATTTTTTTTCTTGTTCGCTATAAGGAGACTCAAAATCACTGTCGTCTGAGCTTTCTATTTTAATTCCAAAACGAAAATACTTTTTTAATTGAAGACAACTGCTTGACTCGCTCGCAAGCTCACCTATATATATATAGGTGAGCGACGATGCAGTCTAAGATGGAAGTGGGCTAACTTGGAAAAGGTATGGCAGTTTAAAATAAACTGATACCTCTAAAACATTTTCGCCACGTCAAACCAGAACGTTCAAGCGCTTGTCTGATACGTCTTTGTCTTTATTACAATTTTGTCATACCAACCAATGAATTTAATAGGGAGAGAAAAATAAGATTATCATCGCGTTAGTGTTCAAGGTCGAGTCTTAGAACGACAAAATTACACTAAAATTATTAAAAAATGCCTTACTATGCTGTGAAAGGATGTAATAATTCATACCTGAGCGAAATCCTGTACATTTATATCAACATCGCTGTTAATTTTTGTCATCTTTCTTCTTTCTTTATCCACGGCTGAACAAAGGTCTCTTACATGGACAGGCCTCGGTCTTGCGCCGCCTGAATCCAGCGGCTCCCTACAATTCGTTTGATGTCGTCGGTCCACCTAGTGGGAGGTCTGCCAACACTTCACTTCCCGGTGCGGGGTCGCTACTCCAGCACTTTACAACCCCAACAATCACCAGCTCTTCGAACTATGTGCCCCCCCCCCCCCCATTTCCACTTCAATTTCGCAACTCGCGGATTATTTCTATCATAATATGTTTCAATCATCGTCTGAATCGGATCTTCGGCATTTCTCCTTCAATTTCTCATACTGATTCTTCTTTATCAGCTCCTCTTTCAACTTCTCCATATCGCTCAGCAAGCTGCTGACTTGAACATTCTCGTGTTTGTCTGATCCCGAATCAGAATTACTGTCTAAGCCAGAATCATCGTTAGAGTTCGGTTCTTCCTGGTTCTGTTCTGGTTCGTTATCCGAGAGCTCGTGGACACTTTCGTCCGAGCTTTCTTCTTTGGCTCCGGGCCTATAAGCCTTTGGTACGCTTTCGTCGACGGCTTTCTCCGTGTCCTTCTGACTTTCGCGCAAGCTTCGTTGGCGCTTCTTCTTCTTGCGCATGCTCTTCGCTATCACGCGTTTCTGGTGATCCAGCTGCGGGAATAATTCTGAAAGAAATACGAATGTTTTTAATGAACGTCATTGAATAAATATCCGAGAATCCGAATTTTGTGTCAATTTATTTTTATTTCAATATTACAATGCTCAGAATTAGATTGCTAATTAAACTACAGAGAAAAAATTTTGTACCTCCCATAGTAAATCAATCAGCTAATCGTCAATTTTGTATGGAGGGTACAATTTTTTTTTTTTCATATTTCGACCTATGTTCCTTGGGGAAAGTTGTTCAGTTTCATGAGCACATTCACCTCCTTCAGGGTTTACAACGAATAAAATTTCACCGTGTATATTTTTTAGTGCGAGTAAAATACCCTATTAAAAGTGCGAGTACAGTGTACGCACCGTGTCTTTTCACGCAATTTTCAAGACACGCAATTTTTGAGTGTCCCGCCTGTGCAGACCTGAGACAAGCGGCACGGGGTGCGGATAGCACTGTAGAGGCCCCTAATTTAATAGCGCGCATGCTCTCGAGCGAAGAGCAGTGGGAAAGGTATGGCATAATGCTGCGCTCCATTATGATGAGGCGAGAAAAGAAGGAAATGGAAGAAAAGAGGAAGAGAGAAGTGTAAAAGATATGCGGTCGGCATGAAGAAATGCAACGCGGTTCCGTGCCGACCTGGGAGACATGGGGAGGTTGTTTTAGTCCGTGCAAGTCGGACACGCCCTGCCAACAGGCAGAAGTCCGAAGGGATTTTTTCCTCCCCCGAAGAAAAAAAAAAAATAGTGTACGCACCGTGCGCGCAGCTCAGCGCCTGCTCGGCGGCGTTCATCTCGGCCTCCTGTATGGAGTGTCCGCGCGCGGCGGCGAGGCGCGCGCCGCGGAAGTACACGCCCACCGTGTACACGCGCGTGTTGGTGGGGCCCAGGCACTCGATCACCCTGCCGAGTACATACATACTATTGTTACCAACATTGCTTTTATTGGGACGAAGTTCCTAATCGCGCGTTATGACAGGGGGCTAGACGGAAAAAATTCTTACGAAAAGTTGTCACGACACTTTTTGCTATAGTAAGCTATTGTAAGCTGTGCGACGTCGCATGTTTCTCTGTCTGTCTCTCTCTCTCTTATAGAAAGCAAGCCAGATATTTTCATTTCTATTTCGCATTGAACTTCGTTCAATCCGGGTGTCCCTTGACACCTCTCAAGTTTTTTTTTATTTACTAGCGCTCGCCCGCGACTTCGTCCACTTCTGCAATTCACAATTGACAGTTCCTAAATCCCCACAGTTTTTGTGATCAGAACCCCTGCAGCATCAGGATTGAGGAGTTGGAACCCAAAGTTTTTATAGACACATCTCGCAAAGTTTTTGTATCGATTAAAAAAAGATTCACGCAAATCGGCTAAGAAATCATGGAGATATCGATATCCAAAGGTAGAAAAACACTACTCCTTCTCCTCCTTTTTCGAAAGTCGGTTAAAAAAGTAGCCTATATTATGCCCGATAATATTAGCTATCTATCAGTGAAACTCCCGTCAAAATTGGTCCAGAAGTTCCCGAGATTAGCGGCAACAAACAGACAGACAGACAAAAATTTTGAAAATTATTTTCTTGTTATAAGTAGCGTATTTACTTTAGTAAAAAGCTGTTCTTTTGATATTAGAAACAGACACTTCAATTTTATTTATTTGTATAGATCTATATCTATACATTCAAAAGTGCTTGTAAAAGTTTATTTGAATAAAAAATATTTCTATTCTATTCTATTCTATTCTATTCCATCCAGGCAACCTGTACGAGAGAACTTAATGTAAGTGAGAGACGGGGACTTTTACTCCAAGTACAATATTTTTTTTATTGGACGACAAAATTCATATTCATATTCATTTATTAATTGCATTCCAATATGTATTTACAATTATTCTTATAACTACTTGGAGATCATTATTTTTTCATTGGAACCCCATTGGGGCACAGCAAATATTGGGTTAGTAGAGAGACGGGCGCTGAGTTATTCATTAATAGTCATTTATTTTATTGTAGGCTTTATCTATACGTAGATAGTCCTTGACTGATCTCATCTGATAGTAAGTGACAATGCAGTCTAAGACGGTAGTGAGCTAACTTGGAAGGGGTATGGCAGTGTACGTTCAACCCAAACCAGTAATCTGTTTCTACACGCGATCGTGTCGGAACGCTAAATCACTTAGCGGCACGTTTTTGACAGCAGGTTGGTAACTAGCAACGGCCAAAGCCTCCCACCAGCCCAGACCGTAGACAGGAATTATAAATATTATATTATTTAAAAAAAAAGTCAAAGATATTTTACTGAAAAAGTGCTACTACTCAATTAAAGAATTTTTAGCAGATAATTTGTAATTTTATATTGACATTTGAAATAAGTATGACATTATTATTATTAGATAGTATTAGACGTTTTAGATGAAATTTTAAATATTTGCATGCCGATTATTAGGCAAAACATTGTTCTAATTTATAAAGAAATGTAACACCTGTATCTCACATGTTTTATGCAAATAAATTGAATTGAATTGAAATTGAATTGAATTATAAATTACTAAATTGCATCCGCCGGGAATCGAACCCGAGACCTCGCAGTTATAAGATCACAGCACTCACTTGTACACGGGTATATCCGGCTCTCCCCCCTCCATAGAGCGCAGAGTGAGGCAGCACTGCTGCAGCTTGGACTTGGGGTCGTTCCAGCCCTGGCTCATGATGAACTCCTGCAGGCGCGGGAACAGGCACGCGTTGCAGAACGCCTGGCAGTATTCCAGACTCTGTAACCAAATACGCTAAAATTCATAATTATTTATTTCACGTAGATTAACTTGTCGCTCTCGTATGGTACGTCATGGCTCTACTATCGGTTCGGAAAGCAGATAATGAATAAAACTTATTGTGAAGCGCGGCCGCATATCATCAGTAATTTATATCAAAACAATATTCGAACACGCGCAGAAAATATTCGGGCACGCGCAAAAAATTTTCGGGCACGCGCAAAAAATACATCTTGCACGATTAGACTATTAGATTTTGCCGGATCGTACATCCCTTTTTGACGCTAATTGGCTGGATGAAAAAGAAAATTTTATTTTAGTACGTTTCATAATCAGGCTTTTTTGACAATTTTATTATAGATTAGAATAGAACGTCACACCCATTCCCACAAACGACTTTCGGACTTCCTTGAGACGTAGTGCTTCTAGAGGTATTGTGGTATTCCTTACCTTGTCAATGTACAAGGCGCCCAAGAAAGCTTCGAGCAAGTCCGCCTTGTGCTTCTTGGTGGTGGGCTTCGCCTTGGGGTTGTTGTAGATCGCGTACTCCGACATGTTGAGGTCGTCGCACACCATCGACTGCGTGCGGTTGTTCACCAGCGACGAGCGGAGCAACTGCGTCGCAAACATTACCTCATTATAACATACGTAGCAAATATATACATACCACACACAATGTCATGAGAAATCAATGAAATAGCAATATAATTTTATCACTTTACTTATAGTTCTTTCAATTCACGACGGTGCGTGGCTCATGACTGTGTGTGTCGTATCTATATAAGTGTGCGCGAGAGCTTGCTCGCGCCTGACCGCCACCTAGGCTCCTGACAGACACTTACACGACGTAACCACAAGTAAAGCTCACACGCTCTCGTCAATTGCAAGAACTATACAAAAATGGAATTAGAAAGTCAAATATCGGAAATTTTCTACAAAAAAAATGTAGGAAAATTTCGTCGCAATCAGCTTAGCGGTTTAGGCGTGAAAACTAACAAAACAGACAGATGAAACGGGCAAATATAGTAAAACTCACAGACAAATGCCCCTCGTGGTGGTCGGGGAAGTGTCGGTACAGCCTGTCGGAGACGACCAGCTGCAGCACCGTGTCGCCCAGGAACTCCAGGCGCTGGTTGGAGCCCAGCGTCAGGTTCGTGAACCCCACGGAGCGGTCCGTGAACGCGCGCGCCAGTAGACGGATGTGCTTGAACTGGACTCCTGAAGATTGTTATTATTTAAGTTACGAGTGTGGTAAGTTAAGTTACGAGTGTGGTAAGTTAAGTTATTAGTGTGGTAAGTTAAGGTACGAGTGTGGTAAGTTAAGTTACGAGTGTGGTAAGGAGGTGGAGAGGAAAATTATTATAGTCACAGCGAAAATTTTAGGTGGTATTTTGGGCTGCTATATTCAAAGTAAATTAGAGATAGTGGATTTTTTCTACACTTCTTTGTCGAACTATTTTGCTTTTCTGCATTACTACACTTTTTTGAGAACATGGGCAGTGGGCACATATATTTATCTTGCTTTTTGTATTTTAATATTACTACATAATACGAACTAATTGGATATTGAAAAAAAAAGTATATACTTAAAATACTTTTTTAATATCTTAACTAGTTTCCAAAATATAGAGCTTCTAAGTGTCCTGTAAGACAAAGAGAGCGCTACTAAATCAAGACGTCACGAGCGAGAAGCTCCACTCTACACACACACACATGAACGTGAATGAACTAAATCTTACCAATAGACTCCTCGAACTCAGTCAGTCTCTGCAAGAACTCGAAGTCCTTGATGTACTTCCTGTCTCCCAGTGGCTCCTGGTCCTGCAGCGGGTGCGGCCGCTCCTTGCTCCACACCTCCAGAAGCTCCGGCTCGCCGTACCATAACGCTAGGCCGAACACTCTGTCCGTAACCTGAGAGAGAATATTCCTAATAAAATGTCACCCTTATTCAGAGACTAGATTATCCATTCCAAATTTCAGCCAAATCGGTTCATGCGTTGTGGCGTAAAGGAGTAACAAACAAACACACACATACACACACACACACACACACACACATACACACACACACACACACACACACACACATACACACACACACACACATACACACACACACACACACACACATACACACACACACACACACACATCCAAACTTTCGCCTTTATAATATTAGTGTGATGTGATGTGATTCGTAACCTCTTGAATATATATTTCATTCATTCATTTATCTCAACCAATATGAGTACAAGTCTTTTCTAAAATCATTTAATTAAAAAAAAGTCAGGTTTATAGTCTGGGTTTAAGTCATAGTCATCGCACACCTCTGAGAATTGATTCCTTATGATGAATTGGTTTCCTTACGATGTTTTCTTGTTTTAAAGCAAGTGATATTTAATGCTTAGAACACACAACTCCGAAAAGTTAAATAACAGTTTCTATCTGCATTCCAAACCCGTGGTGAAGTCTTGATATGTCGTAAGAGTAAGAACAACTTGTACTATATTGCCTACCTACACGAAATAAATAATTTTGAATTCGAATTAAAGATAAAAACTACGAATATATAACTATAAGAAAAATACTTAAGATAAAAACTATATTTATTTAGATATAGATTAACATTATATTACTTAAAAAAGCATCGTAAATAATTTATTAAAGAAGAACCCAACGTTGGCGCTACTTAAAAGAAGCCTATGTCCAGCAGTGGATGCATGTGGGCTGATGATGATGATACGTACCTCTAGGCCGGCGTCAAGGAACAGCGCGCCCATGAGCGCCTCAAAGCAATTGGCCATCGCATGTCGCATCACCACGTCGCGGCACAGGTCCGAGCCGTGCGCGCACAGCATGTACTGCTCCAGACCTATGTTCTGGAACATGCCGTGCGGTCATAATAATAATTTTGATTAAAAGCAAGGTCTTAAAGTACAAAGGAAAAATTTAGAAAAATAAAAAAAAGTTGAAAATTAGAGGGAGTCCCCTTACATACATAGTTGACGCCAATTAAGATAGACCTCTGAGTTGTATGGGCGCTGATATAATTGAGAGGTCTAGCTTAATTGGCACCACCTGCATCAGCTGACGGTCTTTCCACCGCGACCCACACAGCTAACTATTGTTTTCCTAGTTATATTTTTAAATATTTGAGCAATGACCTAGTTAAATTTCATCCGGTGTACTATAACTTTAATTTTTTTTCTAGTTCATGCGACCAGCCTCTCCACAATGTAGCTATTTTTTTCTAGCTCAGTATGATGTTAACAATTTATGAAAAAAGTTTCAGCTGGGGTACTATTGTTTATTTATTTATTTATTTATTTATTTTTACGACTTTTGCAAAACCTCCCACAACCACACCCAACACTACTTGGGCAGCTGACGGTCGGTTCGCTTATTAGTCATATAAGATCAACTATCGATGTCAATATCAGCCGGAATACTATGACTTTTTCATATTTCATATTTTCATATTTTTTTATTTTGCATTCCAAATGTATAGGTAACATAATATAAACATGAGACCCTGTAAGGGTATATGGCAAATAAATAAGGACTAAGGATACATTTAAAAAATTAAATTAAAGAAAAAATTAAAAGAAAAAAATAATACATAGTTTACAATGTCAGTTAAAAAGTACTTTTGTATTTGCAATGCTACCTCCCGGACGATACGGATCGACGTGATTTTTTGCATGGGTATTGGGTATAGTTGAGGACCTGGAGAGTCACATAGGATACTTTTAATACCGGAAAAAACGAAGCGAACGAACAAATGTACTATAGGGGGACTTGAAAGGAAAGAGGCTATTCTCACTCACAAAAACTGTATTAAAATGTTATTACAAACATAGGCACGGGAAACAACAAAACCTGGACTTATGCTACGACCTAAAAAGATCGCGGGAGCGATAGGTACGCGGCACATAGGAGCGTGTATAGTCTGATTTTTAATTCGGTGGAATACTGACAGTTGTCATTTTATAAATAGAGCAAGTTATTTGTATGAAAAACAGTATTACCACCTGTAGTTCGATTTTACCCCAAACCATCTGTCAGGCATTTGTCATATATCTGTGTGCGGCAATTGATTTTTATTTTAAGTTTGTTATCTTTTTTGTGGGATTTTTTTCATCTCTGGTAACATTAAGATACGTCAGAATTCCACGCAATTAAAAATCAGACTATAGCGTCTAGTCGTAATGAAGTCCCGTCGACGACTGCGGGGCGCCCCTGGATAGCGAGGGGATAGAACATTGCAAGACGCGCGCGAGCGCAGCGCCCTCAAGCGACGAGCGGCGGAACATATATGTAGCGCGCTATAGTACATAATATGTGCTTGCTTTGTGCTTTGAATAGATACCTTAGCCAGCTGCGCCAGATGTTGGTTCTGCACGATGGAGGCTCGGAAGGTGGCCAGCCCGCCCTCCGCCAGGCCAGGGAACATGCGGAACAGGTGTATGGACGAGATGAACTCCACCACGGCGTCGCCGAGGAACTCCAGGCGCTCGTTGTGCTTGATCTCGGACTCCGTCTCCGTGAGCTTGCCGAATCGCGACATGATTTTTATTAGTGTTACGATACCTGCAATTGAAGAACGTGTGCAACGATGCAATAGGGTATTTTACTCATTTTTGAAAAGTATTTTTTTTCCTACTATAAAGCACCATTATGTGATGGTGGCTTTATTTTATACTACCATCTAGCCTGTGGGCTAATAAGTAATATTATTCTAACTTAAACTTCTACTTACTTTTTTGAAAAGTATCCTAAGATGATAATTTAGTACTAGAAAATTTATTAAAATTTTATTCAACCGATAAGTACCAAAACAATGCATTTAAAATTTTCATTTTAAATTTTCGCGCGTAAATTGCGGAAAACGCCAGATGACGTCATCTCGACAGTAAACACACTGAGTAGGTAGTTTAAGTACCTATCACAGTGACGAATGACAGTGGCTAATAACATTAACTGACGAGGTGCTAAATGAAAAATTCTTTATTTACAGACATTATGACGGAGTGTCATGGCGGGTGTATCATTCGCATATTTGGAGCACAGATAAAAAAAGTGAAAACTTTGAAATAAAATTTAAAAAAAATATTTAGAATTTTGTGCACTGAAACTAACACTTCCCAATTTTTAATTAGCTAAACTATCTAATTTATATATTTTTAGATTATTTCTTAGTAGAAGTAAAATATTGGGTATTTTGCTGTTGTCAAAATGCAGATAATTCATTAAATTACAATCGCAAATGTAACGTGTAAGAATAACACTTTTAAAAACAGAAAATAAATCGGTTAAAAAAACAAATAAACCTGGTAAACATACCCTTTTTCCTGGTATAATGTATCCTCCTGTCCCCATACTCGGGCTGTCGTATACCACAGTTGGTCAAACTGTTTCTGGCGTGGTCGGGGTTGGTACCAAAGTGCTCTCTGTACGAGGGATGGGTTAACGCGGTTTGCAGGAGAGACCTCCGCTTGAACGTGTAACCTATAGTTTTCTCCAAGCTATCTAAAGATTTGTGGAATCTCAGGTGTCGGACTAACACCGGTATTAACATGGCGTGCTGAAAATAACAGATTTTGTACAATATATCGCTCATTTGCGACAAGGGTGACATAATTCAAAATTCACCAATTTTAGTGTCGAAAATTTATACTTTTTGCTATAAAAACAACATTACGCTAAACACAAAAAAATAAGAGCGAGAGATTGTGACTTAATGCTCTGTCGCTTTGTTGGCCGCTGTATTGTTTCGAGACCGCAGCATCCACAAAACATTACTCTCTAACTAGAGAATTCTCTCATCGTCGATTTTGAATTATGTCACTCTTGTCGCAAATGAGCGACATATTATATTGCCTGTCAACAATAAGAAGCACCTGGCGCAGTGGTGTTATGACTAGGTCATTCGGGTTCGATTCCCGGCGGGGGCAAATTTATAATTTCTAAATTGTCTCTGGTTTGGTCTGGTGGAAGGATTTGGCGGTGGCTAGTTACAACCCTACCGCCAAGCGATTTAGCGTTCCGGCATGATGGCGTATAGAAACCGATTAGGGGTATGGGTTGAATTTACACTGCCGTACCTCTTCCAAGTTAGCCCGTTACCAACTTAGACTGCATTGTCACTAACCATCAGGTGAGATCGCAGTCAAGGACCATCTTGTCATCGAATAATTTTTTTTTTTTTTTACCTGTACTACATCACACATCAGGCCCGTAGTGTGGAATCCTTCGGAGGAAATGGCGACAGTGACGTCCCTCTTCATCTTGCTCTGTGTCCTCATCTCCTGCAGCTTGGCCTCTTTGGCCGCCAGCTTCTGGCGTTCCTGGTACGTCGACTTGGCCATGTTGGCTATCAGGTGACGGTACTTTACATAAAACCGCCAGGCTTTCTGGTATCTAAAATACATATTATATTCACTAGCTGTAGCACGCGACTTCGTCCGCGTCAATTTATGTTATTATGATCGCGATTAAGAAGTTTTTAAAAGAATATATTTTAAATATGGATAATTTTCCCCGTTTTTGCAACATTTTTCACTGATGCTTCGCTCCTGTTGGTCGCAGCGTGATGTTATAGAGCCTAAAGCCTTCCTCGATAAATGGACTATCCAACACAAAAAGAATTTTTCAATTCGAACCAGTAGTTCCTGAGATTAGCGCGTTCAAACAAACAAACTCTTCAGCTTTATATATTATATAGTATAGTATGGATAGTATGGATAAGCTTCATCTCAACCCATCGTCCACTACTAGGCACAGTATACTTAATCCAAGTTTTAATTAGATTGATCGTATATTTCCATGATATTAGTGTCAAAGTAAATTGAACCTTAAATGTGTTGCTTTAAAGTCACAAATTCATTACAACGGATTTTAATTTAAAGCGTATGCATACGTAAACGTATAAAAATGCATATGCAAAATTGAGCTCTAATTCAATACTATTATGGTTTTCTTTCTTTGGAGTATTTTCTAAAATGAGAAATGTTTACGCAGTAGTCCACCACGCTGAATATAATAAAAATAGAATAGAATATTTTTTTATTCAAATAAACTTTTACAAAATGCTTTCGAATCGTCAAATGAATCTACAACTGGTTGAGTTTCAGTTTTCAGTCCGCACCTTTAACTGAGATTGGCTATTGAGATTTTCATATTATTTATTACTAGCTGATGCCCGCGACTTTGTTCGCGTGGATTGAGGGTTTTTTATTCCTGCGGGAACTCTTTAATTTTCCGGGATAAAAAGTAGCCTATTTGCTATTCCAGAATTTAATCTATCTCTGTGCCAAATTTCAGCCAAATCGGTTCAGTCGTTGCGACGTGATTGAGTAACAAACATCCACACTTTCACATTTATAATATTATAAAATAAAATATAAAATATAAAATATATAAAAATAAAATAAAATATAAAATAAGTAGGATCATTCACCAAATTATAACTCACTCGGGATTTCCAGCATAGCTGAGCTGCGGTGGCCTGATTCCGAAATGCACAATTTCGGGGAAGAACGTCTTCAGCTCCTTGGGGTTCTTGGCGTCGTCGGAGCTGGCGGGCGGGCTGCGGTCCAGCTGGTCCACACGGACTGAACACGGCTTCTTGCCCGGACAAGTCACTATCATACCTGGAAACATTTACACTCAACTAGTTTTTTTTTTTTTTGGAACGAAGTTCCTTATCGCGCGTTGTGAAAGGGGGCTAGACGGAAAAAATTCTTACGAAAAGTTGTCACGACACTTTTTGCTATCGGCGTCGCATGTTTCTCTGTCTGTCTCTCTCTCTCTTATAGAAAGCAAGCCAGATATTTTCATTTCTATTTCGCATTGAACTTCGTTCCATCCGGGTGTCCCTTGACACCTCTCAAGTTTTTTTATTTTATTTGTTTAGACGCTTTTATACCTTAGCACATGTCAGCCCCATTATAATCTTATTACACTTATATCTTACTGTCAAAGACGTGCCGCCAAGCGATTTAGCGTTCCGGCACGATGGCGTGTAGAAACCGATTAGGGGTATGGGTTGAATTTATACTGCTATACCCCTTCCAAGTTAGCCCGCTACCATCTTAGACTGCGTCGTCACTTACCATCAGGTGAGATCGCAGTCAAGGGCTATCTTGTCATCGAATAAAAAAAATAAAAAAAAAAAATATATACAAATACAAAATAATTACTGATAACCATAAATCAATCACAAGAAAACACTCAACTAGTCATGTATTTGCGTTTAAAGTCAAGAGATGCCTGGTATAAAACGCTGGACCCCCCAAAAAGATGTGTTTAGGCTTTCGCTGAAAAAGCTTTAATTCACCTTAAAAAGTAAAGGTAACAAACAGATCAATAATTCCAATTATTATTTAATTCTTTAAATTAAAAAAATCTAGTAAATACTTTATAGTAGAAAGAAATAAGAAAGAAAAAACATTTATTTAAGAAATTGTACCACACATCACGATACACTAATGTACATTATCCCGACACTTCCACCTCTCAGGCATTTTACCAAAACACCCAAGCAATAGAAGCGCCGGTTAACATATTATATGTGTGGCACAACCCGAAAAAAGGTCCAAGCTCAAAAAAAGCTGCATTTTTAACAAAGGTATATAATGTGTACTCATATGTATAAAGAAATACCTTTGATCCTATCGACAAACTTCTGCCAGCTGTAATGGTCCATGTCGTGGAAATCCTCCAACATGTCCGGCGGGATCAGGAATCCGCTCTCGTTTATGAGATATTTGAGGACTTCGCACATCGACAGAACCTGTGAACACAATGGAATAAAAATTAACAATATAAGTGTGGTGCGGGTTGTTACGTTCCCTCAAATATGGTTGAGCGAAGCAATGGCTGGATCATGCGTCGTGCTCGTGAACGGGTGCCGCCAACGGGAATGGGTCTGCTTTGTCTTCCCATGCTGACATGTGTTAGATTATATGTATTGTATTTTTGAAGCTTCACTGTGGAAGCTATTTAGCTTAGTTTTATTACTTATTGTTAAATTAGTTTATTTTATTTTTTGAAAAGAGCAACTGCTGAGTTTCTTGCCGGTTCTTCTCAGCAGAATCTGCATTCCGAACCGGTGGTAGATTTGTGACATGTCATAAGTGCTGCAAGGTGGCCTACATGAAATAAATAAATTTTGAATTTGAATTTGAATTTAACAAGAAGAGGTTAGAGTTATTTTGCTATAAACCGCCAACAGACAAAATCTATATGGTCAAATATGCAGTTACAAGCTAAGCACCGCTTACCTCCCCAACCAAGCAAGAAAGCCAAGTTCCCAAGCAAGCAATGCCACCACCACTCACATGTACCACCAGAACACTTTTATACTACTCTCGTCACACGTTTCGCCCCGGCACCGGAGCATCCTCAGATGTCGACTTTAAAATGATGTATTATCTAGTCATTAAGCTAAAATAGGGGTTTGAAAAGTCAAACTTAACGTGAGCTAAGTCGCGAGTAAAAGCTAGTAAAAAAAACAAAAAAAAAGATCTGACGAATTGAGAACATCCTCCTCTTTCAGAAGTTGGTTAAAAATAGAAAGTTAAGATAGATTATTTTGGACTAAAGCAGACCCGTAAGATGTAAAGGATCCCTTGAAGTTATCAAATTCAAATTCAAAATCCATTTATTTCATGTAGGCCAACTTGTGGCTCTTGACACGTCATAAATCTACCACCGGTTCAGAATCTAGATTCTACTGAGAAGAGCCGGTAAGAAACTCAGCAGTTGCACTTTTAAAAAAAAAATTTACAATAGGTAACAAAACTATGCTATGTATACACATACAGTGCTTCCACAATGAAGCTTCAAAAATGCATACGTAGGTACACACAATCCAATGCATCAAAGTCTCTTGTCGTACCTCACAGCCGCCTTCGGGCAGGTATCGTACAAAGCGGGGCATGAAGTGGAACTGCGAACACGAGTCGTCCGTGGCCACGCCCAGATCCAAGTCCACCAGCTCCAACAACTCCTTGAATAGGTATTCCTCTGAAAATTCCAAATTATTTATTTCATGTCGGCCAAACTGCTTAAGTATTGTCTAAAAACCCCTATTTTACCTCAAAATTCAAAGCCAAAGTTTATTTTTATTTCATACTAGCTTCGTCCATGTGGATTTAGTTTTTAAAATCCCGCGGCAACTCTTTGATTTTCCGGAGTAAAAAATAGCCTATGTCACTTTCCAGGTCCTCAACTATACCCATGCAAAAAATCACGTCGACCCGCAGCTCTATTGCAGTGTTATTGAAGGACAAACCAACCAACAAACACACTTTCGCATTTATAATATTAGTAAGGATAAGCCACCTTGTTGTTCTTATGACAGGTCAATACTCTACCACCGGTTCGGAAAGATCAGATTCTGCCGAGAAGATTATTATACTAATAGATACATATTATTAAACTTACCAAACAAATCTAACTCCTGCACGGTAAAGTTCTGAGGTGGCGGTTCTTCAACGTACAATATCGTGTACTCAATATTGAACCTTATCACCTTGCACTTAGGAAGCTTGGCAAGCTTGTAATGCGAAAACATTGAAAACCCGGAGAATAGGAATTCGTGCTCATCGTGTCCTATTATTGTAGGCGCTTTGATGAGGAAGTTTGTTGGAGGTGACACTGTTATTCTGAAACATTTACAGTAAAATCAGTTGGTACATCAAGTTTTTTTATTCGATGACAAGATAGATAGTCCTTAACTGCGATTTCACCTTATGGTGACGAACTACAATAATGCGTTTCAAATAAGAATAGGACTGTCAAACAGCCATTTTATATTTCTGTCTTGCTCATATGAGGTTTACACTGAGTGAGACAGAAACAGTAAATGGCAGCTTCTCATTCCTATTGTCATTTAAAACGCATTATAAGACGGCTGTGTCTAACAGGGTATGGCAGTGTCAATTACATTTACATAGGTTTGGTTTTTACACGCTAACGTGCAGGAACGCTAAATCGTTCTATCTCGATATATTTTCACCCAGGTATGACAAAGCCAAAAGTAAGGTTTATCATTTTCACTTTCTATGTATGTATGTATCTATTTACTATAGCTCCATATGGACAATCCAATACGATGAATGTTACATTCAATTTGCCAAAGTCGAGTTACAGTTTTTAGAAGTTTTTAACTGACTACAAAAAAAAAGGTTATCAATTTGACACATATATATATGTGATATTGTTGGAATTGCAAAATATTTCAATAATATTACATACATATTAAAAATTAGGGCTTCGAAAAAAAATTAGGATGTATGTATGTTAGTATGTTTGTTTGATTGATGTATGTATGTTAGTATGTTTGTTTGACCATGCATTTCTTTGGAAACTACTAATCAAAGTATGATAATTCTTTTTTTATTTGCTCACTTCACTTCAACTTAGTGTACAGTAAAGATTTCATCAAAATTGGTAGTTTTTATGATATGGACACTTCTTTTTCTTTTTTTCGGTACATTAAAGTCGGTTTAATTTTTCTTTAATTTTAGCTTGTTTGTTGTAGTGTATGCAAGTCACCGGTAGTGGTACAGCTTGTCGATGTTGCTGTGCGCGGGCGCGCACTTGGGGAAGGTCTGCTCGCCCGCGTACACGCCGTGGCGGATGCCGTTGCGGCGAGCGCGCGCGCTGCACCGGCACAGCGGGCCGCCGTTCATCTCGCCCGTGTTGTTGAACCTAGTTAGTAGTTTTTTTTAATATATATTATAATATAACTAGCTTCTGCCCGCGACTTCGTCCGCGTGAGGGGTTTTTAAAACTACGGTAACCAACAAACCAACACTTTACAATTTTAGCGGCTATTCAAGGATTCATGTTCTCGGAAACAGTTTTGTATGAACCCGTTATTGTTTCGTGTTTGATTTATGTTCGCTGTCAGATTTCAATGACGAACTGTAAAATTCGTGAATTTAAAATAGTTGTTGAGTTTTCTAAATTATCCAATTTTCTGAGCAATTTTCTTAATTTTTCTTAACGGTTCTTTTCGGTTGGAACTGCCTATTCTCCGGGTTTTCAATGTTTGTTTGGAACGGCTTTCCGAACAAGCAGTGGTAGATTTATTTGACGATTCGATAGCACTTTGTAAAAGTATCAGCAATAACTTTCATACAAAACAACATGAATACCATAGTTCTGGATGCAATCGTCTAGGGTGACTCTGTTTTCTCTGCAACTCCAGCATTATTCTATCAGTATAGCCCTGCAACCCGTCCTCGTCCAAGCTCTCATCACTTTCTGATGATGATGAAGAGCTTCTATCGTCCACTGTACAAAGAAACATCTAAAGTTGCATTCATGATACAGTAATCTTCTAGAATATCAAACAACAAGCAGTAATTACTAAAGATGCCACGAATATTCGGCAATCATTCAATATTCGGTATTCGGCTATTCGGCAATTTTTTTTCACTATTCGATATTCGGCCGAATACACATGAACGACAGATTTAACTTTGTTTCCATGACTTTCTATGAAAAACTTTTTAATTTTTTTTAATATGAGAAGTGCTTATCAAAATAACAATAAATAATTATCCTTATATTATTTATTCAACTTACATCTATGTCTACACATTTTTGCTTTTGGTGGCTTCAGTGGGGGTAATTCATCTTCCGCAGGCCGGGCATTTCTACCCCTTTCTATGAGGGTTTTGAAGAATTTCTCACAGATCTTCTCCAATTTTTTTGTCTGTTGAACACCAGTACCTCCTTCTAAAGGCTTGTAATAAAGCTCCGCTGGTGAACTTCTGTACCACATTTTTGTGTTCTAAAAAATATTTTTTATATCATTTTTGAAGAATTAACTTTTTATGGTGATATACTTTAACTCAGACCTTTCAGTTTTCAGTCTGTACCTTTAACCGTTGGGCTATTGGGGCTAATGGTAATAAATGGGTTATTAAAGGTTTAATCTTACATTGGTTTCTATGATACAATACATTATCGGCAAATTCTTAAAGTCTGTAACTTTTTTCTTCGATCAATAGAGGTAATTAGTTTCAAATGATCGAGTTGTAGAAGTTGTAAAAATCAAACATTACTATGTTAGAGATGCAGAGGTCAAGTTTCAAGAGATCAAGGCTACAATTGTTTTAAAAAATATTTGCTAATATTTCTGAAAATTCTAATTCTCATTATCATTGTGTCTTTCTTAAATTTTTAATGAACTAATAAAATAAATTATAACTTACTTGTTCATCATCAGAATTGTGCTCCTTAGACCACTGTTCTATTTTTTTTATAAAATCCTCTGAAGTTCTGCAATAGTTCTTTCTAAAAAAAAAAAAAAATTATGTTTCATAATTACTTTAATTATATTAACTAAACACAATATTCAAAAGCGCTTTGTAAAAGTTTATTTGTTTTCTATTCAAAATAGTATAAGTAGCTGCAACACAAATTACAAATAATGTCTCATAAGAGCACCACATACTAGTGGACTAAGGTGCAGTTATTTTAAACAAGAGATTAGAATAGAATAATTTTTTATTCAAATAAACTTTTACAAAGTGCAATATAATGTAGTACAATACAATTATGATAAGAGCAGTGATATCAAAGTGGTTAACGAATGCAGTCTCCAATTCAGGGGATCATAGGTTCGATCTTGGGCACACACCTCTGACTTTTTGGAGTTATATGAATTCAAACAAATAGGTATCACATGCTTTAAGGTGAAGGAAAACATGTTGACGAAACCTGCATGTTTAAGAATTTTCCATAATGTTCTCAAAAGTGAGTGAAGTGAAGGTGAGAATTTGCATTGGGCAAGCATGGTGAAACCCTTGCTTATAACACTTTCTCTGAGAGAAACCTGCGCTCAGTAGTGAACCGTTGATGGGTTCATGATGATGACAGTGATGATGACCATGAAATAAAGGGCCAAAGCACAGTACATTTTTTGTTTTCAACAGTATGTACATAATATGTCAAAGTAAAGGTTTATTTAAGACTAGCCATTGCGCGCGACTTCGTCCGCGTTAATTTCTGTTATTATGATCGCGATTAAGAAGTTTTTAAAAGAATATATTTTAAATATGGATAATTTTCCCCCTTTATTTTAAATATGGATAATTTTCCCCCTTTTGGCAACATGCTTCGCTCCTATTGGTCGCAGCGTGATGTTATATAGCCTAAAGCCTTCCTCGATAAATGGACTTTCCAACACAAAAAGAATTTTTCAATTCGAACCAGTAGTTCCTGAGATTAGCACGTTCAAACAAACAAACTCTTCAGCTTTATAGATTTAGTATGGATGTTAATGTTAGTAAAGACCTTTACACCATTCGTTATTCTTTTATTGGATCTGTTCATCTATATAGAGGTCATATTAATGCATTGTGTAAATCTTAGGCCCCACTTTGTATGAAGCAATATTAAGACAGCAAAATATGTATGTATTTTAATAAAATCATTCCTTACCTATAATCATTCAAAATTTTCTCCCGATCGTTCATTGGAACCGATTTAGAAGGCATTGAATCTCTGGATCTTGGTGATAACTCCCTCATACGACTATGTGAATGAGATTCTTTGTGGCGAGAGTGTCTGTATCTCTCAGGTGACCTATATCTCAGCCTATCCTCATGACTGTCATAGCTGCGACTGTGACTCCTGTGATCTCTGTGACTAGGACTTCTAAATCTTTCATATTCACGTTTCCTACGCTCATACTCATATCTCTTTTCAGCATATTTATCTCTCCGATAATTCTCCTCTTTTTCTCTGTGACTGTATCTAGACGGACTGCGGCTGTATCTAGACGGACTGCGGCTGTATCTAGATGGACTGCGGCTGTATCTGTGGCTACCACTACTTGGACTGCGACTCGATCTGCGGTATCGCCTCTCTCTATCATACCTGCTATCTCTTTCATATCTATCCCTTTCACGACTCGGTGAGTACCTAGATCTCAATGATGAAGGTTCCCTTGAGCTTCTACCACTTTTGATATATTGATCGAATTCATAATCCTTAACACTTTTAATGTCTTTGTTATAAAAACTAAACTCTGATACACTAGAACTAGCCTTTGGAAACGTGTAGCTGCTGCCAGATGTCGAAGATTCTGGATAGGAATAACTAGTTGGTAGGGGTGGAGGTGGGTAGTGTGGAACATCAATAGAAGGCGGTGGGTAGGCCAGCGTGGGTGGGGGGATATTTACCGGCGCTGGTATATTAACAAACGAAGGCGGCGGCACGTCCACGGGATGAACAGGGGGCATAAACGGCGGTGGATGATTATACAAAGGAATTGTTTGTGTGGAATTCAACATAGGCATACCCGGAGGGTTACCAGGCGGTGGCACGCTGAACTGCGGCGGAGGTACACTGAAATCTAAAGGCGGTACGGACATTTTTCAATCTTTTCACTTAATCATCAGATAGACTGATTCACAGAACACCATACAGAACACTATTAGATAGGTACTCCTACGGATTACAGATATTACACGTATAAATAGTACAACACAATTTTATTCCACTTTAGTTGAATTTTATTCAACCTACAAAAAACAACGAATTAAAGCAAAAAAACATTCAGCATCACAGATTTAGAAAAAAATCATTTGAAATGCATTTGAAGTTTGAACCACAGACATAAGTTATGTCTGTGGTTTGAACCACAGAATAACTTGTTTGAACATCACTGACCAAGAGAAAGAGACGTAGAGAGGTATCACTTCGCTGCACACTACCTTTGTCAAAATAGGTATTTAATCTGTGGTGTACAGTACATCGATCACAGAGAAAAAATCGATGGTGATCACAGAACTTCACCTTTTAGGGGGTCCATACACGATCAAATATGTTTGTCAAACAAACGGAAACAAGTGTTTGATTGGGTGCGCTGTTTGATCAAGGTCATCAAACACCAAAACTTTTAAGAATCTCACGGGATCATCGTAGATTTAGATTTTTAGAACATTAGTTCAGGGGCCCAAGTCTGCTATTGCAATTGTAGTTACATTGCCTATCAATGACATCCCAATTGCTACTTTTAGCAATTTTGGTAGTCTACTAATTCAATGGCGTCACAATTGTTTACCGATGGTTTGCCACTGACACATCTAGCTTTAAATCTAGCTTAAATAAACGTTTTTAATATGTAGTTTTTTTTGAAACTCATTTCGGGAAACGCTTTTTAAGCTAATTCCAATACCGAGGTATCATTAAATTACAATCTAATTATAAGAAATCGAACGACCATTGTGAATTTAGTAGACTACGAAATTTTGGACCAATGATAATTGTATTGTAATTGTATTGCGGTACATGACAATGACATGTAAAATAGCAGACTTGGGGCCCTGGGCCCCAAGTCTGCTATTTTACATGTCATTGTCATTGATCCGCAATACAATTACAATACAATTATCATTGGTCCAAAATTTCGTAGTCTACTAAATTCACAATGGTCGTTCGATTTCTTATAATTAGATTGTAATTTAATGATACCTCGGTATTGGAATTAGCTTAAAAAGCATTTCCCGAAATGAGTTTCAAAAAAAACTACATATTAAAAACGTTTATTTAAGCTAGATTTAAAGCTAGATGTGTCAGTGGCAAACCATCGGTAAACAATTGTGACGCCATTGAATTAGTAGACTACCAAAATTGCTAAAAGTAGCAATTGGGATGTCATTGATAGGCAATGTAACTACAATTGCAATAGCAGACTTGGGCCCCTGGACTTCTGACTTCTGATGATGTGCCAAGAGAATATAATCACTCCGTTATGATGTGCTGAAATACTTTGTAGCTTGCTTGTAGTATATAGGTACTTAACTACTTAGCTTGTAGTAATAGTAGTAAACCTAATGAAACAGATTGAAGCAAAAAACTATAATTTGAATTATATTATTTATTTAATACACTAAATTATGGCATACATTATTTATTTTTGCACTACCAAAGCATTCACCATCATTGTAAAAAACACCAAATTGACCCTCTGTGAGTGCCCTTAAATTATGTTGTAGTAATATTGTTAAACCCTCATAGTTCTTTACAACTCTACAAGGGACCAAGGGCTTTGTATGTTGAAATCTAAAAGAACAATGTAAAACTCCATTGTCAGTTAAATCAGGAGGTTCTTTGTAAATCCAATGAGGCTTTTCAGTTATGCAAAGATTATTCCATAAAGCTGGGTGCTTAGTCCCTGGAACCTGAAATACATCCGACAATATTTTTTTACACAAGCTTAGATTATTTTAATAAATAACCTAAAATTAATCCCTAAATGGACAAAAACAATTTTGGTCCTTTGACAACTAATATAAAAATATTTAGTGCATAGGTTCACCATGTACATTATTTTCATAATAAAATATTGTATGTATCACATATTCACAACATTCATTTACTTGTTCCATTTCATGATAATAATGAAGCGGAGCCACTAGATTCAAGTGACGCAAGGCTAGAAAAGATTTTACTTACTACATAAATATTGTTAGTATTTAAGTCTTTCTTGAATACAAAATATGCATGTTTCCAATTACTTAGACAGCACCTTTGACCAACTGTCCATTTGTGAATTCCACTATGCTGCCCAACTACCAGACCTGTGTCTATATCAATAAAAAATCCTTCTCTAGTTTGAATAAACTGGAAAAAGAAGAAAATGAACATTATATTTTTAAGCATTATTATAAGCATATCTTTCTTTCTTAAACTTATTTAAATTAACTTATATTTTACAAGTCATAAAGTTCTAGTTTTATTAGGTAATTACTTACATCTTCAATGAAATCCTGAAATCTCCTCTTTCCAATAAAACATATTCCAGTACTATCTCTCTTACTAGCAACTTGTAATAGTCCTTCTTGTCGGGCTATTTCTCTCACTTCACTTTTCAATAAATTTGCAATAGGGAACATGCATTTTCTTAGGGAAAATTGTTTAACTTGTGACAAGAAAAAAGTTTGGTCTTTGTGTCTGTCTTTAGGTTGGAGTAGCTTAACATCTGTAAAAAATTACCAGATTAAATTAAATAAAATGAATTAGGCCCTGTCAACATACCCACTGAGATTGTTTTAATCTGCCAACCTCCCCAGTGGATGTGAACAATGTGGTCTAAAAGTATAAGCAAATCTCGGGTTTGATTTCCAGTAGGAATAATTTTTAAATAATATATACAAATTGTTTCTGGTCTGGTATGCTCCAACCTTACCATCAAGTGAAATGATTGCAGGCAAACATTAACTCTTAAAAGATAAAAAACTTATTTAATAATAACCTTCATTATCATTGTAATGTTCCAAAAAAGGTCCAAAAGAAGTGTTTGCGTAGTGACCAGTGGCTATAGCATCAACAGCTAAATTGTTCCTGCAATGTTCAAAAAAGCTATCAAATTTTATGTATCTATTGCACAGTATGTCAGGATTGGGCGTCAGGCCGGTTTCATACTCCCTCAGTACAGCAGAAAAGACATCATTCCAATATTCCTTAATGAAGTGAACCCTATGTAAAGGAATATCAAGCTTACGGCAAACAAAAGTTGCATCTTCGAAATCTTTTTCATCTGTACAAAATCCAGCTTCATAGTTACTGTCCCAGTTTCTCATAAATACTCCTTGTACTTGGTAATCTAAAACAAAAACATTACTTACCTACCTTGATTTTTTAAGTAAAAAATATTTTATGGTTAATAGAATATAGCTGCAAAATTATTTTTTTAATGAAAACCAGTAAGCTGGATTTTAAGGGTTTTTCATGAAATATACTTAATACATTTAACAAGAAAGTATAAGTTTAAACACTGCAACCAGACTATGGAAAATTGGATATAGCATCCATCAAATTGATTTTGTTGGTGTAAAATGTAGCCTATATCACCCGGACCATAAGGAATTGATGGACACCTCATTCATCAAAATCGGGTCAGTAGTTTAGGTACCTCGGTGAAACATTCGAAAATAGTCACATACATACATAGATGCTAATATTTTATTATAACCCTTCCTTTTGCTTTGCGACTGTATTATAGTCCGGTAAAAAACCAGTCCCATCCATCCATCCATTAAATGTATTTAAACCGAAGTTACATGGATTTTTAGTTAGGTCACTACAATTCTAAAGGTGCGTTATAGTACCTATAACCTTATCCTATCATTATAACCTGCATCAACTTGCATGAAAAACTCTTTTGAACTCACTTGCTTTTTTCAATAAGAGTGCAGCGACAGCACTATCGACCCCACCTGAAATACCTACAGCGATTTTTTTGAACATTGTGGCAATTTTGTAGTTTTAATTGCAGCCCAATGTTTATCTTGTGTAATTCATAAACACAGAATTGCACAGAACACTAATACTCCTTCCCAAGAGAATGTGATTACATTCTCTTTGGAGAATGTAATCAGACTCCTTCATAAACGTAGAGAGAGAAGACATAGAGCCAGTGACGATTTCTTTCTCACTCACACTAAAAAGAGAGCAGAAATAAAGTTATTAATGTGATAAACAGAGACGCAGCTACCCAATTTTTTGTCCCTCATCGTGTAACCAGTTTTTTTCAAGGTCGACACACTTTTGTGCGAAACAAACTGACAGTGAATAAGAAAATTTAGTATCTATGTGTGTTGCCAGCTTTAGGTACCTATACAATGTCCCGATTTTCCCTATCCTACTTATATTATAAATGTGAAAGTTTGAATGTATGTAGGGCCATCCATACATACATCCAAATTTCAGCCATATCGGTTTAGTGTGGCGTGATTGAGTAACAAACATATGGATGTTTGTTACTCAATACGCCACACTAAACCGATATGGCTGAAATTTGGCACGGAGATAGGTTTTTTTAGTAATGTCCTCTGACATACCGTAACGGCGGGTTACTTTGGCTACTTTTTCAATTTTTTTTTTAATTTTTGTTGAAACAAAATAAAGTCGTGATGGAAGAAATGAATATTATGAGAAAAGAAAAGAAAGATGATGGATACTAGAATATAATATATGTCGGCGATGATTAAAGTGTATTCAGTTAGATAGTGTCGGTTACTGTTCTGAATCATCCTGAAGTTTCGTTCGAATGTCCAACGACCAGTCGAGAACTGTTGGCGATCTTAAGAATTATTTTATTTACAAAGTTCTTAATTTTTAAAGCCATTTTTAAATAGCTAGAGGCAGACTTTTAATGTTTTTTTAAATAATTATTAACTTAAACTATGAAGAGTTGCAGTTTTATACGACTGCCTGAAAAAAGGAATATACTGTTAATTTCATTAATGATGATTTTGATGACTAAATATACAATTTTTGTTGCTTTTAATTCAATAGCATTACTCGATCGAAGGAAAATTTTAACTGTTCATTAAAAATTATTTTGTGTAACATTCTTACTAGTAACGAAAAAAAATTTTCCTTTGTGTTACATACATCTTTTTTCAAAGTGACTCACATGTGCTAAATTTCTATTCGGCATTTCAATATTTTTTTTAAGGAGCAAATAATTATCTAGTGAATTGGTCCTATGAAACTACATTAAAAAACTTTAGTATAAAAAAAAATATTTTTAAAAAACCGACTTACGTGTACAAACTAAAATTATTTTATACTTTTAAGTGGTGGTTGAAGTTAATATTGTGTGCAATAAAGAATAATAAATTCTTTATTGCACACAATATTAAGATATATGTAAAAAAATAGGAGCTTACCCTAATAGGTATGTCTCTCCCAGACAACCTTATATGTGTAGGTATGTTATTTAAAAAATAAAACAGTTCAGCATCTGTTTTGTCGTTTTATTTAAAAATCCTGGGAAGAATTTTCCATCTAATTTGGGGTACTAGGGGAGTGCAGTTATTGTGGCAACATTAAACTCGAACTTGTCATGTGACGTCATCGTTACGTCATGTTATCTCTATTTCAGTCGCGGTTACACAGTACCTTGGTCTCGTAGAGAGAGAAGACATAGAGCCAGTGACGATTTCTTTCTCACTCACACTAAAAAGAGAGCAGAAATAAAGTTATTAATGTGATAAACAGAGACGCAGCTACCCAATTTTTTGTCCCTCATCGTGTAACCAGTTTTTTTCAAGGTCGACACACTTTTGTGCCCAACAAACTGACAGTTAATAAGAAAATTTAGTATCTATGTGTGTTGCCAGCTTTAGGTACCTATACAATGTCCCGATTTTCCCTATCCTACTTATATTATAAATGTGAAAGTTTGAATGTATGTAGGGCCATCCATACATACATCCAAATTTCAGCCATATCGGTTTAGTGTGGCGTGATTGAGTAACAAACATATGGATGTTTGTTACTCAATACGCCACACTAAACCGATATGGCTGAAATTTGGCACGGAGATAGGTTTTTTTTAGTAATGTCCTCTGACATACCGTAACGGCGGGTTACTTTGGCTACTTTTTCAATTTTTTTTTTAATTTTTGTTGAAACAAAATAAAGTCGTGATGGAAGAAATGAATATTATGAGAAAAGAAAAGAAAGATGATGGATACTAGAATATAATATATGTCGGCGATGATTAAAGTGTATTCAGTTAGATAGTGTCGGTTACTGTTCTGAATCATCCTGAAGTTTCGTTCGAATGTCCAACAACCAGTCGAGAACTGTTGGCGATCTTAAGAATTATTTTATTTACAAAGTTCTTAATTTTTAAAGCCATTTTTAAATAGCTAGAGGCAGACTTTTAATGTTTTTTTTAAATAATTATTAACTTAAACTATGAAGAGTTGCAGTTTTATACGACTGCCTGAAAAAAGGAATATACTGTTAATTTCATTAATGATGATTTTGATGACTAAATATACAATTTTTGTTGCTTTTAATTCAATAGCATTACTCGATCGAAGGAAAATTTTAACTGTTCATTACAAATTATTTTGTGTAACATTCTTACTAGTAACGAAAAAAAATTTTCCTTTGTGTTACATACATCTTTTTTCAAAGTGACTCACATATGCTAAATTTCTATTCGGCATTTCAATATTTTTTTTAAGGAGCAAATAATTATCTAGTGAATTGGTCCTATGAAAGTACATTAAAAAACTTTAGTATAAAAAAAAATATTTTTAAAAAACCGACTTACGTGTACAAACTAAAATTATTTTATACTTTTAAGTGGTGGTTGAAGTTAATATTGTGTGCAATAAAGAATAATAAATTCTTTATTGCACACAATATTAAGATATATGTAAAAAATAGAAGCTTACCCTAATAGGTATGTCTCTCCCAGACAACCTTATATGTGTAGGTATGTTATTTAAAAAATAAAACAGTTCAGCATCTGTTTTGTCGTTTTATTTAAAAATCCTGGGAAGAATTTTCCATCTAATTTGGGGTACTAGGGGAGTGCAGTTATTGTGGCAACATTAAACTCGAACTTGTCATGTGACGTCATCGTTACGTCATGTTATCTCTATTTCAGTCGCGGTTACACAGTACCTTGGTCTATTGCCTTCTCTGTCTACGCTTGGTCTATTGCCTTCTCTGTCTACGTTCATAAACCACAGGGCACAGATTACTATAAACCAAAGAGTATATACTATATAGATCACCACAAAGTGATTACCTATATTCTCTTGGTAAGTCACTACATAAACCATAAACTATAGGTAATAGGTCTGTGAATGCTAGGTAGTAGGTACCTATATGCTACCAACATTAAAAATCCAATTTATGTCAATTGTCAAATGAAATGATTTGACAAGTTTTTAGGTTAATGTCTATTGCCTTCAGTTTTGCATTTTGTAATTTGTATTGTCATTGTTTTGTGCGCGATTTGTGGCTATTCCGGCAAAACTTATTTCTAAATAAATATGGCGAATATTAATTTGCAATGTCTGCTAGGAATACAATGCAATGATTTTGTCATGATAGCAGCAGATCAAACCAATAGCCACAGTATCATGGTGATGAAAGACGGTATATTTCTGTTTTGACTACCTGTTCTAACTTTTTTCGTTTTTATGTTTAATCACAATGTTTTACAGATGAGGATAAAATCTATAAAATATCGGATAGATTGGTGATGGGCGTCATTGGAGACTCCGGCGATACAACACAATTTGCGGAATACATAGCAAAGAACATTCAACTGTATAAAATGCGGAACGGCTATGAGTTGGGACCTTCTGCTGCTGCCAATTTCACACGGCGGAACCTTGCGGAATATCTAAGGAGCAGTGTAAGTATAACTTGGCTTGTCATAGTCTACCAATAGAAACCTCTTGCAGGGACTTCTACATGCGGTCTTGCGGCGCTTGTGTCCAGTGGCTCCTTATTCATTTACATCATTACACGCGGGGGATCATTGATAGTAACGCGAAATAACATTAATTACAAAGAGCGAAAAGACATTGTTAGCCTTTCTATAGAACGCATTATTGAGCTGTCTTGTGTTGAGCTGGACCGATACATTATAGTTTGTGTGTACCGACCGCCCTCAGGCGACTTTGTTCTTTTTGAGGAGGTTATGGAGGATGCCCTAAGGCGGCTATGTAGGTCATCAAAAAAAATAGTGGTCTGTGGAGACTTTAATATTGATATTTTGCTTCACACTCTTTCTACTGGTAGGCTGCTTAACTTATTTAAAAGCTTTAATCTAGAGAATATTTTTATTGAACCTACAAGAATAACTGCAAACTCAGCTACTTGTATTGACAACATTTTTTGTGATTGTAACATTATCGAAAAATCTATTATAACTTATCTCAGATCTGATCATTGCGGTCAAATGATATCTATTCCAGGCAGTGAACAGAATTTAACAAAAGTAATAAAATACAGGCCAGTTACCACTAAAAAAGTAAAGCATTTTAAACAAAACATCTCAGCTGGATTGCCGACGCTTGACCTTGCACAGGATGATCCGGATGAAATTTATACAAAGTTTTTTGATTTGTTAAGCTCACAATATAACTCTATCTTTAAGGTGATGGAGAAAAGACTGTTTAAAGATCTTAAGTTTAGTGACTGGGCAACTGCCGGCATCTATAAAAGTAGAAATAAGCTGTTTGACTTGTATGCAGAAAAAAAATATAATTATTCCCCCGCGTTTATTGAATATGTAAGAAATTATTCTAAATTGTTTAAAAATGTGTGCATACAAGCAAAGTCACTTCACATAAAACAAAAAATTGTCAATTCTGATAATAAAATTAAAACAACATGGGACATCATCGGCGATGAAATGAGTAACCATAAGGTGCATAATAATAATAAATTGGAGCTTAAAATTGATAATCATGTAATTAACTCCGATATAGAAGTTGTAAATACATTTGAGAACTTTTTCAAAAATATTCCAATTACCACAACCAGTTCTCTAAATTCCTCGCCGGCAGAAGCCTATCGTCTTCTAAGAAGCAATGTCTCTGAGTGCAATAAGTTATTTAAGTTTGAACACGTTACCCCATATGACATAGTCAAAACATTTAAATCTTTACAAAATAAGAAAACAGCAGATCTATGGGGGATATCAGTTAAAATAATTCATAATGTAATTGATATTATTGCGCCGTATCTTGCTTTAATTTTTAATAAATCAGTAGATTCTGGATCTTTTCCAGATCTTATGAAATGTAGTAAGCTAATACCGCTTTTTAAATCGGGCAGCAAAAGTGACCCGAATAACTACAGGCCAATTTCAATTTTGCCAACTCTTAGCAAGATATTCGAAAAAATAATGCTCAACCAACTGCTTTTACACTTTAATTTAAATAAACTCCTACACACTGAGCAGTATGGTTTTACAAAGGGTCGATCAACAACCGATGCAGCCGCAAGGCTATTACAACACATATTCGATGCGTGGGAGAACTCACAGAATGCCATTGGTATTTTCTGTGATTTGTCAAAGGCATTCGACTGCGTTGATCACGAGACTCTTTTGCTTAAACTGAGCCACTATGGCATTAAAGATTTTGCACTTAGTCTCATTGCGTCTTATCTCAGCAACCGAGTCCAAAGAGTATGTGTCAATGATGTAAAATCATCCGGATCAGCCTCAGTAATGGGTGTACCCCAGGGTTCTATTCTAGGTCCATTCATGTTTTTGGTCTACATAAATGATTTACCACATTTTGTCCAAAATACTTGCGATATTGTACTATTTGCTGATGATACGTCCTTAATTTTTAAAGTCGATAGGATGAAAGACAATTTTGACGATGTAAATAATGCATTATCTCAAGTTTCTGAATGGTTTACGGCAAATAATCTCCTTTTAAATGCTAAAAAAACAAAGTGTGTTGAGTTTTTATTACCTAACACGAGAACTGTCAGTAAAAATTTAAAGATAAATAATGAACCTTTGAAAACTGAGGACTCCACAGTGTTTTTGGGGTTAACCCTGGATTCAAAGCTACAATGGGGCACCCATATAGCAACGCTTGCTGGCAAACTTAGCTCTGCTGCTTACGCTGTTAGGAAGATTCGACAGTTGACTGACATAGAAACTGCAAAAATTGTTTATTTTGCATATTTCCATAGTGTTATGTCATACGGAATCTTACTATGGGGTAAGGCAGCCGATATTGGAAAAATTTTTGTTTTGCAGAAGAGGGCAATCCGCGCAATCTATAATTTGAGGCCGCGGGATTCCCTTCGAGAAAGATTTAAAGAGATAGGCATTCTTACAGTAGCTTCACAATATACAGTGCAACCTTCATATAACGTACCTCAATATAACGCTTTCCTCGATTTAACAAATTCTTCGTAATCCCCTTGAATTGTCCATAAGAGTCAATATAAAATATACCTTTACATTGCGAACATTCTTGGCGTACAACCTCTTAATAACGAATTTTCAACTATCAAGAAAAAGTATTCATACCTCTAATTAACGAATTTTGCCAACCCAAAACCTTTATATAAAGTTTCCACCAATAATATAACTCTTAATCTTATAATGTGATTCATGTCTCGACATGTTTCGACACGCTTTTGTTTGTAAAGTAATCATTGTTGTTTTGATGGAAAGTAATGTAAACACCTCTGCTCGTCACTATTGTTAAAGATTTAAGTTAAAATGGCTTTACCTCTTTATAACGAATTTTAGACCAATCTAACCTCAACATAACAAACCTCAGTTCAACGAATTACTTGATATTACGAATATTTTCTTGTTCCCCTCCGATTTGTTATATCGAGGTTGCACTGTATTTATAACAACATAATATTTGTCAGACAAAACATTTTGAGTTACAAAAAAAAGAGTGATTTGTCCGATAGACCAAGTAGAAATCCAAATAGGCTCATGTTTCCTGGGCTGCGCCTCAAGAGGGTCCAAAAGACATTTGTGAGAATGGGCGTGACGTTTTACAATAAAATTCCACAGTCAATCTTAGACTTGCCTCTACAGAAGTTTAAGAAATCAATTAAATCTACTCTCATGAAAAAAGCATATTATACAATTGAAGACTATGTAAATGATAAAAAAGCGTGGATATAATTCGCTCCAGTGATTCATAAGACAGTAATAACTATCCTGTGTTCAATAACAATTGTAAAATTTTTATTTTTTTGAAAAGAGCAACCGCCGAGTTTCTTGCTGGCTCTTCTCGGCAGGAAAGGCATTCCGAACCAGTGGTAGATTCATTGACGATTCAAAAGTGCTTGTAAAAGTTTATTTGAATAAAAAATATTTCTATTTCTATTTCTATTTCTATTTCTATTTCTATTTCATTATTCACATAGTGATGGATTGCCAACACTTCTTTTTGGTGCTAGATTTACACAAACATATTGTACTTTATAACTCTCCTTATGTTCTGGCTTCAACCAAAACTGGTTGAGTGCCGCAAGGTGAGGGTGAGGCGGCCGCGCGTGGTCTTCACTCCATCAATCGTCATTTAAAACCTTACTAATTGAAACATTGATATTTAAGAGTGCTTGTAAAATTCTGATTTATATAAAATCTATTTTACTACAAGAGTCTTGCTGAAGATGAAGTTGTTACTGCATTATCTTTATAACAAACAGTAGAGAGTCAAACCTCGAATTATGCCTTTTTATGTAGGCTAAACAGTAGAATCTGGATTTTATCCCTATCGCGCCCAGACGCCCTCTGAACTTTCGTAGAGCAATGGCACTACTTTATTCAAATACCTATTTTTCAAAAGTCTCTGACCGCATTTTCTCTGTAAAAATTATTCTGTAATGTGTTAACATTACAGAATGATTTTAAATCTGAAAGGTCTTATAAAATTGGCTATTGATTTACCTAGTCTTAGTGTATACTTTGTCTAAAAAAGTCATGATAGTTCAGTAAAGTGGTTCTTATTTACAGACTCCTTATTTTGTGAACCTGTTGATGGCTGGTTATGATAAAGAGAATGGCCCTGAGCTCTACTTCATGGATTACTTAGCATCCAGTGTGAAGGCGCCCTTTGCTGTCCATGGTTTTGGTGGAATACTAAGCATGAGTATTATGGACCGCTACTATAAGAAAGGTTAGCTCAAATTCTTTCCACAAAACATGCTTCTTTTAATTATCTATACTGATAAATGAAATTGAAGTCATGTGAGTTCAAAACAACTGCCTCTTAATAAGCATAATCTTCAGAACAGCTAAAACAACTTTCAGAGGCAGGTAAAGAATAATACAGAAGTTGGATCACTTCTGTTAAGCTAAAAGAATATTAGCCAAGTTGAACTTGACTTATATTCTCCTCTCCCCTTCAAATAAACAAAAAGCTTGTGCTAGGTGTGGGTACGACAATAGTGCGACAGGTGGAGCTTGAATCTGCGACCTTTCAGTATTCAGTCTGCACCTTTAACCGTTGGGCTATTGAGGCTTTTATTTGTTAATTTAGAATTATGCTCTTAGTGTTTTTTTTTGTTGTAATTTTGATCAGTCATGTCTATCAGTCAATCAGTCTTTTTCCTGAAAACAACTTAAAAAAAAATGATGAGCAGTTTAAAAACTCACTTTGCAATTGCAGATGCTACCGAAGAAGAAGCATATGGAATCCTTAAGAAGTGTGTACAGGAGGTGCATAGGCGTTTGTTTGTCAGTCTGCCAAACTTCCAAGTGACAGTGGTGAATAGAGATGGTATCAAAACCATGCCAGTTATCAACTCTGCAGCTTTGAAGTGATTTTTTTAAGTGTAATCTAAATTTTTTAAATAATAAAGCAGTTTCCACTCCAAATTAATTTTTGAATAATGGATTAGTATTTAATTAGAAGTTATTAATTTAAGCTTCAGGTATGGTACAAGTGACATGTAAAATACTTTATTTATATAGTACTAGTTCATCCCCATGAATTGTGGATTAAGGTTTTTTTATTCCATAACAATTAATAGGAATAGGATTTTACTGTGTCACTTGAAGAAAAAGTTATTGTAAAATTCAATCACATGCACTATTTCACTTCCTTTGCTTAACTCTTAAACTAACTCAAAATAAAACTTTTCTGCATTATTCAAATATAAAAATTTATTAAATTCTAAAATATTATTTAAACATTTAATATTTTACAGCTATTATTTTATCCTCCACTTTTAACTCTTTCAGGGCTTGATACAGCTGGAATCTCTTGACTTTCAGGTTGTGAGCTATTTTCATTGTCACCCCCATTCTCAGCCTCATTATCTGATTGATCTGAAATTTATTATTAATTAATTATAGTACAAAATATGTCCATACTTCCATACTTATGTTATAAATGTGTTTGTCTGTCTTCCCATTAGGTATTTTCTGCATGAGTATAGTTGAGGTCAAGAGTAACAAAACTTTATTCTAGAAAAACTAAGGGTCCCCAAGGGATTTTAAAAAACCAAACTCCATGCAAAAAAAGTTGTCTGCAAATGCTAGAGAAATATTAATTAAATAGAAATAACAGTGTTTTTTTAATGTTATGTATGCATTTCAATTCATTTCATGAATTCAAGTAGCATTTTTGATACTTTACAACACAATGTTTTTTAAGAATGGATTTTTCTTAAGGCCATACCTTTCTTATCAGCTGGCAGATCTTCAGTCCTGTTAGCAACTTGAAAGTGATACTCAAGTTCATCAAAGTCAAATACTTGGTCTGTAGGTAGAAGGCAGGATAAATATGGTGGAAATGTAGGCTTGCACGCTATCACTACAATCAAAAAAACAATTTTGTATTATTATACTTGTGGGCAGTTGAAACAAAGCTGTTTGTTTTCCTGTGACTTTGTTATTAGGGAATTCATAATCTCAACTCAATAAATGTGTTACTATTTTTTCTTTCAGAATAATGTGCTAGATATGTAAGATATGGAGATTAGGGACTGTACAGTTCTAGATATATTAAAGTCACACTGAAACATGCTGCTCTTACATCAACCAATATAATATAAGGTCAATCTTGCATATGATACAAAACGTCAACATGAGTTACATCCTGTATTGCATTCTGCTTATTACATACATTTATATTTATTTGCTATGTGTGGAGAAGCCATTAATTAAGTATGTACTGTTAATATTAAAATATCTATCTAGACAGCAACACTGGTCCTATTTTCATTGCTCATTGTTTGTCCAAGCTTTTAAAACTTCTAGTAATTACAATATATTTCTAAGACTAATTTTATGAAATGTGGTAGTTAACATACATGGGTAGACTTGATTGTCATCTGTGTTAAAAAGATTGTGCGTTTCACTTGTCTTTGCGAGGAACTTAGTTAATGCCCTTTCTATGTCTCTCTTTTGGCTAGCAGCTTTTTCTCTTATAGCTTCATATTCTGTCACTGGCTGTTTGTGAGTCTATAAAATAAATATCCATTTTGGAACATATTTGATAGTTTTTGATATGAAGACCAAGCAAATGTTGCATAGTTGAAAACTGGGAGAATGAGATAGGTTACTTTTTATCTCAAAAAATCGGCTCCAACTGGGAAATCCACATAGACAAAGTCATGGGCAAAAGCTAATATAAGTGTATAAAAGTGATTGTCAGCTAAATTACTATTTTTGTTTAAATTAAATATGGTTAATCAGTAGATAGTTTAGTACTTTTTATCACGTCACACTAAAATTATAAAGGCAAAAGTTTGTATGTGTGTGTGTATATATTTGTTACTTCTTCACACCACAATGAATGAATCAATTTAGCTAAAATTTAGAATGTAGAACTCATACCCAGGATTAACACATAGGCTACATTTAATCTCAAAAAAATTAAAGAGTTCCCCAGGGGAATTAGAAACTTTAATGCAGGCAGAGGAAATCGCCAGCATAACGATGGTGACTAGACATACTTTATAATAAACAGCAACAACTAAATAAATAAAAAGCCTTTATTTACTGAGTACACTACAATTATTACTAATTATTTATAATGACATAACAACTTACAGGTGTCCGAATGTAAGCATGCGGGTCTGGTAGAGGTGGTAAATGAAATGGTATGTGAGGAGCTGGCTTTGCTTTAGAGCCAGCAGATAGCATGGCCGGCGTGCGCGGCACAGAAGCCTGTTGTGGAGGCTGTATCACGTGCCTGTTTGGCCGTGCTGCATATTGCTCAATACCTTGTACGCTTATACCTGGAATATTTTTAAATACAAGATCAGTTTGCACAAGTATTCTTCTTTATCATAATATAATAGATTTTCGCTGCTGGACATAAGATTCTCCTAAACCTCGGTTTTGCGCCTTCTGTATACAGTGGCTCCCTGCAATTTGTCTGAAGTCATTGGTCCACCTAGTCGGGGGGTCTGCCAACACTGTTCTTTCCAGTGTGTCTCCATTCTGGCTTCTTGTCTAAAAGTCTAACCACTCTTACCAGTAACGTGCACAGGATGTACAACAGGGTAGGCAGATGATATAAAATGAAAAAATATCCAGTATGAGTTAAGAGATACTTAGGATATAAGCTTGCATACTTGATATGCTTTGTAAATACTTTTCATTCTGATTGGGTTGTTAGACATTGTTATTAATTTAAGGACAATTATTTTTATTATGGAGTTTAATACATACCCATGTTAATAAGTGCCATCATAACATCACCAAGCACTGGTTCTGTTCTCCCTGTCAGCTCACAATAGCTTTTGGCTGAATTACCTACTTCTGTGAAAACTAAAATTAATACATTACAAACAAGAAAACTAGGAGGATTAAGCTCTGGAGTGGCCATAGGATGCGTACCCCTCTGTAAGTTTTTATTTGACGGGTATGCCCAGCGGTCATACCCGTTATATAAAACTGTTTGACTCGCGTCACGCGCCTGTCAACAACGTATGGTTAGCGGAGGATGAGCTCCGGTATAATATGCCGACTATGAGTGATTTTCCTTCTAAAAAAAATACCAAAAATATCCAGTTTATGAAAGGATAACATTACTTTTCTCCTGATATATTCTTTTATCCAATTAATGCACTATTTAAAGAGAAAACTTAAAAATACTGTTGATCCGAAAATGTTGCTACGGAATCGTACAAGAAATAATTTCGGGAAATTTTAAAAAATTAACCAATCTACTTATTACTCGATTGGAGCCCTTTATCATGAACTGCATAATGATTTGATTACATACAATTAAAATTACGATCGAATAGGAAAGGTTGGGGGTTTATGTTTATATTAATTTATAAACTTTAGGCAAACAATTTAATCGGTTATTTTGAAAAGGACGAGTCACACATTTCGTCAAAACTGAGTTAAGTAGAATATTCGTTAACATTTTATAATATTTTCTTGTCGTGTGACTGAGATTTTGTTGGTCTTGCATAGTAAAAATATATCATTATCTGTAGTAAACTCTTACTAGTAAACTGAGCTACTATTGTAGCTATGTCACTATAACAGCTACTTTTTAACATTTTAAAATTTAATAAAAATCCGACCAAAATCAGATCAAGTTATTTATACCTTTGCCTTAATCCTTACCAAAATAAATGTTTTTTCAAGCAAGGCTGTTTAAATACCTGCAAATTACTTTTTAGTTTATTAAAATCGGACATTCCATTCGAAATATATTACGAGTTCATTGATGTAATTTATTCTGTTATCATTTTGTTTTCAATCATCAAGTCCCATACCCAAAGGGAGCCAGCGATACACTATTGCTAAATATATTATTATTTAGGTAAGTATGTCCTGCATTTACTGTGCGTTTATGCCAAAATGTTTAAAAAATAAATATCCACCCTTGCGAAGCCGGGACGGGCCGCTAGTATAATATAAGTAACCGATATAATTGCATGCGCAAAAATCATTACAAACATACACAGATTTGTGATTAAAAAGCCTTATTAATATTCAATCGCCACAATTAAATGCCCTCGTGCCACCTTGGTTTATGAAAAATTAAATTGTAATAGGTATTGTACCCATTCATAAATTTGGATAAGCTTATCATTAACAGTATTTTTAAGGTAGTTTTTTGTTCAAAAATGAGGATTTTATTTTAAAGAAGTTGGTCACACTGCAAGAAAATTAGGGCTGCAAGCAGAAATTATATCGATATTGATATTTTCGGTGTGTATGGTATAGGTACATCATGTATTTTTTAATTTTCTTATATAACCAGTTAGTGTTCCAACAAATGTCTACTATCCATTGATAAAACATGGATAAAAGTTTAAAAACTATAAACTCGACTACAAAATTGTATGTGGCATTTCTTAAATTTATTTATTTACTAGCTGATTTCCGTGACTTCGTCCGCGTGGCGTAGTTTAGAGTAACTTGCTACTATCCGCGAGAAGGTATGTCCTCTATCTCCGATAATATTGTTATTGATATACATATCAGTCAATGTTGCAATGTTTTTGTATGTTTGTTTTTGAATGTATAATATGTATATTGTTAGTATACCTAATAAATAAATAAATAAATAAATAATATTTATTAGATCTTCACCAAAATTGAATAAAATAGTATTTTTCAAAAACTTTTATCCCCTATCGCGGATGAACCTTATTGTTTATTAGGATAAAAAGTATCCTATATATTAGATTCAGAACATTCGATTTAGATTTATATTCTCATTTTATACTATTCATTAAAAACTTTTTAAGTCTTAGCCAGACCAACGAACAGTAATTGATTGCTAAATTGATTTAACAATATTTTAATTTATACTATTAGTTGAACTTCATTCATTCATTAATTCATTTAGAACTTATCGAAAGTCGATAATCGATAGTGTCGCAGCCCAAAATTGCTTACATAAATGACATGATTGTTTCGTGTAAGGATAGAACGTCCCTGTGTGTGAATTTGGTTGTGTGCGTATACTTTAAGGTTGTGTTTGGTAGTTTTGTCGTGTGCGTGCATAGCGACGTGATTGAAAAATGCACCTGTAGTAAGAAATTGTTTATGTGTGCTACCTCGCCCCGCACCGTAATTGACAGATTTTGTTGCAAAGAAATTAGACGTCAAGGCGTCTCCATCTAAAACACAAAATTTTTTTTCCTCCGAGTACGCGACAAAACTATTTAAACCAATCCCCAACAATACTTATAATATATTTAAATAAGTAACAAAAAAGTATAGTTGACTAGTGAATATAATTAGATAACGACATCGTAGCGCCATGTACAAGTTTTGTGTTCTGATATTCGTGTATATGTATCTATGTCGATGCTTTCACATTTATATTTTAAGTTAGTAATATGATAAGATTTTTTATAGTTGGGACTAAGACAGCCCTTGATTTGGATCTCACCTGATGATAAGTGACGATGCACTCTAAGATGGTAGTGAGCTAACTTGGAAAGGGTATGATAGTGTTCATTTTACCCACCCTTAGGTTTCTACTTGAGACTGTACCGGAATTCGGAACGTGAAATCGCTTGGAGTCACGTCTTGTCGACAGGGTGGTGGCTCCGGTATGTGTTCTTAAGAGATCTTCCTTCCAATATGCGGACATCGAGAGGGTTTTAGTGGGTAAAAATTCCACATAACCCAAACTTTCCTCAGCATATCGGGTATCTTTAAGAAGATTTTCCCCTCGTTAACAAAAAAAGGGTAGCTTACTAGTTACTACCCTAGGTAGGAAAGGGTTACTAGCCACCCAAATAGTTAAGTTTTTGTTATTAGTTTAGAATCAAGCGTTTATTCGTCTGGTTGGCTTTGACCGAAAACGATTCACATCTAACGACGCGCATTTGTGTAGAACATGTGAAAATAACGACCAAAGACGATGATTTCCAGATTTTTAAGGTCTGAGACTAAATAATTGAATATAGACATATAAGATTATAGAAAAGAAGTAGGTCCATTAATTAATATAGGACGTACTCGTAGGTATAATTATTACAATCAAACTTATCAATGAACTATGAATTTTATACATTTTATGTTATATGAACAGTCATATTAATAATATTATGCGAAATAATAATTAACATTTATTTAGTCAGCATAACATGATACATTTTAGTAAAAAAAAAACCAGTTTTAAAAACGTTGGACACCTAAGGTTCAATATTATTTTTAATTAAACAATCCTATTTCTCTGTTAAATTGTCGATGCGGTCCAACGCGCCAAGTTAGATGTAAATCGCACTTTATCATGAGATTACTTTCAAGCTAGGAGGATTAAGCTCTGGAGTGGCCATAGGATGCGTACCCCTCTGTAAGTTTTTATTTGACGGGTATGCCCAGCGGTCATACCCGTTATATAAAACTGTTTGACTCGCGTCACGCGCCTGTCAACAACGTATGGTTAGCGGAGGATGAGCTCCGGTATAATATGCCGACTATGAGTGATTTTCCTTCTAAAAAAAATACCAAAAATATCCAGTTTATGAAAGGATAACATTACTTTTCTCCTGATATATTCTTTTATCCAATTAATGCACTATTTAAAGAGAAAACTTAAAAATACTGTTGATCCGAAAATGTTGCTACGGAATCGTACAAGAAATAATTTCGGGAAATTTTAAAAAATTAACCAATCTACTTATTACTCGATTGGAGCCCTTTATCATGAACTGCATAATGATTTGATTACATACAATTAAAATTACGATCGAATAGGAAAGGTTGGGGGTTTATGTTTATATTAATTTATAAACTTTAGGCAAACAATTTAATCGGTTATTTTGAAAAGGACGAGTCACACATTTCGTCAAAACTGAGTTAAGTAGAATATTCGTTAACATTTTATAATATTTTCTTGTCGTGTGACTGAGATTTTGTTGGTCTTGCATAGTAAAAATATATCATTATCTGTAGTAAACTCTTACTAGTAAACTGAGCTACTATTGTAGCTATGTCACTATAACAGCTACTTTTTAACATTTTAAAATTTAATAAAAATCCGACCAAAATCAGATCAAGTTATTTATACCTTTGCCTTAATCCTTACCAAAATAAATGTTTTTTCAAGCAAGGCTGTTTAAATACCTGCAAATTACTTTTTAGTTTATTAAAATCGGACATTCCATTCGAAATATATTACGAGTTCATTGATGTAATTTATTCTGTTATCATTTTGTTTTCAATCATCAAGTCCCATACCCAAAGGGAGCCAGCGATACACTATTGCTAAATATATTATTATTTAGGTAAGTATGTCCTGCATTTACTGTGCGTTTATGCCAAAATGTTTAAAAAATAAATATCCACCCTTGCGAAGCCGGGACGGGCCGCTAGTATAATATAAGTAACCGATATAATTGCATGCGCAAAAATCATTACAAACATACACAGATTTGTGATTAAAAAGCCTTATTAATATTCAATCGCCACAATTAAATGCCCTCGTGCCACCTTGGTTTATGAAAAATTAAATTGTAATAGGTATTGTACCCATTCATAAATTTGGATAAGCTTATCATTAACAGTATTTTTAAGGTAGTTTTTTGTTCAAAAATGAGGATTTTATTTTAAAGAAGTTGGTCACACTGCAAGAAAATTAGGGCTGCAAGCAGAAATTATATCGATATTGATATTTTCGGTGTGTATGGTATAGGTACATCATGTATTTTTTAATTTTCTTATATAACCAGTTAGTGTTCCAACAAATGTCTACTATCCATTGATAAAACATGGATAAAAGTTTAAAAACTATAAACTCGACTACAAAATTGTATGTGGCATTTCTTAAATTTATTTATTTACTAGCTGATTTCCGTGACTTCGTCCGCGTGGCGTAGTTTAGAGTAACTTGCTACTATCCGCGAGAAGGTATGTCCTCTATCTCCGATAATATTGTTATTGATATACATATCAGTCAATGTTGCAATGTTTTTGTATGTTTGTTTTTGAATGTATAATATGTATATTGTTAGTATACCTAATAAATAAATAAATAAATAAATAATATTTATTAGATCTTCACCAAAATTGAATAAAATAGTATTTTTCAAAAACTTTTATCCCCTATCGCGGATGAACCTTATTGTTTATTAGGATAAAAAGTATCCTATATATTAGATTCAGAACATTCGATTTAGATTTATATTCTCATTTTATACTATTCATTAAAAACTTTTTAAGTCTTAGCCAGACCAACGAACAGTAATTGATTGCTAAATTGATTTAACAATATTTTAATTTATACTATTAGTTGAACTTCATTCATTCATTAATTCATTTAGAACTTATCGAAAGTCGATAATCGATAGTGTCGCAGCCCAAAATTGCTTACATAAATGACATGATTGTTTCGTGTAAGGATAGAACGTCCCTGTGTGTGAATTTGGTTGTGTGCGTATACTTTAAGGTTGTGTTTGGTAGTTTTGTCGTGTGCGTGCATAGCGACGTGATTGAAAAATGCACCTGTAGTAAGAAATTGTTTATGTGTGCTACCTCGCCCCGCACCGTAATTGACAGATTTTGTTGCAAAGAAATTAGACGTCAAGGCGTCTCCATCTAAAACACAAAATTTTTTTTCCTCCGAGCAAGAAAATCAATTATTATAAGTTGATACATAGCCTGATAGCCTGCTTACTATTGAGTGCAGTAAACTATTCTTTGAAGTAATAGGTAAATAAATAATAAATTCTTATTAATATTAAAAAAAGAGGACTATTTTGAGTAACGGCGCCAATATTTAAGATAACTATAATAGCGCCGAGAATTACAAATCGGCAACGGTCAATATGTTATAGGTACTCCTGTAATCCTGGAAAGTCAAAGTTCCCACGGGATTTCTAAAAACCTAAATTTATGCGCGTATAATTTTCAAGCGGGTGCAGTGAACACGAATCGTTTTTATAATGGTTACACTTACAACATTGAATAATTTCTGTTAGAGTTTCTAAAGAAATTTTATCGGCAGAATCAAAGCCACTTTCTAGGAGAACTGTTGATACTGCTATATTTAAGATTCTTCTTCGTGCATCACAAGAACTTTCAAGTTTCTCTGAATTTTCAGTCATTGTTTTTTGTTGTTATAAACTTGGACTAAGAATTTTAACCAAACTCACTCAGCAGATCACAGAACATAATATGATTTATGAAATATCACGAACATTTTGAGCCAAGAGAATGTAATCACTCCGTTTTAAGAGGCGGAACGGCGGAACTTTCACAAACAAAGATTTTTCGAGCTATTCATACTTATTTTAGCCAACTTCATAAAAAACAATACTACCAACCAATGAAAAAAGAAAAAATTGTCAAAGCTAAGAATGTAAGGTAGGTAGGTATCGATCACGTATCGATAGATACGAGAGAGTTATTCTTTGCAGAGTTCTTTGTGTTTCTAGAAGTGACCACGATTTTCTTCTTCCTTTTGGTTTTCATACTGCCAAGCCAGTCGAGCCAAGAATCAACTCTTCGTAGATCACTCCCGTAGACAGAGAAGGCAATAGACCAAGGTACTGTGTAACCGCGACTGAAATAGAGATAACATGACGTAACGATGACGTCACATGACAAGTTCGAGTTTAATGTTGCCACAATAACTGCACTCCCCTAGTACCCCAAATTAGATGGAAAATTCTTCCCAGGATTTTTAAATAAAACGACAAAACAGATGCTGAACTGTTTTATTTTTTAAATAACATACCTACACATATAAGGTTGTCTGGGAGAGACATACCTATTAGGGTAAGCTCCTATTTTTTTACATATATCTTAATATTGTGTGCAATAAAGAATTTATTATTCTTTATTGCACACAATATTAACTTCAACCACCACTTAAAAGTATAAAATAATTTTAGTTTGTACACGTAAGTCGGTTTTTTAAAAATATTTTTTTTTATACTAAAGTTTTTTAATGTAGTTTCATAGGACCAATTCACTAGATAATTATTTGCTCCTTAAAAAAAATATTGAAATGCCGAATAGAAATTTAGCACATGTGAGTCACTTTGAAAAAAGATGTATGTAACACAAAGGAAAATTTTTTTTCGTTACTAGTAAGAATGTTACACAAAATAATTTTTAATGAACAGTTAAAATTTTCCTTCGATCGAGTAATGCTATTGAATTAAAAGCAACAAAAATTGTATATTTAGTCATCAAAATCATCATTAATGAAATTAACAGTATATTCCTTTTTTCAGGCAGTCGTATAAAACTGCAACTCTTCATAGTTTAAGTTAATAATTATTTAAAAAAACATTAAAAGTCTGCCTCTAGCTATTTAAAAATGGCTTTAAAAATTAAGAACTTTGTAAATAAAATAATTCTTAAGATCGCCAACAGTTCTCGACTGGTCGTTGGACATTCGAACGAAACTTCAGGATGATTCAGAACAGTAACCGACACTATCTAACTGAATACACTTTAATCATCGCCGACATATATTATATTCTAGTATCCATCATCTTTCTTTTCTTTTCTCATAATATTCATTTCTTCCATCACGACTTTATTTTGTTTCAACAAAAATTAAAAAAAAAAATTGAAAAAGTAGCCAAAGTAACCCGCCGTTACGGTATGTCAGAGGACATTACTAAAAAAACTTATCTCCGTGCCAAATTTCAGCCATATCGGTTTAGTGTGGCGTATTGAGTAACAAACATCCATATGTTTGTTACTCAATCACGCCACACTAAACCGATATGGCTGAAATTTGGATGTATGTATGGATGGCCCTACATACATTCAAACTTTCACATTTATAATATAAGTAGGATAGGGAAAATCGGGACATTGTATAGGTACCTAAAGCTGGCAACACACATAGATACTAAATTTTCTTATTCACTGTCAGTTTGTTTCGCACAAAAGTGTGTCGACCTTGAAAAAAACTGGTTACACGATGAGGGACAAAAAATTGGGTAGCTGCGTCTCTGTTTATCACATTAATAACTTTATTTCTGCTCTCTTTTTAGTGTGAGTGAGAAAGAAATCGTCACTGGCTCTATGTCTTCTCTCTCTACGATCACTCCTTTTTGATAATATTATGTTGGCAATATGACGTCCCCATGACGTCACACACAAAGGAATAATTTCCATACAATATGTTCCATGTTGGTAGGTATAAGACTTTGAGGCTGTTGAGAGAAGCACAGAGATGAATGAAACTTTGCAGCAGATTCAACAAATCCAGACTCCACTTCCGTAAACATAGAGCACAGAGTACATCACAGATTACATTAAATACCTACACGAAGTAGGTAAAACGTGGGTAAAACCATGATAAAACTAAATTTAGGTATTCTAGCGTACCTACTCACTGGAAATCAAGTTTGCTCCATGGAAGTATGGTAGTGGTAGGAACAATGTCATATTGTTCTGGGTAATGCTCCGTGGACGTACCAAGGAACAAGACAATTTTCTAGTTGGTTCTCATTGATTGTCTGACACTGACTGACATTGACTTTTGAGAACCAACCAAATTGTCAGACACGAAACCATAGTAAATCTGTGAACGGAACGAAAAAGGAACTTCGTAAGCAAAATTCTTAATTTTAGTGATTTTATGTGATGAAAATTAAAATACTACCTATAGTTTTCTTTATTATACATTGTACTACTTCAAGAAAAAAACAAAAAACGGAAGTTTAAAGGAAAAGTTCAATTCTTGAATCATATTACTAATATCAACCAAGAAGTTACAGAAGTAGTTCTGTCTCAGAGCTCATAGAATTCTTACTACGGTAATTTTTTTTTTATTTTTCTTCTCTTAGGTAGATAGATTGTTGATTAAAAGCAAATAAAGATTTACTTATTAGTTTTTTGTTTTAGGTGTGCATTCCAGTTTTATCACGATGGTCAGAGTATACGCTTTAGCAGTTCTGTATAAAGGCGTAAATAGTGCTACGGTTTTAAAAGCAGCATATAATTTGCAAAGCTTCAGTTTTTTCCAAAAGGGGTCGGTGCAAGAATTTATGACATTTGTGAGCAAAACTATTGTTGAAAGGACGCAGCCTGCTTCCAGACAGTCTGTCAAGGAGGGGGAGTACATGCTTCAGGTATATGTCCGAGCAGATAACTTAGCAGGAGTGCTCATTTCGGATCATGAATATCCAAACAGAGTAGCACACACTTTGATCACCAAAGTCTTAGATGAATTTTCTGCAAAAGTTCCTGCAACCAGTTGGGCAACAGCCGATGAGACTACTGTAGATTTTCCCGTTTTGCCTGAATATCTGGCCAAATTTCAAAATCCTCGAGAAGCGGATGCATTGACAAAGATACAAGATGATTTAGATGAGACTAAGATTATATTACATAATACTATTAAAGCAGTATTAGATAGGGGTGAACAATTAGATGATTTAGTTGCTAAAACTGACAGTCTCTCCACACACAGTAAAGCCTTTTATAAAACAGCTCGTAAAACCAACAGTTGTTGTAATTTTTGAGGTGTTTTATAAAAGTTAGGACTAAATTAGGCTGTATATAAAATTATTGTTAGTATGACATATAAAGCATGTATTCAAATTGAGATTTTAATGTTCTATGTTATCTAGTGTGTGATAAGCTTTGCTCTTTAGAACAATGTTAAATTTTATATAGAAATGGGAAATTCATACAATAAACTCATACTATAAAGTAACTGTCTGCATGTCTGCGTTTTATATTTTCACGTAACTGATATAGACAGGCAAAAACAGCGGCATCCTAAAGAGTACATAAATACCTTTTTTTCTCAGAAAATCAAAGAGTTCTCACAGGATTTTCAATAAGTGTAAATCAATTCTTATTAATATGAGGATGATGATTATAACCATTTATTTTAAAAATAATGTGTATTGATGCAAAAGTTATATTTAATGGTATATTATTATTATATGTAGGTATTCCATGAAATAATTTTAGTATTTTATAATAAACCATTCAGCACTCCAAGAGTTGATCAGAAAGTTGATCTAAGGTTGAAGTTTGAACTTTGCCTAAAGAATTCCATACATGTTATGTTCTAACTAAGGAAGTATAACAGCACAGACCCATACACTGTTACCAGCTGCGGCTTACTGATAACTTATATGACATGTCTAATTGGATTTAAAGCAAAAATGTGTGTAATGATGTCTCTCAAATTTCTTTTCATGCCTTATTATTATTATTAGTCTACTTTTAAGCTTTCATACTTACATGTGATATAACAAGTTTAAAGTTCAGATTAATATTTATTTTTGATTTTATGTTTGTGCTTTATTTAATTACAATACTTTATTTAATTGCAATACATAAATATTGCAATTAAATAAAGCACAAACATAATTTATAAAAATTAGCTAGGCAAAGTGAAAGTTGTAGTTTTCAGATCTCAGAAACTATAAATGAAATAATTTTATGACCTAGACTGGTTGATAGAGAAATAGATCACATGTTTTAGCATAATAAGTTAATTTTTAACAAAAAAAAAATCATTTTAAGTTCTTTACATACATACAGTATGTGTGTATGTTTTAAGACTGAAGTGAATTTTTTTTTTCAACCTTTTAATGGCTAGAATAGCTAACTTACTAACTTATATTTTTTTACTATTATTTCTATATATTCTAATTATTCTTATTTTAAATAAGTTACTTATTTAATATTAGTTAAATCAATGTTTTTGCATAGATGCACTGTCTGATCTATTGACAACTTTGTTATCTGTCCATGTATCAAACCAAGTTTGCATTGTCACAAAACTTGTTAAAAATCTATGTTGTTAAGCCGAATTTACACTACGAAATTAGTGGTATAAAATTAGCAATTTCATGATGCATGAATTAATTTCACGAAAGAAAATAGTTTCGGATGAGTTTTGGATGAAACTAGTGTCATAATTTCATCGTGTAAACGCGAATAACATGTTTTGCAAGTTTAGACCATTATACAACCAGGCCAAGTTTCAATTTTGCGTTGTAATGAAAGCCTACATCACACTACATACTCAAACTAGAATAGTTTTTTAAGTGGATTTAGGATCTCAAAATGATTTTTTAAATTGAAACATCATAAGCAAGCACTTTACAACAATCATTCCTGATGGACAGCCATGATATTACGTTACGAGTTTTACCGAGTACATTGGTTTGGATGTTAACCTCATAAAGATGCTTTATCCATATAAATAAAATGTACATTTAAAAATTGCTTTATTAGCTGTACTCCGCTGTCGCTGTTAATGATCCCATGAAAGCGAAAATCTATAAGTCGATTATGACCATGTCGCTTGGTGCGATGTGCATTAATGTATAATAGTTATGTATTTATAAAAGTTAATAGTAGTAGTTTGAACATCACAAATACATGTAACATTATTTTTGGTTAATAGAAAAGTTAAAACGTTGGTACTTATTAATTTTTTTTATTTGCGAGAATCTGCGTAATTTTTTTTTTTAATGTTACGAATACTTATAAGCCAGTTTTGATAGCTCGTCCACGCAAAATCATACCGAGCGTGGACTTACGTTCGCGCTAATACAATGTGTTTTTATTACATTTTTTGGTATAAAATGTATTATGGTTTAAAAATTATTGCATTCGATTAGGTTCGATTCTTTCATATTATCAAAAGTATCGTTATTTTATATTATGTATAAATATAAATAGACAATGTTTATAGATTATGGTTACATTCGTTTGTAATTATGTGATTGTAAAGGTTTGATAACATTACTTAATATTTTACTTTTTTTACTATCTAGGTACGTCAAAATTGACGATTATTTATTTGAGTTTTATTACGGTGATTTAATTCACAAAGAAGGAACTACTAGTACCCACACATAAAACTAAATTTCATACGCATAAAAGCGCATAATACCGATCCAATGAAAATAAAGAGTCCGTATTTCAACTTTCGTGACGTGCACATTAATATATTTATATCCGCCACAATATAATATACGGATCCACAGGTGTTTATATTATATTTATATTGGTCCTGGCTAGCCTAGAATATTATGTATTCTTAATATAGCAAATATTATATTATAGCATGACGATATTGCTCAGTTTCATTTGTACGGACATGTGTCACGTTCACATTAGCTTTACCTGGCGCTACGATCGGCTACTGACATCCTTTTTTTTAATATACCTATTTACAAAATAATTTATCGATTTTCATATTACATATTAATCAATTTCCATGAAATATTCAGGTTATACTTGAGAAAAATGCACAAAATAGTCTGGGCATTGAGAATAAAATAAGCCTCTGTATCAATAAAATTGTTAGTAGTGTTGCTATAGTAGAGATGCAAAACGTAACTTCGTTAAGAGTAGATCATTTGTATCTGGATCAGTCCAAAGATTCGAATTGGTAAACCGCTTCATTTGAATCATTTGGATCATCGATTCTCAAGTAGAGCAGATAACGCCTATGGCTTTTGATTGACCTTTGTTAAGAATTTAATAAGTACATATTTGTTTTATCAAAAAGAAAAAAATACAACACTGAATAATGTTTGTTACTAAAGCATCAAAAATAATAAAGTTGTAAAGTTCCCATACTAATTCCCGATTTTTCGATTATTTTGTTCATTCGGGTTAGCGAGCGCGTACTAATTCGGCGTTCCTAATAGAAAGGTTCCTAGATTCAATTGAGCCAAATGATGCATTAGTAGTGGTGTTAGAAATTCGAATCAGTAGATCACTTTGAAGAAACGATTCACTGAGTTGTTTCAGTAAAGAGTTAGGGCCGATTCACACCGGAACGGCAGCGGCGGGCTGCGGCGCGGCGAGCACTTTCAGTGTGAAATAATTTTAAACTTTATCTGCATAAGTAACCTAGTTGCTAGTGAGCTTACTTGATCTAAAATATTAGATCATAAATACTGGATTAATTTGTACTGTAATGTACCTATAAGTATAATATTATAGAATAAAGAGACTGTCGGCATGTTAAATAAATGTTTGTATATTAAATTAAAAAATCTTTTATTTTATCAACTTACTTAATTGTAACGGTGTTCTAGCTTGCCCGTTTTTGAGGGAGGCTAGAACACTGTACGAGATATACAAATTACATGTAAAACGTAGGCAGTAGGTCCGTAAGATGAAGCCCGATGAGGGCGGCATGTTCATAGAATAAACCCTCTATAAATATTACAGATTAAATAAAAAACTTAATAAAAACGTATTAAGTACCTACTTACGAAATAAATTATTACAAAAGCCATCACACCTTACATCACACCAATATTATAAAGGCGAAAGTTTGTAAGTATGTCTATGTGTATGTTTGTTACTCTTTCATGCGAAAACTACTGGCTGAGAAATGGAGATAGTTTATCCCCAGGATATAAGCTACATTTTATCTCGGAAAAATAGAGTTCCCGCGGAAATCAAAAAATCCACGCGGACGAAGCGGGCCTTATTCCCTCGGTGCTCGCTATGATTTGTTTAAAAAATGTGGTACATATATTCATAGTATAGGTACTTAATAAATTGTGCAATTACTTAAATTATATAGGTTTTAAGAAGGAGGGTACTTTCAAAATAAAACGAAAGTTTGAAATAAAAATACATATATTACTTTTACATCAATATTAAATTACAGCCAACGTAACTATGTAGGTTACAATAATAAAAATATACCTATATAATTTCCATTGAAACAAATAAATAATAAAAACAAGGTATTTTTTTTCTTATTAGTAAAACCTAATTCTAAAAATTATCATTGACTAAAAGAAGTTTGCGATTGCGGGTCCAGGTAACATCTTTAAAACATTCCATCTACAAGCAAGGGAGAGCTTACTTATAGTAATATTACTATTATGGAATTTACTCATTAATTCTAATTAACTAGTAATGAGTAATAATGTCCGTGGAGTTCACGCGGAAATTACCTATCTAAAATTGCTGTTTAATTCTTTGCCGACTCAGGTTTAGTTTGAATATTTATATAAATAAACGTTAGGTTCTTCCTTCCTCCTATAACCAATTTTTTTTATAAATTTTAATGAAGATGGGTATTTAACACGTACGCTTCACGGACATTTGGATAACCTAAATAGAAAAGAGAATGGTATTACATTATTATTGAATAATAGAACATTTGCAGCTAATTTTTTGGCATCAAGCAAAGGATAAGATAAGAAATATTGAAAACTTAAGCTTTGGAATAGACACCAGTGAGATTTTGTTATAAAATTAATAATAATTGAAATAAAAAAAAAAATCATAGATTTCAATACCATAGAATCATTTAGTAAAAGATAAAGTAACTTCGAATTGATTAAGACACGCGATAGAAATGCAAAAAATAAAATAATCCTCAAAATAGGAAGGTACCCATTACCCACGTAATAATTTAATATAGTATTTCACATGATTAAAATGATTTCATTTAAATCTCACTGGGATAGTATGATTGGAATTACAACTAAAAATAAACATTATGTACAACATAATAGTTAATAAAATATTAAAAGAGACAGCCAACAACGGAAACATTTCAAGAGATACATTGTAAGAAACAGAAGTGCTGCTGCACAGTTGCGTAAAGGACTCTATCCACTGTCCTTCCTGTTGGACATCCACTCAAATTAAATTCTTTAAACAACGTTAGGGTAAGAACATGCCAAAGATGCCTCACTGCGATACCTCGCGGTCGCGGTTTAGCTCGCTACCTCGATGTCACCTCCATGTAAAACAAATGTATGCAAACAGACGAGCACGAACATGTCGAAGATACCTCGCTGTACCGCGATGTATCGCAGTGAGGTATCCTTCGATATGTTCACGCTTATCTGTTTGCATACATTTGTTTTACATGGAGGTGACATCGAGATAGCGAGCTAAACTGCGACCGCGAGGTATCGCAGTGAGGCATCTTTGGCATGTTTTTACCCTTAGGCGCGCTACACGATTTTTGGTGCGGAAAATCTTATGGGTTCGCATCACCGACGTGCTAATATTAACATTATTTTTGTAGCTATGAGTATGACGTGTTTTCACTTTTGTCGGCAGTCTTCATGACTGCTCATGTTTTTTTTTTTTTACCGTTTTGACTTTAACTTAACGTCCAACAAGATGAACTGTAGTTTCAGCCCATTAGTGTAAATGCCCTTTAAAATATTCCACACGGGAAATATAAACATTAGATACTAAATATAATCTAAATTTCTGCTCTATATAAAAGTTATGGGTCTAATGCACAGAAACAACGCAAACTAATTACAATTTAGATTCACATGATTGTAAAATAAACTAATTCACGACGTCACATGATTTGGAATATGGTCGGTACGTTTCACGTCCCACATGAGATGGCGCTAGTGTTGTCGGACATACGAGTAAACTCTAATGATAAAGAGATTATACTACTAATAGTCATACAATATATCTCTTTCCGTCCAACACTTTTTCGTTTACATCTATGCACTAATATTATATTTAAAAATATGTTACAATGATCCCACTTGTTATTTTTAAGTGTAAAATATTGGCTGACACTACAAATAATAAAAAAAACGCTTCGCAAGTTACATTTTTCGATTTTCATAATATAATATTTTTGTAAGAAAAATGTGTGCTCCGCTCCTGCGAAATCAGTCTTTGTAGACAAACGTTAAAAAAAATCGGAGACGTTACTATTAAAATTGACTGAAGTGTAAAAGACAGTACAGTAAGGTATAAGTGAAAAATCAATTCCTCAAATGCAGAATAGATACAGTCCGCGCCCAACTTTTTGAATGCTCTGATCATAGACGCATTTCGATTATAATTATATCGCATATATTTTCAGGTATCAGCGGAATAGAGACCCCGCGCGCGCATTTTACCAAGTGCAAGTTCGATTAATTTTATTAGTCGGTGGAATTCGCTGCGTAATTCAGAGCATTTAAAAATATTGGTGAGCACTACACCGACTTATTTTTCAATAAAACGTAGAATACAACTAAAAAGCGTAGGTATTAAAAATTAAAAAAAAGAATGCAATTATGGAGTAGGTACATACTGGAGATAAAAAAACCACCTGGGTATACTTGGGTATATGTGATGTAGGTAGGTAATTAAAAGTGGTAGGTCCAAAAGTAAGCAATTGTAGAATACTACCTATGCTTCACAAATCAAAAAGAAATAGTATATTTACGTATAAACATGGTCTAAATTGTCAAAGTCGATTGTCGAATTTGTATAATAACAATTTTAAAGGTACCTACTAATGGGATAGTCCATTTGTATGACTTGTATATATCTTGTGCTTTTTTTCTATTACTTTTATAATATTTAAACGTTACAAGACTGTACCTAAAATAAGTACCTACCTAAGCGAATTTGAAAATGTATTCGCAATACAAAAACATAAAACATGGCTCACTTGCATTGTTGTATTAAAATAATAATTTATCATAGACTCTACGTAGATAACAAATGTAACAGTAAACTAAAATTAATTTAAATCGTATAAATGCCTTTTCCGTTTCGCCAAACAAAACTTAATGTTAGACCGAGATAGTTCATCACTCACACAATGTAAGTCAGCATTTAGCACACGAACTCGCCTCTACTGTAGTGAGAATACAAGACTTAGTCATCAATCCCGAAGCAAAAATAAAAATATCGCTATTCACAATAATGCATTCATGTTTCACTTACGACTACTTATATTTTATAAAAAGGCATCCATTGTTAAAAGTTCATCATCACCATCAATCGTCACAAAATACGCAACTCAATATAATATTCAAGAAACATCACTACGATAAAATACGATACAAGCAACAGAACGACAGATCGGCGATTATCCAAAAAAGAAAATGGCCACACTCAACTACTGGAATCGGGCTTTGTACTAATATAGGGTTTGACGAGACACTACGATGTAAAGTATACATTTCTCATATCCGACACGTTCGGCGGATTCTCATCCACCGGGAAGTACTGCCGACGACAGACTATCTTCAAGCTTTGGTGTTGACTCCTAAGTAGATAAAAATACTTATAAAAATCTTGAGGTCCATCACGCCCGACATTATCGTGTAAAATCGACATCCTAACGTTCCGGTAGCTAGTTCATTTGTTGGGCACATGTATCTTTTTGGACCTGAAGTCGTAGATCTTCCGGCAGAAGAGGACCAGTTCGGGGGACACCGAGGGCGGCAGCTTGGTGTCGTTGGGCGCCAGCGCCGGCGTCACTTCGCTGGCGGGCAGCGGCGGCACTATGGAAGGCCCTATTGTGATCCCTTCTTCGGCTGCCTTTAGCCGTTTTTTATACCTGCCGAAAATAGAAAAAAGATATCGTTTTGTGCCATTTGTTTTAAATAATGTTTACGAAGATGAAAACTTGAGATCAATCTTGACGGCAATCTCTGTCTACAGGAACTTTTTGAAGTTTTTTATTGCCAAATTAAGGGATAACTGGAACCTTCTTATTCTTAGGGATAACAGAAAACTTGGTAGATAGCCTTTTCCGTTGCTAATTTCGGGATCTGATTCCGTATGTTTACCGCCGGCCCAATATACTCACCGGCAGTACTCGTTGAAGGTGAGCACGTAACACTTATCCTCGATGCAGGCGACGGAGTTGGCGTCACGGTGTCGCGAGGCGAACACCTCGTCCGGCGCGTCGGTCGCCTGGCGCCCTCGCTCCGTGTGCTCAGGCCGGTAGTACCACACCAAGGATACCATCATTTCACCTGAAATAAGTGGTAGGCTCTATAAGTCATCATTTCTGTTATCATTAGTGTTAGGCAACACGTACTGTTCGAACACTTTGGTCTTCAGGCACTGAGGGCTTTTTGAAGAGATATCTAGAAGATTCCTGGACGCTGGGCGCTAACTATGGGCCTGAAAATACTCAGGGTCACTCAGCAAATGATGGAGAGAACTAAGCTCGAATTATATCCGCGAGATCAAATCAGAAATGAGGTCTATAGAAGAATCAAAGTTACGAATCGCGAAGCTGAAGTCTACTTCAGCTTCCGACCGAGATCTGTGGAAGTCCATGCAAGTGACCTTTCTTCAACAGTTGACGTCTATCGGTTGATAAAGAAAATGGCAAAAGGTTTGGACAGGAAAAATTTTGTCAGACCTTTAATTCCAGGGAATTAGCAAGATTTCGGTAATCTTGCTAATTTCAGGACTAATTTCCGAACGAGAGAGAAGAAGAAAACAAGTTACCGTTATCGGGGTCCTCCCAGAGGCTGGCTATCCGCGCGACGTAGGGCTGCGCGTCGTTGGTGGGCTTGAGCGAGGCGCGCAGCAGCACGCAGTCGCCGCGCGCCACGCGGTCGCCGCTCGCGTGCGACATGCGCGCCCAGCAGCGCGCCGTGCGGTCTAGCCGCGAATCATTCTGAAAATTTACCAACATTTTTGACACTCGTTTTTGAACTCGTCTCATATAAATTAAAAAAGTTTCTTATTCAAATAAATTTTTACAAAGTGCTTTTGAATTGTCAAGTGAATCAGTAGTGAGTAGTAAGGAACGATACTCTTACGATAGTAAGGAATAGTTACTATGTTTAAAGTATATGATTATACTCAGTCATATTTATATTAGTGCTTGGTGAAAATACTATGGCGGTGATGAAAAAACTTACATTTTGGTACACTTTAGATATGTAGTGGTCGCCGTCCCAGTTCCATCCATTGCTCCATTTAGGCTGCACTCGCGGCTGCAAGTCGGGCGGTGTGAGTGGCGCGGCCACGCGTCGCATGCGTCGCCCACCGCTGCGTCTTCTTCGCGTTTTCTTCAAACTAGGAACGGGCGACGAACAAGCGTCTTCGACCACCAACGAAGCTTCGTCAGTCTTTATGACTGTCTTCTTTGAAACGAGCAGTTTCACCACCTTCTCTACATTTTTACTTTTACATTCTCCGTTTGTCTTCTCTCCTGCAAACTTACAACGTTTCGTTGGACCGATATCCTTTTCTTTATAACTTTCAACGACTTTTTGTTCTACTGGCGCCAGAAATTCCGTTGCTTTTGACGCCAGCTTTTTTGAAGTTAACAACTTAACTAAATTTTCGACATTCTTACTCTTATAATCCCCATTTGTTTTGTCTATATAAAGTTTGCTTCGTTTTGGAAAGGATTTATCTAAACCTGCTGCGTCTTCTAATTTTTCGCAGGTTTTTGTAGAATGTGTCACATTACTTTCATTAGGTATTACCGTTTGAGATTCTTCAACATTTCCGGTAGTAAACGACTTAGGAATCGGTTCTAATTGATTGGATACTATTTTCGTTTTTAAAGATTTGTTTGTTTTTACAGGTTTAAAAGCATCGGCACTATTTTCATTAACACTTTCACTTATGTCTTTTTGCTCACATTTTTCTTTAACGTCCATAATTTTTAGTTTCTCATCTTCAACAGGAATATTTAAACTATTTTTTTCAACATTTGTGTCTCCGTTCATAAGCGGCTTATGATGGAGGACCTCCTTGACATTTAAAGCTTCGGTGGGACTTGATAATACTGACTTGAGGTTATGCGTTATCTTGGAATCAACCTTTTCTATTTTGCATGCATTCTTATTAGCTAGTTTCTTTTCTATAAGTTGACTGACAGCTGCAATGGTCTTCGGTTGTACACCATTAACAGGAACATTACTTTCTACTATATTATTATTTATATTAAGAGTTTTCTTTGTACAATTTTCATTTGGAGGTAAGAAAAGTTCAGCTGGATTTAGTTTTGTATCTGATTTAAATCCCTTGGCATCTGGCCTATCAATACTGTTTTTCTTCAGAAGATTGTCAAGTAATAAAGCACTTTTAGTTTTGGGTTTTATACAGAGATCGTCGTCGGGCACTGCTGCTACATTTGTAAGTCGCGGATCATCAGTAATACTCTTATCAATGCTTATTTTTTTTGATTTTGGTTCAATATGAACTGTATCAGATTTTCTCTTATGAGCTTTTTTGAGTCCGGATAAAGTTTTTGGTGATCTTTTATGTGGTGACTTTTTCTTGGGCTCTTTTGTTATAGTCTCTATTCGTGGTACGTTTGTGTGATCACCGGAAACTTTTCGTCGCTTTTGAAGTTTGACGTGCTCTCCGATTCCGTTAGTTTTACAGGCATCCTCGAGTTGGACGTCTTTCATTTCTATTTCTAATTTTGGTTTGGAGTATCTTCGCTTGACTGCCTTCGCGGCGTCCGTGGACTCTAATGCATCAGTTGCGGCCGTCGTGCAGTTGTGTTCTCGAAGGGCTTGCGCGTCTGTTTTTCTGGACGTCGCATAAGTTGGGCCCTCGTTTTCTTTTTTAACATCAACGAGAGGCGTCGATCTTTCGTCGGACGAAGAGAGATCGATGGGAGCACAAACGGGTGGTGAGATGGCGAGAACGTCGTCGTCTGCGTCTTGGGTCACAACAGTCGCTTGTGGGGTAGAAATTAGTAGACCCGTGTCATCCCCTGCCAGCGATCGTCTCGCCATAGCTTTGCCGAGACGCGCGCGTCGCGGCGCAGACGGAGTTGGTTGTGGAGCACAGGCGCCTCGCGCAGGCGAGGGTGGTCCCAGAGCTTCGGTCGGTCCTGGGACATCAGCGGTGAGACGATGGTTCTCTCGCACGTCGTACATTTCACGTTTGGGAGATGCGCCGCCTATGGCGGGCAGCGGGCAGGGATGTGGCGCATCCGCTGCCATCGGTGGCTCTGGTGGCTCCGGCTCTAATGGAGGATCCTGTAATAGAGAAAAATAATAATTATATTGCCTGTATTAACGGTATCAGCTATAATATGAAAGAGCCAATTTGTCAAATATCTATAACAGCTGGGTCAGCCCAGCAGGTTTAGTGTGGAATGCTTCGAGCCTCACCTTGCCGCTGCCGTGGTTGTCGGCTGCGGAGTCAAGCGCGCACGCCCGCACCTTCGGTCGGAAGGCGGCCCCGGGCGGCGCGAGGGCCGTGGTAACGTCCGCTGGGCCGCCACCGGTCGGGGCTTTACCAGTAGCGGGCCCAATAAGGACGTTTTTTGGACACGCGTTTAGTGGGCACGGGCATCCTCGGTACTCTGAGGATGTAAAAGTCAAATTTGAAATAACCTATCTATAGATAGATTCATTATATTGTCAGTATTTTGGTCATTTCTAATTTGCAAGTGTTGGAATTGTTGTACGGATTTTTTTTTGCTTCTAGAGACTTGTATGACAGTAATTATTTGTAATCCAGAATCATACGGTGCCAATTGTACGGGGCAGATTGTGATGAGTTGAAATTATGGTTGTGATGTGATGAGACAGATATCTTATGCAATCTTGATTTTAATCGAGGGTTATCTATAGCCCAAATTAAATGTGTACCTAAGGACTGACTATGATTTGTGACTCGATCGTTTTAGAATTCAACAAGGGATTATTATGGCGGTTGTTGGAGTAGGTAGTACTACTTACCACACGCCTAACTAACGCCTTTCAGATTATTCTGATTATGTTTATGAGCACTATTTAAAAAGAGAGCAATTCCGTTTTGTTCCATATGGTAATATTAATCCAGAAAGTTTACTAACCTACATATGGTATCCTTTGTGGGGAATGTTGGTAGCATGGCGGTGTGCCGTAGTACTGAGGGGGGTACGGCTCACTCCCTACGCCCACCATCTGAAATAACATTAATAAAAAATTACGTCACAATTATTATAAGCTACTTATCCTGATTGCCCTTTACCGCCGAACAAAGCCAATCCAAGCAGCACGCGGCTTATACTGAGTCTAATTTGCGAAATTAACATAACGCATATCCAGCATTGAAAAAGGCGTTACTTTCACAAAGCCACAATCGTCAAAAGGTCTAACAGCTGGTTTCAAGTTTAGCCATAGGTATCTTACTCACGGAAACTTGCGTAATTGAAATCAGTAGGACCAAAATTATTTCAAATCGATAAAACAGATCGATTTTGATCCATTCTAGTCGTATATTTTTTGTTTGATAAGTATAAGGGGATGGACAGGACTGAGTTATATACGATTAAAAGAAATTAGAAAGAAGTTCAAAGAAGATGGAATAGAGAAGCTTTTCGGGTGATGATCGTCTAACTTAAATTTGAGGAAGGCACATGATGATGATGATGAATCTTACTGACGTCATGAAGCGACATCGCAACGCGCTAATCGGCTCGCTTGGCGATAAAATCAAGAGGTCCTCCACGATTATCATGGGACTTGAAAAGCATTTAGCTGCATGCCAACGTTGACAAATAAATCAATATCTAAAATACCAAAAGTCACGCGCTCGTGGGTTGTTGTATTTATGTTAGCTCTTAATTAAATTTGCTATCGGAATCAGACAAGGTGACCAGACTTTCTAAATTAGTTTAATCTCGGGTTAGGACTAGGTAGGTAGGCTCAATTTTTGGCGTTAACAGTGCGCGGAATGCCAGAAAAAAATCCCGCGATATATGAAATAAAACATACCCGAAACCTCGTGTGAAACGCGACAAACCTCGTGTGTAACCCGACACATGCTAGCGTGTAGGAGTGTAACAAGCGCCAAATACATCACGTATTCTAATAACTCGTAAGATATTCATTTTTTTAAAAAGGGCTGTATTGACTCTTATATTAAGGGATATGTATAGGAATTTTATATGAAAATTTTGGCTCTGTAATAGGCACCACACATTTGAAAATAAATGCAATTGGTTAAAAATTAGACCTAACTTCGCGATTTTATTTTGTCAAACACATTTCATTGTTTTATGTTTTTACTCAGTATCGTCTCTTGGAAACATGATGTAATTTTTGCTTGTTCTTTTCGGATGATTGATCTACTGCTGTAAAAATCAAATCATCATCTGAAGTTACCATTACGTAAAGTACCTACCTGTGCTTCGGGTTGCGGTGGCGGGATGTGGTAGGGTCCAGGCGGCCGGTAGTACCGCCCGTAGCACAACTCTGCTGGGTAATATGGTCCATACTGTTGTAGTACCTGAAATGATATTCTCTTCATAACATTTTGTAACGAGTAAAAAAGGTGAAGACGATAGTGTAAAGCGCTCTACTCACGACACTGCGGCAGCGCCGATTTAGGAGGCAGCTAGATTGGAGCGATCTAGGGTGGTCCCTACACATGGGTCTGCCGCTCAGTGCGTGCGCGGACATGTGAAGGAAAACTCGGAGCCAATCTAGGATCCGACCGTGACATGTTTAGGAGGCAATCTAGAATCCTCCCCACTTTTTCACCCTAAATCGGCCCTGCTACAGTGTCCTGAGTAGAATGTTTAACTTTTCAAGTTAGCGTTAAGTGTGCGTAGGTCATGGAGATGTCCAACTATGACATGTTCCCATATTGATTTAATGATACTTAGGTAATAATCAATTTAATCAATTATTTTCTCGGAGTGCGGCAATTTGCGCTAGCTTTCATGTTAAGGCAGTGCCCATATTACGGCTTCTTGTGAGCCATCCGTTAGCGTCCAATACTATTTAGGATACAGTATGTATTCATAGTACCCGTATAGTACAGTTTGCAGTTTAACGCTCACTGACTCGTTAAGTCAGAGCGGCAGATTTGCAGTGCAGTTACGGGCTTAAATTAATTCAGTCGCTGCGACACCATCCTAACTCGGCCTATGAACGACCGTTACTTCTAGTCAATGTTTTAATAGACTGCTTGATTCTAAATTTAAACAATATCACTTTTGTCACTATTTTCTGCATTTTACTGTATTTTTAAAAGTCTACATATAAATAAATTAAATTAAAGTGTATGTTTGTAATTTGCTTTTTACTAAATGCATATGTGAGTAAATATGGTAGGTACTTATAACAAAAAAAAATTTTAAAAATTTTGTGTCCGTCTGTTTCTTTGTACCGGCTAATCTCGGGAACGGCTGGACCGATTTTGATGGGTCTCTCACTGGTAGATAGCTGATGTCATCGGGAGTAACATAGGCTATGGCTATATTAACTGACTTTTGAAAAAGAAGGAGAAGGAGTTTGGCTTTTCTACCTATGTAAATCGTAATTTCTAAAACGATTTGAGTGAATCTTTTTTAATCGATACAAAAACTTTGCGAGATACTCCCATAAAAAACTTCGGGTTCCAAATTCTCAATCCTGATACTGCCCCTCTAAACTGTGGGGATTTAGGAACTGTCGATTATTTATTAATAGTTGTTGTAGGTACCAGGAAACATCATCGTTGAATGCCAGGACCTCAACTCCTCAATCCTGATGGTACTGGGGTTCTGCCCACTTAAACTGTGGGCAGAACCCCAGGAACAGTCGATTGTGAATTGAAGAAGCGGACGAAGTCGCGGGCGTCCGTTACTTTACAAAAACTTGAGAGGTGTCAAGGGATGGAACGAAGTTCAATGCGAAATAGAAATGAAAATATCTGGCTTGCTTTCTATAAGAGAGAGAGAGACAGACAGAGAAACATGCGACGCCGATAGCAAAAAGTGTCGTGACAACTTTTCGTAAGAATTTTTTCCGTCTAGCCCCCTTTCACAACGCGCGATAAGGAACTTCGTTCCAATATTTTCAACTGGCTAGTGATCGTTGACGTTTGACGTTGTGACTGAAATTAGGCCAGTAGAACATTATCAGTAGGTATACTTAGTACTTACAGGTGGATGTGGGGCATGGTAGTGTGGCGGGTGGTATCTGGCTAGCGCCCGTTCTGCCTCCGCGCTGCTCTCTTTTATAAGCGGCCCCGCGGGCTGGTAGTATCCTGCAACAAGAGAGAAAGTGGTTACAAATTGATAAGGAAATCTAAGTCAGCCAACAAGGTGTTTGGAATTAATAAAAGCGTTAAGGTTTAATCACTCCAATCAGATATTTAATAAATTTTATTACTACAGAGCACAAAAATACAAGGATCGTTCATGTTGGTTCCATAAGCCTAAAAGGAGTGGTGATAGCGTTGCCACTTTGTAGACAATATTTTTATAAACACAAGGCTTGCAGTTGTAAAAAGACCTTTAAAGATAGTAGGTACGGTATACAAGATGATGGCCGCGACTTCGCCCGCGTGAATTAAGGTTTTTTCAATTCCCGCGCGGACTCTTTGATTTTCGGGTACAATATAGGTGTGAGCTATTTCCATTCTAAATTTCAGCCTAATCGGGTCATTTGTTGTGGCGTGAGGGAGTAACAAACACACACACATGTGTAGATACACACACACATCTGTGTGTATGTGTGTATCTACACATACAAACTTTCGCCTTTATTGGTGTGACGTGATTGAAGGTTTTAAATGTTAGTTGCAAAGATAAGACGAATGATGTAAACAAATGTTAATTCTAAAACAATAATTGTTTTTCGCAAACATCAATCAATTAACGTTAAGGCCGCCATTCAATTTCAATATGTTATTATCTTCCACCTTTATCTATTCATGATCTATTCAATAGGGCAATTTATAGCCGTGCCCCGCGTATCTAGCGTTAATTCATGCTAATTGACCGCCGTATGCTGACAGTAACTCGTTATGTGAAATATAATGTCCAGCCATAATCATTATAAGACGATAAACACATATTATGCATTTGCGAGGATTAATAAGAGACGTTCTCCCTAGTCAACCCCAGCACTGGTAGCATGGGCAGGAGATAAAAGTTTTATCCCCCGATTTTATCCACTGACAGGGGATAAAATTATCTTTTTCCTATGCTAAAGCATGGCGACAGAGGAGAAGGCGATGTATATTTCTATAAGTATATCCACTGAGTGTTATTTCCACCGATGTGCCCATGCTCAACGGGTGGATAAAGCTACGCGAGGGGATAAACGTTTTATCCTTTTCTCGGGGATAAAATTTCTCCCGCCCATGCTACCAGGGCTGGTAAGGAAGTCGGATTGAAATTTTTTAGACTGCTCCAGATGTAGATAATATCCCGTCCGACAAAGAGAGCGCTACTAAATCATAACGACACAAGCGAGTGGCTCCATACACTCTCCATAGAAAATTTCGTTTAAGAAAGAGACGGATACAGTCGCAGTATAACAGCTTAAGCATTTTACTCACGACACGGCGGCAGGGCCGATTTAGGGTGAAGAATTGGGGAGGATCCTAGATTGCCTCCGAGTTTTCCTTCACTCGTCCGCGCACGAACTGAGCGGCAGACCAATGTGTAGGGACCACCCTAGATCGCTCCAATCTATCTGCCTCCTAAATCGGTCCTACCGCAGTGTCGTGAGTAGAATGCTTTATCGATCGTTTTTAATAGATTGTATTAATTCCGCAACATTTCCGCAACAATTCAAGGAACTCTTTAATTTTTTTAAATAATTCCAAATGCAAATTAATCCCGATATAAAACTTGTCTTTAAATATCCTTGACGTACTGTCTTGAGTTATTAAACATTTCCTTTGATTTATGGGACATACTTGACTTCGGTTTTCCTTGTCAGTGGTTCATACAAAAGCTATTCAAATAACGCTGCTTTGATAGTCTCATCGGGCAAACAAAATAAGGAAAAGCGAAGAAAATATTTATAATCGCACTAAAAGATGCCCCAGATTATCCCGGTTATTTAAATTCGTATCATATTCCTTATAAACTCAAATTCTTTTAGCCTGCATCTTCATTTAACGTCGTCCAGGGTGAACAGTAAATTGTAATATTCGAGGCAGCGAGGATAAGCCCGTGCCTTGTTCTCAGTAGTTTTAGTTTTTTTATTCGTATTTTTTTAGGTAAGTATGTATTTTAAGTTTTTCTGTCCTTATTTTTATTTTATAGGCCTTAGTTGCCTGAAATAAATAATATTAACGCAGTTAAGCTCTATAAAACATTATTTATTATTGTCCGTAGTGTTCCTGGAAACTTAGAAAACCTGCTAGTCAAAGGGAAGGTGGAAGAGAAGAGGCCAAGAGGACGTAGCCCTATGATTTGGTCCGATCAGGTCAGCACTGCTCTCGGTATAATATCTCTCCATGCTACTTTATGTCATTTCGAGGATAGATCTTGGAAAAACATCGTACGTGAGTAAGTGATCCGTGCTTAAGGATTGCGACCCTCAATAATGAGGATGAAGATGCAGAAAGAGAGACACATTAAAAAAATGAATGTTGAATCAATAGGAATGTTTACAAAAACTTGCAAGAAAATAATATGAAGGACAGTCGGGCGGATGTGGTTGCCACGTCCGCTAGATACGGCGCGCGACCGCCGCTGTTCAAACAACAATACCACATGTTTCACCTCAAACAATAGCAACAGTGTTGTATGTAGCATTTGTGTTGATAATGTTGATATAACCTTTCTCGGCGGACATATTTTTATGTACGAATTGTTTTAATCACAAAAATATATCGTGATAGAACGGTTATCATTGTTACTATACTTACTAAGAATTCGTTGAACAAATCCAACGTCACAGTCCTAGTTGTCTGAAAATATTGTTATTGTTTTACGTAAACATTCCCTTGTGAAAGAAAATTCCGCCTTCTTTGAAATTAACTTCCAAGATTTCTAAGTGTAACATATAGTATTTTTACGGGTTTTTATTTTTCATCATCATTTTCATTATTTAGACATATCTTTTATCTTTAGGTAGCGCCAACGTTATTTACCCTCGGCTTTTCGCATCCAACCCATGCCTGCCACTTCCGATATGTTATAGCCATTGACATAATAATACTATGCATAATTATGTCAATGGTTATAGCTATTATTTTTAATTTATTTGGAAATTGCTGCACCATGAGTATATTCCAAATTTTTGGCACTTTTCCGTTCTGTCTTGATATATTTCTGTGGTCATACCTAATTGACTTCGTTTTAAAACAAACGGAACTAAAAACCAATTATGACGATACCAATAACTCCATCTATAAATGAGACATAAACATACGGGTGACAGAATTATCTAGATTTTATATCGATTCGTATATTATTATGTTAATATATTTTTTTGTGAGCATCTTGGTATTTAAGAACTAAAATTTTATAAGATTTCTCACGGGTATAAAATTAAATCAGGATTTACGTTTAGCATTGATACAACTATAATTATGCCAGTATTTGAATGTTATACCTACTACCTATCTATTAAGTTATAATATTTTAAGAGAATTATTTATTTCATTAATTAATTAAGGCACAGTGTGCAAACCTCTGAAGCATTATGATCAAATATCTATGGTCTTTTCAACGTCTACCAATACGTCATAACAATTTATTTTGTAATTATGGAGTAACATCGCCAAAAAAAAAAAATAAAAAAAAAAAAACATACGCGTCGAATTGAGAACCTCCTCTTTTTTTTGAAGTCGGTTAAAAATTACATTATATTGTGCGAAACATAATATATATTTAATAAAAACATTTTTATTCGACCACCTGGGATCAAAGTGTTAGTAATACAAAAACCTAAACCTACTTGTTAGTTAAACTAAAACACAAAAATTACTGGGACCAAAGTGTCAGTACAAGAACCACACAACCAAACGTGACACGAAACCTGTCAGCAAATGCCCTCAGGACGCTACTGGCCCAGATGCATAAAAGCATGTGTGTCTAAGAATAAATAAATTACAAGTAGATAGAGAGATAAATAGTCCACGCACAGACGACTGTAGGGCGTCGTGTAGTTTTGTTTATGTTTAGAAAGCTCAAGAAAAAGGCCACTCTCGTTAACTTTGTAAGAGTGCAAAACATTTGCACTGCAAAGCTCCGCCCATGGGTGTGTATGTACACGTGTGTTACGAGGCCACGTGCTCGTATAAAAATAAACACTCGACAAATACATGTCAACAGGTTACATTCGTATTACGAGCATGTTATCGTCTGCTAGTTGATATATCTGCGACTTCTTACGCGTGGATATTAATTCCTTCATTTCAACTCCATGAGTAGGGCTATAAAGCCCTACTCATTGGGATGAGGATGAAGATTGGCTTATGCCAATGTCAGCCACGCTGGCCATATGCGAATTGGCAGAAGTCACTTTTGAGAACATTATGGTAAACTCTCAGGCATACAGGTTTCCTTCAAATCTTGGCTTGGACTACCGGACTCTCGAAAAAGAGGGAGAAGTCTACGTCAACTTTAAATAAATCTTGCTAAATAATATGTCGATACATTTTTTTTATCTATCGACATTTTGTCAGAGCAAATAGGAACCGATTTCGACAAAACTTTCACAGGCAGCTTTCTATCGCAGCCAATATTGCAGCAAATCCAATCCCCACAATGATTTTATAAACCTAAATCAGTAGGTACCTACCTACTCAGGTATCAGTAGGTAGGTAGGTAGGTATATTCGTATTGAGCTACTTCGAGTTCAAATTAGGACCAAACCCATAATAAGAGCGTGGGCTTCTATAGTTCACGAATCATTTTTAGCTTTTCCTTATAAGTTGGTAATCGTTTATTAATGTTCTCCGAGGCGTAGAGCTTTCATTGAAAGAGTTTAAAGCGTGACCTGCAAAGTTGTTCCACTTTCTGGTGAACGTCAAAAGACGTCTTTGAATATCCTTGATGAAGAATTTCAAGTGGCATTCTACTTGGCGTATATAGCGTACAAAGCGTTTTGGGAAATATGTTGGTAGGTAGGTATTACTTTTTAATGATAAGAATAATATACCTTGCCTATGTTATATTGCCAGAAAGTTTCTCTATTGAGTTTTCCAATTCCACATTAAATACACTCTAAATCTTTGATTAGAGTAATCTACGTTGCCTATCTTATTGCCAGAAAGATTCTCTATTAAGTTTTCTAATTCCACATTAAATAAAGCATGCGTGGAACGCAAACATTTTTAATGCCAAAAATTACAAAAACTCTAATGACCCGACAACCGTATCGAATGCGACACATATAAATGTGTATAACGGCCTACACAATGGCTTGCGGTGTAGATAAAGCTTTTTTTGAAGAATATAATAGTCATGGTGATGATGATTATTATATGCGAAAGTGTGTTCGTTTATTTTGTACAAACAAAGGGTTATTGTGGGATTTTTTAAAATTCCACGTCGGAGCCAAAAGCCAAATTCCCCTGTTCGTATTAGGAGTGGGCACTACAATATTGTAAAGATTGGGATTCTAGACTATGACCTTTTGCAATACAATTCATAACCACTGACCCGTTGAAGCTTAGGTAAGTACCTAAATGTAACATCAACAAAAAACAGCTCTGAAGAATGGATCAAGCATGCGTTTAGGCGTCCGTAATTTTCTAAAGAAAGTTACTAGTAAGTAAAACGAAATAAAAATGTTGTCTTAATATTGTAATAATTTTTTCATATTATTGAATAAAGATGTTCCCATCTGGGAACTTGTTGCCGTAGAACGATTGTTTCACTCTAATAACGGTTCGTTCCTCGTACTTTGAGGTATATACATTTTGCGGTCGGCAACACTTCCGATTGCCCATATTATTTGATCAAAGTTTCCCCGCTTTTATTGCCCATATTATTTGTAACGTGGTTTTGTGAATTCAGTTCGACGTTCGTATTTATTAGGTAAATTGTTTCACCCATCTATTTCACCATTGCCGAATAGTGTTAGCCAAAGAAAAATTTCAAATAGGATCAGTGTTTATTCTAGAATTCTAATTTAGACCTAGAATTTGTTTTAGTATCTATGTACTTACTTTGTTTTAGTTAAATCGGAGAGAGTACTGGCAATTATCTTACGAATATATACTCAATTTAGTTGCCAGGGCCTTAATTTACCTTTAAGTTGTTCCTGTACATTCTTTTGTGGAATTTAAATCATTTTCATTATTATATTAAGGACCGATTTCGCCAACGTAAAATAAGTCTTATCCGAGCGTAAAGATATTTTGGCAGATTTTCGATACAAAAACTGTCAGAACTCCTAATTTATCCCTTGCCGTTAAATCTTCAAGTTAATGAAATCTGTAAGTATGTAGTTTTTAGGTTTTCGAAACAGCAAAACGTGTCTAATTACATCGTCAACATAGCATAGCATAGCAATCAGCATTTCCTATCTTTCTAGTTGATTCACGTCAAAAACTTACACATGTAGTTTATAAAACTTTATACTTAGTCCAAAAACAAATTTTCGACTTCTTTACGTAGAAAAAGTTTTGAATTTCCGGCGAAAAAATTTACGCTGCATTAAGCGCTCAACATACGACAAAAAATTTTTATTAGTCACTACTCGGTTTTGTAGAAATATTTGCACAGGTATATTAATATGAGAGTACAATTTTCAGCAATATTATTCCTAACGATGTACAAATAAATAAAATTAAAATGTTTGTCCGTAGTTTCGATAACTGCCTATTTGAGCTTGTATTTTGAACGTTAGTATTTATCTCACCACGCGTTTTTAAATTGTATTAATTTTTGATCGGAATGCCTGAACGGATTTTGATATGACTTTTGCTGGCACCGATTTAAATAAAGTAAATCGATTTTTGCGGGCAAGTAGTGGATTATACAAGATGTGATATGGTCTACTTTTCATTCTGGAAATATTCTTCTCGGATTCTTGAGTAAAATTATTGAAAATCGTTGAATAAATAAGTTCGTATTATAATTTCACTGCCTAACCGCGAAACCGATCTTGACAGGCATGGAGATAGCTTGCATCTCGAAAATGGCCACATTAGTCCCTATTTTTTTCCACAGGATTCTTAAAAAACTTTATATTGTAATATTATTATAAAGGCGAAAGTGTGTGTGTGTGTGTATGTTTGTTACTGTTTCACGCAAAAACTACTGGACGGATTTGGCTTGAAAATTAGAAAATTAAACAGTTTCCACGCGAATCAAAAACCTCAATCCACGCGGACGAAGTTGCAGGCATTATCTAGTCTAAAATAAAAAGCACTACAATACACGGTTCTCATTTAGTGTGCAGTGGCGTTAGCGTACCGTTACCGCTGGCACACGCGCCGGCGAACAAACGAGGCGCTTCAACTGTGCCGCAGTAGCAGCGAGCTGGGCTTCGTACATGGAAATATTACCCACCTCCTCCGACTCCGTGCTATCCGCATTATGCTACTTGTGTTATATAACACAGTACAAACATGCTTTAAGCTTTCAGTCCACTAAATAGGGCAAAGATATGACAGGCTAGCTGATAAGACTTCTGCTTCCTTTTCGGAGAATTGAAGTTTTCGGAGCATTCTTGCATTAGCGGTGAAGAAAAATGAAATGCAATCTGTATGCCTGAGAGTTCTTTTTTTTATTCGATGACAAGATAGCCCTTGACTGCGATCTCAGCTGATGGTAAGTGACGATGCAGTCTAAGATGGTAGAGGGCTAATTTGGAAGGGGTATGGCAGTGAAAATTCAACCCATACCCCTAATAAGTTTCTACACGCCATCGTGCCGGAACGCGGCCTAACCCTCCCACCAGACCAGGCCAGAGACAATTCAGTAATTATAAATTCCCAAATTGTCTCCGCCGGAAATGAAAAAACTCAATATTTTAAAGGCTGTTTTTTGAAATAAAATCTATACTAATATTAGTATAATATAAAGCTGAAGAGTTTGTTTGTTTGAACGCGCTAATCTCAGGAACTACAGGTTCGAATTGAAAAATTCTTTTTGTGTTGGATAGTCCATTTATCGAGGAAGGCTTTAGGCTATATAACATCACGCTGCGACCAATAGGAGCGAAGCATCAGTGAAAAACGGGGAAAATTATTCATATTTAAAATATATTATTTTAAAAAACTTCTTAATCGCGATCATAATAACAGAAATTGACGCGGACGAAGTCGCGAGTAACAGCTAGTCCTAAATAAAGACATAAGGCTTGCTACCGCGACCACTGCTATAAAAAACATTAAAACTCGGAACTAAGTTGAAAATTAAATAATAAGCACTCGTTGTAAAACTCACATTCGCATTTTTGCAAAAGCTAATCCAATAAGAGCAATATTAGGCTTTATTGTTTTACCATTAGTGGTATCCGAAAAGGCATTGCACAATTTGCTAAAGATAACTCCTCCGTCGCGTAAGGGACGGCTAATTGGTGCGTGTTGGCTGGAAAGCGGCCGATAAAGGGCACAGGGACCCGAGTGTTTTACGTTTATTGTCATTCTTTTTGGTACAGAGCCGTAGTGAAGAGTTTGTGACTTGTTAGCATTAACTTATAAGTATTTTTTAAGCTATTGCATAGCTTCTATCGCGGGCCTTGAGCCTGGAGACCGAATCCAGAAATTCCGTAACGAAAATAACCTGACACGGGACTCCTCTCACCGCTAGATGGTGTTGATAAAAAATGCTATGCAATAGCTTTACCGCGGCAGTCCCCGAGTGCCACACGTCTTTTTTTTATTCGATGATAATATAGCCCTTGACTGCGATCTCACCTGATGGTAAGTGACGATGCAATCTAAGGTGGTAATGGGCTAACTTAGAAGGAATAGTGTACATTCAACCCATACCCCTAGTCGGTTTCTACACGTGCCGGAACGCTAAATCGCTTGGCGACACTTTTTGACGGTAGGGTGGTAACTAGCCACGGCCAAAGCCTCCTACCAGGCAAAATTTAGCCTTGCAGTGGAGGTGAAAAATAATACTAACTTATTCCCCTGCTGTAGTCTTTATTTTGCGTGTCCACATGTGTGTGATACAGTGGCGGATAAACTCCCCTCGTAATATAAAAATTTTCTCTATTTAACAATATTGCGGCGGTCCAATTCGCTGTGTCAGCGAGTGGAGTCATGTTGCGCTATGCATGTGTCCCTACATTTCTATTATAGAATTACATTTCTATACTGTTGCACCTCATAAATTTTTACTTTTTTCCCCAAATAAACCTCAAATGTGTCTACTCTACAGAGTATGAAAATAATTTTCCTTTGTACACGTTTGTTGAAATTGGGGCAGTGTGGTGCGTCGTTTTGTTTTTAAACTAGTTTTAAATTCACTGGAACAAATTACCTACTACAAAACCTATAGGTGTATATTTTTAATTTCCTGTAAAGTTGCGACTCGTGCAAAATAATTTTAACATTTTACTAACGATATATTAACAGGCAAAGTGTTTAAAGCAGACAGTTAAAATATAGATAGATACTACCCCGTAGATATTATTATATCTAATTACATCGAGTTTTGGAAAGAGATTATCGGCTTGTGGATCTTACAAAACGACAAAAGAGCTGGTCGATAGCGGAAAAATTGCATCAATCATGGCTACATTCTAAGCTGTGGTGATTGGCTAATTTATGGAATTCTTGAAGCACTTTTTTTTTAATATACAGACTAGCGCTTGGCTGCGATAACACCTGACGGTAAGTGAAGATGCAGATGGAAGGCAAGAAAATGCCTATTCACTCTTGATTTGAAAGTACCCAAATTAAATCAATACTTTATGCCAACAGCGTCCTACCTACCTACTCGCCAATCAGAGGCAATCACTGTAGCAATTCAGCCGATATGAGAAACAGAGACGATGCTCTACGAAACCGAGGCAAGCTGACGGTCTGGTTCTGGAGCTCATCTATTTAAAGCACCAATCCGCTCGATGACAAAATGCACAACAGTTTCATGTTTGTCCACGGGTCAAGATGAGACAATCACCGCTCTAGAAGACGACACCTCTCTGCCTTGCAATATGAAAAATACAACTTCGCTAAATGAAAAATGTTTCGTATCGTAAATTTTACCCGTATAAAACATAAAAATACTATTCAGTACGATTGGAACGTCAACAAAATAAATTATTTTATTAATTGTGTGAGATGCGTGACCAGCCAACATTCACGACATTGAACTTTGCAACTAGCCGTTTTTACAATAACACGAACTGATGTTAAATTTAACCTTCTTTTTTTATCTACCAATAGACGAATTAGCGAGAATTTAGACGAAGAATAGGCAATCAAAACTTAGCCAAAGTCGTGGACTAACCTTTCTCATTAGAGAGGAAACCTGTGCCCAGTAGTTGGCTGACGATGGATTGCGATGAATGAATGCAAAAGACTTCCTCTTGTATGGACGTCTACAATCTACATGCCTCGGTCTTTCGCCACCTATATCAAGCTACTCCCTGCGACTCATGTCGTCGGTCCATTTCAACTGAATAGTTCGTGTATGATTTTTAAGCTATTGCATAGCTTCTATCGCGGGCCTTGAGCGTGGAGACCGAATCCAGAAATTCCGTAACGAAAATAACCTGACACGGGACTCCTCTCACCGCTAGATGGCGTTGATAAAAAATGCTATGCAATAGCTTTACCGCGGCAGTCCCCGAGTGCCACACGTCTTTTTTTTATATAAAACCGATTTTAGAATAGAAATAAAAACGGGAGGTCTAATTCAGCGCAAACTGCTAGTTATTTAAAGGTTTATTCTGTTGACTGTTACTTGTTACTATCCGTCCCGTCCCATGACGTGCTTAAAGTAATTTATGTTTATTGTTTGTTAGCTCCCTCTATTACATGCTCTGAATGTTCTTTAGATGTATTCATTTGACGGTTTCGGAAATACAAAACAATGAAGGTGTCCTAATTTGGTAGAGCAGTAGAACCGTTAGTATTCTTCGCCAGTAGTATTAGAGGCAGTGATTTTTTTAACTGTAGCACACATTGGAAATGCTCTTTGAATCCTAGTTTGAAATTTGGATGTATAGATGTATGGGTGGATGGATGTTTGTTACTCAATCACGCCGCAACGACTGAACCGATTTGGCTGAAATTTGGCACAGAGATTGGCTATATGTATATTGTGTGGAATAACAAATAGGCTACTTTCCGGAAAACTCCGGGAACTCTTGCCGGTTTCCGGGATAAAATGTAGCATATGTGGTATTCCTTGGTATGAACCATTTCTATTTCAAACAACCATATCGGTTCATTCGTTGTGTCGTGAAGGAGTAACAAACATCCACCCATACATCCGTCCTTACAAACTTTCGCATGTTCTCCTTACCCCTCCAAATAAGTGAAGTGTTAAGTTAACCTTTTAAGTTTTCAGTCCGTACCTGTAATCGTTGGGCTATTGAAGCTTAATATTAGTAGGATAGGATTTATAGCCTAAATTCATATTGAACATCTGCTTAATACATATATATGTACATATTAGTAGAATTAATCTTCCCGGCACACTGTCAAAACCTATTACCGTATCATTAAGATTCACTACACACTTAATTATGTCAATGTGTACAAATTAATGGGCAGCAACAATACTCGTTCACTTGACGGTCATTGGCAATAACTTAGCTTTTTCCAAGTCACAAATATAAAAGCAGATAAAAACGGACTACATTTTCACTTGTAAATTGCTGCTGGAGTCTAGTCAGTGTAGAAAAAGTGCAAAAAAACCGCATTTGAGTTGCAAAACACGGCCTAAGAGAAGCGGGTGGCTCGCCTTGAGCTTGCCTGCAGCTGCTGCTATGCCCTAAGGGGGGCTCTTGTAACCGCTTTTTGCGTTCATTTATTTATTTACCGGTTTACTGTGTATAGTTACAGGATCGGTCTCGATGTTTTATTGTATACCAGTGCAGTGGGTCACTTGTAGACGCAGAATATTTATATCTTAAAGGCTTTTTACTCACAGCGCTTTGTGCGAATTATGTTCTTATTAAAAAAATTCGACGTCTCTCTACCCTTTGGCTTTTGTATTTATCATTTCATCAATAAATTATTATTTAATATTACTCTGAAATTAAAACTATGTTTTCATAACTTGGCCTCTGCAGTTTTTCTTAAATAAAAAATCTTATAAGACGCCTTCAGTCGTACTCTCTATTTCACTGACTGTGGAAAATAAATAAATAATTAAGAGTTGCTAAATAAGAACTGTCAAACTCGCATTTCGTTATACGAAATACAGCTTTGAAAGTTCTTAGCATCTTTGGATAGCCAGAGATAGAGAATATCCCCACTGGTTATACATAATATCTAGTCTATAGTCTAGTCTATAGTCTAGATCTATAGTCTCTACGAATATACATATACCTACATATCTTTTCGCCCTAGGAATAAGTATTGTAAAATATATCCATTGATATTAAGATAGTAGGTAGACTTTACGCTTTGTTAAACATACTGAAAGATTTAATTGAACCTTTGATCACTAATTATTAATCATTCGAAAAATAATTAACATCTATCTGATCCGAAGATAAGTCGCGGGACCAAACCTTAAAAGGCTGACGGACATATTTATATTTTAAAGGTCTTTATAGGTAATTGAAATTAATTTGCTCATTCAAATTTAATTGAATTAAGTCATTAATTAATTAAGTTTGGCGCCTTGTTTACTTCGTTTAATATTTTAACGGTGGAATCGAGTTGAAAATGCCACTTGAGTCAAGTCGTAAAAAGTAAAGCAACGTTTATTCTTTGATCGCACGCGATCACGGTGTTATTAACTTCGTAGGTGGTACACTTTGTGGTTAAGATTGTATGAATTTATTTAAGTTAAACACGTGTTACTTATGCATAACGAAGTAATAAATTAATTATTTATTGTAAGCACACTACCTACGGTTTAAACAAAAACCGGCTAAAATTAGGAAAAAGGCAATGTTGACGCAAATGTATAAAACTACTAGATGATGCCCGAGACTTCGTCAGCGTGGATTAGTTTTTTGATCCCGCGGGAACTCTTTAATTTTCCGGGATAAAAAGTAGCCTATGTGCTATTCCAGACTCTAATCTATCTCTGTGCCAAATTTTAGCCACATCGGTTCAGTCGTTACGACGCGCGACGTGATTGAGTAACAAATATCCATACATCCAAACTTTCGCATTTTTAATATTAATAGGATTAATACATAAATTACGTAGAAGCTTGTAATAGTCTCTTTATTTTTGCCGCAACACTAAAATAAAATAAATATTACTGAAATAAAATAAATATTACTGAAATAAAATAAATAGTAAATAGAATAGAATAATTCAAATAAACTTTTACAAAGTGCTTTCGAAGCTTTCTAGATTTATTATTTGAGAGCCTTTTTAGAAAATTTCGTAGTCAAAGTACAATAGACTTAAAAATTCATATATAAATAGTTCATTAAATGTAATAATCTCAAATAGCATAATACATAATACTAGATAAAATTTATTTACAAAAAATCTGAATTCTCCGTTTGTAGGATGTGAAATTTAGTTCAGTCCTAAAATAAAATGAAGCAAAAAGAGGCACTTGAAATAAGTGCGTAAATGTTTAGGCTGTAAGATAGCCGCCGTTCAGTCTAGACTGTTCGTCTAACGACTGCAAGCTTATCTAGGGTTATCTTGTTAGTAACTCTTTTACGTTGCTAGCAAGAAAGAGTTCAGGCTTGCGCATAACTGCGAATTATGTCAAATTTTTGTGTGGTGGGATGCTTTGGCCGTGGCTAGTTACTACCTTACCGTCAAAGATGGGCCCCTAGCGTTCCGGCACTAAGGCGTTTAGAAACCGATTAGGAGTTTGGGTTTAATTTACACCGAGCCTTATACCATCTTAGACTGCATCGTCATTTGCCGGAGTGAGTTCGCAGTTAATGTTGTCATTGAATACAAAAAAAAAATTAAACAGTTTCTCCTACTATAACTTACGAGTAGGTTACATACATGTTTCTTTTAAGTTTCAATGAACTGAAACATTTCAATATAGTGTCCTTACAGAATACGATCCGATATCATTTTTTGATGACAAGATGGACAGCCACAAACCACGAATTTCATCTAATATTAAGTAGCAATACAGTCTATCTAAGATTTTATTATATTTATATTTTAGTTTTGGATTAACTTGGAAGATTTATGGCAGTTTACATTCCACCCATACCCCTTAAAGGTTTCTAAAAGCCATCGTATCTTCTTAATTTTAAAGGTTTGATTAGTATTTTTAGCTTGGCACTTTAAAAATATAACAGTTACAGTGAAGTGGTAAACGCGAAGACCGGTTACAGCTAACCGGTCAATTAGCACGAAGTATGCAATTAGGCCCGCCGCTAACTGCAAGGAAATCTGTAGCGGCTAGATAATAAATTAAACATAAAAGTAAGTGAGGCAAGCTTTTAATATTAATTTGTTCTTTAAATAACAAAAAAAGAGTCCAAAATCTCTATCATCAAGCTCCCGTAATTATCATGTCTTGAAAAAAAATCTATAAACCAAAAATGTGAACCATGAACTTGGAAGTGGTTGAAAAATCAGTTGCCGGGCAGGTAGAGTAGGTATAGTATGAAAAGAGTAATTTTATAATAGAAGCTTTTTATATTATATTTCTTTTTTATTTTCATTATTTTTTATATTTATCATAAGCTACATTTTGTCAAAAAATTAAAAAACTAAGATTTATTTTGGTTTCTATCGGTGTTTTGATAAATGACAGGATTAAATAAAACTTTTATCGATGCGCACGAAGTCGCGGGCAAAATTTTATCCTTATATATAATTTTATATAATTTTAATATATTATATTTTTTATTAATTTAATTATAATATTCATTAGGTACTTAGTGAGATATCAAGTGGGTCTAAGCGTTATTTATTAACACAAACTGCAGTTAATAATGCTATTTCATTGTTTAGAAAGTTTCAGCAACTAGATCTGCCTAGAAACGAGCAGCAGGCGGTCGTGTTTTGATATAATAAATAGCACCAAAAACAGACTCTAGACACTTAGTTTACCTAACTTACAAGCTATTTCTGTACCAAACATGAAGTTTAAAGCGCGGAAATATTCCCTGTAACAGTTTTTATTTTTTTTGCGTACCTAGTGATCTTAATTTTAGATAGATGGATAAGCAACTATATCGAACTATACCGCTAGTTCGATGGATATGTAAAGAATTTTTAAGCTATTGCATAGCTTCTATCGCGGGCCAGCGTGGAAACCGAATCCAGAAATTCCGTAACGAAAATAACCTGACACGGGACTCCTCTCACCGCTAGATGGCGTTGATAAAAAATGCTATGCAATAGCTTTACCGCGGCAATCCCCGAGTGCCACACGTCTTTTTTTTATTATTTCATATAAAAGCCGATTATTCCTTAAAGGTAATTTGCCTAAGAAATTTTAGTTCAGTTCACTTCAGCCGTTGCGCAATTAATCTCGGAAACAAAAAATTTAAAACATGTTGTTTCTGGGGCTATCAGCTTAACGAATTGATAACCTCCTCCTTTTTGGAAGTCGGTTAATAAAAGGCAGTTACTTGCAAATCAGAGATTTATCAATTGATTTATTTGTGTAGATACGAATAAATGCCCTATCTAAACCTGGTAGGTTTTAGGTAGATACTACCATAACTTACACTGCGCAACCATCTTTGACGTTGACGTAATCATCATCGTAACAATCCCAGGTTAACCTGCTCTCTTCCTAGACTTCATTTTCACATCCCAGGAGATCGCAGAAAAAGGGCCAATTTGTCATCGAATTAAAAAATAATTAAATAAAATAGGGTTGAGAAACAGTTACATTACCTCTCACCGCAATTAGACAATAGGCAACTTCCAATAAAACGGTAGCAGCGATGCAACCGATGTTTTCGAGACAACAAGCGGAGCTCGGTCTTTTTCGAAACGCAAATTCGTAACGGTAGACCGTGTGGTAACTTAATGTGCGGACCACCGCGGCAGATAATACTGTGACCAATCGACAATCGTAAAAATCCATTGTACCTACAAATACTCTCTCTTATTACCTAACATTCGTATTGCTTAGTGGTTAAGATATCGGCCTCCGTCTTTTCCTGACTGCGTAGACTTATGGTGAGATCTATATGTAGAGCGTACTGTTAATTAGCTCAGACTCAAGATAGAGTTAAAACGAGACACAAAATATGCTCTGACATAAATCTGTCACGAATTTTAAGTCTATCGCTGAGTGAGAGAGTGGTCTATAGATTTCAGCTTTAGATTTTTCGGAGCTATGTGTGTTTTAAGCAATCAAATATATTTTTTTTGTTAATATGTATGTCATAATGTTTTGGACTTATGAAAAAAAGGTTCCATTTATTTATTCTCTAAGTATAGTCTTTGATTTAAGATCTAAGTATAATAAATCATAGAAGGTGGTACTAATGAAGTTTCTTATCTATGTTATAATACAAATAATAAAATTGCTTCTAAGGAGAATATTGCTGAAATTGTCTTAGACGTAAGACGATCAATGATGTAATTTATTTCTTGAGCTTACAAAGTCAAGATACATACTCTAGCCTCCGAAGTCAGAAGATTTACGTAACATTTACAGATTGCTTCCGTAATCGCAATTATTATGACTGGCTCAAATAGGTATTATCGATTGCTTCATTCATTATATTAATATTGAAGGTAAAAAATGCTCAGTTTCAATATTTTATATTTTGTGACGTACATCACTTATTAGGTATAGGTATAAAATAATATAGTCAGAGGTAGGCATGTCATATTATAGTTCTTTCATTTCACGAAGCTTCGTGGCTCATGGTTGTGTGTGTTGTATCTGTATAAGTGTGAGCGAGAGTTTGCTCGCGCCACCGCTCCCACCTAGTGTCCTGACAGGCACGTACACTTACGCAATGTGCATGTACACGCCGTAACCACAAGTAAAGCGCCCGTAACTTTGTGTGATAAACGTACTATACTAAAGAATGCAATGTTCTGAAAAAATAGTCTAAACCTGAAAGACTGGTTTTTAATTTTTATAACCCAAATATTTAATTACGCCTAAAGTAGCGATTTTAGCGATACCATAAAAACCTTTTATGGTTCGTAACTTCCAAATCAATACTTTTTATTAAATATTTATAAAACTGTGACGTACACAGTCTTCTTTCTATCTTTGTTTAGAGAAATAAATAACCGACTTGCATAGCATTAAGGTCTATTACTGCATAGACATTTTTCTCAATGCTTATTGATATGTGAACCACGCAGTGGTCTAATAGACAGATGGTTAATAGGATACAATTGAGTGGACTCAGGACTGTAGACGTACAGTAACGTATAAAGTATGCAGATCCTTGCTTAGAATCAGTGAGTAATAAAATAACATAAACCTTGCTGTCTATGACTATCACTGCGAGTACTGCGATTATACAATTAATTATAAACTTTATTCTTATAATAAAATACTTATAATATAAACTAAGGATATTTACAAAGATTGGCAATTATCTTGATTTTGTTCATGTTAAAAAAACAAGCAATTTGAAATACACTGCGGCTTACACATATAATATTATGTGTAAGCATGAATCTATAAAGAAAATTGTAAGTATCTAAAAATACTTAAGAATCTTACTACTTATAAAAAAATTAAAATAATTTTTATTGGTGACATAAGACGTTTAAAAGTTTTTTTTTTGTAAATATTATGTCAAATTGTAGTGTGGTTATCGGGTTATATCAATGACGTATTGGGTTATATTCTATAAACTGTGTATAAACACGTCTTAGTTTGTTCAAGTTTTTTGTGGTAAGAACATTAATTTTCTGGAGTTTTCAATGCTCCGACGCGTTTTTTTACCCCTTAGAATCTCAGCAAACGAGCTCCGAATCTAGTTCTCCTCGTATGGAGACATGAATGGAGACTTTTTTTTCGTTTCTTATGCATCACGAATAGTGAATGAATACAACGAAGCGTTACCAAAAGGTTGCCAAGCAACGAATGTAACATAGGTACCGCTGTCTAGACTGTCAATTAAATAATTGACATGTACAGTTACATTGTTCAAATTTTTTCACATATTTATTGCGTTAAGAACATAGAGTTATGTAAGTACATACCTATTTAAAGTTGCATCCTAACCGTTTCATGTAATTTGATTGACACAACAGGATTGGCGAATACATTTGCGGAACAAATATCTACTATTCTTTCAGGGCTTATAAATCCAAGTAAATATATAAAATATATAATAAGTAAGTATATATTATAAAATCCAAGTGGTAATGTCAATAATAATTTCAGATAAATAGTTATTATGTCGATTGCGATAACTACTTCAATCAATAGCTACATCGAAATAGCGACCTACTTCATAATTTGACGGTTTCACGCACCGGTTTAGAATTTTAGGTAAATGATTGTCGGATGAATAAATTGGGGATAAGGAATTTTATTTTTTGAATTTTTGAAGTGTTGGCAGATCCTTCACTAGGTGGCATCATAATATAGTAGGAAGCCCCTGGATACAGCAGTAGATGTTTATCGGTTGATAAAAAATGACAAAGAGAATATTTTAACACCTAAAGTGCCCTATCTTGGGAAATTAAAGAACCCAATTATTCAGTTGGAGGCAGGTCATAATTATATTAAGCAATTAGTGCTAAAGTTTCATTGGAGACAATTAAGGTTTGAGTATTATACATCTGTATTACCTATCATTATGCTGTATGTTTCCATAAAAAAATGTAAAAAAAACTGTAGCGACACTCGGAACCATTTTCTAGACTCTTTCTTTTCTAAATAATCAATTCACGGCCCTTTAAACGGAATAAATCCACACAAGCTTATTGACGGGGAAAACTGGTGTTATAATAAGAGGGGAAAAGGTTATAATAGTTTATTTATATAACGTCTAATTTATAGCTCGTGTTAACACGGCGAGCGTGAAACGACTAAAGTGGCATAACCACTTGTTACTCGGTCCCCTTTTAGCCACCGCGACCGCGTGTTCTGTGTATTGACTTAGTGGATGATATTTCAGTCATTCTTTCATTAAAAAATAAAATAAATAAAAAATAGATACCCGCCGAATTGATAACCTCCTCCTTTTTGGAAGTTGGTTAAACATAATTTTATGATAGATAAACGCCATCTTGAGACCCTTTCATTTTACTCGTATAATATCTTAAAAGGAAAATCCTTTTAAACGCGTTTTGATTCAGAGATTTGTCTATGCCTATAAGCTAGAGCAAAGTTTATGGTGATTTATAGCTATATTATACATTTATTTATCTAACTAAATGTAATTTCCATAACTAGCTCCAACGTCGGAGGGTAAGGCCGTAGATTTTGCCACTTTGTAACATAGAGTAACATAGACACTCCTATGTTACGGTAACGTAGAAGTAACGTAAAAGTAACACAGTGTTTGTAAGGCTGATTACATAACGTACTTATTTTAACCGACTTCAAAAAAGGAGGAGATTTTTGTAATAAACTTGTAAGTATAGCATTTTTTATAATCGCCGATCATTCAGAGATAAGAGAGAGAATTCAGTAATAGGAAAAATATATTTTTTTAAACTATCATCAATGGAATTTAGTAACCAAAACTCTCTGGCTGTTTATCAAATAAAGTTACATTATTCTGATTATTACAAAGATGAGTTTCAATGAACTCATCTTCTTTTAAACTCATTCTTTATTTAAAATAACTATTTGAAAAATCCGCTTCTGGCAGAATATGTACACTAACCTTTACAACACTTCAACGTTACTAAATAACAATCAACGTTACCAGTAACATAGAAGTCACATAAAAGTAACGTCGAAGCGTAATTTTTGAAGTTTTAAACAGGAATAATTACTAAATGCGAGCCGATTTTAGTCAAATACACATTATCATGTTTTTATAAATCACTTTAGCTTAGTATAACACATACATGTGTGCAATAAAAACTGTTATTTACCTTTAAAATCACCAAAATTCACAAAAAAAAGCTGCTGACGAAACACACGCGCACACCTTTGATAAAATTCCACAGGCTAGAAAATGGCGGTTTCTTTTTTTTTATTTCGTTGCCGGAATCTTTAGTGTGGCCAGTGCCATTATAAAATACTACCCTAAAGTTATTGAATATTTAGATGCCCAATTTTGGTAACATACAGAATAGTAACGTAATAAGTGAAAATAAGGAGACAACATTTTGAATTGCGATAAAACATTTAAAAACGCATATTTAAATACATGGAACCCAGGATGTAATTGCTTAATCTATTCACATTTCAGATATTCGTAGTAAATTAGGACTTTAAATAGAAATAATGTAGTTATAACGAGCCAAATATTTGACTGGATCAAAAAGACAGCTTATTTTGGGCAAAATTTCGGGGTAAGGTCGGTTTTCAGTCATTGTATTTTTTTAAATATACGACATACATTCAATTTAAGAATGCAGTATAGGAGTTTAAGAACTACCTAACCTAATTAGGATACTTGCATAACAATTTACGCAGTACTTCGATTTTTAATATGCATGTCAAGTTAAGGGACATTTTCTTTTTACAAAAAGTGGCAAAATCTACGGCCTTACCCCGGAGTATAATGATTGCGATTGATTTCTTTCAAAGTGTAGTCAAGCGGTTACATTGAACTTAAGGTACACACACACAACACACTAGCGCTTTTATTAATTATATGTAATTTTTTTAACATTTTTTTTATTCGATGACAAGATAGTCCTACACAATTAATTAATTAATTTTTCAAATTAAGAAAGTAATAGCTGTCGTAAAATTTTCTGAATGTTACTTCTATATTAACGTAAACTGTGCATAAATCTGCGTGGGTATACTATTAACTACAGTGTTAACAAGATAAGAAAAAGTGTCATTACAGTGGCGTAGTGTGCCTTGTCGGGGCCCCGTATAAAAATTTTTTTGGAGGCCCTTATATTATGGAGGTAAAGATTTTTCACAAAAGAAAAAAAAAAGGAATTGCTTTATAGAATTTTGTCATTTGTAAAATAAAATAAATTAGAAAGTTTTTATTCTTTTTCCTTACACACTTTGGGGGCCCCCGTGGCCCGGGGGCCCCGTATAATTGATACGGCAAATACGGCGGTAGCTACGCCCCTGTGTCATTACCAATTACGTCATTCCAGTAGGTAATTACGTGTAGGTCTAGAGATTATATAAGGGGGCGTGTTTGATGTCCTAGTCATAATAAAGCTGGGCGAATTCTATCTAAACACACTGTTTAGATAGAATTCGCTACTATTAGATAGTATTAGATACTACTAGATATTTGTGCTACTCAGCGTTTCTGAACTTATTATACACTTTACAAATCAACGTGTTTTTATTAATAATAATTAATTATAATTAAGTAGTGCTTAATTAATAACGATGAGTTGTATACGCTTGTGTACGCCCCCTTTCGATTAATTATACATATACCGTATAAACCATGGATTTATGTTAAACGTTTCAACGACTGCCCCACGCTACGTTATTGTAATTTTTGCCGCCACTAAAATATTCCATACAAGGTGTTTACTCATTAAATGCTCGAACAGTCCACGGAACATTCCAGTTTTTATTGACAGAATCCTGTATGAAGTGTATGGGAAAAGAACTTACTGTGTACATAAAATGTGGTATAGAGCCGTTGAAAGGTTAGGACTTTTACGAGTTCTACTTTTCGGTATCAAAATTGACTAATCAATAGAGACGAAGAATTTTATAATTCATTAATTAGGTACATTTCGTGACTCAAAAAGTTTATCAAGTCCCTTGGTCCATTTTCGTGGCGTGAATGAGACAAGCTAATAATGGAGTCTACTGATCAAGCAACAAGCTCAGTAGTTTAGGTGCGGTGGAATATACGTAAATAGAAACATATGTACATACATATTACATACAATACATACAAACATTTGGCATTGTAGTAGTCCTCTGTAGTCAGAAAAAAAAGAAAAAAAAAATATCCCTATGTTAATTAAATACCTATACTTTAATATGGTTACTATCGGATGACTAAAGCTCAGTAATATTCGCACAGATACACAAGACAGGCAAAAATAGAGCCCCGTATTGGCCTTTGCATAAGGCTCGCAAAAATCATGGTTAAATATGATCGAAACGCTTTAATTCAACGTTTCTGATAAGAACCGCTAACACTCATCCAGCATCTGTGTTTCCTGCCACCTATAATTTAAGTACCTTCAAGGCAAGTGTGATTAGGCATCTTCTAGGCAAGCGCGCTCCAACCTAGACCTCATCAGTGCTATCCAGTCCTGATTGTCGTCAAGCGCAATTTCGGTTTAAAAAAAATGGTAAGGATGAAAATAACAAAGAAAGAAAACACTGTCGAAATGAATAAGTAGGAAACATAGTGGAGATCGGGTTTTGAGAGTCAACGGCCTGGAATGACGTAATCGGAATAATGATTCGCTGACATAGCGCTGAATGAGCTGTGCTAATGTTATTCATGAAACCCCTTAATAAGTATTATTAAGTATATTGTACGATAAATATGAGATAATTTAATATAATTAAAGAGTTTAATTTATAATCGTATCTCATTTAGAATATAATAATATCTATATATTTTTATCTACATAATTTATTATTACACTACCTTGATAGATACGTTTAGAAAAAAGTAGAAAAGCTTTTCCTGTTATGTAGAAATAACAAAAAGAACTAAAGAACTCTTTTTAAAATGGTCTTTTTATGTTTATGTACTTAGGTATGTGGCTAATGTCTATGTATGTATGTGGCATACGAAACTCTTGAGTAGTGGCCATTTATTAGTTTTAATTTGATTTACGAGACAACATAAAAATAAAAAGTATGCCATGTCACACTTTCCACTATTTTCTAATTTATTAGTTTATTAATAAAAGTTAAAATTTAGCTTCTGGCGCCTTACAAAAAAAATATATACGAGGCAAAACGTGAAATAGACATAAAAATCGTGTTACGTTTTGAATAACATTTTTCATTAGCATCTTCTCTATAATCAAAAAAATAAGATAACGAACTTATATTCCACATAAAAGTTGCCTATCCTTTTATCTCCGCGATGAATGACGCAATTTGGCGCCATTTTCAATGGAAATTCATATGTTTTTTTATTCTAAAATGCTAGTCGAGTCAAAGATCGTAAATTCGCGAGGTCGTCGTCCTCAGATTAGTTAGACACGAGTGTTTGTTTTTTCGTAGTCTTTTTTTTAGCTCTCGCGTGCGTTACCCTCTATGGTAAAAAGATAACGTCTGTACACTCTGTATACATCGAAGAAGGTTCTGTATTTATTATTTATTTCCTCCTCCTTCTCTTCTCTTCGAGTTTCTTGGCGGCTCTTTTCAGCAGAATCTGCTTTCCGAATCGGTGGTAAATTCTTGACGTCTTTGCATAAGAACCACTGAGATCTACCTACATGAAATAATTTTGGAAAAACTTTCCATAGCTGGCCCACAAATGGGCACTTTGAGAACGTCATGGAGAACTCTCGAGCATGCCGTTTGGAAAACATTGAGATTTGAGATACATCATCTCAATGATTTATGATTTTGAATTTTACTATGAAAGTTAGAAAGAAGACAGGACTCCTCGTAAAGGTGGCCGAAATGAACCAGCAGGCAATTACCGCATTGTATTTCTTATGTATCTTAAGATAAAAATAATTGGCTGCTCTCGGTTGTTAAAGCTAATAGCGATAGAGCTTTTTTATCTACGACAGGTATGCTCTTGATTAAGATTTCTACAAGTGATGATTTCTGCAGATAAGATGTGGAATTCTCTTAATTAAGGCATCCGCTTTCTCTGATACCTACCTATTTGAATACCTACAAAGGTAAGGCAATTTCTAAAATGCATGCCAAGCATGCGTAAGACTTGATGTGAGGAACTATTCTAATTGGTCGGTAGAAAAAGAATTCGGGATTTGGGTGATTTGTAAAGTGCATGCCGTAAAGAGTGCACATGAGGAAGCATTTGCATTGCTCGAATAGGAAAAGCATTCAAGGTTCATTTCTAAAACGCTTGCCAATACGTTTAAAAATCCTAGTGATTTATATCAACTGGCGAATTCAACTTGTGTGTCAGATTTTTTCTCTTCTAATTTCACTAGTCTTTACCCGTCTGAGTGTAAGCACATGCTTTGTACTCTTGAATGCAGGACGTTCACCCATTCGTTGACTAGCTATGATATAGTATATGTATAAAATTTATTTCTGTGTTGACTAGTGAACCAATACAGTAAGGATTTCTTAAAAGTAGACATACATTCGCTTTGAAACTAATTTTATAAATGCGAAATCTCACACTGAAACGTAGGTATAGTCGAGAACATGCAGAATGAAAAAGAGAAGGTTCCCGCGGGATTTTTATAAGCCTAACTCCACGCGCACGAAGTCGCGGGCAAAAGATAGTTAGATTATAATTTATGTAACCAGTTAGGTAAAAAAAATATGATTACAATCCGTGAAACATGTTCTTGTAAGTAGTTTGTTGAATCGAAACATAGGTACGCCCGTGTCCTATTTAGATATGTATATCAAGATCCGAAAGCTGCTCTCATCTATTTTGAAAGTCACTATTAATCATTATTTTTAATCGCGCTTCAAGAGCGTTAATTTATTAAGTGTCAAGGCAGATTGCCTTAGATTAAATTAATAATGATGTTTTGTAATGTTCAAGAACGAAAGCGTAGAAAATATTTGCTTGTTCGAGAGCACACAAAAAGAAAGGTGAAATCTATGGTTCCGATTTACCCGACTGCCGAAGGCGGATAATGCTTTTCAAGCCTTTGTTTGTACATATTATGTCTATTCTTTGGCTCTGTAACGTATGTGGCGTATATTTATCTAAATTGTCGGAGGGACTTAGCCTAAATAAGATTTCTGCAAAGAACTCTATCAAATCTATTTTATAGAATCATTTAAAAAACTAGATGGTTCGTCTGTTTTGTTGAGTCGATAGATTGTTATAGAGTACCAAGATATTAAACTATCATTCTAGTGGAAGAAGAGGCATTATAATTTTCTAATAATGAATTTAGTAAGATAACACAAAAACTTTACGAGCATTGCAGTTGTTAAACTTCAAATGCAATCGTTGTTATTTTAATGAAAAGAAGAGCAAAAAACTGCATGCCAGTAAAATTACGATCGATCGGGTCCGCTATATGTGAAAAAGCACTCGTAAAATTGTTCTTCGATACGAAACGTGTCTGTATCTATTTTATTTGCAGTTATGACCATGACACACTGCGTTGCGGTGTCGCTGCGTTGCGTCTGAGGCGCCGCGTGCCGATGCTATGTCCTACTTAGAAAAATGAGTGGTATGGTATGCCATACGGTGCGCTGCGGCACTGCGATTCTTCGCGCTGACAACACTGCGTTGCTATTACGGACCACTGTGGTTTATCATATTAATTGTTTAGATAGAAAGAACTGTGGTACCTATGCTTAAAACTCTGCAGGCTTTGCAGCGCGATCGCGACGTGTTGTAGTAACATAGAAAAGTTCTTACAATGCCGCACCAAAAGTGTGGAATTAAATCAAATAAAATCACATTTTTATTACTCACTATTTACATGACAGCAATTTATCACATACAGCTCGTGGAAGATGAAATAATTAAACATTTAAGAATGTTTGGAATAACTGTAAGGAAGTGTATGAAAGCGTACACACTATGCTGCGCGTATTAGGACTTTGCTTTTGTAGGTGCCCGTCACATTTGGGCTTCCAGTGCCTGTACATATACGCGTACGCGCGCGTTCATTCACCACTCATCATCATGTGACGTCCTGCCATCCAATCAGCGACCGCGTCGCCCGTCACAGCATACGCGCGGTTGCCTTTCTCAGCGGTACCTACTTTTATTGTCTGCTAACACCTTTATTGGCCTATCGTAGATGGACGCTTTAGCACAAAGTATTAATAGTACCTTTAAACTTATTCCTTTAGCATCGTGCGCATTGCTCTCTCCAGTCCTTTTAAAATTTTAATTTTCCAATTTCCACAATCTCACTACGCTACAATTGAATTTTTAATATTATCACGTAATTGAAGATGCATTAAATTTGTCTTTGATAGCAGTTTTTTTTGCTTTCATTTTCTCAAGCTTTTGTATTTGGAATTGACTTACTTACTTCTTATATCTGTTCAAACATAATTGTTTCAAAAAGCTGTTCTAAAATAGTCTGTAAAATAAAGATATCCTATAAGTTATTTTAATATCATGTAGAATTAAGTAATTAAGCTTTTTTCATTGGTCTTAGTTAATTATTTAAACGCAAAAAACGTTCTCGACAGAAAGAAATCTTTATTAGGGAAGTTTGATGTAGTAAGTAGGTCTGATTCCTAATCTAGGAAACATTAGTAGGATTTAGAGCGTATTAAGGTTAGCAAATAAAAATCAAATACCGTAAATTAACGTTAATTTTGAATATGATACCTTAGTAATGGTATCAATTTTATCCTTGTTGAATAACCTTAACATAGATTACCGTTAATTCAACTATTGATATAGCCAAATGAGCCGATATTTTAATATTAGCTTTGCTTTTAATTAATGCTGCAATGTAGAAGTAACGTACCTTCTGAAATAAATAATAACGGTATTTAAAACCCTGCCGTACAATAAAGTATTGTGAACGATACATTACGTGTTAAGTTTTCCATAACTGCTCTGTGATACTCCATTATAAAAAAGCTATAAAAGCAGTTTATAAACCAGTTATCAGTGTAAATCACCAACATTGTTACATGTATGTAGTTAGAAACAATGTATAACGGATGGATGCCTAATTTCACACGGTAAGTGTACAACGAATATGGATGCAATTTAAAATGGCGTACATAAATAAAACAGATCCGATTGTGTGCACCCCTATGACCTTGAACGTCGAGGGCTGGCCCCTTGGAAATAATGTAGCGCGGTCTACGCTACCTTCTCATTAAGAGACAGAAATGTAGAGCGAGAGGCGAGACAGACAAGTTATTTCCAAGGCGTTATGTCCATCGAAGCTTTTTTATTTTACGGTTACTCGTATTATATATCTGAAGTAGGTTTTCTTTTGAAGGGTTCATTACGGCGCGGCTCGTTGTCGATTTTAGGTATTTTTGCGCCAGCACAGAATTTGTTCGACGCGCTCGCTCCTTCTCGCTCACACTATATGCAGGCACAGTGGGCATTGAACTCGTACACAACCAGGGTCTTGACAAATAATAAAACTATTATCATTTTCCGAAGTTTGGAAAAACTAGGTGAACTACCTAAACTGAAGTTTTCGGAAGGTTATTTTAACCACATACTGAAAAACAATAAATATATAATGATAACAATAAATAAACATATAATGTTTTTAATAATAAAAATTAAAACTAAATCCTAAATATCCTTACTAATATTATAAATGCGAAAGTGTGTTTGTTTGTTGGTTTGTCCTTCAATCACGCCACAACAAAGCAACGAACGGATCGACGTGATTTATTGCATGGGTATAGTTGAGGACCGGGAGAGTTACATAGGCTCCTTTTTATCCCGGAAATTCAGAGATAGAATCAAAACTGTACCAGTAGGTAGGTAAGTTACCTATAATACTATAGTAATGAAACAAGTATACTTAAGAATCAAACGAACTTACCTTGTGAAGTTTGATATCTAATTATACGAGTGTCTTGACCGAAGATGATTATTGTTTACAAGCAGCAGATCGCGAGATTGTGCTGTCCTTATCACAGATTTAGAGCTATTTAATATATATAAAATATATATTTTTATTATTATTTTTAAATTTTATTATGATAAAAAAGTTTCTTATTTACTTCCACTGAGTATTACCAACCAAACACACTACCCGGTCGCTTGAAATCCCGCTTAGTGTCATTCTTTAGAGCCGTATTTTTTCGATAGGTCGAGGGATTTTGAAAAAATTAGGGTGGGTGGATTTGTAATCATCTTCGGTCAAGACACTCGTATAATTAGATATCAAACTTCACAAGGTAAGTTCGTTTGATTCTTAATTATACTTCGCATCTTTCCCGAAGATGATTATTGTTTACAAGCAGAGGTTTAGAGCATCGAAAAAATGCAACAACATTACATAAATTATTTCTTGTTCGTTGATACTTGACAAATTAATCGACAGAAATAATTTACATACCAAACTATAAATCATTAAATGACATCTACGTTATTCTTGTATTAAGGTAGAAATTAGTTATTTGTTGAATAATAATTTTAACTTTGAAATTAAGTATCGAAGAATTCAGTTTTACCTGATTTTTAGAAGTTTTATTGTACCACTGTAATAGTACTTTAAAATATATTAAATGAGGATTCAGACTAACTTGCTGTTTTTAGAAACACCTGCCTTACGGTCAGTTAACTTCGACGCATGACGCGTGTTAGGGGCACCGTTTAATGTTATACGTAATTAATGCCACATATCCAGAATTGATTTAACACAATGAGATAAAATTGGGGATTTTTTTTTTAACTGACAAAAGGCAACCTTCCTACTGATGCAAGGAATAGGTTTTATCTCAAAATGTTTTAAGGGAGAACTGGATACACTTTAAAATTTTCTTTAATAAGTATATGGCAAAACAACGAACGGTTAAAAACTATTTGGTTTTGAGCCTTTCTAAAATCTTTCTCTCTTTCTCCAATCTATGTCTAGCGATGCATTAGAGACATCGCGCCTCAGTAGTGACTGTCTAATAATTTCCCTGCCACTAAGGTTAGATTAACATGGAAAGGACGATGCTCTTTGAAAGAGCAGATAAGTAGGATTTTAATATAGGTTAGGTGGTTTCGAAACCCGCAGGTTGGTCTGTACCGGGCACAAGGCTAAATGTGCCAATATAGCAGTACGAAAAAGCCCTCTGCCTTGACACATTTAATGTGGCGTAGCAATTAGATTTATCTGTAAAAAAAAAAACATAAAAATTTAAGTTGAATGCATCAATAATTTCAGACTAAGCTTAATTTCCATGCAGCGTATCTCTGACATTCATAATTTTGATTATTGGTAAATAAATCCAAATCAGGTGTATCAAAAAAATCCTGTATCTGACGAAACGCGTAATCTATTCAGTGTTTATATTAACCGTTTGACGAGATTCAAAATCTGAGATTAAGTTCGTATTGGACTGACGCAATACGCAAAGTAGCCCTTGACTGCGATCTCAGTTGCAGTCTAAGATGATAGCGGGCTAACTTGGAAGGGGTATAGCAGTGTAAATTCAACCCATACCTCTTATCGGTTTCTACACGCCATCGTGCCGGAACGCTAAATCGCTTGATGTGAGAATATAGCGCCCATTTTATTGATATAGGCAATAGCTGTCTATTCCTCATAAGATATTGCGATTACTTAGTCATGATGCATGACTGAGGCTTTAAAGGCTACAAGCAAGGCGAGACGAGAAGAAGGCGGTATATGTATTTTGTGAATTATTCTACTAGGGAAAAGTCTTAAAATGAGGAACCTGCAGAATCAATATAATCCTTCCGCCATACGAAATCATCTGTTTAACGTTCGGAAAGAGTCATATATATTATTTGTTATAATTGTCAAAATAGTTGAGTGCCAAAAAATTCTCTTTTTGTAAACAACCCACCCATAGTCACCCATAGTCTAGCGTCAGCAAACCAACATAACTAGCTAGTTTTCTGATGGTAGGTACATTGTTCTGTATTGGATAGTTCAAGGGTACGCATTCTTACGTTACGTTGTACTTATACATTTTTTCTTTTTAAATTTAAAATCCACAAATAAATATCCTTTCTGTGGGCCACGTATGACTTTTTTTTATTTTCTTAATTAGTTAAAAAACCTTATTTGTATACATTATCAATCTTTGAATAAAATAATACTGGTAAAATTATTGTTTTTACATTATGCGTAAAAAATTTCCAATACATAAGAAATCGTCAAAAAAGAATTATTGATACCTAACGAACTTGAAGACGGAGGAAAGGTTTCAATAACTTTATCTTTTGTAATATACATAAGAGATAGTAAAATACAACCGAAAAACAATCAAACTCTAAATTCATACAGTTAATAATAAAGCTAGTGTGGTTAACGACCAAAACCATATTTCGATCTATGATCCAAAAAGCTGCAATTTAATAAGAAATTGCGTTTTTCATATTGCTATATCAAAAACTATGAAATTGAATTTTTTAACCTTTTAATTTTTATAGGTTATAAGGGTAAAATTTTTATAATCCAAAATGATTTTATCATTCCCAGTCATGAAGAAAATACTGCAGTCTGCCAGCGATAGGTCAAAACATTTTTCTGTTTTTTGTACCTGTGACAAAGGACCTTTGGAGTTTGGGCGTAGGGTCGAACGCTAAAGTGTCCCGTCCCACTCGCATGGCGCGGACTCAGACGCTTGTGGTACCCGCCATAGGGGATGCTGATACTAGTGCAAGTATAATCGCGTCTCGACGCGGAGCCCCCCGTGCGTTTAGAGCTTCCGGGTTGCAAATCGAAACACTCGGTTGTGAGCGCAGCTGATTTGGTTTATCGCTGTTAAATCTCAATTCTGAGAAGTAGAAATGGCCTTATAGCATTTTAATTATTATTTTATACATCTTGTTTTTGTTTGCTTACAGCAATCGCCCTCCATCGCTTAGTATTTTAATAACTTCTTGTTCTGTTTCTCCTTGCTGTACTTTTTAATCATATTATGTACAGTTTTCGACAGGTGAACATTGACACATAAGCTTGATCTTGTCTTTTTTGCGTTGGGTCTGAGCCCAAAGATTACAAAAACCTTCATTTTCTCGGAAGAGACTTAAATATCGTCTTTGGAGTCGATATTTATCAATTTTATTTTAATGTACTTTGTGAGGTAGGCGATTTAAATTCTTACTATTAAATCTCACACAAGCTTTGCGTCTGAACCAAACTAGAATGGTAAACCAAACTAAACCAAACTAAAATATTATAATAAATCCACACACAATATATGTCGGGATACAATTTCCACACACGATTTACGTCGGGATATGTGTAACATTAAGTCACAAATTAGTTGGTAGGTAGTTTGAAATCCTCAAAATAATTCTCACACACGCTTTACGTCGGAGTAATTAATAATAAATCCACACACAATATATGTCGGGATACAATTTCCACACACGATTTACGTCGGGATATGTGTAACATTAAGTTACAAATTAATTACTAGGTAGTTTGAAATCCTCCAAATAATTCTCAAACACGCTTTGCGTCGGGGTAATTAACATGTCCCGTGGGGATATAAATAACTAAAACTTTCGAGAGAATATTGAACATTAAAGAAGGTAGAAAATACTCAAATCTTACCTTGATTCCTTTGTCCGGAGATACTGTTGCGATGAATCTTCAGATGACGAACTTGATGAGACTATTTTCCTTCTATTTTGAATATCCTATACCTATACCTACACACAATATTACTAATTAAATTAATATAAAATATCACGCTTTCTTAATTTTTGTTGGACGTGTGACTCGGACGACACAAAATCACGTAATGACACTAAGCGGGATTTCAAGCGGCCGGGTAGTGTGTTTGGTTGGTAATACTCAGTGGAAGTAAATAAGAAACTTTTTTATCAGAATAAAATTTAAAAATAATAATAAAAATATATATTTTATATATATTAAATAGCTCTAAATGTGTGATAAGGACAGCACAATCTCGCGATCTGCTGCTTGTAAACAATAATCATCTTCGGGAAAGATGCGAAGTATAATAGCTAGTAAAGCTGTGATAGCCATGTTTAGGACTGCAGTCTTAGGAGACTACCTAGGGGTATTCGGGGGGGTCGCGGGTTCGATCCCGGTCATGCATCTCTGACTTTTTAGAAATTTATCTTTGTGTCTGTAATATAGGTAGGTACCTACCAAAGCTTAATGCAAAAATGACTCTTCTGAATTCATTGTAATAGATACAGTGGATATTTTAAGATTCTGATTAGACTTAGATCCTGCAACATCGGAGTATTATTGTGACAATGTTATGAAACCAGGTTTAGGGAAAGAAGAATTGTTTTACTCTAAATTTAACACGTTCGGGCCACAGGCAGTAATGAATAAATCAAAACTACTGTATCGATTTTAATCATTTTATCAGTGAATGACATAGGCTATATATTTTATACCCGTGCGAAGCCGGAGCGGGCCGCTAGTCTATACTAAATACTAATCTGACTAATAAAGTGGACGAATTTGTTTGTACGATGGCTATTTTTTATTCCAGAAAATCAAAGACTTCCCACGCGGACGAAATCGCGGGCATCAGCTTAGTATACCTACATATTCTTTGACGTTAGCGTCAAAGTAAAATGAACCCTAATTTGATTGAATTAGAGCTCAATTTCATGTATATATTCTTATACGATACGCTCCAAATTAAAATCAGTTGTTATTTAATTTGTGACTTTAATGATTTTGCAAATTAGGTTCATTTTACTTTGACACTAGTGTCATCAAATTCTTATACGGTCAACAATTGAATTAAACTTTAGCTATACCTTCTACATTTTGACGACCTCCCTGGTGCAATGGTGAGCGCACCATTGAATCGAACCCGAGTCCTCCCAGTAATAAGACCACATCTTATAACTGGGAGGACTCGGGTTCGATTCCCGGCGGGGGCAATTTAGGAATTTATAATTTCTTAATTGTCTCTGGTCTGGTCTGGTGGGAGCCTTTGACCGTGGCTAGTTACCACCCTACCGTCAAAGACGTGCCGCCAAGCGTTTAAGTGTTGTGGCGTGTAGAAACCGATTAGGGGTATGGGTTGAATTTACGCTGCTATAATACCCCATCCAAGTTAGCCCGCTACCATCTTAGGTTGCATCGTCACTTACCATCAGGTGAGACGGCAGTCAAGGGCTATCTTTTTATCGAATAAAAAAATTCATGTATGCATTCTTATACGTTCCAAATTAAAATCAGTTGTACTGAATTTGTGACTTTAACATTTTACAAATTAGGTTCATTTTACTTTGACACTAATGTTATCAAATTCTTATACGATCAATCGAATTAAAACTAGGTAGGTACTACTATTAGGTATTCTGTGTTTAAACTAAGACCAGGCAGATCGGGGTAGGTAGTAGGTAGACCATGGCAGTTCGTAAAGAAATTGGTGCCTCTGGTAGGTACTACAAGTGTTCATGGGCGGCGGTAATCACTTTACATCAGGTGATCCGCCAGTTCGTTTGCCCGCTATTCATATAAAAAAAATCTAAGTAGGTAGGTACGATCTTTAGCCTGGAAATACACGTCCGATTTTGTTTCCGATTGTCTGATCAGGCAACCGGATCGTATTTACTCGATACACATCCGATTTTTCCGTCAGGCTTTTTCTGAACTCAGTCGTTCCCGAGCTATCATCCCGAGTGCTTGCGTTTGGAGCAAAGCAGAAGAAAAGAAGATGGATGACGAGTTAATAGAAGTAGAAATATTTTTATTCAAATAAACTTTTACAAGTACTTTTGAATCGTCAATGAATCTACCACTGGTTCGGAATGCCGTTCCTGCCAGCCAGAAAAGAGCCAGCAATAAACTCGGCGGTCGCTCTTTTCAAAAAAATTTTTTTTTACAATAGGTAACAAAACTATGCTATGTATACAGTGTTTCCACAATAAAGTTTCAAAAATGCAAAACATGTTAAGACAGGCAGGCAAAAGCAGACCCATTCCCGTTGGTGGCACCCGTTCACGAGCATGACGCAGGATCCAGCCATTGCTTCGCTCAACCATATTTGAGGGAACGTAACAACCCGCACCACACGACACCACCACAGAAATTTTAAAGAGAGGAAAGAGAAAGAAGAAAAAACGTTGCAATTGGATTCATCCAATCAATTTGACAAGACTTACTGAAAGTCATTTCTATTTAAAACATCCAAAATAATTCATAATAATAATAATTTTATTATTATGAATTATTTTAAAGGTTCCAAGGTGCTGGAGTGGCGACCTCGCACCGGGAACCGCAGTGTTGGCAGACCCCCCACTAGGTGGACAGACGACATCAAACGAGTCGTAGGGAGCCGCTGGATTCAGGCGGCGCAAGACCGAGGCTTGTGGAGGTTCATGCAGGAGACTTATGTCCAGCAGTGGACGTCCATTAGTTGATAAAGAAGAAGAAGAATTATTTTATAATAATAATAATTTTATTATTATGAATTATTTTATTTTATTATTTTTTTTTTTTTCATAATTTTCGCCCATTATTCGAACCACAACGATGCGTCCACACAGTGTCAGCGCTAGATTTTTTGGGCCCTAAAAAGTCCCAATAAGCAAAATTCCGCCCTAAATTTGGGGCTATAAGCCCTAAGTTGGGAACCCTGACTGGCAAAATCGGAAGGAGTAACCGGATGTCTATTTTGTCTCATACTAGAAGTATGTAGACCGCGCCTTCAGACAGTCGGACCGACAGTAAAGTCGGAAACGCCTCGCGCCCGTTTCCGACTCGGACGTCCGATCCGGCCACCGGATCGGACGTGTATTGACTGTTCATACAAAGTAATGGCTTCAACGCCTTCCGGTAGCCTGATCAGGCTACCGGATCAGACAATCGGATGAAAAAACCTGACGTGTATTGCCTGGCTTATCAGTGATATACACCTATTGGTTATATCCTCCCTGTATACACCCGTGCCTCGGGAGTAGGTAGGTAGGTAGGTAGGTACTAGGTAGGTAGGTACGGTACGGTAATAAATCCGTCGGTCCTGCGCCTGATCTCTTTCAAGTCACATTACCATCAAATAAAAGTATAAAATTGATGGTATAGAGTGAACACATTTGAGCAAATTATACTTGTAATACTTACCTAATAATGTCCTTCCGACCGAATCCAATCATGATGGCTTCCTTAGAGGCTAGCCATCTGCGCGAGAGATAATAGGTATAGTGTACATGTATGTGCGCAAACACAGATGCACTCTCTATTCCCTCACTCTCATAGCCCGATGGGACGGAAATCTGACACGACCGGAGAGAGATCAGGCGCAGGACCGACGCCTTTACATGCTCTTCGAGGCATGGCGGTGGATCACCGCCAACTTTCAAACTGCGGGCTAATAGCTAGGTACCTACCGACTGCACATTTCTTGACAGAAAAATCCAATAAGTAGGTACATTTTGTGACCCGACCCGAGAATCGAACCTCGGACCTCGTCTACATCACAACGTCACACATCACAGGTGCTGCGCTATGCGCTAGAAATGTATAGGTAGGTATTACATATTATATTATTATGTAAGTATAATAATAATACATAAAAACCTAAGAAAAAAAACAAAGTCAAAATTTTATAAAAATACAAACCTTCCTCCTCGATTTTGATAACCCTGCCTCCGTACGCACTGTACGGATTCCACTATCGACATACAAATTCGCGCGTAAAATAAATTGAAAAAAAAAAAAATTGCGCCGAGAAGCGTCCTTCCTCCTTGAAAGCCCGAATGGGAATGAAATTGGAGGGCTGGCGCTGTCTATTATACCGCTTTCCATACTAATTTGTAGAAGAGTTTTATGATTATATTTTTCATTAAATAATGGAAAGATGTAAGTCTAAAATAAAAATTGCTGAATATACTTTGATTCCTTTACTTTTGAAAAAGAAATTATTTTTCTGGTTTTTATCAGTAGAACATTTCATGCTCCTAGGAATACCACAAGTAGTTTTTCTAGTAAAAGTGAGTTCTTAGTGATATTTGAAATTTTTTTTCTCAATAAGTATTATACTTGTATCATATATAAAGTTGTTGAATAAACTTCAACTATCGAAATAGCAGAACAAATTTTTTTTTCTTGAAAATATATCTGTTTACTGGGTTAAACTATGGTAAGCAGAGAGCGTGTTTGGCGTAATGCCCCGTGAATAACCGAACGTAGTCGAAACCGTTTAACTACCTATTAAAATAAAATGCGATGAGCAGATCATGGGTAATGCATGAACGGTACAATAACTCTGAAAAAGTTCTTGGACAACAATCTAGAGCTAGAGGAAGACCTAACGGCCGATGAATTGATAGAGTACAATAAGATGCTTTGGGGTTTCAAACCCTGAAAGAATTAACAGCTGACGAGGCGCTCAGCGGTGCTAGCGAAGTTTGTATGAATAAACCAAAACACACTCTTGTCTTTAAACAGATAGAGCTTTGATGATCTATAAAATGAAAGTAAGTTGCTTAGTATTAACTTGATAACAAAATAACTAATAAACCTTAAAAATAGCAATAAAGAATAGTTAATAATCTAGAAGCTCTTTTATTATCTGTGGACTGTATCACGTTGGAACGTTCCACTTTATTTAAAAGGGCATTCCTATATGTTAAAGGTCGAGAGTGTTTGCAGTCTCAGTCATCGGTAGCTCGTTGGTAGCAAAGTTATCTCTTTCTTCCGTAAGCTTAGCGAGAGAAGCGCAGAACAAGTTACATGTCTAGCTTTCGTCCCTTCCATCTTCTATACTCGATAATATATACTCGTATTTAGAGTTGTGATGTAGTAAATTGTATATTTAGTTTAACCATTGACGAGAAGATAAGTGGCGTGAACGTTTCAATCGAAAAACGAATCTAACGCAATAAAACGGTTTGTGCAAATCCAGTTAACCGCTTCGGCACTCTGTGAAATGTGTCTTTACAAGTTTGCTTTATTTATAGAAATACAATGTCTGTTTAAACTATGTCAATCAGATAGACTACTAGACTACGACTATTTACGTAACTAGATTTCAGAATCTTAGTCTTATATTATTTTCGAAGTGACGTGGATTTTTATGAACACACTGTCGATCCCAAAAAGGATCGCTTGAAATATTTACGATGACATTTATTTGGCTTGAAGTTATACACTACATACCTAGTACATCTTAAGACTTCGTGCTAAATAAATGTCATTTTTTTAATTGCATTACACTACTAGTCGAATCAAATATGTAGTGTTAACTAGTAATTAGGTGGCGGTTAAATAATATCATGACTTTTGGGGTAATCTTTTTGATGTGACACAAGTAGGAATTTAATGCAAATAATTACCTATAAGTACAACATTATTTTTTGCTAATGAAAAATCTGAAAATATTTAACCCTGTCACATTTGATTCCAAAAATTTAATATTAAAACGTTATGAAGTGACTTACTAATTTTCTATCTACGCGGTTTGCCCGCGGTGCTAATTTTATTATTTATTGGATGATATCTAAGTACCAGTACAGTATTTATTGAATCAGTTTACTTAAAAGAAATAGTACGAGCTTGGTGAAAAAGAATCATAGGCTCATTCTAAGTCAAGTAGCGTTCCGAGAAGTGATTCATAAAAACAATCACGAATCGATTATCGTTCAATCGACACATCATGTGCCAAGATACACGGCCTAATTTTTTGAAGTGGCATAAAACGAGCGTACAATATTGTTCACCTTCAGAGTTTACACGGCGGCTGAGCTATTTGTTATGAATATAAGGCCTCGAATCTGGAATATTTTACCGAACTAAAATCTGAAGGCCTATGCTTTCATTTCGAAAATATTAATCAGAAGGAACATACCCGTAATCATGCCCGTAATATTATGTACTTTAAAAATAACGATTTTCCGGGATAAATAGTAGAGTATACTATGTCCATTTTCATGATGCAAGCTATCTACATAGTATATGTCATTTTATCACGGAAAATTAAAGAGTTCTCGCGGGAATCAAAACAACCATAATAATCCACGTGGACGAAGTCGCGGGCCTCAGTTAGTAATAATTTTACATTTTTGTAAAAATAATGATTGATAGAATACTCGTCGAAAAGCTTTTTGTTCAAATAGCACATATTAATATTATCTTAATATGCGAATATTGTTTTGATATTACCCTAAAGATTTCATTTGTTAATCAGAGAATTACTCAAACAATAGATGCCCAACTTATATAAATTACCGATACAGATACATACACTTTAATCATAGGTCGGGCAACGCTAAAATTAGACATGCAATGAGCAAAAGAAGCGGCGCCGTATAACGGAAAGCGGTGTGAATTGTTCGAATTTTCCACCGTTTTTCGCGCAGAGAGCGGAAAAGGAAAAATATTGGCAATACGGAAGCATTTTCGGAGCTATACGATTGAGCTATGAATAACTGAGTTATGTATGGATTTAGAACTGGATTTAGATCGTTTCAAGAGTCTTTCTATAAAGTATTATTGACGCTTCATACGACCTACACGAGACGGCAAATGGATTTATAAAGAATTGGTAAGTAATACCGCCTTTCCATACCTGAATTTCTGTTTCGATTTCTTTATCAAGAACACAATATTTTATTTTAGATTTTACACTGTTTCGAACAGATTTTCTTGGGCTTTGCCGTTTGGTTTGATCTTTTGCGGTTGTTAGATTCATAGACATATTAATAAAAGCACCCGTGCGGGGATTTGTGTGAGAAGATGGAAGGCGAGTGTAAATGACAGAAGTGGATGGAAGAAGCTTTTGGAGCAAGCCCGGGCCCATAAGGGGCTGTAGCTCCGCTGATGATGATGATACACAATAGAATTACTACTTTGTTGAAGAAAAGGCTGACTTTCTTACGCCAAAATTTGACAGTTAAGTGGAATGGGCCGTAATTGAAAGAGGAGTAAGAAGTGCGTTCTTTGTAATAGTCGAAGACCTGCAACACAAGCGTCACAAAACTCAAAGAGTACAAAACCAATCAAGCATGAGGCTCGTCAGGCACCGGAGAGTCGCGTCTCTAACAACTCTCCGGGGCGCCGACGCGGCCCACATTACGTTATACGATTGATCAGCCTACTGAATTGTGCCTACGTATCACTGATATCATTTCACGTCGTTGTGACCTCTTATTTGTATGCAAAGCGCATACTGTAAAGTCTAGCCGGTTCTAATTCAGCTTGCTTCTTGCTTATCTACCTACCTGTGATCTAAAAAGAAACACCAAAACACGACATTAATCACGAAATCATTCTCTATATTTCTGGAGTCACGATTAAGGCTAAAAGTAGGCTAATATTCACTCATCGCGGTCGTCGTTAGATGTGAACTATTGTGCTGTTTGCACTTCATTATATGCAGTCGGTAACGGGCTTGATACTCACTGATTTAGAGCCAAAGCACACGCGATACCTTTAACATCGATGTTCAGTGATTTTGCGCCAGCATCGATACCGCATCGCGTTTTGGCGATTGACTTACTGGTTTCAGAAAACCTTATTCCACGCGGACGAAGTCGCGGGCAAAAGCTAGTAAATGTGCACCTACTTAATAGGTATAGGAAAGTCATTAACTTATCATTCCCCAATAGGTATGTTAACTTTATGAGAAAAGTTGAATACGCGGCATTAAATTATTAAAATCACGCTAGCAAATATTTTTGAATATTCTGTCAAATAAAATTATAAAAGTTGAAGTTACTGACTGGTAAGATAGGTAGTTAAGTAGGAACAATTATTATTTTAAAACTGCGATTTACAACACTAATTAAATTTTTTTGAGTGTAATAGTAGGCAAAAGAATTTTGTAGTGATACGGTAAATAGGCTTTAGTTACACACAATTACAATAATTAAAACATGTCACGACTTACACTTCATAATAAAAACCACTGTACTTCGAAATGAGACATTTAATGGGACATTAATTGCCTGCAACTTTGTAATTTCTTTAATTATTTAAGCGTTACACACTTTTTCATCACATTTTTAATCAATTCAAGATACGTGTTTAAAATACTTATAGGTTGCTAATTAATTATTGTTCAAGGAAAGTAGCGTAACACATCATTTAAGTAAGTCGATAAGTATAACGATATTCATGTAGGTATGCATCAATTTGATCTGTAAACGCAATAGGTAAAGTTATTTGGTCATTTATTGATTTAATGAGAACGGTATTTTGATATCGTATCACTATACTTTTTACTGTTTGGCGCTTGCATATAGGTACCTAATTAAGAAAACCCCAATAAAAATAATAAGAATACCTATAAAATACATAAGTAATTTATAGTTACTATAAAACATATTTATTTTCTTTTAAAATAAATAAGTAGGTAAATACATGTAATTAAATTTTTAAAATCTCATTATGTCCTACAAAAAGTGAGTAAAAATAATAGGAAATATAGGGCTATATTTACAACTAGCTTTTGCCCGCGGCTTTGCTCACGTTAAGTTCGATTTTTCAAACCCCTATTTTACCCCCTTAGGGATTGAATTTTCAAAAATTCTTTCTTAGCGGATGCCTACGTCAGAGCATATGGAATATTCTGCGTTTTGAACCTTTTGCGAAATTGTAAATTCTGCGTATTGAACATTTTGCGTATTTACAATACACTTTCTATGTATTGAACTTTTGCAGTAGGTACAACAGTTTTGCAGTAGTTTGAGGTGTGTGTTGATAGATCAGCCAGTCATTCAGTCAGTCACCCAGTCACCTTTTCTTTTTAAATATTTAGATAAACAAGCTTATTTTGCACTTGGTAAACATAGCTTAGTTACTGCGGTATTAGGCATTGGTTGCGGAGGCCGGTGCCGCGGTGCCCCAGTTATGGGTTTATCTGTGTTAACGGAACGGGGCTTGCCGAACTCTGACAAAATTATATCCAAGTTCTGAGGATATTAAATGTCCAAGCTATTTCAGGGTTCAAAATGATAACAATGTTCGAATTTAAGCAAAAGTTACAAAGACTTCAGAAAAGGGAATCAAAATCAAGAAAAAATAGATAAGGTAGTGCGTCCTGAAAATTTGTAGGTAACACTTCTCAGCATAACATTTACATGTTTGATATTCATTTTTTATAAGATACCAGTCATAGACACTTAAGCATAATGACCTCAAAGATTGACACCTTGAACTAGATTTCTTGAATTATATTTTGCTATTATATGGTGCACATAAATTACGGGACCTACCTACTTAGTATACAAGATTTTAACATTTAATCACATTATTTAATGTATGCAGATCTTTCATTGCCAACTGTATTCATTTATACTGTTAGACTTAGAAATGTATATATCTTTTAGAAGCAATTAGTCAGAAATTAAAGAAGGATAATCATTACAAAAACCACAAATTGCATTTAATGTGTATTTCAACGTTCAGGAATTAAGAAACTGAGAAAATGACAAAACTTTTCCAACCTAAATTCCAATATCCGACCAGCATTAAAAGTAGGTACTTGCGGTTCACTTCACTTGACTTGTTCTTCCGATATCGCGATCTCGAAGGCAGCGACCGTCGTACGTCAAATTCGTCCAAAGTTGGCTGTAAAAAGTATTATGAATTCCGGCTCAGCGTTGAAGTGCCAAATCCCTGACGAGCGAGGAATTTTAAACACTGCGGAGACGCGTTATTGATAAATTATGGTTATGTTAAATTCGGCCGCGCTATCGGGCAAGGACATTGAAAATTCAGGCTTTTGCTGCGGACCAAAAAAGGTTGCTGTCCCGATACGTGATGCTCTTGTATGTAACAATTAAGATGGTTTGACACAGAACATCATAATTAAGAAGAAGCCGAAACAATACGGAAGATTCAAAGGAAAGCAAATACAGATCTTGGGTAACTTCGACGCACCCTGGGATCTCAACCTGTATATTTGTACGATCTACACCGCCCATTGCCACTTCAGCTTCGCAACCCTGGCTTTGTCGGTTACACTAGTTTTTTACCAATCTCATCACTTCTTTATGTAAAAGAATGATTTTTACTTCAAAACTGTGGAACCAACTTCCTGCGACGGTGTTTCCACTGAATTACAACATGGGGTTATTCAAGGGGCGGACCAACAAATTCCTGAAAGGCCGGCAACGCATTGGTGGTGCCTCTGGTGCTACAAGTGTTCATGGGCGGCGGTAATCACTTAACATCAGGTGACCCACCTGCTCGTTTGCTCGCTGTGGTGCGGGTTGTTACGTTCCCTCAAATATGGTTGAGCGAAGCAATGGCTGGATCATGCGTCATGCTCGTGAACGGGTGCCACCAACGGGAATGGGTCTGCTTTTGCCTGCCTGTGTTAACATGTATTGAATTGTATTTATTTGTATTTGTATTGTATTTATTTTTACTTGTATTGTACTCAGGAAAATTCATCGTGGAAGCACTGAATACATAGCATAGTTTCAATAACAATTGTAAATTTTTATATTTTTTTGAAAAGAGCAACCGCCGAGTTTCTTACTGGCTCTTCTCGGCAGGAAAGGCATTCCGAACCAGTGGTAGATTCATTGACCATTCAAAAGTGCTTGTAAAAGTTTATTTGAATAAAAAATATTTCTATTTCTATTTCTATTTCTAAAAATATTAAAAAAAAAAAAAGTCATAGCTCTGATCCGTTGGTCACCGCTCTGCCTAAGCGTCGTCACTCGCACAATAGGCAGGAGTTATGGCGGATGTAGAGGCAAGCGATTTGGTAGAACTAATTGTAGATGGCCCCCAGTGGTACAATAAAGCGTACTGTTTACAACCCGGCAGTAAGTTAACACGTAAACCCGGCGCCCTTTGATTTATAAGTTTATTATTAACAAGTTACCTGCGTGCTTTTGACTGCTTGCGATGTCTTTAGCTGGCCGTAGAAATAATAAATTACAATTACGGTTCGTGATATTTGTACAACCAGTTCCAGAATAGTAAAATATTTGGAAATAACTTACGAAAGATATTAGATTTATTATTTCTACTAAAACTACTAGTACAATACGACTAATTTGACCAGTATTTTTAAATGAAAAAAAAAAAACTCCAAAGAATCGAGAAAAAAGAATCAAAAACTAACTATCGAACAGTGCTATATACTAAGCAAACATGACAATAAACTATTTAAACCAAAATCATCATGTCCTTGTCCTTTTCCCACGCTATGTGGGGTCGGCACAACATGTCTTTTTCTTCCACTCACTTCTATCATTCGTCAACTCATTATCTACTCCTCTTTCACACAATCCATCCATCTCTTTTTTGGTCTTCCTCTACTCTTTTGCCCTTCTACATGCATATTTAACATTCTTCTACTAATATGGTTTTCTTCCCTCCTCATTACATGCCCATACCACGCGAGCCTAACTATTTAAACCAAAATAATAGAATAAAAATAAATTATTACAATTGCAATAATAACTATTCAGTGTTCATAAGCCAATATTTTTTTAAAGGATTTGTTTTCTGAAAGGTAGAGTTACCTACTTATTTAAGGCATGTAATTAAACGAGCTTCTATTTAATACCATTATTGGCTTCTAAATTACTAAGTCAGCTTCAACTAGTGAGCCTCTAAAAAATATAATTTTAGCATCTATATTTATAACTCAGCTTCAAACCGTGAACTCCTAAAATACTTAAATATTAGCATCAAATAATACACCAAATCTTCAACCAACATTTTTAATTTTTTTTTTGTGAGAAAAATGAAATAAAAAAATGTTTCTAACTAAATAAAAAAACGTTTTTTTTGATAAAATGAAATTAAAAAAATGATTGTTTTTAAATTTAACTCAAGATAAATACCTACACATAACATTATAACATTATAACATTTTTGAAAAAAAAAAATCAAATTTTTTTTCAGCTTTTTTTTTAGTTTTAGGTAGGTTTACGATCCCAACAGAACCTAAGTGCCCGGCCTTCGGCCGGGCACCTGAATATTCATGTATAACCCTAACCTAACCTAACTTTAGTTTAAAGAAAAAATTATACAAAAATAATTGCAATATTAACACACTAACAACAGAACAACAAAAAAAACAAATGCATGTTTTGAATGGCGCTCTCTGATTGGTGCAAATAGCCATAACCAACGAGATCGTGCAAATTGCCAGTCGCATCCGTCTCACTCGCACCAACGAAATCGTGCAAATGGCCAGTCGTATCCATCTCACTCGCACCAAATCGTGCAGTGGCAGTGAACAATAATAAAAATAGTGGCTCTTTATTTGATGCTTTCTTTGGAATATTTTGTGGCCATTGTGAAGAAGCCGAGTTAGTATATTAGAAGCTTCATCATTTTCCCGTTGCTGAGTTATTAAATTAGAAGCTAGGTTTTGATGCCAAAAAATAAATTTTGTTGGTCGACTTATTATATTCCCTTATTTAAATGTATTAATAAAGTTGTTGTTCTTGCTATGCGCCATATTTTTGTGTTTTCTGTCTCAAAAATCTCTCTCTATAATCTGTAGCACGTCAAAAATAAAACAGCGTAGCGAGTATCACTGGTCTGAGGCACGAAGGTATTATGTTTTGTAACATTCTATTATTAGTTTCAGCGCTAAAAATAGCACGTCCTCTAAACGGTTAGCGTTTACAACCGCTATTAATTTGTTCAAACATTTCATAAAATCATTTTCTTCATCTTCAAATCAAATCAAGTCAAAATCAAATCAAAATTTATTTATTTCATGTAGGCCAACCTGTAGCTCTTATGACACGTCATAAATCTACCACCGGTTCGGAATGCAGATTCTGCTGAAAAGAGCCGACAAGAAACTCAACAGTTGCTTCTTCTTTAGTAGTCATAAAATTAATGCATTATTTTCTTTATAAATAAATAATCTTGTAAAATTGTGTTGTAAACGCTGTTGATTACCAATAAATAAATATATTATATGAGGATTAGCTTAATAGCATAATGCACAACAACATGCATACTACATTAATATAACATAACAACTAACATTAATTAGCCAAATAGGTGAAGTAGTAGATTTTAGTTTGTTATTCACTTCTACATCAGTTTACTTTGATTTCCTATAAGTACAGCACTATTTTGATATCTTAACTATTATGTTTCAATGTTAGATATAGGCTGCAATGGATTAAAATGTTTGCTCAACTTTTTGTATGAAAGTTTAGTTTCAAACAAAACTGTGAGTTGTAAACAAAAGTTGGTGCACCAGCTTTTTTTTACAAAAGACTTTTTTGCATTCTACGAGTAGGTATGTACAATAGCAATATGTTTTATCATTACATTATATTTATACAGCATAATATATTTACATTTTTTATTTGAATAGGTACCCAACATTATTCAGATTAAAAATGTAAATACATAATGCTGTATAAATATAATATAATCTATAATTATATAAAAAGGCTTGTCCTGACTGACTGACTGACTGACTGACTGACTGACGATCAACGCACAGCCTAAACCACTGAAGTTAGAAACTTGAAATTTTGACAGTAGGTTCCTTTTATGACGTAGGCGAGCACTAAGAAAGGATTTTTCGAAATTCGCCCCCCAAGGGGGTAAAAAGGGGGGTTAAAGTTTGTATGAAACTCCGTCATTTTTCGAGTTATACTCATGAAATTCGGTATTTAGGCTTTAAATTGAAAACAAAAAAGTACGTGTTTCACAGTTTTTAAAAATTCTACCCCCTAAGGGGTTAAATAGGGGTTGAATGTTTGTATAATAGTCCTTCGTTCTTCAAGTTATTTTTCAAGTTACGTTTATGAAACTTGATATTTTGGCTCTTGATTAAAAATAAAGAATTACGTATTTTACATTTTTTTTAAATTCTCCCCCCAAGGGGGTAAAAAGGGGGGTTAAAGTTTGTATGAAACTCCGTCATTTTTCAAGCTATACCCATAAAATTCGGTATTTAGGCTTTAAATTGAAAACAAAAAAGTAAGCGTTTCACACTTTTAAAAAATTCTACCCCCTAAGGGGTTAAATAGGGGTTGAATGTTTGTATGATAGTCCTTCGTTCTTCAAGTTATTTTTCAAGTTATGTTTATGAAACTTGATATTTTGGCTCTTGATCAAAAATAAAGAATTACGTATTTTACATATTTCGAAAATTCTCCCCCCAAGGGGGTAAAAAGGGGGGTTAAAGTTTGTATGAAACTCCGTTATTTTTCAAGCTATACCCATAAAATTCGGTACTTAGACTTTAAATTGAAAACAAAAAAGTAGGTGTTTCACAGTTTTTAAAAATTCTACCCCCTAAGGGATTAAATAGGGGTTGAATGTTTGTATGATAGTCCTTCGTTCTTCAAGTTATTTTTCAAGTTATGTTTATGAAACTTGATATTTTGGCTCTTGATCAAAAATAAAGAATTACGTATTTTACATTTTTGAAAATTCTCTCCCCAAGGGGGTAAAAAGGGGAGTTTCAATATTCATAGTTAAGACAGGACAACGTCTGTCGGGTCCGCTAGTGTATATATATAGGATTATAAAATAAATTTTAGTAGTGAAGCAAAAAAATTTTAGTACCAAATTATAATTTAAAGAATACTTACGCGCGTAAAGCTTCTTCCAAGACATGCGAACAAAATATTAGGCACACAAAAAATATCTCGAGGAAAGATGGATTGTTTATTAAAATCATTGACTTCAAGCACGCACTGCAGAAAGGACATTAACAAAACTGTTGGCAGTATTATAGCACAAAGTTAATTACAAGCACTAAAAAGACTCGTTAACGCACATACATTCTTTACCATAAGGTACAGAAAATCATTTTGATAAAAGGACTCGGTGCGTATGCGTTACGCAAGGAGGTGCTAAAGTAACTAAAAAAAAAGACTATCATCAAATCATCACCTTGCTGCTCCTATCGCGATATCAACGATAAACACGAGGCCGGTGCAGCTTTCAGCGAGGTCTACGCAACCTTCGCAAAAATTAGCACGATTTACATAACTTATCCAGTATTTACTTTATATCGACCGCGGATATTGATAAATGCTAATGTGTGCAAAGATAAAACGGTCCGTGAGATCATGACGACGTAATGAGGAAGAGAACTCTGAAACCGAACCGCGGAAGCTTGTGCTACGTGTCACATTGTTGAACCTAGTGGTTATTTACGAGTCTTAGACAGACCACTATTCATTGTTAACCTGATGATTTATACCTCAGTTCACAGCTGTAATAAAAGTTCAACTAATATTATAAAATTACTTTATATCATACTTGCTCAGTAACTAGGGATTACTATGGTGGAAAGTCTCCTTGTAAGTTGGTGTTTGCAATTCAAGGCAACATTACGTCGCACTATGCTTTAATTGTAATGTTCACTTTACAGTTCAAGCTATGCAAAACTCCTTGGTAAACAATCTCTTTTCTTATAAAATGGTAAGACAACTTTTTACTGAAAAAAAAAAAAACACTGAACATGGCGGCATTTAATTTCCATACATTTCAAACTATGCAAAACTCCTTGGAACTCAGAGCCGTAAAAAAAAATTGAAAACTATTTACGAAAAAAAAATGGAAATGGCGGCATTTCATTTGATCTGAAAGTTTGTGAAGTTTGTTCGTAAAGGGATTTAAGTTATTAACAACAATGTCAAGCACTTCATCAGATGATGATAAAGGAGGAGAGCCTGATTTTTGTTTGCTTGAAGCAGAACAAATGATGCAAAACCTTTTGCCGGGTAAGTCCAAAGTTACCTCGCAAGAATGATATAAAGTAGAATGCTTACCTCGGTTGCAAGTAGCTATTACACCCTCGAACTATATTCACCCTCGCTCGCTGCGCTCGCTCGTGTGACTAAATATCTCGGGTGCACGCGATCCATTAGCGCCCTATGCGAGCTGCGCTCGCACTGGCGTCAAATTGGATCTTGTTCTGTAATAGCTTACTTACGTCCCTTGTGTAACAATCTACTATTATACTACACCTGCTCGGAAAGTACGTTCTGATTTGTGTCAAATCGCAAAAGAGCGAGAAAGAAAACACGTCATTACGTGGAAACAAATCTGCGGGCTGTCAAAATGTATGAAATTTCATTACTTACCTGCTTCAGCGGGCTGAAAACTGTATGAAAATCCATTACTAACGTGCTGTTTTTTTTTTTAATTTTTGGTCAAGTCAGTTCAGTAATAACTTGAAAAACAATGAAATTTATTTCGACCTTTTTCGACAAATAGACTTATTATTTTCAAAGTAATAGGTAAATAAATAACGTACTAAATATATAAAAATAGTAATAGTAACTAATTAATAACTAAATAATAATCTATTTAAGAAAATATAATAATTTCATTTCTTTGTTTAGGTCTACTTATCTATGGTCTAAGGTTATTTACACATTCAAATTGTTGTTAAAAAAAAACAAATTGTTGCTGGCCGCTTGCATTTTCTTTAGTGAGTACATTATTTGAAAAATTTAAAAAAAATCGCGCGATTCGCTTTCTTTTGTTTTATCTAAATTTTCAATTTATAAAATTACTTAAAACGCAAAATGTCTAGTAGCGACAGTGAAGATATTTTGATGACGCCGCCAGAATCAAAAACTATTAATTTGCCGAACAAAAATATCACCCTAAGTTTTAATAATTGTATGAATTTCAATATAAATTTCAATTAAATAATGTGTCTATTATTTTCCTCGTAGGTGTAGTATAAAGCACTATGTATCACTCGGGAGAAAGTGCGATTCCTAACTCGGGTGTATCGCGGCCCTCGGCTTCGCCTCGTGCCTCAAATGACACCCTCGTATGTAATCGGCTACTTTCACCCCTTGTAGAACAATATACTATTTCGACTCCTACCCGTTGCAATATTGTCATACCCAGAAATTCAAAAGTAAGTTTTTATCGTAAAAAAAACCAAAGATATCCCGCGGGATTTTCTCAACACCTCACTCCACATGGCCGAAATCGTATTCAAAAAGTGTTCAACATAGTCAACTTATGCAGTCGCGAAACTGAAGAAGCAATGAACGGGGCCACTTAGTCAGAAAAACCAATAGAGTTTAGGTAGGCTCGATTGGTAACCCTGCACCTGGTTACGCAGGGAAGACTAGCCACCTTTCTGTGAGAGCGTGCTCTCACAGAAAGAACAAGCGGAACGAGACAGAGAGCTGGACCCGAACGCTCACCCGCTCCGCAGAAGAAGAGGTCAGAGAAGAAGGCGCCAATATGCGCGCCTTCATCCCCCCGGAGCTCCGTAGGATGGCGGGATGATCGGTCGAAACCGCTGGAATGCCACAGTTGAATGCGAGCAGCGATCCTGTGGCTTCCCTATAAAAGCGAGGACGGGCCCGTTGGGTTTTAGTGGGTATTTTGGCAGTGCCAACGAGTCCCACATACCCGCCTGTTGTCAAGATGGGCGGGATGCGTAAAGGCATTTCCCAACGTTAAAAAAAAAAAAGGGAAGACTAGCCACCAGGTGGACAGACGATCACAAGCGCGTCGCTCGGAGTCCTCGAAACAAACAGCGTATAAACGGTTCTGTGGCCATCTCTGCAGGAAACGTTTGTCCAGCTGTGGACGTCTATGGAGTTGAGACGACGATGTCTCGCGATGTATGACGTCTCATCTAAACAGCTCAGTTTCTAAGCACTTCAAAAATAAAACGACCGTAAACACTTTGAAATGATCAAAGAAACACCAACGCGTATTACTCATTCGGGTTAAAAACAAAAAGGTGTGGGCGGCAATTAGCCCGACCGAATAAAGAACCTTCCCTGAGGTTGCCGCCCACTAACTTGGGACTATTCGATCGTGGGGATGATGTTAGTATTGAACGTGCGCTACATAAATAAAATTTTTGCCTTTCCTCTACATTGTAAAAAGGTGGCGCTGAAGATCTGAAATTGGACAGTAAGAATCCTGTTCATTATGAACGCAATCATTGGCCTATATTTTCAAAGCTTGGACCTCTTTATTAAAAGCTATCTGAAGAATCGTAGGCCTTTTTGCGTGGATCCCAGATTTTATCAATGAATACACGTAGAAACGTATAGTTAATAGTTAAGTGGGCGGAAACCTTTACAGTTAATTATACCGACAATCAATCGGCAAAGCGGCGGCGCGTTATATACTAATAGAGAGCTCAAGATAATTGATTACACAGTTTAATCGACAATACAAACCTACAGCTTACCTACATAATATGACAAAATGATGTAATTACATGGCCCGTTATTTTTATCAAGGAAAATCGAGAAGTTCCCACATGATTTTTAAACAAACTAACTGCACGCGGACAAAATCGCAGATACCAGTTAGTTATAATATTAACAACTAAGAATACTTTTAGTTATATACCTACTCGCAGGTATATAACAAGTTAGGTAAACATCAAACAACGGCTTCGTACAAATTTGTTTTATTTTTAGTTTATGGAAAGCTTTGACCTTTTTGAATAGTGGGAAAGCTAACGGTGCTTAAAGGACTCTACAATCAGGTCGAAAGTACGGTCTCCAAATTATGGGAATAGGTCGGAAGTTCCTGTCGTATAAATACGTTTAAAGTATTAAGTTATTACCTACTGTTGAATAACTTTAGGCTTAAGTCATAAATAAAACTTGAATGTCTGAATTTTGGCGTTCATACAACACAAGTAAAAAAGCAGCAAATTTTGCAGTCTTTAGGTATTTGTATTTATCAACTTTAAGTTTTAGTATGCTCAATAAATATTTCAAATAATAAATGCGAAAAATTATTAATTTTACCAGCACCACTTTTATAAGTCATAATCTGATAAGTATATTTTTGGAAGATATAAAAATATCTTCATCCGCTTTTGTTTGTTCCGTATGCGTCATGATCACGTCCACTATGAACGAGATAATAAATAAATCTTCTAAATATATAAAAGTCAAAAGTGACTGACTGACTGACTGACTGATCTATCAACGCACAGCTCTAACCGCTGGACGGATCGGGCTGAAATTTGGCATACAGATAGCTATTATGACGTAGGCATTCGCTAAGAAAGAATTTTTGAAAATTAAGCCCATTAGGGGGGTAAAATAGACATTTGAAAAATCAAACTTAAGCCGCGAGCGAAGCCCCAAGCAAAAGCTAGTAAATAATACAAGTCTCTTTTGTTGTATTTCTAATCTAAATGTAAAACAACAAAGCCAGTATTTCATTGGTGTTTAGAATCGTTTTTAATCCGAAGTTTTTTCGTTTCTGCGCTACCTAATATTGTCGTTATCGTGTTAACAGCACATATTAAAGTGAGTTTTCTGTGCGTTTAAAACCTAACTCTACGCGGAAGAAGTCCCTAGTATCAGGTAGTTTAAAAATAATACAGATAGAGCTGTGTTCCTAAACTTAGTGAAAGCATGTGTTTTTATTCGGTCATTCTTTCAGTCAAAAAGTCCGTCGAACAATTTTGATCTCATCCAACATAGGGATTTGTTAAGCTGGGACATTGAAAATTTACGAGAAAAGTCTATTGGCAAAATGCCCCCAGCGCCTCAGTTGGACATCACTCAATACAAAATCAATTTGGTGACAGATTATTTAAAAAGTTTGTCCCGATTTAACATTTATCTGGTAACCCTAGTCGAGAGTCGATTGGAGTGACTAAATTTAATTGCCGTCAATATTCGAAGTCGAGCAATTAGTAAGCGGGATTATTTGGACAACTTTAATAGCATTAAGGTGCTGACTCACTGCTGCGCACGGACACCTTACTCTACTTACTTAGGTTTTCTGTCAAATGTAAGTGAGATCACGAACCGCAACACCCGAACAAGTTACGCATGAGTACATAACAGGGAAGACATTTAAACACGCGTGAATTTGAATATAGATTCAAGCAAGTCATATCTTTTTGGCATGAATAAAATGCAGTACGAACCACAAGAATGTCTAAAGTCATCGCAATAGCGAAATAATAAGATATTAGATAGATGCCTTTATGTACAAGTTCTAAGACGAAACCAGCCGGCTCTCGGGCCGGAGGAAGATCTTCCTATCATTACAGCAGAGCCTATATACCTATACTCGTGCCCGTAGCCAATTAGGTACTGACCCACGCAGCCAAAGTGCGCCGCGTGGACCGCATGCGCAGTTCTTAATGGATCAGCGTCTTCAATTATTAATAGCTGGGAACTCACCGATGATGAGGACTACGGATGCGATGAAATATTTATTTATAGGTAGGTAGCCAGACTAAAACAATCTTTCATGTAAAGGCACAATAATTATGATTAGTTTAATTAAGAAAAATTATAGAGCTACATAAAATACCTGAAAGAAAATGATTTAATTATTGTATCAGCTGGATCAGGTAATTACTTCATTAGGTTTCATTCAATGAAACGTTAAGCCTGGCAATAGACGTCCGATCTTGTTTCCGATTGTCTGATCAGGCAACCGGATCGTATTTACTCGATACACATCCGATTTTTCCGTCAGGCTTTTTCTGAACTCAGTCGTTCCCGAGCTATCATCCCGAGTGCTTGCGTTTGGAGCAAAGCAGAAGAAAAGAAGATGGATGACGAGTTAATAGAAATAGAAATATTTTTTATTCAAATAAACTTTTACAAGTACTTTTGAATCGTCTATGAATCTACCACTGGTTCGGAATGCTGTTCCTGCCGAGAAGAGCCAGCAATAAACTCGGCGGACGCTCTTTTCAAAAAAAAATTTTTTTACAATAGGTAACAAAACTATGCTATGTATACAGTGTTTCCACAATAAAGTTTCAAAAATGCAAAACAATCCAATGCATGTTAAGACAGGCAGGCAAAAGCAGACCCATTCCCGTTGGTGGCACCCGTTCACGAACATGACGCAGGATCCAGCCATTGCTTCGCTCAACCATATTTGAGGGAACGTAACAACCCGCACCACACGACTCCACCACAGAAATTTTAAAGACAGGAAAGAGAAAGAAGAAAAAACGTCGCTATTGGATTCATCCAATCAATTTGACAAGACTTACTGAGAGTCATTTCTATTTAAAACATCCAAAATAATTCATAATAAAAATAATTTTATTATTATGAATTATTTTATTTTATTATTTTTTTTTTTCATAATATTCGAACCACAACGATGCGTCCACACAGTGTCAACGCTAGATTTTTTGGGCCCTAAAAAATCCCAATAAGCAAAATTCCGCCCTAAATTTGGGGCTAAAAGCCCTAAGTTGGGAACCCTGACTGGCAAAATCGGAAGGAGTAACCGGATGTCTATTTTGTCTCATACTAAAAGTATGTAGACCGCGCCTTCAGACAATCGGACCGGCAGTAAAATCGGAAACGCCTCGCGCCCGTTTCCGACTCGGACGTCCGATCCGGCCACCGGATCGGACGTGTATTGACTGTTCATACAAAGTAATGGCTTCAATGCCTTCCGGTAGCCTGATCAGGCTACCGGATCAGACTATCGGATGAAAAAACCTGACGTGTATTTCCAGGCTAAGCCAGGCAATACACGTCAGGTTTTTTCATCCGATTGTCTGATCCGGTAGCCTAATCAGGCTACCGGAAGGCGTTGAAGCCATTACTTTGTATGAACAGTCAATACACGTCCGATCCGGTGGCCGGATCGGACGTCCGAGTCGGAAACGGGCGCGAGGCGTTTCCGATTTTACTGTCGGTCCGATTGTCTGAAGGCGCGGTCTACATACTTCTAGTATGAGACAAAATAGACATCCGGTTATTCCATCCGATTTTGCCAGTCAGGGTTCCCAACTTAGGGCTTTTAGCCCCAAATTTAGGGCGGAATTTTGCTTATTGGGATTTTTAGGGCCCAAAAAATCTAGCGCTGACACTGTGTGGACGCATCGTTGTGGTTCGAATAATGAGCGAAAATTATGAAAAAAAAAATAATAAAATAAAATAATTCATAATAATAAAATTATTATTATTATGAATTATTTTGGATGTTTTAAATAGAAATGACTCTCAGTAAGTCTTGTCAAATTGATTGGATGAATCCAATAGCAACGTTTTTTCTTCTTTCTCTTTCCTCTCTTTAAAATTTCTGTGGTGGTGTCGTGTGGTGCGGGTTGTTACGTTCCCTCAAATATGGTTGAGCGAAGCAATGGCTGGATCCTGCGTCATGCTCGTGAACGGGTGCCACCAACGGGAATGGGTCTGCTTTTGCCTGCCTGTCTTAACATGTTTTGCATTTTTGAAACTTTATTGTGGAAACACTGTATACATAGCATAGCATTGTTACTAGGGTTTCCGATTTCTCGAGGTTTTTTAGTTCTCGGGTGTCGAGACTTCTCGAGCCTGATTTCTCGGGTCTTCTCGGGTTGTCGAGAAAAAATAAAATACGTCTAAATTTTTGTTTAATTAATAAAAAGAGTCTTTAATTTAACTGTGTTTATTTTACATGAAAAAATCAACATAATTTTTAACAAAAAAAACAAGTTCTCAATAAAAAATCAGCTCAAAACAAAATTGCTAACTAAAAACAATCATACTTCTTCTCCTTATCATAACTAATCTCATCTCACTAATCTGTAATAAAAAAACAAAATCTCTGTTAACAATCAGCTTAAAACAAACATCTTAACTAAAAACAATCATACTTCTTCTTATTATAACTAATCTCACTAATCTTTAATAAAAAACAAAATCTCTGTTAACAATCAGCTTAAAACAAACATCTTAACTAAAAACAATCATAATTTTTCTCATCATAACTAAAGATCACTCACTAATCTCACTATGTGGGTGGTATGGTATCACAATTTTTGGCAGTTTTAATGTAATTAAATAAGAGATATCTATCTACTATTAATACGTAATATAATAATTTGATTAAAAACAAAAGTTTTATTTCTTTAACATACCTATTCATTTTAAACAAAAATATTATTTTGGTAATACAAAAGTACTTACAAAACAAAACAAACACTTGAACTATTTAAATAAATAATAACAATACTTACCTGTTTGTTCTGCGATTCTATTACTCGTGCGTCACTAAATAGTAAATACACTCACTATGCTGGGTTTATGATCCGACCGATCCGAACACGGCGGGAGTTGAAACACGAATGAACAAAATACAACTGGGGCCGCGTCGCGCTTGCGTTTGTCGGCAAAAACAAAGGATACCGACAGACACGAGCCGTGCTGTCAAAGGATGCCGCTGCCGCCTCGCATTTACAAAGAAAGCTAAGCGTAAAAATGTTTATTTAAACTTCTCGATGTCTCGACTTTTCTCGAGCTGAATTTCCCGGGTACGAGACCGACCGATTTCCCGGGAATTCCCGGGACGAGAATTCCCGGGAACAAACCCTAATTGTTACCTATTGTAAAAAAAATTTTTTTTGAAAAGAGCGACCGCCGAGTTTATTGCTGGCTCTTCTCTGGCTGGCAGAAACGGCATTCCGAACCAGTGGTAGATTCATTGACGATTCAAAAGTACTTGTAAAAGTTTATTTGAATAAAAAATATTTCTATTTCTATTAACTCGTCATCTATCTTCTTTTCTTCTGCTTTGCTCCAAACGCAAGCACTCGGGATGATAGCTCGGGAACGACTGAGTTCAGAAAAAGCCTGACGGAAAAATCGGATGTGTATCGAGTAAATACGATCCGGTAGCCTGATCAGACAATCGGAAACAAAATCGGACGTGTATTTCCAGGCTTAATGTTATTGACAAGTAAAAATTAAGTCTATGTTCTAGAGTTTTTTCAACTCAATATAGAATTCGTAATATAACCTCAGCGAAAGATTAAAATTTCTTATTTTGTAGTGTTTTTTTTTTCGTTTAAAATTAGCAATAATCGTCATAGACAGCTTTATGTAACTATTTTATTTTCAAATACTCGTAGTAACTGAAAGAAACAAACTACTGTCCTCGTTGGCATACTCCACCCGCATAAAATAAACATCCAGAAAAAAGTTCCCACACTTTAAACCCGCCTGTTCATTATAAGGGTGAAATGTTTATTAGTCGTTTTTTGTGTGTACTGGGTACTGGGTACTCTGTATGAATAATGTACTATGGGGGTGCGGGGAGAGGGGAAGCGCGGGCGGCGGGACGGAACGACCTCGTGACCCACTCCTATCCACTTGATTACTGAACTGGATTCAATTGGACAAAGACTGAAAACACGGTTAATATGATTATATTCGTTCCCACTCAGCGATGTTTTTGTAAGAGGAAATATACCTACGTTTTTTTCCAGAATATCTGGAACTTTTGCATTAAACTGTTTCAAGAGATAGTTTAGATGTTATTTTTAGAATGCTCGTATCTATCTGCACTTGCCAGCAACACATTTCCATGAAACGGATGCTTTACGGAGTCATAGGTTCTTATTATTTAGAATGGGCATCGACATAGATAGACACGACCATTAGAACACAAAACTTGTACATCGCGCTACGATGTTGTTATCTAATGATTCACTAAATCACCTATACTATTTTATTATTTATTTGAATATAGGTATTGTTGGCGTTTCAATTCAAAATTAGGTGCTTATAAAGTTTTATCGCGTAGATAGCGTTCGTACGTCGCCAATGCCCATACCACTACCAACTAATGCACCTACGGTTGACTGTGCAAGTCAGTTGAACAAGGTGAGTGTTCGGAACTCAATTCCGACGTCCGTGCTACATTTACATCGATGAGAATGGAATAATATCAGCGCATTGCATTTAGTATGGATTCGAAATTAATTTGGTGAAAGGTTTTTCAGAAAAATCTGTTAACATCAGAAAATCTGCATACTTGCAGGGAACGTTTGGAATACATAATGTATTCTATGTCGAGTATTGTGTACCACTAAAGGAGTAAAATAGGGGTTTCAGAAATCGAACTTAACGTGAGCGAAGTCGCGGGTAAAAGCTAGTTCCATATACGAGTGCTACAATAAAAATCAAAGTAAGGTTTGTGAATACGGACGTTATTCTAGGTGCCATTGACTTACCATAAGTTGGCATCGAAACCATAGGCTCACATAAGCTGCATGTCTCCGTCTTACCTGCAACAAAAAAAAAGCTTGTCAAACAAAATATTAACAAAGTACATACGTCAAACGATGAATAAATTTGAAACTTAAATTTGAGAACCTATTTGCATAATAAACTTGGCAATGTGATAAACAATTGCGCATTATGCATCAAGGCTCGAAGTAGCGCAGACAACATACTGTCTTGTACTGGAAATGAAATTGTCGTTTATATATCGGATAGAATATCTTAAGCCATGAGAGACGAGTATCGTTTAAGCGTTTCTTCAATAAATTACTTACCTTATATACCTTTATTAATTAAAGAAAGCCAAGGATACTAGATTTTAATATTATTACGCGCTAGCTAATTATGTATTACCCATTCTAGCTTTTTAACTTGTGATGATGGTGTTATAAAAATTAAAACAAGTATAAATACTTTTTTATTGTTTTACTTGTCTCTAGTCTACGTCAACAATTAGGTATAATACATACCTACTGCCGGTATTTATAGAAGCCATATTGTTTGCGTTAAAACTTCTCGTGTGTAAAGTTTTTATAAGCAAACCAAACATACTGAAAACATTCAAGAGAATCAGATAAGACATTTTTGAAACACGGAACAACACTATAATTTTTAGATTATCAGCATCTGTTATTCTGATTAAATTAATTATTATAATATCGTAATACAAAAAATTAGATATAACTTAGTAGTAGCGCTTACATTTTTTGCATTACCTACTGCTAAGAAATTGCAATGGCCAAGCTAAAGTATACTTTATTTTGTCGTAGTGTACAACTTTGTACGTCTGTCTACTTAGATAAATTGCGTTGATTAAATGTTTTTTCGTTTTAGTTAGCGCATTTTTTGCTAATGAAAGCATACTTTCAAACTAAGTATCTTGTTGCAATTAAAAATGCATTTCGCTAGTAAACATATCAATTAAGTAGCAGAAATTTCGAGAACAAACCCAAAGAAACGCGTCGAATACCGGGAAACGTCTGGAAACAAGTTCGAGTCGATGGGGATAGAACATTCCGTGGATACCGTACAAGTGTACTATACGGGACGCACATTTTAACATAATTATAAGCCTTATTTTCATAAGTATAGAGTCTACATTAAAACGACAAGGTTAGTGTAAGTGTATTGTACTAATGAGACAATAATAGACATTTATTAATGCTGGCGAGAAAAGTTTTATGGCTGGACAAAATATATTTTATTTTCTCCAAAAATCATGTTTAAATTTTATATTCTAGACCTAGAGGGTTAAAATTATAATTGTTATTCTTTCAAAATACCAACGGTAAAACATCGAGCTTTCCGTACTTGTTATAAAGAACCAAAAATAACGGCTTGGTAAGGAATACAAAAATCTTGATAACGCAACTGTATTTTTATTGCGTTTTTGTTATTACCTATATTCTGAACCATCCTTTGGCAATGTGTAGTTTAAAGTATAGTAGTTGCATTATACTATCATATATGTAGTTGCATTTAGGCAATAAAATAAATATAAAAACAGTAAGTAGTATTTAATTGATTATTTAGATTCTACTAATAATAATTTTTTTACTAATAAACTTCTCACTAATCGGCTGCAAGTTAAAAAAAGGTTTTATTACAATACCCATTCTATGAAAGACCAGCAGAGAAAGCACTTGATACTTAATTTTAAAAAGCGTTTACTTAAGTACAAAAAAGGGTAAAGATTGGATCTTTAGCTAAGGTTAAAAGGCTGTAAAACCGTTTAAAGGGAGAAGGGACGAGTCTCAATATTGGCTTAGTAGTGAGCAGAGGTTGGTTTGGTCATTTACGATTTTCGTGGCAATGTTATGTAACTGGTATTTTGCGAAAAATAACAACTTGAAAAAGCAGTTTTCCAACAATTTATTAAGGCCCGCTAATCACATGATTTTCAAACAAATCAGTTTAAATTGTTTTTTTTTTTAACTTAGCTCGATATATTAAGTATATTTCTTTATTATCTATATATATGTAAAATTATATTATTTACTAAATTTATGTCCCTTCAAACATGTCTGTGTAACTTTATGGACCCTTCGTTAATAAAATACGACGAAAAGACAAACTTAACTTAATAATAATTTTAAATGTTTTAAATGTGTTTATTTTGTTTAGAAATTTTTATTAGTTTTTTTAAATATCTACCTTATTCTAAATGCTGATTTGCGTGGTCAAAATATCGCGCTCTCGAGTTTATATCCTACCCATAAAATATTTTAATTGAAATAGCATTCTCTCATACAGGAGCACGTGATGCTGAAGAGACCACTTCTAAGAATAAGGAACGTATCTGTTACTTCTTCGTTGCAGTTGGAACCAGATATCTGAAGTTGGAAGAAAGAATAATAGAAATGAACAAAGGAAATTTCGCGTTAACCTTGAGCCGTATGCTAATAACTACTTAATTATTTATCAAAATCCAAAAGATAAAATCATATTATCATTTTGTTCGCAAATCGGCAGCTTAGTGTTCTTTTCCGAAAAACAATAATATTCGCTTCCTTATCTCCTTTGATACGAGATACGCCGTTATCGCGAATGTTTCTTATCAGCATATATTTTTTATGTTATAATACCTAATCGTGATTTAACCAAACAATTCCTTCAAATAACATTGGATTTATGATATATTTTCTATTGTAAATGAACGGAAAAAATTGAGAGTTTTGTAATAAATACCATGAAATAGGTATGTATATGACGATTTTCACATGACGGTCAAAAAATTATAATTACATGACAATAATTATTGATTATCTCTTACGCTTTATACATTCTTTTGGGATCTGTAATGTGTGTTTACTGTTTACTTATTGATTTGTTTGTTCTTAGATTGATTTGATAATATTAAAAGTAGGAATTAATATTTTTTTCAGAAACAGAAAGTATGAAAATATTTTCTTGCAGGTTTTTATTCCCGGAGACTAAATTTATAGATATATAGATCACCACACGTAAAAGATTAATGGCACGAAAGGGCGTAGAATCAACTTCTTTTGTTTGGGGGGTGAAAATATATCGGCTAGTACGTGTAATAGATTGTTCTCGAGGCACCGACTCATAATATTTAACCTAATGTGAAAGGTCTATCTATTATCCGAGCTATATGCTTGGCCTGCCTTATAAAATATCTTGGGAGGCAGCTAAATTCACCGAAGCGTGACTTAAGACTTGAATAAAGTCATAAACTTGTTCCATTTTCTATGTAGGTACCTACATAAACTTGATAACTTTAAGTAGTTACCTAGATATATCTTAAAAGTGCCCTTTAAAGTATAGAACTTTCGTTGCGCAATCTACCTCAACTAAATACAACTTAACGAAGACCTTAAAACATTAAAAAAAATTATATGATTTTTGAAAGTTTTTACTTTGAATATTATTATTTTTTTCAAACCAATCCGTAACAATTTAACCGATATTTACACCACGTACTCGCGAATGCGTCACAGGACTGCCCTCATGACTCATCGGATCTTGTTATCGGAACAGGAAAACGGGATTGGGTTTACCGTCCATTACGAAGAATTTAAATATCTACGTAGTAGGGTACGTACAGTTAGATAGATATTGAACGATAGTACTTCGATTTCAATTTTAAAATAGTTGTTCCTACGAAAACCAGCAAAACGGAAATTTAAAGAACTTAGTTCTTGTAGAGTCTGCGGCCGTGAGCCGTGCACTGTTTTGCTGAAGTACCCTACTATTTTAATGTTATGTATTTAAATCTTCCTGCGAGGTTTTTAAAAACCTAACTCCAGGCGGACGAATTAAATTCGTGGGCAAATGCTAGCTTAACATATTATGCTGATCAATCACAAAGTCACACTACAGAAAAGTTTGAACTCCAAATGTAGCTTAATCTTAATATGGTTAATTCTATTGTACACAAACTCTAAATTGACAGGTCTCAATCTAGTGCTATCCTTTTTCGCAGAGAACATTATAAAAGGGATAGTCCCTGATTTAAACCAGTTAATTTAGTTTAGAGATTGTGTACAACGAATAACTGGCGAACTCTAATTTTTCTTGTGTTACATACACATACAACATACGTTACAAACAAACCGAAATAATGCCATAAGTACTGAATTTTGGTAATAAACGTCACAAGGGATGGCGTGGAAACCTTACCGCAGTTATTTAATGTGACATTTACCGTAGTTTACAACTACATTGGCACTGGAATACAGAATGGGCTTCTGATTCTTGTTTCAACATTTAATAGTATTGCATGGAAACAATCGGCTTGGCATCCAGGTGCCCTTGCCCACAACTATTAGCTACATGGCAATATTGTAACATTTTATAATAAAAAGAGCTAATTACTGCTGAGTTTATAGCCAGATCTTCTCCGCAGCATCTGCTTTCCAAACTGGTGGTAGAGTCTTGACTTTTTACATGAATTTTTTTTTTTTTTAATTAATCTGCACGTGGTCCTGTCCCTCAGTAAGTCTATCTCACGTCATCAGTCACTATCTAATCTTAAAGAAATCTCATGTAACAGATAAGTTATCCTTTGAACACATCGTTTCATGTTCAAATTATTTATCTTTAGTATAATCCGTCATTTATTAAGATAGGCATGAGCTTCTTAATGTTATAAGCTCATAATTTAAGCGATAATTTCGTTTATTAAATCAAGAAGCAGCAGCAATACGGTGGGATGTGTACAAGTTGACTAACGGCTTGTTTCATTAACCTAATTCAAAATTTAGAATTGACAGTCGAATACTTATATTAATCGTCACTTAAGGATTTCTTAGAATAGATTTAGATAACATTTTAGTTCGTAAGCATCAGGTAGGAGTAGGTATTGTTACTAAGTTAGAAATAAAAATACCTCTATCGCAGTGAAACTCTTAAATTATTAGGTTTAATTTTTTATTTCTCATCATTTCTCGAAATCTACTAACACTGTTACGACGTGTTAACTGTTACTAGGTAATGTATCCTTGGTACTGCACAGAGTGTATCAACCCACTTTTTTAACTTTCGTGACGGCTTCTTTAACTTAAGATACAGTTCAAGTCTGAGTTCAAGGTCTGGAGGTAATCAACATCTACTAAGCTATTGGACTCAGTATTATAAGAACGATATGGTAGGTACTTATTAACTCCGGATTTGTTCGCGGATCTACACGAGGTCGACAACACTTCCAACAAACCGATTCACTGTTTGTCTAAGAAATCCTGTTTAGGAACTCCGTTATATTAAAAAATAACAGTTACCCAGCATTGAATAATCATGTACTGATCGAACCGATATACTAGCGACTTATATTCGATGACGCTGCAATAATATGGTAAACTTGATCTGATGCTGCAACCAGGGCAATTCGCAAACTACTCAACTCCTCATAGGCTTATAGACAGTGACCAGGGCCTGATGATGTAGCAGGTAGGTGGTCATAAGAACTCTTCCTTATTAAACCTAAACTTTAGGTCTTGGCTAATGATTGCTTGACAAATAAGTTAATGTTTGATTATTATGGACAGTGGCGTGCACACAGGGTAGGCATAATGCGGAAAAATGATATAAAATGGAGAAAATCGCCAACACGAGTTATAAAAACTTAAGGGTAGGCTTTTTATAATTTGTACAATGCCTATCCTTAAGTTTTTTTAAATTCGCACCGAAGATTTTTTCCATTTTGTATCATGTGCCTACCCTGTAGTACATCTGTGCACGCCACTGATTATGGATCAGGAAAAGTGGTAGATAACAGGATGTTGAGCAAATTATATACAGATCAAACATTGATTTAAAATGTCGTTTGTGATATAAATTATTAATTTACATTTGTTACAGGGAGCTTAATGTGACCTACACCAACAAGCAGTGAGTACGAATTAGTAGGAGCACAGAAATGATTGCTCTATTTATTACAAGTTAGTTGAATGTTACGGGGGTGCGATTTATATATCTAAGTGCACGATACTCACCGAGGTTGGAGTAGTAATCGTGAAGCGTATACAAGGGATAATCACCTAGTTTGAACAAATAGGCGGAGAGCAGCACCGCGTCGTGTCTGGGCTCCATTTGCTCCGGATGCTGCGCGGCCGGCCTCATCAGGGAGTTTATTGAAAAGTCTGTCGTCCCCTGAGAAGCGCACCACCCGTTCACACTACACAGCTTGCATTCCTCTTTCATTGTAAATAATAATATATTCTAAATCCGATTTTTTTTTTGTACTCGGTTTGTACTGGGCACTGGTAAATCACATATAAAAATATCCGTATGCTCACTCGCACATCACAGAAGATATCACAGCAGTGTTCGCGGCGTCTGCGTCCGTTGCGTTGCCGGCTCACGTCAGTCACACTAAGGTCACACTTCAATCCTTAAAGGCACTATATTTGTGTTTACCGAATGCAAACTACCTCACTCACAACATGTGGATGTACTCGTATGTTTAGATTAGCTGAAATATCGAGGGTGAAGGTTAATTAGATTTACATTTGAAATTATTAAGGCCACATAAGCTTATTAAATCTTTTTCGTATGGTCCGTTTTAAATGACATTTTGTTTTGAATTTTTTTATATGACGTTAGAGAACCGATCTGTATTATATACAGATTACAGATTGACCTTTTGCACATAAATGGCATGTCACGACGTGAACTGAATCCATAATAATTCGTTCTTGTAATAGATTGCATCATGCATGCTCGGCAAATTTAATTTTTAGATTAAAATGTGTATTTCGTAAGTGATTAACTGATCGCGAATTTATAGGATATGCCTTATCAGATAAGCAATAATGTGACCCTAAACCAAATCGTAAAAGGAGGTCGGTGTAGTGTCGGCGAACTGCATTGCGGCTTTAGGGAGTCGAAAGGTGCAGTGGCGTTGTGCGATTTGCGTTTCAGGGGCTCAATGCACTATTATTGTCTTTTAAAATAACAATAAACATAACACTATAAAAACTATGGAGTCTAGTGCATAAAAAAATTTACGGGAAATTTCACCGCGGTTAATTTCCTCATCTGGTGACAGAAGGGCTGGTTCATTTTTTGCACAACGGATCAACCTGGCTGTCCAGTGCGGAAATGCAGCCAGTATTCTTGGCACCGTTCTACGCGGGCATGATTTGTATATAGTAATTAGATTAGTTTAGCTGTAAGTTGTATTGTAATATTTTAATTAAAAAAAAACCATTCCACATTTGAAACTAAAATAGGGTACGGAAAATCTTAATAAAGTTTATTTTAAAGATATGTTTTACTTTGCTAATGCTTTCTTAAAGTTGACGATAAAAGTTGAACTTTAAAAAAAAAACGATATCAAACTGGGTTACACAATAATTGGTATGAATTCTTGTATTAATGGTTAAGTCAACTGCATTGCATGTACTGCACTCTACATCAGCGTACAATATGTTGTATCATGTAATTATTCACAATCGATTCAATATCCGCTGTAAAAGGTGAATGCTTATTTTGTAGCTTTATAAAATAGTGCAAAAAATGTTATAATCGTGTTGATACATGGGGATTATAGCTCAAATCCTATTAAGATTAAATTATTTATTATATCGTTGGAAACTTCTGCTGGGATATAGGACAATGCTCGGCTTTATTTGAATGACGTTTACCACAGGATAAATAAGTTCAGTCGGTTAGTATATTATATAGGTCAATTTGCGAATTGAACATTCTGCATATAGACGGTAGAAAGATAAAGTTTTGACGATATTTGGTGGAAATAGATACAACTCATATACACATAATATATATTATTTAAGATAAGAAATAATCGTAGCAATATGAAAATTAAGATTGGGCACATGTTTACCATAAGTTTTTTAATTTGTCTAGTCATTTTCAAAATTACCGAGTTCCAAAATAGTCCTTTTGTATTCTGTTACACCCTTCAAATCACCCGCAACGCAAACATCAGTTTTTAGCAAATATTTACAATGTATAGACATGATTTCGTCATCATCGAGTTATGTTTATCAGAGGATTAAATCTAATATTTTGGCAGATTTTTAATAAAAAAAACTGTCAGAACAGAATTCCTCGGGTAAAAGTTACTCGACCATGGCACCTAGGTTTTGTTTTTCAAAAATGTAAAATTCAGATAGGTAACTATGACACGAAGAAGCGCATGTATTTGCGACGTATTTAAGCGCTCAAAAAAATCATACATTTCATATTAGCCGGCGTTTATGTGCGCCGAACGTCGCAATATGCAATAACCTTGAATTGGCACATAAACACGAGTCACGTGTATGTACCGCAGGAAACATGTCTGATCGCTGCATTGAAAACAATATTTCATTCCTGTAACAACCCATATAGACATCATTCATAATATCGGACCAAGAGTCGCTGAGAAATTAAATTCAAGAAAGTTAAAATTATAACCAAATAATCAATAGAGTTACTAATATCACAAAATTTAATAAAATTATGTGTATGTAACACCTTTGATTTGATTATAAGCTCAATATATGTATTTTAAAAATAGTTGTACTTTATAAACGAAAGCATGGTGTGATTGCACTAGTCACTGTTATTAAAAGCTTTAAAGCAAAGTTTTCAAAGAAAAAGCTCAACAAATGAAGTTTCACAAAGTTATCATCAGCGATAAATAACGGACCAATTTTGAAACCCCACAAAAACCTTAAGATGTTAGAACCATCCAGCAAAATCCGTTGGTCATAAAGGTGTTCTACAATCCCTTTTACACTAAACCTTCCGTAACACTTCCCAAATTAAAAAAAAGGTATTAATAATAGGTGTAGCCGCACGTGCGATCAAAGCAGGCAGCTGCCGTGACAGCTGTTGAAGTCGACGGAAGAGGCCGTCCCCTCCTCGCCAAGCCGGGGTGGAGCCGGCTACCTGCCCCGCAACTTGACTCGACCGAGACTAATTCAACATTATAAAACACGCATCAGTATTCAATGAGCGGAACATAAATAAAAGGTTTCGTAATTAATCAGATCCTTAATTATGGCCTAATATAGAAAGAACAATACGATAAATCAAGATAATTTCAAGCGGACCGTGCAGAATGATCCTTATAAATATTCATTCGTAGTCGAGCACTGCACAGGGCACGTCGCAACTCGCGATTTGGATTTGATGTATCGGCATAAATTAGTTCACTGCTGTATAACGAGGGTATAACTAATATTTATTAGCGACTGATACATACATACATACAGTAAGGTACATTTTTAACATTCTGCCCGGGTATGTTAGCTAATGTTTAGACGAATGCAATTATTTGGCAACGAGTTTTGGCAGACACCCAGTAATAGAACGAGTGGAAAATATGGTGTAGCAGTAAATAAGCAATAGGTTTTCTCAAATAGGAAAAAGTTTCGGCAACCACTTGTAATTAATTTTAAATGTTCTTGAGTTATAGCGTAGCGTTGTCCGGTTACGGTCTTCCAGAATAAATAACTTCAAATTCCTTTGCCAAAAAATGTTGGCATGCACCCAGTCGCATTTAATTATATCATAATTGTATGATATTATGTTATTGTTTCCTTCCTTGAGCGTAGAGTCAATGAGTTGCATAATTTCATTCGATTACTTCTATTCGAACATGGCAAAGCAGATGTTATCAATCGTTTGTAAGGGCAGTGTCTCTTCCCTTCAATACAGTTGGCGGTCGAAGTTGGCTGTAACTCAATTTAACGGATTCCTCCAAGACTAGACTGGATCGGAATAACAGACGATAGTGAATAATAATGGCGTTAGGGTGGACCGTTTGATAACTATTAGACTATACATTTGTTAAACATTGTTACCTAGTTCCTCTATCTCGTTTCACAATTATTACGACATTCATGTTCTTAAGTAGTTCTTAACCAATAAATATTGTTGGATACAAAGTAAGATTTATATCATCTAACAAAATTAAACTACAATTATCGATTTGATAAATGCAGTAAATTTTTGACATACGACTATCTATGAATAAAAGGATAAAAGCAAAACTAATGCATGTGAATTGCCCTGCAATTTTAATTTATCACTATTGATTTTCATAGATATAATATCGCAGATGTCTGTACTTATTGCTAATTTTGAATATGATGACAAGTTTTCAGTTTTTACTCTTCCTTACTCTGTAATCATAAAAATATTTCACTACAGCGGTAGGTACATTAAATATTCATAATTCATTAACATAAATAATTCTTTGGCATCCAGAGATGGTTCAGTAAAAAATATATTGAAATGGTTATAGAATGATAAAACGTAGTTCGATTATAATAGTACCTACTTATTATATGCGTGATATGGTGTTGTCATACGCATCACCATATCACGTATTTTCAAAAGTTTAGCGAAAGCATGATGTGGTTTCACAAGAATCACAAACGGCTTACATAAGCAAAGCTTGCGTAAACTCCACTTAGCTGCTTGCTTGCTCTAAACTTGGCTTTAAGTTCACGTACGTTTAATCGTGCGAAATATATCAGTTATTAACTTATTACTCTAACATATAATTAAGTAGTAAATCGAACATTCGAAATTGATTAGGCTCAAATGTTGATGTTATTGAAAATTAATTTAAATAACATAGCGTATTAAGAAACACCTAAACCAAAGACGAATAAAGCGATTTGTGTCCTACATTCGAGCGTGAGGTAGAAAGGAGTGGTGAAGAAAAAAAGACAATCTTGAATATCTAACGGACCAACAATTGGGCTAATACAACTTGCTGCTCTGCGATATCTGATACTTGTTTCTTTGTCCGTAAGTAAATATGTATTCGGACTAAATAAATTAATATTTGATTATAATACAGAATAAATACTACAAGACTTATTAAGTTAAAAGTTATCAGAAAACCACTAAAGAAATGTAAAAATTTCACCATTTTGTTGTTTCAGTTTTGTAATAGTATCCTTAAATAAAAGGCTGTTCTATATCAATTTTGTTAATGGACATCTAAAAATATTGGCACAATAGAGCTGGATAGAAAATTCGAGAACAAATTCAATTTGACAATTAGTTTATTACTGTTTAAGTATAAAATAAACAAACTACCTCGATTTCGGTTATTAACTCAACGGTCAAATGTAATTACGGGAACATCGCGTAACTGAAACACGATGTAAAGCGTCGAAGTGAGTAAATAATAATGATAATAATTGCCGGCCACCTGTAGCTCCGAGTATCAATCAAAGCGACCTAAATAATAATAAATCATGATTTGACGGAATTGTAGTTACGAGTAAGTAGTTGGTTGGTTGGTTGTTATTTCTTGCTTACAAACAGTTAAACACTTAATCGCTGTAAGTGATATTGTTATAGCGGTGTAAATTTCTGCGATAGAGTTATCGTTGAGGGCCTGAGGGCTAGAGAAAGTGCCTTTCACTCAGCCTGCCTACCACGCGCTATATACCGCTAATTTAAACAATCACACACAATCTTCAAATCTATTTAGACTGCCTAGAACACATTTTACAACAAGTTTACGTGTTTTGTTCAAAATAATGAAATATTGAAACTTTGAATCAGTTTTATAGTATTACAATATCAAAAGCAATCAGGCATTATCTTTTTCAATTTTAATTAAAATGTTAGCTTGGTTGTTGAACTTGTTGGAATAAAGTTCTTCAAAGACAAACTTTCTAAACTAGCGGTTAAGTATGTTTTTAAGTAAACAAAAGATTATCCAGAGGGTAAAAGCGGTTTTGTTATAGTAAGCGGAGTTTACGAACTACAAAGGTTGAATTTTCAAGTTGAAATGCAATCTGCATGTCTTGTGTCTTGTATTAAGTAGGTTGGATAAGAAGTACTAATTTCTAAACACGAAAGTACTCCAAATACCGAACTGGAGCTCGATTTATCTAGCCGAGAGAATAGGAAAACTTTTAAAGGTTGCAAAACTTCTTATAGAATTCTAAATCTGTATTGTCTGTATTTCAACAAGAATAATTGTTTCGAATTAATGGAAAGGAATTCTTGTTGGCTTTATCTAAGAGTCAAGTGTCACTAAGTAATTAAGCTCTAATTTATCATGGCATGTATCAAATTAAATTAATTGCTTCAAACCATTTTAACTGTAGTAATGAGGTTTAATTTGACGATAGCAGACTTCGAGGGATATTGTTTAAAGTTGAACTTATCATTTTCTAGATGAAATTCAGTATTTAGATTTATAGATAAGTACGTTAGATAAATTTCGTTTTATTAGCGTCAATTAAGAGCCATTTTGTTCAGTTTCTCACTTATCAATTTAAGAATTATTTACAAGGTTTATTTCGTATTTCCTAACTAGTATAACAACAATGTTAGTACATTTGGTATCTTCGTATCATCCAAATATACTAAGTAGGTAGGTATCTATCGGCAGATAACATAATATAGTACCTGAAACGACAAAAATAATTTGCGCAGTTATTTTTTTGCCAGTTTTCAGTTTCTTTGCTACTAAATTATCTTTTAATTTTTTCCTTTCGATAGTTCTGTTTTTATAATAGTGTTTATATTACTCGCAGAACTTATTAGAATTAAATATAAATGGTTATTGTTCAGTAATTAGATCTTTCCTATTGTGAAATGATTATGTTTAAATATATTAAAATCTTTTATTATGTTCCTTTCTTCTATGAGTTTTATAATACTGAATATGTGTTATTAATAAAGTTGATCTTTAAGCTTATTATAAGTGTTCCTCTCCGTAACAGCATGGCTTTCGTATAAGTGGGACACCTCGATGGCACTAATTGATAGCGTTGACAACAGCGACACTAGGCGTAGGCATAAATGCTTACTGTGTATATTTATAACAAGGATTTTATCATGGATCAAAATAATATTTTTTACAAGCCTAACAGCAAATGGTTCAACTTTCATGGAATGGTTATTTACTTTATAATATAGATAACTGATATTGTGATATCTTTACATAAAAGCTGGACAATTCACTATATAATATAGTTTATAGGTTTTTTAACATTTATCTTCGGCATCCTTAAGACTTTTAAGTACTGTTATAGCGGCAGTGCATCACAGGCGCGACGAAATCCGGCTGCCCATCAAAAGCGCGCTACCGAGTCATTAGTTAGCAGCAACTGATCTGATCAGTAACCAACATGTACTTTCGGTAGCTTCAATAGAAGCGGTTGGAACCCGTTTCGCAATTCGCACAATACGGCAATCCACAATTTCTTTGCACGATCTGACCAACAGCGCAGCGGACACTACACCGCTATACGTGACACAAGTGACATTTATTTACATGTAATGAAGTTTCGATTCGCACTGGTTTCATAGATCCACTTTGGCACAACACGACACTGGCGAAGGAGCGGTGGATTGAGGTTATTTCGCGAACGGAAGCGGTGCGCAGATAGTGCGTCGTGTTTACAGTTGGCGCGGCGCTTTTCTGCGGCGAGCGTGCGACCGCCCGCCTCCGATGTTGACAGTCGACTGGCGTGAAGTGGCGTGTACTAAAGAAAGCTGCGTCGTAGCGCCGTGGTGGGGGGAGGAGGGCACACCTGCGGTGGGAGCGCCTCTAGCGGACGAGGCGGACGAAGCTTCCCGCTGAACTACGCAATAATCGCTTGATAAACTTTCTCATTAGGCGCGCCTAACCGTGTGACCGTAAGCTCGTTTCTGTGCATTTTAATGTGAGCAATACGAAAACATGCATACAGGCAATTTACACTTGCGCGTGTTCTTGGGGTTTGCGGATTGCGAGTAGCGACGCGCGAGCTTTCGTTAGCGCTTGCGCTGAGAAATAAATAGCTGTTGCCTATTTGTTGCATAAGTAATGTGCTTGTATGTGTAAATGTCAAATTGCGTTCAATAGAACCTCTATTATGTAAATATTCAATGTATAGATGAGGTAATGAGGTATTGTTTCGATATGATATTGACGATGTACCTACCTACCTATGTCAAAACTTATTTTATTACTTACTCAAATTTTGTAAGCTATTTAAACATTCCTTAAACACATCACAACAATCACATTTTGTAGTAGAGATTGTGTTCATATTATAGATTGTCCAATTCTTTATTTTCTTTTTGGCAGATCAAGAAAGGAGAATGGGCGGTTTCGTCCCCAGAGTGTATCAAGTTGTGATATATGTCATTTTAAAGGTCATGATAATAGCTACATTTTATTGTATGACACCAACTATGAGACACGTGCAGGGAAAGAACTATGATTTTTTTAATTTTTTTATAATAGAACGTATTTATTTTTGTTTTTTTGTTTTTTTTTTTAATACAGAATGTATGCGTTATTTTAGGGGTTTCATTTATTTAGTATAAACTCAAAAAAACGCTTAAACCCTACCTAAAGCCGTCTCCAACCGCCCCTATAACGGCCCCTGACCTCACATCTAATCTATTATACGCGCGTCCTTTGTACAGGCCGTAGTTGGTAACTATTAACTACACGGCGCGCACAAATCTTTTGCTCTTCAGGATCGGTACTATTTTGAGTTTTTGACCTCTGTCCTCTGCACGTTTAACGGACTTGATTTTTCTGTTTTTGCTTTGATTGTGGCTAGTTCGTACGTGTAGTTTGTGGGGGGATCTTTTACCCCTTGACTAGCAAGCGGCTGTATTAAGGTCCTTAATACCTGCTTAATCTATTGTCTAGTTACAACATACAGCAGGGTCGTCTCCTCTGTCCGTGAGGCCTGAGGGGGTACGCGCTTCGAGGCATGGCCTCACGGCCCGGGCGGGGCACGGGAAAGAGCATTTCGCCGGTGTTGAGTTTCGGCCTTATGGCCGAGGCTCACTGGCGTTGGTTAGGAGCCTGTGGTCCGTCGTATCCGTGGGGCTCCGCACCGCGGGCGGGTATTCCGCCGCCGTGTGCGGAGCGATGTCAAATCCGGTGGGTGGCGCCGCGCTATGGGCGAGTGAATTGTCCAGTGGATTTCGCATCGTTTTCGTCGTCGCTGGAGTCACTTGCGTGCCTCCTCAGTGTTGGCGATCGCAGGAGCTCTCGAGGTACGGGACTTCCGGTCGTGGGTCGGCTGGTTAGCGGTGCGATGCCGTTGAGGTGCTGGTACGGTCCGCAATCGGCGCGCTAACATGCGCCGCGCAACTGAGCGGACGTACTCTTCCACGGTGGGCATCTTGAGGTCGCGATGGATGACGTCGTTCCTCACGTACCTTGGAGCTCCAACGATCAGACGGAGGCACTTATTCAGGAGGACCTGTAGGCGGCTCCTCTGACTTGCCGAGTAGAGCGCATACCAGGCAGGTGCCGCGTACGTCAGTCTGGAGCGGATATAGGCTCCGTAGATGAGGAGCTTGGTCTTCGGTGATAGGCTTGAATTGAAGACTTGGTGAAGTATCGACCCTGTCGCCTTGGCCTGGTTCACAACTTGGTTGACCAACGGAATCAGGTTAAGGCTGAGGTCGATGCGGCACCCCAAGTAGCACACCAAAGTTCGTCAAACTATGTCCTATCCTCGGAAGCGGAGTTGATGCATAGGCTTCCGGTCTCCAGATGTCGAACAGGATAGCGGCCGTCTTTCCCACGTTAACGGTCATCCTCCATTTGACCATCCATTCCGGAAGCAGGTCCAGCAGGCGCTGCATCTTGTTGCAGACGACGATCTGGTGGTACGACGAAGCGAGATACGCGCTGTCGTCGGCGTAGAGCGACAACAGCACGCCTTCCTCCCCCTCGCGTAGATGTCCGGCGAGGGTAGGGATGTTGTTAGTGTACAATGCGTACAGGCACGGCGATAGGCAGCGGCCCTGGGGTACTCCTGCACGTATGCGGCGCGGCTGGGAGTCCGCGCCCTCCTCGGAGACGTGGAAGGATCTGCCTTCCAGGAAAGAAGCCACCAGCCGCACGATCATTGGTGGTAGGTCGCCGGTATGCCACACGCGATCGAAGGCCTTCTCGATATCGAGAAAGACCCCGACGGTGCAGTACCCCCTGTTCTTCTCACTGGCGATGTGGTGAAGTCCTCTCGCCAGCTGGAGCGTCGTCGAGTGGTTGCTGCGAAAGCCGAACTGCTCGTCCCGTTGTTGGATGTACGGGGCAAGCCTTCGCAGCAATAAACGCTTAAACAGCTTGGTGATGTGCGGCAGTAGGGTGATGGGGCGGTAGCTCCCTGGATGGTGGCGATCCTTGCCCGGTTTGGGAATGGTGATGACCTTCCCCCTTTTCCAGGTCTCCGGGAAGTGTGCGGTGTGGAGTACCTCATTGAAGAGTCTCGTTAGGGCAACGAGACCTCTTCTGGGCAACTGCTGAAGTGTGGCGATCGGAATTCCGTCATAGCCTGGCGCCTTCCGTTTGGAGAGTCGGAATACGGCCTTCCTCAGCTCAGACGGGGAGATGAACTCGCCTCCCCGGAGCTGGGGAGTCGGGGCCAACAGGAATTCCCGCACTTGTTGGTCGATCTCTTCGTGGTGCCTGTACGCATGGTCACTGGCCGGTGGGTTTGGAGTAAATTGTATCTCCATATACTCCGCCATGATCTCAGCACGATCCTGGACGGAGTATTTTTGCCTACCCTGGCTGTCTAGTACAGCGTAGACGAGTGAGTCGGTTCCGGTGAGTTTCTTGCACAGGTGGTACAGCGTCGTTTCTCCCAGGCAGGCAGGGGTACTGCGTAGATATGCAAGCACGGAGGTGAAGGTGCAACACAGACAAGCAGCCACACCGCACTATATAAAATAAAACTACATAATTACCGTCGTACCAACTAGCCACAATCAAAGCAAAAACAGAAAAATCAAGTCCGTTAAACGTGCAGAGGACAGAGGTCAAAAACTCAAAATAGCACCGATCCTAAAGAGCAAAAGATATGTGCGCGCCGCGTAGTTAATAGTTACCAACTACGGCCTGTACAAAGGACGCGCGTATAATAGATTAGATGTGAGGTCAGGGGCCGTTATAGGGGCGGTTGGAGACGGCTTTAGGTAGGGTTTAAGCGTTTTTTTGAGTTTATACTAAATAAATGAAACCCCTAAAATAACGCATACATTCTGTATTAAAAAAAAAAAACAAAAACAAAAATAAATACGTTCTATTATAAAAAAATTAAAAAAATCATAGTTCTTTCCCTGCACGTGTCTCATAGTTGGTGTCATACAATAAAATGAAGCTATTATCATGACCTTTAAAATGACATATATCACAACTTGATACAGTCTGGGGACGCAACTCATACAAAAGTGCCCATTGTCCTTTTGACTTTAGTGACGCCTTCACACGTTACCGATTCGATTTGAAGTAATAATCGATTTTATTTAAGAAGAACTTTCAATCGATTTAATGAAATATTTTTTAATTTTGATTTAACGTACTTATATTTTATTATATATTTTTAATCACTTAGATAAATTAATTTGACATATGTTTGCGGTAACAGACAAACAGAAAAAATAATAAGTTGATTTGGGTTCTTTATCGATAATAATAATAATTAAGGTTTTCTTTCAAAATATGTTTAACTAGCGACCTGCCCCGACTTCGTCTGGGTTGAAATATTAAATATTTGTTTTTACGGGGCTGATCGCACGGAGCTTCTTATAGGAAACGATTGTTAATAAGATCACCACAGGAACCACAGGAATCTTCCGGGCCGATACCTGCCACCTTGCCCCGCCGCACCGGCTGGCACCATTTTATTATTTTATCACGCGGAAATATTAATTTTCTAATAACTCCGATATCAATTTAAATTGTATAGTGTATATAAATCAGATCAAGTTATTTATACCTTTGCCTTAATCCTTACCTAAATAAATGATTTCTCAAGCAAGGCAGTTTAAATACCTGTAAATTTCTTTTTAGTTTATTAAAATCGGACATTCCATTCGAAACATATTACGAGTTTAATAAAATTGCTCAGTGAAATGTTTTTAAAAATTACGCGTTGATGTCAATTGTCCTGCATTTACTGTACGTTTATGCCAAAATGTTTAAAAAATAAATGTCCAGCCGTGCGAAGCCAGGACGAGCCGCTAGTAGGTATTTAATAATTTTACTTGTTTCGTTTGTATACCCAATTACGTAGCTAGTTTGTTAAATAAAAAAGTAGGTAGGTATGTGATTTTCAAAGTATATTTGCTCATAACTCTTGATTTAAACTTGGTTGAGACGTTATTAACCACGCGTTTTGAAGTTAACTCACTTCACTAACGCGTGCATAGTTACATTTTAAGGCAGCCGTCAAAAAATAAATAAATGAAAAGAAAAATTTCTTTACTCTTGGTTTGAACTTAAATTCCAACTTAATTCCTTGCAAATATTCAATATTGGAGTCATAGTTACTATTTTTATTTCCTTTTTTTTATTAAATTTACAGAAACAATACTTACACAAAGTCAAATTATTTTTATCATAATTGTGAATGATTTATCGTCTTTCAAGAACTGTGTTTTAGTCTGTGGTTATTTGTTATGCACAGGGCACTTCACTAAACGTCAATAAAGTACGACATTATTTTAGTCATTATTCCGATAACAAAAAAACGGTAATTTATAGGCGTGATCTGCCAAAAAGAAAATAAAGGCTTGGACAACGTATAGTAGTATTTTTTATAAATTGCCTATAAAAGCTTTTGATGGATTTTTTTGGGTAGGTTGGTGGGTAGGAAATGTCTTTTACGAGAATTACGATTTGAATTCATCATCTAGTTATTAATAATATTAAGTTAAACTTACCGGCTAAAGTGCTGAACAAACATGTAACTCGGTTTACAGGTAGTCACATCATGCATAAAAGAAAAAACAACAATAATAAGGCTTAAACAAAAATAGAAAAAAAAGATGTGTGGCACTCGGGGACTGCCGCGGTAAAGCTATTGCATAGCATTTTTTATCAACGCCATCTAGCGGTGAGAGGAGTGCCGTGTCAGGTTATTTTCGTTACGGAATTTCTGGTTGTTTACGGATTTCTGGTCTCCACGCTCCAGGCCCGCGATAGAAGCTATGCAATAGCTTAAAAATCCATATAATAAACAAAACCAGTTTTGGCAATGTATGTTTGTATTTACGTATGTGCTGAGCCGATTTGAATGAATGAGGTGTCAATCGATTCGTTACTATGGTCCGGGTGTCATAGGTTGATTTCCAATTTTCCACAATCGGGTTACTTTTTTTAAACATTTTTCTAGATTTTTTTATAAAATTAAAATTTAGTCCTCAACATTCTCTTGAGAAGGATTTGATCCTTGTACAATCATAGATAATATGTGAAACATAAACCCAGTTTCAAGTTTCGTCAAAATCAGAATCTGTGTACCTAACTGGCCTCTTATACACTTCCTGCAAAAACAACATAAGTATTAGGTTTGTTTTAAAACAGCAGATGAACACTTATTTGATTTTTTTTTATATGAATCGCGGGCAAACGAGCAGGCGGGTCACCTGATATTAAGTGATTACCGTCGCCAATGAACACTTGTTAACTGTGCTGTGTTGTACAAATTCAGCAATTAAGTACATATTCGAATATCTAAGTGAAATATTTTTTTTAAATATCGCAATGTATAGGAGTAGTAATTATACTATTACATGCTTCATTCCTTCAAACGCTTGTGTTCGTTATTAAAGTTTATCTCCTTTTTTATGCAGCTTGCAAAAACTAGTCAGGTGTGTAGGTAATATGACTTCACGTACATGAATAAAAATGGAGGTTAAGGTTTTTAAAGTAGACATTACAATTCATTAGACTATATGTATATAGTTTGTATATTATATTATTTGCACCACCTACCTCTTAGATTCTGTAGCTATGTCCTTTAACACCATTGGTTGCCTGGAAGAGATCGCTATATAGCGATAAGGCCGCCAAATTGTATGCTATTTATTAAGCTCTTTGTGTCTGTTCCTATAATATGTGTGGTGTACAATAAAAGTATATTCATTCATTCATTCATTAGACTATTTTATTTAAACCGTCCGACCGACCGACCGCGACCGTCTGTGCAGGCTGTTCTCTACGACTCTCTCTCGTTCTCTACGAATTGTAGGGATTTTCATCCGGTTTTCACCAATGGATATCCAAGAAGCTTTAGGTCAACAATTCATAAAGGTTCTTTTAGTGAAAATTGGCTGAACTATGATGATAATCGAAGACTTAAATCTGCAAACATACGTTTTCTTTGACAGCTCTTCTTTAAAAACACTTTCGTAGAGAGTTTAAATATAATAATATCGAATTAAGTCTATAAAAAAAGCGGCCAAGTGCGAGTCGCCCATGAAGGGTTCCGTAGCAGCAAGTAACGTGATATTTTTGAGTTGATTGAATGAAAGGTAAATTGCGGTTTACGATTTATGACGTATTAATGGCAAAAACAATAATAACTTGAGCAACAAGAAGATGAGTTAAGGTGTAGGTATAGCTTTTTCAACTCACGAGGGCGCGTGGCTCATGGTTGTGTGCGTGTCGTATCTGTATCTATAAGTGTGAGCGAGAGCTTGCTCGCCCCTGACCGCTCCCACCTAGGCTCCTGACAGGCTCGCACACTTACGCAATATGCATGTACACGACGTAACTACAAGTAAAGCTCACGCGCCCTCGTGAATTGCAAGAACTATAACAATGGCAATGCACATGTGGCCATGTCGCCATATAAACACAACTCAATTCTTAGGCAAATACCAAAAATACTCTATTGACTTTTTGTTCAAAGGTTAAGAATTATTTCAATTAATTTATTAAAGTTAAAGGCGTTCCAGACATGCCGGTCGTAACATAGCAGCAATTTATTTTACAAAAGAGTACGTATGTTAGAATGCGTAGAATGTCTCAAAGTCGATCAGAATAGGCAGAGGAATCTTCTATAATTGTAATATAATTCGATAATACTTCTGATGGTCCAATTATAATTATTTTATTTGGTAAGCTCGCTGATAGATGCCGCAAAGTTTTCAAAGGCTTATTGTTTTTTTTTTTTTTGAATACATCTAACCTAACATACAACCTTCGATACGCAGAATTGATAGGAAATCTAAAGCCAGCGAAACCAAGAATACTTTTCTTTCTGCGTCGCTCAAATAAAATTTAATTAAGTGAAGTTAATGAGCAAGAATTCCGGCGTATTTGAGATAAAAACGTGCAATCGAGCTCTTTTGACCAGTTTATTGCTAACTTATGGCTGTAACTAAAAAAAAGTGACGACGCGGCGCATTGAAAAATTTTTGATAACAATTAAGAGATCTTCAAAACTATAAACGGCTTTTGTATAGTTTATTAACTTACTTCGTTGCTCGCATAATTGAGATCGTTGTCTACTTGGTATGTTCGTTCGATCATAAACAAAGCCATTTATAGACTTAAAAAGGATAGGTAATAAGATAGGTACTATAAAAGAACATCATAAAGTAAATAATGTAATTTCGAAGAACAAAAGTTTTTAATATTGTCTATAATAAGCACCAACAAGCGGCCGGCGAAAATAAACTTAGCCCTAAATTCGTCAAAAGCGTCGAGGAAAAAGATGTTTATCTTCTGAAGGTAAACGAAATGACATTTACAAGAAAGGTAAACTGGGACAATAAGCTTGATATCAAATGGCGAATCACGATGCTTTATAACTTTTTAAACATAAATTAGCATCTTTACTTTACGTTTAGGAAGTTAGAATAGAAAAGAAGGAAAACAGGGAAATTCGATCTCATTAAAAGCTTAAATTAAATGATATGGGAATTTTATTATCCTAACAGTACAAAGTTACCAAATAAAGATTTCATTAAACTAGTGCAATAGTCCGTGGCAAGGTAATTCGGGGTCTCAAAATTCCAGCCATATAAAATGTATCTACTATATATTGCAATAATTCACTGGGAAAACTTAAGGTGTGTTTATCTACTAATAGGAGGGTTTTTAATGAGTTTTATGTTATCAATAATAATAATTCTTTTTCAAATCTATATATATATAAAATTCAAAGTCCTGACTGACTGACTGACTGAGATATCAACGCACAGCCTAAACTACTGAAGTGAGAAACTTGAAATTTTTACAGTTGGTTCCTTTTATGACGTAGGCGCACACTAAGAAAGAATTATTGGAAATTCCACCCCTAAGGGGTTTAAATAGGGGATGGAAGTTTATATGAAACTCCGTCATTTTTCAAGCTGTTTCCATCAAAGTTGGTATTTGAGCTTTCAGTTAAAAATAAAAAAGTACGTGTGTCACAGTTTTTGAAAATTCCACCCCAAAATCTAATTCCAAGCGGACGAAGTCGCTGGGGCAAAAGCTAGTTGTATTATACAAAGAAGATATCCTTACTAATATTATAAATGCGAAAGTGTGGTTTTGTTTGTTGGTTTGTCCTTCAATCACGACGCAACAAAGCAACGGATCTACGTGATTTTTATGCATGGATATAGTTTCGGACCGCAAGAGTGACATAGGTAACATAGGGAAAATCACATATCAATGCAAAAAATCAAATCAATCGTTGCTCCGTTAATGCGTGATAGCCGGACAAACCAACAAAGAAACACAATTCGCCATTTCTAATATTAGAATTATGTGATTTCTATATTTTGTCTGGTGGGAGGCTTTGGCCGTGGCTAGTTACCACCCTAGTTACCACCCTACCGTCAAAGACGTGCCGCCAAGCGATATAGCGTTCCGGCACGATGGCGTGTAGAAACCGATTAGGGGTATGGGTTTAATTTACACTGCTATACTCCTTCCAAGTTAGTCCGCAACCATCTTAGACTGCATCTACACTTACCATGTGAGATCGCAGTCAAGGGCTATCTTGTGATCGAATAAAAAAAATTAGTTGAGTCTCTTAGAAAATGTTTTGAGAGTATTAATAACAAGAAATCAATTTCGCTATAAGGCTGTGAGTAAAACGACACGTTGGTTAGCTATTAATGTTTTCATCATCTACGAGTCACGTCGCGCGGGACATGGGGATGACGGCTGATGGAATATAATTGCTTTTTAAACTAGCTCTATAAATTTATTGCTGTGAGGACTGCCGACTGAGGGTTGACTTCAATATTTATCGAAGCATTTTTCAATAGCACGTAACTATTATTTTTTATATTTTCAATAGTAGGTTACCTACCTATTATATTTTTGTGTTCTTTCAGTTTTGATAGCCATTCAAAGTTAAAGTCCATATCAAGTCAAGCCGTTTTTGAGTTTTAACCAGATTAACGAACAGAAATTCTTTTTATTTATTTTATTTATATAGATACTTTTATAAACTTGTGTTTTGTCACGCTAAGTTGCTAAGTGCTAATACAATACCTAACGAATTCAATTAACTGTTAAGCTAGTTATTTTTTATATCTAAACTAGCTTCTGCCCGCAGCTTCGCTCACGTTAAGTTCGATTTTTCAAAACTTTATTTTACCCCCTAAGAGGTTTTCAAAAATTCTTTCTTAGCGGATGCCTACGGCATAATAGCTATCTGTATGCCAAACAGCCCGATCCGTTCAGCGGTAAGAGCTATGCGTTGATAGATCAGTCAGTCAGTCAGTCACCTTTGCCTTTTATATACATATCTAAATATATAAAAGGCAAAGGTGACTGACTGACTGACTGACTGACTGACTGACTGACTGACTGACTGACTGACTGACTGACTGACTGACTGACTGACTGACTGACTGACTGATCTATCAACGCACAGCTCTAATCACTGGACCGATCAAGCTGAAATTTGGTATACAGGTAGTTGTTAGGACGTAGACATCCGCTAAGAAAGGATTTTGGAAAATTTCAACCCCAAGAGGGTTAAATAGGGGGTTAAAAAATCGACCCTAACGTGAGCGAAGCCGCGGGTTAAAGCTAGTTTAAGATAAAAGATAAATATTATTGTCTTAATGTGCATACCTACTACTAAAAAGGAGAAGCTAACTACGAGTAGATATATGAATAGCAGTGCAAGAATGTTTAGTAGTTATTGATAGAACTTGTAATGTGAAAATATTTAATTTATATTCAAACAAGCCCTATTGAATATTAAATTAATATTATATAGTTACAAGTTTCTCATTTAAAATGCGAAATTAGAATATTAATGAGGTGTTTCTTCTAAAGTGGGTACACACAAGCTGTCTTAATGATCCCATAACAATTTTCCTCTAAGTCTTCAGATGGAAATTAATATGGTCGGTATTAATTAGCATATATCGTAAAAACGACATGATGGGCTGGTTATGATTCTCTATCGTGGTTATGATCGTATAACTGGAGACGACTCACAAGCTCCATAGGAGTGGGAAAAGCTTAGCAAGCAACGCATTTTAAAACCTGAAAGTAGAAAGATTTAGTCGCATTGGGTGCATTGAAGACACGCTGATAACGTCAGCAAAGTAGCCCGCGCTGACGTGAACGCTTTTCACGCAATTTACGTCGCGCCTGATGCTTCACAGGTCAGTCATATTCTTAACTAGTTGATTCCCGCGGCTTCGATCACGTGGATTTAGTTGGATCTTTTTGATTGTCCGGAACAAAAAGTAGCCTATCACTCTCCCGGTCCTTAACTACATGCGAAAAATCTCTTTGATCCGTTGCTTGAAGGACAAACCAACAAACAAACACACTTTCACATTTATAAAATTAGTAGGGATGATGAAAATGCTGCCGTAGGATTGTCTAAATATGATTGCATCAATATAGCGATCGCAAATACCACTGATTGGCTGAATTTATGGCGTTCTTGATGCATCAATGCATTTTAGCCAATAGCTGGAGTGTACCAGTCAATTATAGATGATTGCGATCGGACATTCGAATGATGGGCTCTAAAGAATTATTTAGACACGGATACCTTTGAATTGTCTCTTTTAATTGACCAAGATAAAATCGCTGTCTCATTAATTAAAAGCTATAGGTACCTTATTTAAATATTCTATTAAATATTTTGTGACTCATTTATAGTTAGCGATAATAAAATGTAAAGTACGACTTCCGCTGATGCTGTTCACAAGACTTGTTCGAAGTACTTAAATGATTCTGAGTTAATTGTATGGAAAATCGATTATGTTCACTAAGTTTAAGTTAAGTTATGTTTTTGAATATAATATAACAATACTAGTTTATAGATATTTCGTAACTAGTTTTTAGTAGAACTCTTTTTTAAAAAGTGTCTTGTTCTTGTATCCGTTATCTGGATGTAATCTCAGTACCAAATTTTCGTCCAAAGCAGCCGGGAAAGTAGAAAAAAGACAGACCCCATGAATACTTTCTATCATCTAAATAGTATCTACTACGTATGTACATACGAGTAAAAAAATGTTCAGTAGAGATAATAACGTGATTATGTTAATGTTTTCCAATTACTACGACTTAAAATATTATTATACCTAATTAACGACGGAAACATGTAATTGTCTCCCGAAATTAAGTTAAATAATTAATGTGCGTATATATTGTTATAACAGACGTTTAAAACAATTAATTGCCGGTATTCGAAACCATAATTCTTTTAAATTATGGTACCGAGTCGGTGCGAGCACATAATTCAACACGTATTGTCGAACGCTCATTAACATTTTCCGTTCCCCATTACGGAAACAAGCACGGCTCGTTCTGAGCTAAGCCGCGCGAAACCAATTTTTTTTAAAGACACGAGTAAAAAAACACAAAAGTTCCAGCCAGCTGCGTTCGCGCATCCTGTCTACGTCACTTCACCTTTTGCTTTTATCATTGCGACATACCCCTGTCCTTTACTATCAAAGTTGACGCTTAGGTTGAGGAAAAGGGACGCAAATATGAAGTCGATGCTTTATTGAGATAATAACGGCAATCTTCCGTATTGTTTGGTATGTTTTGTTGAAGACAAGCCTGCTGATCTTCATTCGGGCATAAAAGGGTCCGGAATAGGCGTCGGCGCTTCGTGGTCGAATGTCAATAAATAATGATTGCTGTGACATAATTGTCCATGCCCGGGACCCCCGACCGCGTTACTTCATAATTTTAAACGACTTCTAATTGCGGAATAGTCATGATGTCTTTTGAAATGTGTACGATTGCGATGAAAACGTCCAACAGGTTTTTCATATTAGTTTTTAACAAGATCGAATTACGATAATAATTAACTCGTCGTGAGCAAACCTTAATTATGATATTTTTAGTCGCCGTATAACCTTTTCATCGTTACAATTTAATGCGTATTTAAATAATTAATGTATTACAATAATTATTACATAATTAAATTTAAGGGGTTCGTCAGTAAATTTTCATAAGCTCACCGAATACAAATTAAAAACTTTTACACATGAAACACGAATCTTTAACTGAGTTGACAGTAATTAAGTAGAACAAGTCACTATTGTTTTGTGGTCCATGTGGATAACGGTTTTTGAAAGTTCCGTGGGAACTCTTTGAAATTTTCCGGGATAAAAAAGCAAGCTTGTACTTTTCAGGATGCAAACTACCTTCTTGCCAAGTTTTTTCGAAATCGGTGTAGCAATTTAGGTGTGATAAGATTGTTGCAGAGTTCCTTTTGTATTATTAATATAAGTATGGAAGTATGGATATAGATGGATATGGATGTATGGCTTGACGACTACTAAACCATGTAATTACGAGATGTTTTTCTCAAGATAATATAAATCTCAATAAATCCCTTTATGTGTAGGGCTTAAGAATTAACTACTCAGACATGATGTTCATTTGAGTTCCCAATTAGGAATATCAACTACGGAATGAAAGCGTAAAATAAAAACAAGACGTGTGGCACTCGGGGACTGCCGCGGTAAAGCTATTGTATAGCATTTTTTATCAACGCCATCTAGCGGTGAGAGGAGTCCCGTGTCAGGTTATTTTCGTTACGGAATTTCTGGATTCGGTCTCCACGCTCAAGGCCCGCGATAGAAGCTATGCAATAGCTTAATAACAATTTATTGCAAAACGTAATAATTATTCAAAAAGACGTGTAGCTGCATTGCCCGTATTCCTTGACATTGATCACCAATTACTTCAGCAATATCGAGGTAATATCTCTATTTGTCAGTGTAATCATACATTGTCACTTCACTTGTGATAATGAAAGCCGATTTCACTTAGCGCTCATCGCTATCTGACGTGTTTACTGTTCAGCGATAAAATACACATAGCGGTTAAGGTCAGCTCTTATCTTCCTCTTGTCTATTACGACGAAATACATTATTCGCTGAGCTTTTGGAAGTGATAATTATTTATTTATTTATTGACGCTGTTTGTTTTACATGACGGATTCACAATAAATAATTAATAAGTCAATGTTGTAAACAATGTCAAATGTCTACGTCTACGTCATAATGTGAGTAATGTCTATTTTTATTTTATACATATAAGAGCCACAAGTTGACGTACTTAAACGTACGTGATTTAGGTATTTCGTTTTTTTTAAGTTAAGACTTAATTTTTCCTTCATTATCCTTGCTAACTGTTAGACATTGCTAGTCACAATTGTGACGATTGGCTGAATTTGTGGGATTCCAGCTGCACTAATACATTTTAGCCAATAACGAAAGAGTGTCAGCCAATCAAAGATGATTGTTATAGTCACTTGTAGCAAAGTGTCTAATATTCCTTGACTAGAAAAATAAATTGTTGCAAGTAATTAACTTTAATGTCCATTACCTATACCAATAAGGATTAGTAACCTACATAATACATATTGTACCTACTAATCATTACGCGAAGAAAATCCAAGGTAGGAAACAATTTTCTTTGTTATACTACATTTATGGGACAGTAATAAATTACAAATATGTATGTAGGTATTTGTATATAAATAATAATAATAAAATTAATATCACTTAAAGTCAAACAATTAATGGTAGGTATGTAACAAAGTAGGTATTAAAAGAGACAAGGAAGGCTCGGTAACATCAAGGTTTATGATGCTGGAATATTCCGATTATATTCACATAACTACTGTATGAATTTTATCTTTTAACATCCGGTAATATATTTGAGCCGTAGATGGATTTTAATACGACTTTGATAATAATTATTAGTAGGCAAATAAGCAGTATCGGTCAGCACTCCTAAAAACATTGAGTCATAAACGAAGAAAAAAGGTATTATATCTAGACGGCGTCTAAATGGGTAATTTGTTACCGAGATCTTGTAGGGACCATGGACTTAAGAGAGAAAGAAATGTAATAAAATATATCTCCTATTTGTCTTTTGAGATAAACAAAGGGTTCACTCGGTGTTCTAAGCAAAGTATAGTGATTTAACATCTTTGCCAACCTATTTACGTTCTAATGCTGGAAAGGTCAAGCCTAGTGTATTCTCACTGCTCAGATGCCCTCACGCCTCGGTCTTGTGCCGCCAAGGTCGCCAATTCACGACCTATGTGACCCATTGCCATTTTTGTTTAACGATAGGTCATAAAGGTAATAGATCGACGCATTATTATTTTATACTAGCTGATACCTGCGACGTGGAAGTCTCTTATTTTTTGGGATAAAAAGCAGCCTATATCTTATTTTAGACAATAATCTACTCGTATCTCTGTGCCTTTCAGCCAAGTTGTGGCGTGACTGAGGAGGTAACAAATATTTATCCATCCATCCATCCATGCAAACTTTCGCATTACCTACAGCGTAAGCTCTTTTCATTCGAGATGAGATACGTGCTCGATAGAAGGCTGACGATGGCTTGAGATTAATGAATGAATGAAGTTGTTGCCATTTACGTACTCTTCGTCTCACCTTTGCTCCGTTATACTCGTAACTCGTACCTAATAGTGCTGACGCGTACGCTCTAAATCTATATTTAGACACTCGTGAACGCTTTAGTGTTTGATAAAAGCCTAGTTCTATTTTCAAATGTGACTCATTCTATTTTCTCGTATTGAAAGCGTAGGCGTACAAACTCGTACATATAATAAAAGCGTTCGTTAAGTAATATTACCCTGTGTTGTGTGTGACACTAACAATATTTTTTTTTTTATATATAAAAAATATTAGCCAAGCTGAACTTGACTTATATTCACCTCTTCCCTCCAAATAAGAGAAAAGCTTGTGCTAGGAGTGGGTACGACAATAGTGCAACGGGTGAGGCGCGCACCTGCGACCTTTCAGTTTTCAGTCCGCACCTTTAACCGTTAGGCTATTGAGGCTTTAATAAAGTCATTTAAGTTGTAATCAGTAAAAAACGCTCCTCTTCGGCACCGTTCGTAGGTATATGTTAGCCCAATTCGGATCAAGGTACATAAACTACCTGGAACAAAATACTAAATGATAAAAATAGTTTAGTTCTAAAGCTGCTCTATCAAGGAAGACGTGCTAAAATCATGTCTCAAAGATCCTATTATGTTTAAAAGCTCTCAAAAAGCTTCTTCGTTCTAAGACAGAAGATACTCATGTGCACAAGTTAGTATAAAGCGAGTCCGTTTAATACGCAATTTGTATACACGGAAGCCGGTCAAATCCTTGGCGAGGGCTAGGGGGGACATGTAGTAACTATCTCATTTCTCGGGTAACATTCGTGTAATCTATGATGTAGAAGAAAGTTTAATATAAGATTATTTAACTTTATGAAATTAGTATTAGATTTAAACTGAATTAATGCAGTCTACCAATGTAGGCAAAGCAACGAAACTGCTATAGATAGCGCATAATTTAGAGTTAGTTTAATTCTATTTGCTCTTACTGATAGACTTTCTCTCATTGAACAATATTACAGAATGCTTAAGAAGAGTTATGTACAGTATGTACAATAGTAAATAAGCAGCTAATTAATATAAAGTGTGTGTAATCTATCTTAAATATAATATAAAAGGCAAAGGTGACTGACTGACTGACTGACTGATCTATCAACGCACAGCTCTAACCACTGGACCGATCGAGTTGAAATTTGGTATACAGGTAGCTGTTAGGACGTAGACATCCGCTAAGAAAGGATTTTGGAAAATTTCAACCCCAAGAGGGTTAAATAGGGGGTTAAAAAATCGAACCTAACGTGAGCGAAGCCGCGGGTTAAAGCTAGTTTCTTAATAAAGAGGTTCTACTGTAACTTTTCAACGGGACGGGAATGTGACGGACATATTTCCGTTCGTTTCTCGTTCATATTAAATGACAGTTTTACGCATAGTTTACGTTAACTTGATAAGTGACACTAGAGCTTCAGAAGCCAGACAAATCCTTAGGCACCGGGTACAACACACAACATGAGATACCCGTATATTGTATCTCGGGTAACATTGGTGTGAAATAGCAGAAACCAGTTTTAACGGTGTGCGCGGACCGTTACTGTGAAATTACTCAGCCATTACGCTTTTTGATTCCTTCAACTGGAGTTAATATTCGTTATTTTTTTTACTAGGTATAACGTGGTATGATAATAATTATACTGTAAGTAGGTATAGTAATGGACCTACATCTTGTGGGCTTAATTTACCTTTTTACCCGACTGCGACACGCAAAGGAGAGGGTGATGTGATTATCAGTCTATGTATGTATAATTGTATATGTATGTGTATGTATACGTACGTATGTATATATGTGGCGCTCTGGAGACCAAACGCGTGGGCCGATTTTGATGATTCTTATGTCAATCGATTCCTGTTAATCTTGGGAGTGTCACTAAAGACATGACAATAATCAAACTAAATAAATTCAATATGGCGACCACCAGACGTCATATTGTGAAAAAGAAAAAATGAAAGTCGACGAACTATATTGAGTGGGGTATCATTCAATAGGTATTTGAAAATCATTATTAAGTTTCTTTGATCATTTTTCATTTTGAATGACCATTTAAGATCTATGACAGTTTAAAGTGTGTTAGCAAACATTTTCACTTAATTCTTTTTTCAATGCCCTCAGTGAAATCATAAGATTGTGAAAACTGTCTTATAATCCTTACTAAAAAGTGTAAAATAAAAATATAAACTACATACTTCCAAATTAATAGTTTAACTCTGATGGTGCTTCTATGGTCATATCCTAATGTAAACATTGGGACCAGCGTAAATTGATAAGTCTGTGAGTCATAACAGTTTGTTCAGTGAACAAAGCGGAATGTGTTTTTATTCCTCATTGTGGTCCACAAAGTGGACCAACAATAACTCACATTCACTCGCTGGAATAGGGTTGTAGGCGGGCCTATTTGGAACGGCCGCGTGACAACTTATTTCGGAGTATTTATAACGATCAACAACTCTATTGTGCTCTGTTCGGGAAAAAGAAAAAATAAACTACAATTAAACTTAGTTCTATTAGTGTTGCATTTGTTTGACAAAGATTTTCGCATGTAGCAGGTTTTTGAATTAAAAGCACAATTTTACTGTAACAGTTACTGTTGTTGGTTGTTTGTTGGTTGGTTGGTTGGTTGGTTGTTGTTTAACAGTTGTATTGTTGTCTCCATTGCATACGTGCGTATTAATTTCCTTGTGTCCCATCCTGTGTTATTTTGTTTTCAAAATATTGTGTAATAGTAATGTTGTGTAGTGTTAAGTTATGACGCAGAAATACCAGAACTCCTACAGAAAGGATCTATATTGTTTGACGATGACGCCATAGTCATACATCCAGAGTTTTATATAAAAAAATACAGTTTACGCTCGACTACAGTCCAGACAGACAGACTGTAACAGAGTTCGTAATCTGTCTACAACTGAGGCAGTTAGTAGTAAAATGGGCAAAAAAATTTTGTTACTACCTACTGGTAGTAATATGGGTAACGAACGATAATAATTATTATAATATGTAGTATATAAATTAATAAATAAAGAGGTATGTATTTGCTATGCGATATTTTAGGGTGAATAAGTGCCAAAGATGCCAAAACCATTTACCGGAAAACGTTTTGGTGAACAAAGCTCGCTTATTCTAAGAATGATTTCGTCAGAAATTAGTAGACATTGGGTCAATTTGAACATGAATTCTAGAACAACTGGGTACGATTGTTTTCTCTTTTATATTAAATGATAACATTGCACTGTAATGCGATTACGTATAATTTTAGAGCAATACCTGTTACCGAATAATAAACAATTAGGTATGGATTTGATAAATAATAGGCAAGCCGCAATATGCTCGTTGGTAAAATATCAAATCACAATATTGTAAGTATTCGTATACCTAATGTTGTAAAACAGATACATACTACTTACTGAAAAATTGAAAATACAAAAATCTGTGTAAATAAAAGAGTTTAGTGTAAATTGGCTGAACTATGGTGATAACTGTCGAAATACGGCTCCTTGACATTTTTCTTTTTTTTTCTAGTGCTTCAGGTTATCCACTAGAGAATAGGGCACAGTCGACAGATCAGCTAGTAATGCCATAAATCTTCATAAACTCTTATTTACTTATCTTATTAGCTACTAAGTATTAAGGTTATTTAGTACTTCCGTATATTTATGTATAACCTAACAAATCTATGAATTTCTGAAAATATTTGACCATAAAATGTCTAAATGCAGTTAATTTGCACTTAGCATTGAGCTAAACCATCGACATTATTTATAGGTACTTATTTATAACGAATATTAGTAATACTACATGTGATAGCGAATGAATCATAACAATCAGTTTTATCGTGTGTGGAACATTGTGTGGTGTGAAACGTTTCAATTTGCGTCATGAATATAATTTTTAATTGCAAGATTGATAAACTCTTTACGACTTGCCTTTTAAAAATGATACCTACTGAGACTTTTTTATTTCGAAGGGTTCGCTAAGCGTTTAGAGGGGGGTCATGAGTACTTGTTGAGACCAATAAAGGGGTCTCGCTTCCGTATAATACAATCAGCCCTGATGTACAGCCCTAGGACAATTCTATGGGATGGGTTTTGGAACGAACGTCACGTTTGCAGCATTATGAAGCTCGAACGGATTCCCGAACGCTTTCAAAGCCGGCAGTGACGATGATAAAATTTTCATGTGATATAATGTCGTAATAATGGGTATTTGCAGCCGTGGTTGGATCTCTGACGCTATTCACGGCTAGGGTTGTGAAGTCGCGTAGGTAAACTTTTTTCCTCTGTGAATTATACTGGCTGTAGAACCTTCAATAATTGTTTGTAATTTACCTCTTAGAAGAAATGGCACCCTTACCTGTAAAAAGAAATAAAACTAAATTAATTCGAATAATTTCTAATAGCGTGCTGAACTGAAGAAAAATCCAATACATTTTAAGGCCCGACCCTGGAATCAAACCCAGGGCCTCGTCATCTGCAGTCGAACTTGCTAACCACTAGACTAGTAGTAGAGGCAGTTGATACCTACTTAGATGCTTACAATGCACATAACACCGAAAAGTAAGATGCGTAGGTACCTGGGACGGCCACTAGGCTGTCAAATGTACTACACTACTGATAGGTATTTTTATCATTTATCATTGCGTTAGCATTGAGCTTTTTCTTAAATTTTAACTATGAGTTAAATAATTCATACCTTTTAACTCTAAAAGTCATAGCATGTGATAAGTAGCAAAAAGCGTTGCCAATAGCTGCGCTATAACAATCCCATTAAACATTAATTTCGAACAATATCATTAGTCATGATTACCGTACAAAAGAGAAAGAAATCTGTCACATTAAAAGCACAAAGGAGATTGCGGGTGTAGGGTGTAAAGCATTCATTTGTTGTTGGAATTTCCAGGCATCCGCGGGACTCCCCGGGAATGCTGTCGGCAGCTCGCAGCTACCTGTCAGGGAAACCCGACCGAAAGAGATTGAACATGAGATTGGCTGATAGCACAGCAGGAAACAGGATCTTTTGTAGAAGCCATGTCGGTCGCACTTTGTCGTGCTCACAAATCGTTGCATCCATTTGTAATTTTGTTAGTGCAACCGATACGCCTTGTGTTTAGGAATAAAATCTGCTTTCGTATTCTAAGAATTATCTGGTATTTCCTTTTCGGCACTGTGTGTTCCCAGATTTGTACACTGAGATTTCCTGAGCGTTGTATAGATAGACTAGCTTTTGCCCCCGCGACTTCGTCCGCGTGGAATTAGGTATTGGGGTGGAATTTTCAAAAACTGTGACACACGTACTTCTTTATTTTTAACTGAAAGCTCAAATACCAACTTTTATGGAAACAGCTTGAAAAATGACGGAGTTTCATATAAACTTCCATCCCCTATTAAAACCCCTTAGGGATGCAATTTCCAATAATCCTTTCTTAGTGTGCGCCTACGTCATAAAAGGAACCAACTGTAAAAATTTCAAGTTTCTAACTTCAGTAGTTTAGGCTGTGCGTTGATATCTCAGTCAGTCAATCAGTCAGTCAGGACTTTGAATTTTATATATATATACTTAGATAAAAGACGATTTTGTTTACGTTATTTAAGTGGAGTTTCCTTTTTATTATAAATACATATAACTTTGTTATGCTTATCAACATTTAATTCACGACACAATCTATTTGAACTACCCAATAGTATTATGTAAATCTTGCTAGGCCAAGCACTTCACTACCCTTTACCACAGTATTAAAAGGTTTTATAAAACATCAATTTATAGTGGTTATATCACTCAACACGGTTGTGGTAATACCTACATTATAACTTTGCAAATTAATTAAATTAACGCAAAGTAATTACTCTTAAACAGCCGTAGGTAATAAAAAACCGGTAGTTAAATACTAAGAGCCTAATCGAATATTAATTAAATCCCGTCAGTTATCTGACAAGGAAGTATACCGTAAAATAATAAGGTTATTTTACTTAGATTCTGAGGCTAAAATGAACATGTCATTTACTAGCTGATAAGTTTTTATATCCTCTTTTTTCCACGACAAAAGTAGAATAGAATAGAATAGAATAATTTTTTATTCATATAAACTTTTACAAAGTGCTTTCGAATCGTCAAATGAATCTACCACTGGTTCGGAATGCCGTTCCAACCGAGAAGAACCAGCAAGAAACTCGGCGGTTGCTCTTTTAAAAATAAAATAATATTATGTAATAACAATATTAGGTAAGTTGTGTACAATAATTAAGTAGCCTATGTTGTGTCCAAGCCCTAAACTGTACCCATGCAAGTTGATCAAGTTGATCCGTTGCTCGGTTGATGTGTGATTAAAGAAAGGACAAATCAACAACCAAACGCACTTTCGCATTTATAATATTAGCAAGGATCATCGTAATAAATACGTATGAAAAAGCGACGACGTGTTGTCTGACACGTGCGACGTCTATCTTCATACTACATATAATATGTCGGTACTCGATCAGATCGTCGTTTATAAAGCATTAATAAACGTTATATAATCATACGAGTAGGTAAAGGTACTATGAGTAGTCGATCATAGCCATTGACAAGCTGAATGGCTTTGTATGTATGAAAACGACTCAAGTCTTCTTAGGTAAGAAGCCTTCGACCATTGGCTATTGCCACTTGAGCGATCGCTTCTTTAACCTTTTTAACCGACTTTCAAAAAAGGAGTAGGTTCTCAATTCGTCGGAATCTTTTTTTTATATACCTATGTTCCCCGATTACTCGAAGACGCCTGGACCGACTCGGAAAATTCTTTTTGTTTAAACGGGTATACTTCCCAGGGGTCCTATTGTCATCACGTCAGGATCTGATGATAGGAACCTGAAGAAATCAAGAGAACTCTTCATATTTTATAGGCACAATTTGATATACTTTGTAGTGGCGTTTGAAGTCGGTTTTGTAAAAACAATTTTTACGTTTATATCCACCTCGATTACGTTAGTTTTCAAAGAGCTGCCAGGGAAAAGACAGACACACAGATACACAGATAAACACGTCGAACTTATAACATCCCTCTTTTTCTGTCGGGGGTTAAAAAGAAGGATTACGATATTAATGCTTGGCACATCCTTGTACCTATACCTTTCAAGCGGACAAGTATATAACTGTCAACCGTAGCGAGCTAAAATGTGCACTTTATTTAAAGTTGGAAAAGCTCGGAGTTCAAAACATCCTATTACTAACTTCCTATTTTTAACTTGTCTGAGATAACAAAACGCTAAAGGTTAGTTGTCAATGGAATCTTTTATGTTTACTCAACGTAGTCAATATTATTACTCGGGAGTTTGAAATAAATGTTAAAGACTATGGCTAACAAATTATATAAATTTATACATAACATTAAGATTATCTAATTGCATAGGAATATCGGAAAATAATAGTGTACAAATACAAGTGATTCTCTAAGGCGTCAGTTACACAAGAAGAGTTTCTCGAATGCGAGCGGCAAGAAATAGTTTGCGATTATCCTATGCGAAAATACATACAATTTTCGTACGTGATTAAAAATTACATTACACTAGCTGATTCCCGCGACTTCGTCCGCGTGGAAAAGGTTTAGAGTGACTTGTTACTATCCGCGTGAAGTTATGTCCTTTATCTCCGAAAATATTTAGTTATTTTTTGGGTAACTTGAAACGTGTACGCAGCGCACGCAACGAAGCCCTCAAATATGGATAATTTTCCCCGTTTTTGCAACATTTTTCACTGATGCTCCTATTGGTCGCAGCGTGATGTTATGAAACCTAAAGCCTTCCTCGATAAATGGACTATCCAACATAAAACGAATTTTTCAATTCAAACCAATAGTTCCTGAGATTAGCGCGTTCAAACAAACAAACTCTTCAGCTTTATAATATTAGTATAGATTACATTATTATTTACTATGCATCATGACAAAAACTCGTATCAGTTAAGCAATGCTCGAATATGAGTGCCGAAAATTTTGCTCGCATTCGAGAAACTCTCCTTTGTGTAATAGCCATAATTCTCATAGTCTCGGACGGCAAACTGACCCAATTTGAGAGAGATTACGCACAGGGCGGCATCTCTCCGTGCGGGCCACCTCTGTAACACCGCTTACCGTAACTTTCTAATTTCGGGCTGCTATTGAAGCTGATAGTGGTTAATGAAAAACACAAGCAATATTTCTGTAATCTTTCATCAAAATAAGTAATATAATTTAACTTAAATTTAAATTAATTTTATGTTTTTGTATGTTTTTTGTTTGGCAGGTTGCGGAATGATTTTTACCAACTGTAACAATTTCTTATTTGCCTGCGAATTGCGATCATACAAATAAATGATTTGATTTGATTTATTTTTTTAGCATTATATTTTTTTTAGCTCCAAAAAAACCCAAACTCAAACTCGGGACCTCTTAATAGAATAGAATAGAATATATTTTTATTCAAATAAACTTTTACAAGAGCTTTCGAATCGTCCAGTGAATCTACCACTGGTTCGGAATGTCATTCCAAACGAGAAGAACCAGCGGTTGCTCTTTTAAAAATGCAGCAGCAGCTTTTAAAAATCCAGCAGAAAAATAAGCTACCCTCAACACCAGTTAGTTTTTTTTTTTATTTGGTTTTTCCTTTGGATGGATTATCTTTTCTCTTACATGATAGTGCGTACTTCAAACTTATTTTGAGGAAGGATTTTGAAATCAAAAACTAAATATACGAATGAGTGAACAAAAGCCACGTGGTCCGTGGATGTTTAATCTGGCATTGTGCTAGCGTTCTGAGCATTAAACCAGCGTGCATAAAAATTCTCTTACGTCAATACTAGTGACTCGTCATGCGTCTCAAGGACGTTGTAAAATGGCTGTATTTGGTGCGTCGTCGCCGGCGGCGATTCTGTGAGAATCATAGTTTATTTTTACCACTAGGTTTCGTTATAATCCATGTTGTATCCGCGCCATCCGCGCACTCGACCACTTTGTTTACTTTGTAATTTCCTTTCTAGTTTCTACCCACTTTGTTTTTTTGTAGAATCGCGGTGCTTTAAGTATAAGTTACTTATGGTTTAAATATTGTTAATTTCTCATGTACCTAAGTGAATTTCTGTAATTCTAAATGAGAATAAAGTTCTTTACTTAATCATAAAGATTTCGTCACATCTACGGCAAACTTACGAATCCTTAAAAGATGCATTTCACAGGGCAGCATTTTGAAAGCTTGAGTTTTATTGCTGTTGATTTTCTTAACAACTGTAGCGCCGTAACAAGTTTTCGAGCTCCGATCGAAAAAGCGCGGTATCGTTTGTACAAAACTCGCTTTATCCTTCTTTGGTCGTGTTGATTGAAATCGATTCAACCGCCGCCAAATTACCATTTTTTTCAATTGAAATACGATCTTAAACAATTAATAATTATTTCTAAAGCTTGTTACGTTGTCACTGTTTAAAATTCGATCTCTTATTCATAAGGCGGTAACACAAAACAGTCCCACACTAAAACTTGAAGCAAACAGAACGCGGGGCGGAAGCTGAACGGCAGTTCGATTCATTGAACGTACATTTGTACAGTTCACGCCAATCTCTTTCAATGCTCTGAATATAGCTACGTTTCTATAAGCAGAACGCCTATTCGAAATGTGTAGCAGGCAGATCTCGCCGCGTGATTCAAAGCATAAGGCGAAGATAATCACTTTCATGGCGACATATTCATAATTTGGCTGTATTTCTTACGTAGCAAGTAACTTCATAATATAACTGTTATTAACTATACCTACGAGTATATTAGTAACAACTTAACACCAATAAACTTTTATTTTATAAAACACATACAGTTTGTAGCTCATTATCCTCATTGCGAAGGCCACTCTTTATAGTGTTTATTAAATAAACATGGACCGTAAACGTAGTATGACTTTATGGGAATACTATTCAGAAGTGATAAGAGTTAATTTGCCATAACGACTTATTTTGCAGCATGAATGTGTTTATATCTTATTGCAAAGGTCAGTGTTTCAATGACGTCCAACCATTAAGAGACAGTTTCTTAATGTCGACACGTTCATTCATTGTTTTTTTAATTCCCATGAATCATTTTCAATCAATAAATAATGCACTAGATATTAGTTTTCGCCTAAACTTGCTTATGAACCCAGTTTCAGTAGGAAAGCCAAATAGAAAAATACTAACACAAGTAGTAAATTGTTTAAACCATAGGGTTTAAAGGTTTCAAAATGCCGCCACGCGTTCTGTTTGTTTCATTTTATTCATTTTTTTTAACTCAGACAGACAGACAGACAAGTGAAAATTCACCCAAGTAGACTCGGAGACCTCGTTTCGCTCGCTCAATAAATGTATTTGAATGCGGATAAAACTAAAAGCAAAGTGCGCCTCTACTTGACACAGACAGACTTTGCTCTTGACTGTAGCCAGTTGGTCATTCAAACTCGCTTGGACTTTCACGAGTGCTCGACAGCGGCTGTCGCTTTCATATCTACTAAATTAATATTGCGATAAGTATATATTTTGTTTCATTGTAACGAGTGTAAATTTAAAAAAAATTCTGAAAAAAAAAATCCCCTACATCATCAGACCCTGGATATCATATAGGACCAGAGTTCTTACCAAGACGTTTCTAGTCAATTTTCGAAAATATAGAGCTTTTAAGTTTCCTGTTAGACAAAGAGAGCGCTATTAAAAAATTACGTCATGATCTACTTAGTGCTCCGTGTATGGAGCTAGTAGATCATGACTCCATAGAAAATTTGTTTTTAAAGAGACGGATACAGTCGCAGGAAAACAGCTTATAACTTTATTTTTTGACCAATTTGTTTTCGGTTTTTATAATATTGTTTTTACATGTTACATTTTCGATTGTAAACACTCAAATACCCAATTGAAGTTATCATTTAATTAAAATCTTTTAAAATATGAATATATTCGCGGCACATAAAAGAACTTGTCCGCAATTACTACGTTAGTTAAAAGTTTTTGATCCGCAAGCGACAGCCGCAGGCCTCCAAGCACTCGTTGAGAATCGGAACGAGTCTGAACGACCAGCTGGCTGCAGCCGACTGTCGAGACTCGAGAGCAACTAGTATCCGTCTCTGTCAAGTAGACGCGCTGTTTGCGTCTAGTTTCATTTACTTCTGAATGGGATTCAGCGACTACATAGAAGTACTCGTAGTACGTAGTGGGGAAGTGCGCGTATTAACATCAATTCTAATTCCTCTGAGGCAAAAGTTATATTACACTTAGGGCTGCAATATTATAGTATTTTCACTACATAGTATAAAACAAAGTCGCTTTTTCTGTCCCTATTTCCCTATGTACGCTTAAATCTTTAAAACTACGCAACGGATTTTGATGCGGTTTTTTTAATAGATAGAGTGATTGAAGAGGAAGGTTTATATGTGTCCATCCATTAACAGTGAATGACATAGGCTATATATTTTATACCCGTGCGAAGCCGGAGCGGGCCGCTAGTTCAAAATAAGATTTAAAAAAATAGAACAAATAGTTTTACAAACAAACAAAATAGAACAAATAGCATTTAACTCGTTGATGCCTGAGACTTCGTTCGCGTGGATTAAGACGAACGAACGAACGAACTTTTCTCTATACAAAGGTCTCGCCTGTTTCCTCTCTGGTAAATGATCCTAGAGCAATGATTTTTTACAATTAAATAAATATCAACGTCTTCTATGCCTCCATTTCCATATTACATCACATTCTACCTGCATTTTGGTGAATAAATGATCTGTCTATCTATCTATGTTTTCCTTTTTGAAGAAACATTATCCTTCTAAGCACTATTTTTTAAATTCCCGCAGGAACTCTCTTATTTTGCGGGATAAAAAGTAGCCTATGTGTTATTCCAGACTATAATCTATCTCTGTGCCTTCAACTAAATCAGTTTAGTCGTTGATTAAGTAAAAAACATCCATCCAATCTTATATCTATACATCCATATTTTCGCATTTATAATAGAGTAAAACTTATTGACAAAAATATAAACCTATACATAAAAATTCGGGACTTTCATTTTTAAAAATTGAGGAATCTGTCTGCTATTAGTTTCATAATAGTTATAGTATTTTTCGAAATGCCGTACAATAGTATAAATTATAGTACGTTTGGCAACCCTAATTACAGCTCTCACTAACGCCAACGTAGATTAAGGTTTTTGGAACTCTTTAATTTTCGGAATAAAATGGCTGCAAAATTTAGAAAGAATGAATGTTCGCGTTTGGAAAAAAATGTTTTATGTAGCTTGAGCGTAAATAAAACATGACACGTTCATGTGTGAACAAACCCTTTAATAAAAAAAAAACAATCCACAAATTAATTTTATCTGTGCCTTTCCTCAAGATCTTTACAGCCATTGAGTCGTGAAAAGTTATATTTTTACAGTATCGCGTGCTCATGAAAATAAATCATTAACGTCACTGTATGTCGTGTAATCGAATAATCGATTGAAAAAGTGGCAAGTTTCTAATGAATAAATACTAAAGGTTAATTTCAATGCAGGCTTCTCGGAAGTGCTAGTTCAAATATTATAAAAAATACACTTGGTAGCTGTGTGGTAGCCATGACTTCTTCCGAGTGGATTTAGGTTTCACTTAATCCCGTGGGATCTGCTTATTATTCCGCGATAAAAGCACCTATCTCGTCCTAACGATGCAAGCTATTTCCTTGCCAAATTTTTTCAAAATCGCTGTAGTGATAGGAAACAAAGAGACGCGGATTTATTTCTTATTAAGAGTATTCCCAAGTAGCACAGATAGCTGTATAAATACTCACTTTTAGACCTATTTGAAACTCTATGCGTATTAAGACTCTTTTAAGAGTACACTGGTGATCCTACAGCTGCATAATAGCTGTCAGTGATATTTAAACAGCTTAGGCTGAATAAGGGCTGTTTAGTGGATAAAATTACGCCAAATGCTGTATAAGAAGGTATTTGTGAACTCTTATTACACTGACTTATTAAGGGGGCACGTGTGAACTATTATGAAGCTTATTGCTGAATATCAGAGTTTTAACTATTCACGTCGCTGTTTAACATGAATCCACCATTTTGTTGTATAACCTCATAACCTATATAAATATACTGATTCATTTTTCAACTTTTATGATGTTTTGTGTATGAATTAGGAATGGATTGCATTAGTTTTTACTTCTCGATATCATAATAACAACTTTTTATCTTATAATTCTTTTCAAAGCACTAAAAATTGTTTATTCAAGTTTTCATCACGGCTTATTTATATCACGAAACTAATTAAAAACCGAATATTTTCGTGGCGCACTAAAATTTTCTTAGGTAATATATATGTATAATGTCAGTAAAATTACATTCCCAATCATTTTTCTTTTATAAATATGAAAACAATGCACTTAACTTTGAATATATAACCACACGTATTCAATCAAATTCAATTCACTCCACGAAGTATATTAATTTGCTAGATTTGTATTATCTATGGTTTGCTACTTCACTTTTACGTCACGTGACATATTTGCTGAATAAAGAGTAACTTGTAATCTTTTACTCAACTTAAGGCTGTATAATTTGTGCCCATTTAAGAGGTATAAGAGCTGTATACGGCCGTATACAGCCCTTATGCAGCTTTTTTATACAGCTTTAAGCGTGACGGGAATTCGTTATTCAGCTGCTAAGCAGCCTTCGTGTGCTACTTGGGTTCTTATTAAGACCCCCACCGGAAAGCGCAGTGTTGGCAGATCCCCCTCTATGTGGACAAACATCAGACGACTTGCAGGAAACCTCTGGATACAGGCGGCGCAAGACCGAGTAAGGTGGAAGTTCATGTAAGAGACCTAGGATAGCTATCATATACCTAGATATGCACGTAAATGCTTGTAATTAAACTTAGACAATTTAAATAGTTTCGACAGCGTCGATAACATATTTTAACCGACATTCTCACAGTTGTACATATTGTCAAAACATATTTTTGTCACCTTATAAGGTTAAACATTACTCCGCGAGGGTAAAATTGGCACTCAATGCACAAGTTGTTATACCGTGAAATAATAATATAGAGGCAAAAATATAGTAATGCAATTTTATATAAACACGTGCCAAACTATACACCTACACGACTTTATATCGTCAATAAAAAATGACATCTACCGTTTTAATAAAGACCGCTTCCCGAAGTATCGGTGGCAAAAAATGAATTGAGTTTTTTAGAGAGAAATACTTTCAATGCGGATAGTGTTATTACAACGTTTGATTTCCGGGTTTGGCAATAACTGGGGGATTCTCGGAGATTTTTGCATATTCGTCCGTTTGATTCGGCTTTTGATAAAAAAATTCATGGATGCCTTCGTGTTATCTAGACTGCATTGCAGTGGTATTGCAGCGATGACCTTCTTTAGGCAACTTCAGAAACTATTATTTAGTAGGTGGGGTACATGCACATAGAAAAAGCATGTTTCATTTAGTTATTCTGAGTAAATCCCTATTAATATTATATGTGAAAGTTTGTTTGGTTATCGATTTGTCGTTTAAACATACATTACTAATGAAGCGAGCAAGCACTAGTAAATATAATATATAATAAATACTTCGTCCGCGGGAAATGGGAGTTTAGTTTATAATATTCCTGTAGGACCTCCTTGACTTTCCGGGATAGAAAGTCTATGTTACTTTCCAAGTAGGTACTCAACCGTAGTTACCCATGCAAACAATCATAATATAGACCCATCACCCTTTTGCGGCGTGACTGTAGGACAATCCAACAAACAAAGACGATGCAGTCTAAGATGGTAGCGGGCTAACTTGAAAGGGGTATAGCAGTGTAAATTCAACCCATATCCCTAATCGGTACCGGTAATAACTACATTAAAAACACGAGAAATGTCGATGTTTCGCCACAGTCATGGATCATTCAAAATATTCGCGTGTTAATAAAATATTTTTCAACAGGAAGGTATAAAAGTAAAATGGAATGCATACGAAACATCAATAACTAAGAGCCAGACTGTTCATACTTAAATCATCACTCCAAACTACTCGAATGCTGTTCCGTGAATTCTTTGAAAGTATTATCGCACTCGGAAAACAAACAAACTTTTACTTCAGTTGAATGGGATGGGGGATACGCGTCATGTCTAAAATAATACTAATACTGATTCTTTTAACAGAAATCCTTTCATCTCTTAAAATAGTCACACATAAGTGAAGCAAAAATGATTCTTAGGTTTTAAATATTACATAAGTATACTTGAAGAATTTTACGTCTATGACACTCAGCGCCCTATTCTACATACAAATATTTTTCCATAATATTTAAGATGAATTTAAAGTTCTTATAATTATTTTCCAGTTTTTGTTATTTTTATTGTGTGTAAAATGTAAGTGTAATAATAATTAATTAAATAAATAAGCCTTATTGCTTAATCTGTCCCAGGAAACTGCGTTGCAGAGAATACGATGCTCAGTACCTACATATACCGGAGAATGTAAAACATATTAAATTCTTTATTTACACCTAACAAGAATATGATAAAGGCTTATAATAATATGTAGGCATATTAATAGGACGTTGTTATGTTTTTATGTGAAGCAATTAATGATCAAGTTCAGATGATAGAGCTTACATTGTATGGATTAATTTACATTCTTCAATATAATGATAATAATGGGCTATTTTTAATAGCATCGACACTGCGACATGCACTATAAAATATATATTGTGTTTAAGAGGAAATGCTCGAGCGCGCACCATACTAATGAAGATTGCTCAGCCTTTTTAATGCCTTATTTTATTAGCCTTAGCAAATACCTTCGAGAAAGTTTTTTCAAAGGTAAACAGGAAAGTATTTATTTATAGGTAGAGTGACTAGGGTGTGGGTAGAGTAATCTCATTAAATCTCAAAGGAAAATTAGCAACAAAAATAGATAAATGATGTCAGTAACCAACAACCAATCGCCACAGAGATTAGCCACCTGCGCGGGATATATTGCAGTGCACAAGTGTGTGTGCAAAAACAGATGTAATCTCTTATCCCTCACTTTCATAGTCCGATGATTCCGATGGGACGAAAATTCAATTAGACTGGAGGGAGATCAGGCTAAGGACCAACGGCTTTACGTGCTCTCCGACTCCGAGGTATGGAGGTGACACTCCACCCACTCCCTAACTCCGGACAAGAAGGTATCTACTGAGAATTTCTTGACAGAAAATCCCAATACATTTTTGGCTTGTTCCGGGAATTGAACCTGGTCCGCGGGCGAACTTCCTAACCACCAGACTAACGGCAGGACCTAGTCAGTAAAGGAACATCCGTGCCACGAGCGACAATTTATCGTAAGCGACATTTTTAACTAAATTGAGATTTTTATTACAAACGATATATTATTTTAAACTTTATTAGACTAGGGCACGTCGGGCACATATATAAGGCAAGTTTCCTGGGAAAATAACATGTTTGACTTTGACTTTATTCGAAGTTAATCATACTATCACACTAATATTATACGAGTATTATAGGTTTATATGTATTTATGTGTGTGTATGTTTGTTACTCTTTCATTCAAAAACTACTGGACGGATTTGGCTATTTGGAATGGAGATAGATAGCCCATACCTAGGCTACATTTTATCCCGGAAAATGAAAGAGTTCTCGCGGGAATCAACAAACCTTATCATCTTCATCATTTAGTATGTTATTTTCTTAGCTTAAAAGCGTTTGTAATAAAAAACTCGATTTAGGTAGAAATGTCGTATACGATAAGTCGGCATTTACGGCTCGACTATCAGACAATGCCAACAAAAACATCACACCAACAAACCTTTTAGCCGCTTAAAAAACTAACCGCTTTGTCATACACAGGGCATTTTAAACGAATTCAGTTCCGTTATAGGTGCCCCGATAACATTTTTAAAGTACTTAAATCAAAAGCCGTTTGCGAGCGGTTCTCGTTGTTACATTTTACGATGCCATTTTGTAACAAGTTTGTTTAGTTTTTGTTTTTAATCCTATTTACGGAGTGTGAATGCGCTACACTGATAAACGCGAGCTTTTAATGCACCAACTTTATTGTACGAACCGTCTAATGTTCTCGTAAACATATTTAAAATGATCAAACATTTATGGGCAGCTTGAAGTCTGAAATGCTTTTGCCAGAGCCTTGCCTTTCAATTCTATGAGTAAATATAGTTATCTCTTGCTATCCAAAGATATAAAAGGAATAGGACACAGCTGAATAACAAATTTAAAATTTATGAATTTTATCTTTTATCATTTGTATTTTGAGCAGTGATAGGTGAAGTGATTACGACAGTGGTCCTCGTATTCGGAAGGTCAGAGGTTCGACCTTTGCAGAGTTATGTGCGTTTAAGCAATTGGGTATTTGTCATTTTTTTTTGTTTGTTTATTGTATTCTTACAGGAGTTACAGGGCTGCACAGCATGATCAAGGTTTCAAAAACAAAAAAAAACCTGAACATCCTTGTGCCGCACCGCAGTTCTACCTAGTGTGATGTTACCTTTAGTGTGAAGAAAGGTATATTAAGCACTGAAGCTGTATTAAAGATGGTGCGGATCGCACGACCGCACCGACAGCACAAAGCCGAGCCAAGTAACTCGGGAGCTGATATTTAAGCGAACTATTTATTGAAACCGATCGGGACGTTTACGCGGTCGCTTTCTCTTTGAATAGCTAGATACCGACCGATAATAATTATGTAGGCTTTCCGTTGCACTGACAGCAAAAAAAAAATATGTATAATTGACAATAAACACATCTTAAAATGTGTTGCTTGTTAGAGGATTTTATTTTAAACTAGATGATGCCTGCGACTTCGTCCGCATGGATTAAAAAGTTTTTTGATTCCCGCGGGAACTATACATATATGAGCTATCTCCATTCTAAATTTCAGCCAAATTGGTTCATTCATTGTGGCGTGAAGGAGTAACAAACACACACACAAACACACATGCACACTTTCGCCTTTATAATATTAGTAGGATAATTTTAACACGGTTTTCCTTCTTATTTGTGAAAGTAGGTGAGAAATGTCAGCAAAAAGGTTAAAAGGTTAACCTTTGTAAATAGAAAGCTGTCTTTTAATTTCGTACGACTTAAATTAAAATAAAATCCCTTTATACTCGTAATAGGGTAAGGAAAGGTATTTTGGTGGTATAGGTAAATTGGTGACATTTTTTTAAAAACATCTCACACTCTAACCTATGCAAGCAAGTTGATGAGACGGCACTAGCAGGTTATCACAAGTGTGAGGAAAACAGACATATATTTCACGTTTCTCTTGACCGCTCGAGTGTTTTGTAAACAAACTTTTTCATCGAAGTAACGTCGGTGTCGCCATTTTTTTACTGTGTACGCGCTGTTTGCGTATTTTGACGAAAATAAATTAAAATAATTAGTATTCCAGTGGTAAAACGTACAAAATCTTGAAGATACAATTACTATTAATCAAAAAAAGCTGCAGTGAGGTTGTGAGAGGATCTAGGTAAGTTGTTATTCCTTAAGTTGTGAACGTCAATTCTTAGTGTTTATACGAAAGTTTTAGGTACGTTTTTGGAAGGCTAAGTTTGAATCTGATTTGTGTCTTTGTTTGAAATAAAATAGTAAAGTGTAATATAGTGTTCGAAACCTAGTATTTCTGGCAATTGGTGAATATATTTTAATTTAGATTTGAAGTACTTTTTTTTTATCGCCAATTTGCCTGTACAATATTTTTTCCTGTCACCAAATTACCTTATAACTTATTTTTGTTTCAGATCAGTGATGGAAGACAATAAATATAGAAAATATAACCAGCAACAACTAAAAGAAGCTGTAAATTTAGTCAAAAATGAAGGGAGGACCATTTATAAAGCTTCCAAGGAATCAGGAATTCCATGGAGTACCTTAAAGAGGTACCTGGAACGTGAAGAAGATTCGGTAAGAAAAATGGGAAGGCCTTATGCACTTCCAAGTGACTTAGAATTAAGATTATATAACTATATTATCGAAATGCAGGAACTGGGATTTGGGTTGACAGTTTTTCAAATAAGAAAATATGCCTATGACCTTGCTGAGGCCACGGGTCGGGAAAACTTCTTGCCTTCGGCAAAACGCATGGCTAGTAAATGGTGGTGGAACAGCTTTAAAACTAGATACAACCTATGCTTACGAGTGCCTGAAAATCTTTCAGCTTATAGAGCTTCTATGTCCAATGAAGTGATGATAAATGATTTTTTTAAAAATTTAAATGATTTGTTAACTAGACTAGCTATCAAAGACAAGCCTCAACTTATTTGGAATTGTGACGAAACTGGTTTGTCATATGTGGTAAAACCATCGAAAATTGTTACTGGAATAGGTAAAAAATATGTTTACAGAAGGACCTACGCTGAACGAGGCCAAACCCAAACGATGTTAGCATGCATTTGTGGAGATGGAACTTGGATTCCGCCTATGATCATATTTAAAGGTGTTCGTTGGAATGACTCACTTAAAAACGATGCTCTTCCTAATACCCTAGTTAAACTGTCTCCCAAGGGATGGATTAATTCCGAGTTATTTTTAGAATGGTTAATTTTTTTTATAAATTGCATACCGCCCGAACGTCCCGTAGTCCTTCTTATGGATTCACATTCTGCGCATATTGGACCAGAAGTCCTTAAAATCGCCAAGGATAACAAAGTGTTTCTCTTCACTTTTCCTGCTCATTGCACACATTTATTACAGCCTCTTGACGTCGGTGTATTTAAGCCATTGAAAAGTTACTGGCGAGAAAGCATGACTAGGTACATGAACGATAATCCCACAGATCCTCCAAACCGTTATAATTTTCACTCCATTTTGAATCCAGCATTTATAAATTCATTTACTGCAAAGAATATCCAAAATGCTTTTAAGAAAACAGGAATTTGTCCTTTTAATGAAAATGCTATTTCAAAGCAAGCGTTAAGGCCTTCCGCTCTAACAGACACAACTCAACCTGAAAATCCAACAATTTCAGTAACTTCTTCCAATCAAAATACTGAAATAAGTGCAATTCTCCAAACACCTAAATCATCAAAACGATCAGAAAAAGCAAGAAAAAGAGATTCAAGTGCCAAATGCTTAACACCAATTGATGTGGATGAGAATGAAGAGGTTTTTACAGAGAGCTCTCAGTCTCAGCCTTCTACATCAGGAAAACCTGGTCGAAAAACTGGAAAAACTAAGGCTCAAGAAAAAGAAGATGATTGGGAGTGTGGGTTATGCGAAGTTTTGTACTCAGTGGATGTGAAAAAAAGAAATGGGGCCAAATGGATCCAATGTTCCTACTGTCTCACGCCGTACCACGAGATATGTGTATCTGTTGAGGATGCTGACCTCGAAGAACAGCTTTATTACAGATGTGACAATTGTATATTACATTAATGAGTGATTTTCGTAACTTGAATAATAATATTTTACAGTTTTAATTATGATTATTTGCTATTATTATAATATCACCAAATTTCCTACCTAGTGTCACCAATCTACCGAACCATATCACCAAAATACCATGGATTTCTTTATAATAAATATAAGAAATATTCATAAAGATATGAAGTTTTTATTTCTTCAAGTCTATTCATTTTATACCTTATGTAGTAGAATATTGAATGGTAATATACGAAAAATCTTTCTCGTAGCCAAATTCCTATCAAATCACCTTCACCATTTTTATCATCAATATACCTTACCTTACCCTATAGGTAGGTACTTAAACCTACAGAATGGCAAGGGATTCATTTTGATAAATTTTCTCGGTAAAGCACTTTTAACTTGCCTTCAAAAAGAAATGTTATCAATTCGATCGATATTTCATGTCATTTATTTATTCTCCTCCACATTACATATAATATTCTATAGTTTACATTTATCATTATTACTGGTGCTTAAAAACTAAGATGTAAAATCTGTGTTTTAAGACACCAGGCTCTCTCCCTATAAACTAATTTAGGTACATAATTACATAATTACAGAAACAACGAAAATAATGTTATGAGTTACGACAAACAGCTCTTACGTATTCAACTGTCATCGATATTCACGCAGAACTTTTTGAGTTAAATCATTTGCACCATTGCTTTTTATTTGATGGATTATGCTTTCAGGAAATTCCCACATTAAGGGCCGATTTCACATACGTAAAATAGGTCTTATCCGAGCGTTTGATATTTCGGCAGATTTTCAGTACAAAAACTGTCAGAACGTCAAATTTATTCTTCGTGGGTCAAATCGGCGCTTAATCGGAGAACAAGATCTTTGGCGTTGGAGGACAGAATTTCTCAAGAATCAGCTAATTATTACCAATCACCTAGTTACTTAGTAAATCTTATTATTATCGAAATATTGAATTCGGTTTTTTTAAATATCTTATTCTATCACTGCTCTGCTGAGTCATAGGCTTTATTCCGTCATACGAATGCTTTTCTTATCATTATAGAGGAAGTAAGATACACAAAGGGTGTGCCAACAGCAGAAGGCCGCTTTAGATTTATTTAAATTACTTTAGCTGCTGTCTGTACAAGAGTTCAGTCTTTTACTAGCTTGACCGACGCAATTCATTGTCGGGGAAGCGGGAACAGAAAATAGCTAAGAGCAAAATTAAGGTTATTTAGGACGTGCTTGAAATAAAGAGTACCTATCTCGACGTTTATTAGAAAGTTAACCTCAAACCTTTTGTTGTTAGTAGGCAACCGGTGGAATTCATTTAAGTTTTTTTAACAATATACTAATTGCTTGAACGTATACTGATTACTGAACCTTGTTACATCACGGGCGGGGTCCAGACTATGCGACGGCTAAATTGGCTTATGCTGAGATCTATATAGCGTGCTCTGACTCAGCTCAGACTCAAGATAGAGGTTAAAACGAGACACAAATATGCTCTGACATAAATCGGTCTCATTTTAATTCTGTCTTTAGTCTGAGCTGAGTGAGAGTGCGGTCTATAGATTTCACCTTTAGAACGCCAAACTGAACTATCTAAAATCACGGGCAGGATTCGGACAACACGACAGCTAAATAGTCTTAGTTTTGGATACGCCTTTATTCTACGTTGATTCATTCTATCATAGATTTTGACCCAAGGCAGTTGTAAAGTTTCAATAGCTTCCACACAAGACTCTTTTATTTTTATTTTTTATTCGATGACAAGATAGCCCTTGACTGCGGTCTCACCTGATGGCAGGTGACGATGTATTCTAAGATAACTTGGAAGGGGTATGGCAGTGTACCTATATTTAACCCATACCTTTAGTCGGTTTCTACATGCCATCGTGCCGGAACGCTAAATTGCTTGGCGACTCGTCTTTGACGGTAGGGTGGTAACTAGACACGGCCAAAGCCTCCCACCAGACAATGACTTGTTCCATGTAAAACATTCGGCCACCAAAGGCTCGACGTGACGAGCCTAAACCAGTTGTCCGTGATTTAATCCTCATTTTATAGTCTCAATTACAAATAAAAGAGAAAGTCGACGCTCGACAAACACGACGTTTCGTTATACTGCCATTGTGATGAACAATAGTTGTCCGTCGTCTACAATGTACAATACACAGGATATGCCCTTTGACGGTGAAAGTGTCGAGATCATGCTCAAGTGCGTTAAAGTATTGAGTGCTCTTTGTCAGAGTTGGTTAGATTAGATCATGTCGCCCGATTGGCACGATAGTGGATAAAATCCTGACAGACTCGCGTACCTATTTACCCGGGGTTCTGTATGTTGTAAGGTTATATTTGGCTATATCGAGCCATGACCGCCGACTAATCGTAAGCGACAATTTACCTATATTGAGTTTTTTATTACAAACAATAATTTAAAGTATAAAGGACTAGGGCACGTTGACCTTTCCTAGGATAATAACATATATTTGAAGCTAATAATTTGAAGTTAATATGTTGAAATCCCGGGAAATATCGACGTCCTCTAGTACTTTACAGTTTAAAATATTGTTTGAAATAAAAAATTAAAATAAGGCGAAGCCCATATACATGTCATAAAAGTATCAATACGTTTAAATGATAAAAAAATTTTAACAGTTTGGTACGGAACCCTAATAATTATGCGAGGGGATCGGATGTAAAAAGTAAAATACGCTTCCGTTATTTGATTAGTCTGATACTCTCGTTGATGTTTAAGGGATATGATTAAGCATAACGAGTTTTCATTTTTTAAACACAACAAACTTCGCTTCGAATGATTGAAAATCCCTTTTGATAGGGTCCACGTTAATGAAAATCCTACCAAATTGCACTGCAAATTCTCAAACTAAATCTGTGTGTGTGTGTGCTGTACGTTGATAAATAATAATATGTCAGTAGGTATAGTCATCGGCTGTCCAGTAACAAACCTCTAATTTATTACAGGGAAAAAAAACAAAGGAAAAAATACAATTCTCGTGAATTTCCCGACGTGCATTGACCCAATTGTCCTCGTCCATTATTCATAGTTTCGAAAATGGGAAACTATGATTGAAAGGGCAGGTTTCATGACGATTTCTGGTTCGCGTTTCGGCATTGTCTATTGTTCAGCATCAGTTTTCATTTAGGACTCACCTGGTTAATAGTAATGTCCGCCCGACCGAATTCGGCCACGATGGCCAATCTCCACAGAGATTATTATAGTGCACAAGTACTCAAAACACAGGTGCACTCTTTATTTTCTCACTCTCATAGTCCAATGGGACGGAAGTCCGACACGAGCGGAGAGAGATCAGTAGCCTAAGCATGAACATTTTTACTTTCGAATAGTAAAGATAAAGTTAACGCCAGCAAGAAATTTTGTATGAAAATGACAAGAGCGCTACTGTCATACATTGGCTTTAACTTCAGCTTTACTATTCGAAAGTTATAAAATGTTCGTGCTTAGGCTATAGGTGTAGAATCGAAATGACGCGATGTCTTTAAGTACTTTCAGAGGAATGGGGGTGACACACGGCACACCACCAACTATTTCGACTTCGGGACTGAGAATGTCTAAGAGAAAAACTTAATAAATACCCCGATATTTTTGGCCCAAACTTAACTTTAAAGAGATCCCGCGACCCTTTTAACAAGCTAAATCCAAACGCACGCATTTGGCTGTGGTTCGCTTTTTGTTAATTGAACTTGGAAGACGATTGACAGCTCCAAAAATCGATAACATAATCTCCTAGCAAAGGAGTTCCAAATTCGACGATAGCGATAATTGACTCGTTTGATAAATCCACAGCTAAGCCCATTGTTGCTTTCAAAAAAACGCCACAAGTTTTAATTATACAGAGAAAGGTAAATTAAAAAGCATCCGCGCAGAGCAATCGCCATAATAAAAGCCGGCATCATCCCCTCGCGCTCATTTCACCTAACGTTTTGTTTGCAGCTTTTTGTCCTCCCCCCTCTACCCCCCACATCCGAGGTCCTTTACAGACGATTGAAAACGAAGACGTTTATTTTGATGTGATTTGTTGTTGGAAACCGGATAATGGCGGTGATTTGTAACAGTTCCTTGGAATTATATTAGCGACTTCATATAAAGGTAATATTTTTCCTTTGTAACGCCTTTTCTTTACTGTATTCATAACTAGATTAGCTTTTGCCCTAGGTTTCACTCATCATGAGCGACTTTTCAAACCCCTATTTTACCCCCCTGAGGGGTTGAATTTTCGAAAATCCTTTCTTAGCGGATGTCACGTCATAATAGCTATGCTATATTTCAGCCCCATCTGTCCAGTGTTTTGAGCTATGCGTACCGTACCAAAATCTTACTATAGTATTATAATCGCGACCATGTATTTGTATGTTTGTTTGTTCTTCAATCATACAACGAAGCAACATATCATTTATATGTCTAGAGTCTAGAGCGAGCCGTTGGTTCCGAATACCAATGATCTGATAAAAGTGTAGAAGCTTGTTGCCTGACAAGATATACATTTGACGGTTAAAAAGATAGCTACAGTTAATAATTTTAACTAAGCATAAAAAAAAGATATAAATAAAATAAGAGCGCCATTTTGTAAGTATTCATTCAACAACAAAAAAACGTGTAAAATTTTCACGCATGCTTGGACTGTCAGCAAATGAGATCATAGTCAAGCAAACAATTGTCATCATTCAAATAATAGTGGATACCTACTGCATTAAATGTAACGTTATGAATGGTATACGTGACAGGATCCTCGGAAAGGTCCGCCGGTCTTTGTGCTATTACAAGAATCATAGATTAGATTAAGCTTATCTCTACATAGCTGTCCCATTGCACTGTTATCTATGCGCTTGTAGAGAATGTCGATGTCGCTTACAATTTTAAATAAACAATTGATAATTCTGATAAAAAAAGGATTATATAAATATAACTTTTAACATATTATAATTTGCTAGCTTTATTATTTTTAGCAAGGATGAGCTGTATAGGTTATGATTATTTTTCACTAATGAACAAACAATGTTAATTATATAAAAATAAATAATTTTCCAGATTAATCAAAAAGTATAAATCTATTCGTTGATATTATGTGATTAAAATCAACGAGGATGGGAATAAAATTATAGTCGCTTCTAATTTCGGCAAAAATCTCCAAGAAAGTTGACCGTATCTCAAAGATTTGCCAACTCGGTACTCTAGACTTATTAAAGTTACACAACTTACGATGCTACGGTATGCTTCAGGATCTTTCAGAAAGTATGTACGAGTATTCTATTAGGGGGAACTGTTATATTTTTAGATGGAGTGTGGCTTGTGAAATAAGGAGTGACGGAGCAAAACTGAATATTTTATTTATTCATAGTCTATTTAAAAATAGAGAGCGAGGATTTTACTGGCACAAAATTTACAATAGAATAAACTTAATAATTAAAATGTTGAATAGATTTATAAATAGATATCAAAAACAATAATAATATCGAACATCGCGCAAGATATTCGGACGTTGTTGGAGAGAAAGATGCTACACTGTCCAAAGGTTGTCTTGTTCAACGCCTAGCCTAGTAATACTGCGAGTTTGATGGGCACCTTTGGCCCATCATGGGCAACCAGCGGTGTTGGAATATTTGTATTTTTTTCTTTTCGTATTTGACAGTTTTTATCAATTTTCCACATGGAATTTTGCAAATCATATATAACTTTCAAGATGTTTAAAATGTTGTATATAGACCTAAGTGTTGTATTTACAAAGGTATACATCAAAATTAAAATAAAAAAGAAACAACTAAAAACTATTTCAAAAATTTACATCATAGTAGGTATAAATGGGCATGGTGCCCAAGACGGATGCCCATAAAAGTTTTCTGAAATATATGCGACTTTAACTAGGTTGTACACTGGAGAAGTCTCATAAGAGTTGAGGAAAGATTTCCGAGGTAAATAATAATTTATTGGTGTCAAAATTTTCCCAAAACTAACAATCCAGTCACACTATATCAATAGAGACGCATCTGCATTATTAAGGCAGCCTTTCACATCGATCTTGGGACGTGACAGATTTCTGCCGCGAAATTACTTATATCTGCTTTGGTTGAGATAAAACCTTTTATAACGCTTCCATGTTTGTCATTTTTTTTCATTTTGTCTTTATTTGTACAGCATAAATTTAACAAATTATTTTCATTTCATATTTACAAAGAATTTTCAATCCTAAAAAATCAAAGAATTTCCACGGGATTAAAATTAATCTAAATCAAAGCGGACGAAGTTGCGGGTTTCTGCTATTATTGCAATAAATCTATGGCTTTAATACCTATATCTGTCCCTTTGAATTGCTCATAAAGGAAGCAGGCATGCTTGTGACGTACGCTTAATAGTAACAACTAGAATACATGTAGGCAGTGGATACTGGACACTGACTGTTATATGCTTAGCTAAACGAGAACAATCATCGTCACACTGTACCATGTCATTCGGTATTAATTGAGATGTGATGAGACGACGCCGGTCGACTGCATAATAGATTATTATTAGCATTCGAGCCCTATTAGTGGGGGTTAAGGCACATTTTCCGGTGTGAAGAAGAAGGGTTGGACTAGATAGTATCGCACAGAAACAACTGTTACGTTGTTCTCACGCTCTGTTGGTACATTACAAGATGCTGTGTGGTGAATATTTTGTTGTAGCTATTTATTGAGCTTTTGAAGTGATACTACAATCTTTATATGTTTGATCACGTGGACTATGGTTTTCCAAGGATGCAGGTAAGATTTGAGGCCAAATAACACCAACAATGCTATTTTTGCTGCCTCGTTCCAAATACGCACTGCAATGCCCTTCCATTCCATTTTTCCTAGAAACTAATATACAATTTAGGCACCTTTAAATCAAAAGTTAATAATAATCTTCTGGGCAAACGCGCTCCATCTTAGGCTGCATCTTCATTTACCATCAGATGAGATTGCAGTCAAATGCTAGTCAAAGTCTAAGTATGTACTTAATAAAAAAGGAAAAAATATACTTAAAAAAAAAAAAAGGATAGAACAAGTCAAGGTTTTATATCTTTTTACCATGGAGTTATGAAATAACTTACGCACTCCACTTTTTTTTGTGGGAAAGTTTAACCTTAACGGTAACTTAACTTTAACCGCCTTACGTGCAACTGACCCTTAATGGGGCTCTACTTAAAATCACGTAACACGTTTATTACCTAATTCGTTACCACTGTCTTATAAGTGGGAGATACGAGGTTCGATTCCCGTCAGGTACAATTAAATTATAAAAATTTAATTCTACTAATTACTGATATAAGCACAATTGAACGTCTTTATAATAATTAGAGGTTATTACCACACGATATATGTCTTCATAATGTTTTATTGTGATATCTTCTTCAGATACAGAAGAGTTATTGCAAGGCACAATACAACGAGAGCCGTAAACCGAACGATGGGCAATGGAGAAAATTATTTTCAAACGATAACAGCCCCTCTGGTTTATGAAATAGAGATCATAAAAGCCTGTGCATTGTTATAGTGTATACTTAATGCGCTCGGTGTTATTTTAGTGGACCGCTCATTTCCCACTAAGTGTGTCTAATTTAGTTCCGCACGGAGTTCCGAAACAAACAAATGGATAATATTAAATAATAAACATATCTAAGTTTATAAAATTATAAATATATTGCAATATATTTAGCCTTGGTGCCAATTTTACCAACGCCGAATATCGATTAACTGAGGGATTTTGATGAACTGACAGATTTTTAATACAAAAACTGTTAGAACGTTCAATTAATTCCATAGACAAACGTTAAATGGTGAAATTGGCACTAATTAATTAGTTATTTAAAACTGTACGAAAGTCTGCCATTTGGTATGGCGAATGGAGATGTTAAGATATGACTTTTCCCAGAAGTTAATCAATTTAGTGCCTGTGAGCGCTAACTCAAAACCTGAATACGACGTGGTTTCACACCAGCATATACCTACCAGCCAAGTACAGAAAAAAAAATCCAATTGCATTATTAGTTACTAGCTGATACCCGCGACTTCGTCCGCGTACATTTAGTTTTTTATCATCCCGCGGGAACTCTTTGATTTTCCGGGATAAAAAATAGCCTATGTCACTCTCCAGGTTCTCTACTACACACATGTAAAAAATTACGTCGATCCGAAGCTCTGTTGCAGCGGGATTGAAGGACAAACCAACAAACCAACAAACCAACAAACCAACAAACACACTTTCGCATTTATAATATTAGTAGGGATAATATTAGTAGGGATTATAATATTAGTAGGGATTATCATATTCATTTAATTTAAGAGTGCATAGGCTCTTCTAGGCTAGCACGCTTTATCTTATCTTCACTTACCATGAAGTGTGATCACTCCCGAATAAAAATCGTATTTCTAATAAAATTGACCTCTCATCCATTCGAAGGTCATTCGTATAAAATAAAGTCGTAAAACCTTCAATTGAAAAACAGATTTAACGTCCCGCAAGAATTTTATGAAGGTATTTTACATTTTATTTATGTGTGTATATCCTACCCACATACTCCGTATCTTCATACAAGTATGACATCGTCACACAGAAGAACATCTTTGTGGTTAAGTCGATCAGATCATGACCGGCAGTAATCTAAATGATAATTTGAGTGGAATAAAAGCAACGGAAACGAGATTTCACTTTATTTCACCTTACCCCTCCCCTTCACTTCACTCTATTCATGTGCGTGGGCCGGCTTCTCTAACTCTTTAATTGTGACACCCTAAGCCGAGGAATTAAGCGCGGGACATGCTACAATTCAAGTTTTATAAAAAAAAAAATAAGCACACACTCCAGTCTCGCTAACGATAACAGCTGTAGCGATAACTTAGTGTCCACCATAGGCTTTAGGGCCGAAAATGTATGGAGAGCGTATGGACCTACCGAAACGTGACGTCATGTTGCAATAGTGCTTTCTATTTGTAACAGGAAACTTAAAAGCTGTATATTTTCGAAACTAATTAAGATATTAAGAAACGAAAAATGAATATCAAAAACCTTTATTTTGAGTATATAAAAAATATAGTCAAATATCCAATTGCAGGAGTGTTAATTCTGAGGTGTAACTAAGGTGTAAATAACAATTAACAGACGGACGGCAGAAATCTAGACCTAGACGCAAGCGAAACTAAACCATAGAGCTTTGAAATCCCTATAAAAGACCTTCCATCAGTATTGTCTGTAAGATGAGATAGCGAATGAAATACGATATTTCAAATACCCATAAAATACTACAGTAAAATATTGTCATGTCTCCCCGTCTCATATGCAAAGAGTAAACTCTCCGTGACGGCTCACAACTCACAAGGTCAAACAAACGTAAATAAATAAAACCGGTTATACCGTACTCCGGTTTTTCAGCTTGGTACTTGTATTCTGATATCCATTATTGCATTGCAATAGTAGGAACTAGCTGATTATCGCGAATACATCCGCGTGGATTTAGTTTTTAAAATTCCAATGGGAACTTTTTGATTTTTCGGGATTTTCTTTGCATCCTTGCTGTCTTTTCTTCCTTACTAATATTATAAATGCGGAAGTTTGTTTGTTACTTTGTCCTTCAATCACGCTGTAACAGAGAAACGGATCGACGTGATTTTTTGCATAGACATAGTTGAGGACCTGGAGAGTGACATAGGCTTTTTGTGGCGAAAAAAAGGGACTTTAAGAGCCCAACTCGACGCGGATGAAGTCGCGGGCATCAGTTAGTTTATATTATTAATAAGATTAGTAAGGATAGTATGAATTTATTATTGGAAACTATTATTATTTACACTAAGTATGCAATTTGTCCAAAAAAAAGTAAGCATGTAGAAACAGTGACATCACAAACACCTCTGTCTACTCTATCGGTACCGGCTTAGCAAGAGAGTTTTATTTTGCTTTTTTCATTTTATCAGATTTGCGAGCTCTCTCCAAATAAATTACCACCCGGATTGACCCCGTTGCTGTAGCGACGGAACAATGATTACCTACTACATTTGCACAACTCATCTGAACTGTCTTTTATATGTGCTTTTCAGAGAATACTAAAATATATCCTGAAAAGTATTCTACTAATTTTGCTTGCCTTTAAAAATGTTCACAATCACATTTCTTTATTCAAAGTTGGTGAACAATTTTACAGTCAAAGGGAACCGCTGGATACAGACGGCGAAACTGCATGCCAGAGACCTTTGTAATGGAGTGGACACCTATCGGTTAATGATGATGAAGACGAAGATAATTTTACAGAAGATTGTAGTAGTAGTAGTAGTAGTAGAAAAAGAAGAAGAAGTGACCACTGAAAGTATGTAGGACCCTTTAATCAAGTAGAAAATAAGCTGATGATCATCAAACGCTTGAACGGATCTTCATAAGCTGTAGGTAACATCCAACTCGATCTCATCAGCTTTCAAAGAGAATAAACCTCATCAAAATCGGTCCATTCGTAAGAGAGCTAAGGGGGAACAGACACATAGATAAATAGATAGTTATACATAGATAGTCGAGTTCTTGGAGTAGGTGCATCAGCTAAGAGAAAATAAATACGTCAAAAGAACTAAAAGGCAGCGGCGCGGCGGCGGGAAAGCTCGTAATTTAAAAGCTCAGATGTATTACATTGTCACGATAATTAAGTCGGTATTCAATTAAGGCCTTTCATTTCATTCATTAGATATTACTCCGTTTGACTACTCGCTTATTGAGTTTATAACGTATCGTTTTAGTTACCAAATTTTTTTTTTTAATTCTATGACTAGATAGCCCTTGACTGCGATATCACCTGATGGTAAGTGACGATTCAGTCTAAGATGGTAGCGGGCTAACTTGGAAGGGGTATAGCAGTGTAAATTAAACCCATACCCCTAATCGGTTTCTACACGCCATCGTGCCGGAACGCTAAATCGCTTGGCGGCACGTTTTTGACGGTAGGGTGGTAACTAGCTACGGCCAAAGCCTCCCACCAGACCAGACCAGAGACAATTTAGAAATAATAAATTACTAAATTGCCCCCGCCGGGAATCGAACCCGAGACCTCCCAGTTATAAGACCACAGCGCTCACCACTGCGCCAGGGAGGTCGTCAAAAGCTCAACCAAATCATGCTCAGTTTAATGCTGAAATCTATAGAGCGTGCCCTGACTCAAGATAGAGGTTAAAACGAGGTATAAATATACTTTGACTTAAGTCTGTCTCGTTTTAACACATACTTGAGTCTGAGCTGAGTGAGAGTGCGGTCTATAGATTTCAGCCTGAGGCTCCATTTCAGTAAGAAGATGAGATTTCCTATAAAATTTGAAGAGTTCCCTTGATTTCTGGTAGCGCGTTCGAGTAATCGTGGAACATACATAAAAAAAATTAAAAAAAAAGATTCCGACGAATAGAGAACCTCCTCCTATTTTTAAGTCGGTTAAAAACTAAAGTATACTTTACCAGCAGAAAGAAGAACGGGGTCTTTGGGATACCGATAGCCTATTACTACTGGGATTTATCACTGAAGTAAGTTTTTGAAACCTGTTTAGTACTTCAGTAATAAACGGATTTTGATTAAACCTGTATGTTTAGAGCACAACTTTTCGCATTTATTATATTTGTAGGGATAGTAAGGCAAGATAGGATTCAATCGAGGACCTATCGAATTCCTTCATCATCGTCACACATAGGTATTATGATCATGAACCCTCATAAAGGTGTACATATTTGTTGATTGCTTCGTAACTCGAAAGTTTAGTGAACGAATGAAACATATAAATATGAATAATGCATTCCGTACATACAATCAGACAAGTAAGGCCGGATACACACGAACCATAAAATCCACGCTGACACCGACTCGACGCTCTTGGGTATGACGTGACAGCGTTGTATAAGTCATAATCGCTGTTGGTGCTGTCACATAGTGCGTAAAGTGAAATAAATCTATACCGAATGTAAATAAACAACAGTTTGAATATGTAGGGTTGCCGTAGAGATGTTTACAACTTTATCTAAAAAAAAAAAAAAAAACAAGAATACTGTTTGATTTATTTTAGTTAATACTAGCTTATGCTCGTGGCTCTGCTCATGTTAGTTCGAGTTTTCAAACCCCTATTTTACCCCTTCAGGGACTGAATTTTCAAAAATCCTTTCTTAACGGATGCCTACATTAAAAAAAATCTGTATGACTTTCAGCCCGATCCTCCCAGTGTTTTGAGATGTGCGTGGATAGATCAGTCAGTCAGTTATTTCTTAGTTCCGTTTAAACTTTCTCACATTAAAAGTCTATTATTTGCTATAAGTGGGATGAAAATCTCTGCTTTTTCTTTTCCTCGTACCTTTTTTATTGATGGATTGAAAACAACCTTGCAAAAATATGAAAAAGACCACCCGTGCGAAGCAAAGGTTCAGCTTGTTCATTAAATGTTACGACGTTACGTTTTGTTTAGGAGCGGCAGGGCCAATGGTTATGTAAGTACTGCAGTTCTATGAGATATACCGGAAAATACATAATTTATAGTGACGTTTTAAAATTTAAATGCAGCCAAAATTCAAAGCAAACGAGTCGTTGAGGTTATAATTAACATTGTAATAAAATTAAAATCGTACAAAATTCACAATGACGAAATTTGCATAAGATTGGCCGCACAAGGGCAAGTATCACTAGAGCTATAGTTTTTTGCGCTATTTAAACAACTGACCACTAACCAAGAGACTGAACAACCACAACACTTTTGTGGCAACCACTGTTTGTGGCAATATTCCACGGGGCGATATACCTACAGAAAAGGGCCTATCGGATTTAAGTCCGCTTTTTACCGTTGAACTATTGACATAATCGACGTTGATAGAGCTCTAGATCTCGACAATGAATCGGGGTAAGGAGCTAAAAATAGAATTCCTATAGGCTTCTATCGATGCTCCATCTCGATTGTGATACAAGTGTTTCTTTGTTTAGTCTAGCTACTAATAATATCAATGAGTTGCGAAGCTGAAGTGGCAATGGTACATAGCTAGGGACCCTCTACGGAAAGCGCATCGTTACCCTCGTTAGGCCCGTAGATGCCTATTCGGTGGGGTTGCGGGTTCGATTCCGGCACGCACTTCTGACTTCTCTGACTTTTTAAGCATTTACATACTAAGGGCCTCATAAGAAGGCTCAGGATCACTCAGCGGGCGATGGAGAGAGCTATGCTCGGAGTATCCCTGCGAGATCATATCAGAAATGAGGAGATCCGTAGGAGAACCAAAGTCACCGACATAGCTCAGCGAGTCGCGAAATTGAAGTGGAAATGGGCGGGGCACATAGTTCGAAGAGCTGATGGTCGGTGGGGTCCCAAGGTGCTGAAGTGGCGACCACGCACCGGGAAGCGCAGTGTTGGCAGACCCCCCACTAGGTGGACCGACGACATCAAACGAATCGCAGTCTGTGGAGGTCCATGCAAGAGACTTATGTCCAGCAGTGGACATCTATAAGTTGAATAATAAGAAGAAGAAGAAGACATACTAAGTGATGGTAAGGGAAAATATCGTGAGGAAACCTAAGAATTTTTCATAACATTTTCAAAATGTGAAGTCTGCCAAAGATAAGCCACCAAAATCAAAATCATTCAATGGTTTCGATATATAGGTAGTAGATACTAGTAGGTAATGGGAAAATCCTGTGTTCATTTCGCTGCTCCAGCTTTATATAACTGGTTAATCGGCTTCAGAGTTTGCCCTTTTCATTATTAAGTTTTCTAACAAACTAAGTACCTACACGACTTTATGGGCTGCCCCGTATACTCAAAATCCAATAGATAATCGTAAATTTTTCAAAAATCGTTTTTGTCACCTTTACTTTCATAGTAGGTGAGTGCTGTTGTACGCATTAATTTATCTAAGCCATGAAACGATTTCTTTCAGAAGAGGGGTTTGACAAAAATACAATTTTGTTGAATTAAAAACATTTATTGAATCTTTCATTATATATATTTTTTTCTTTACGATTAAATCAACAATTATGTTGATGAAAAGGCATTTCAAAACTCGTTGTGTTGCATTCGTTTATGTTTGGCCGACACATTTTCTCTATTGGCTGAAAATAACTAAGTGAAAGTAAGTACTACCAATAACATTATCGCCTTGCAAAATTGACCTTAGAGTTTGCTCTAAGTCTGCTGTAAGTTGCTGTCAAGTGCCCATAAACGTGAAGGATTAGTAAGCTACGGTCAAAAGGTATTTTTTCGCAAGTAAACCCAAAAATAATAGGTATTACATTTTGGACCTTTAATTTTCATCGTAGGTGTCGCCTGTCGACCCACGCTGTTTCCACTTGTGTGATGAGTCTGAAACGCCCACGTGTATTCTAGGAACACAAGCCAATTAATTTTATTATTACAACACTGCAACCGAAACTGTAGTTACGTACCTACTATACGTATCCATTGCGAGATAACTTCTAACAAGCTTTTGTTTAACTTGCAATATATGTATGTATGTTTAGGTCAAATCTTGCAAGCTGAATTAGACCCCCTTCCCGGTTACCGATTGAGCTGAAATTTTGCATGTACATATATGTAAATCTGATGACAATGATGATCGGTGTCATGTTTGCATCCTATTTATACACTACTGTAGTACTGTACCTACAGTATCTTCAAAGATTTAGACCTCGTAAAATAAATAAGTACCCCTAGTTGCAACAGTGCAAATAGCCAATTGCCCTGGTTAAGTTGAGCGAAGTTGGTAACGTTGACCAAAGTTGGTAACGTTGACCAAAGTTGGTAACGTTGACCAAAGTTGGTAACTGAATGAATGATCGACTTTTGGGTCCGAATTGAGCCTTTTCGTTATCTCGATACTTTGGAGAGCACTTTAGAGTAACGTTGTTAAGATCGCCATCTAATTATTATGGTCGTTTAATTTAAGAGTTGCTAAGTCCCGTAATCTTAGTTGAGTTGTATGCAGAATAATCTGTAAGAAAACCTCTACTTTTATATGAACACTGTCTTCCTGATATATTTATGCTAGAGAATTGCGTGGAATAAATTAAATTATGACCATCGACAAAAAAATTACAAAACAAACAAAAGTATGTTAGGAAAGTTTTAAATCATATTTATGGCGCATTTGAATGCAATATCCTATAAATGAATCATATGAAATCTATTGCAGTTTTCCTCGATGGAACGAAGCGAAGCTACAATATTACGAAGTTGAAATAAGGCGTGGTACTTACTATTTCTTACATTTACCGTTTTACAAACTTTGTCCCTAATACAAACAATTTTAATTTTTCAATAAGGTACCCTGAACAATTTCGGAATCAACTGTAGATCACATCACATCACACTCACACTAATATTATAAAGCCGAAAGTTTGTATGTGTGTGTGTATATTTGTTACTCTTTCACGCAAAAACTACTGGACCGATTTGGCTGAAATTTAAAATGGAGATAGATTATACCTTGGATTAAAACATAGGCTACTTTTTATCCCAGAAAATCAAAGAGTTCCCACGGGATTTTAAAAATTAAATTCACGCGGACGAAGTCGCGGGCATCAGCTAGTATAGTATAATTCTCTACCTGTCTGAAAATTCCATCAAAATTCCTATGATTAACCTATACAAATAGACAATAGGTGGGTACATCTGTACCTACCAAACAGGATTTTAAAATATTTTTCTGTGATCTGTCTAAACAGACAAATACCTATTTTAAAATCATTGTGTTTGAGTTATGCGCTCGTTCAAATAATCATATTGTTTTTAATAAGCTTTAATTAGAAGTACTTATTTTTAACTCACAGAGAACCACTACAACTTTGTTTTTATATCGGTTTTTGAACGAGCGAAGCGAAGTTCTCTGAGTCAACTAGGGCGCTTGCCTACTAGACAGAGAAGTGTGTTCGTCTAAATGTCTGTCAGAGCCCTATAACTTCTGAATTACTGAACGTAATTACTTCAAATTTAAATATAATATGTAAACTGATGGCCTTCAGCCGAACATTGTATAAAAAAATATAAAAAGCTTTATTTCAGGGGGGCTCTCATAGAAGCGTATTTCAAGTAAAATCTTGTTTGTTGCTCTACATAGACTTGCGATATATCTTTTTAAAGACGACTTTGAACAGAGTACAAAAATATATTTTTTTTAATTTTTCCCTAAAAATTGACCAAATGGGGGGGTTTCAAAGTGGAGATTTTAATTTGAGCCATATGTCAAGAATTACTGAATATTAGAACGTGAAACTTGGTTGAAAATTCAGTTATATCCTGTACTTGAACAACAAATACTAAAATTAGATAAATGTTATAAAGAAACGAAATTATTTAATTTTAATGCGCCATCTATTAGCATTATTGTGAAGCTAATAGCTTCACTATAATGCTTCACTATAGATGGCGCTGTGTCAGTAAAACAGTTTTATGTCAACTATTATTTTTTTTATTGCGTCTAATGTTAAAAGTTAATTATTACAATATATAATTAAAACTTTTGGGAATTATGGGATATCGCGAGGTCTCAGTTCGGGGCGAACCACTAGTTGTAATATTTGTAGAGACAATAAAGTAGTCTGTGGGTACATTTATTTAAGTTTAAGGACATAAAATGCGCTAATAGATGGTACCTACCATCTAATTAATGCAAAATAATGTGTTTACTCAATTAAAGAACCAGTTTTATAACTAAGTCATTCAAAAAAATTCATGACTAACATCTTATTTTTTTTTTTTTAAATTCTAAGTTTAATTTTTTCATAGTTAAGTATATGAAATAGTATAAGTGTAAATTGAATATTTAAAACACCCCCCGACATGTGCATCTATGGCCGAACTATACCTATACGATATATGTACCTGAAATCCAGTTGCCCAGTTTTCTGCTCCATCATTAGATACTCCTTCTCGATCCTCGATCATCATTTATCTAATACCTACTAATTGAAACCATTCTACTGAGCCTAAACACACTATAATATCTACTGTAAGTTGCTGAGGAGCTGGGTATTCTTCAGACTACTTGGCTGCGGGATCAGCTCAGATTACCATGTCTTGGAAATAATCCGAAGTTACAAAAACCTTTACCTTTCAAATCAATCGCACCATTGAAAGTTTTGAAGACCCTTTTATAAAGTAGCAAATGAGCTGATGATCTTTGAGCGCCTGAGCATATCTTTATAAATTATATCAATGATCCACTGCGATTACATCAGCTTTCAAACAGATGAAATAGCATCAAAATCGGTCCACTCGTTAGCAAGCTACTAGGGAATAGGCAGACACACGGATACACAGACCACACGTCAAACTTATAACACCATTCTCTTTCAGTCGCGTCGGGGGTTAAAAATGTCATTCGCAACACGTTTTTGACGACCTCCCTGGCGCAGTGGTGAGCGCAGTGATCTTATAACTGGGAGGTCTCGGGTTCGATTCCCGGCGGGGGCAATTAAGAAATTTATAATTTCTAAATTGTCTCTGGTCTGGTCTGGTGGGAGGCTTTGGCCGTGGCTAGTTACCACCCTACCGTCAAAGACGTGCCGCCAAGCGATTTAGCGTTCCGGCACGATGGCGTGTAGAAACCGATTAGGGTTATGGGTTGAATTTACGCTGCTATACCCCTTCCAAGTTAACCCGCTACCATCTTAGACTGCATCGTCACTTACCATCAGATGAGATCGCAGTCAAGGGCTATCTTGTTATAGAATAAAAAAAAAAAAAAAAACGTACAAAAGTCGTGTAACTTTGTGAATGGTGTGTAAGAGGCTTTAGTGGGCGGGGGCGGGGGCCGAGGCGCGGCGGGGAGGGGCAGGGTGACGTCCACCGCCCACTGCGCTTCGGCGTCCGTGTGTACGTATTTTTATTAAGCTTTTAATGTCGATGAGATCAAAGATTATTGTTGCAATTATTTAAGTAGACGATTGAATTAATAAATATTGCAATTTAACTGCGCGATTGTTTAAACAGTATCTTGCCTTGTTTGACGAATGCATTGAAATTGTCTTACGTAAGTAAGTAAGTATGACTTAAGAGCACGCTTGCCGTATAGAAGACTACCGTAGAGAGCATGCTCTGGCTCAGCTCAGATTGAAGACAGAGGTTAAAACGAGACACCAATATGCTCTGACATAAATCTGTCTCGTTTTAACTCTGTTTTGAGTCTGAGCTGAGTGAGAGTGCTGTCTATAGATTTAAGCCTTAGTCTATGTAGCAAGAAACATGGACGTCAGAAAGGTGTTCCACACATGCGGTTCGTTTGAGCATATTATTGTAAGCATTTATTAAAACATCAATGATCAACAAATATTTTATGCTACTAAGTGCCGATTTCACCAACATCGAGTAAAGTTTAACCAAGGAATAAATCGGGCGTTCTGACAGTTTTTGTATTGAAAATCTGCCAAAATATTAAAATTACGTTCGGAGTAGTCATTTTACGCTTAGGAATATTCATATAGGTCCCTAAGCATTGAAAAAAAAAATACAAGTAGGTAAATAACGGAACTGTTGAATCCATTTTGTGATTTTTATCTTTTTCGTTCCATCTACGAGTAATTGGTCTCCCGGGTGAAGCCCGGGTAAAGCATTGGTTGATATTATGATAATGATAAATAATTTCCGTTTAGGGGTTCAACTAAAATATCCGATGCATATTGAACGTATTTACCTTGCAATACCCACATATATGCATTTGATATTTGCTTATTTGTACAAGGCGTCAGTTATACAAGAGGAGTTTTTTGAAAGCGAGCGGCAAGAAATAGTTTACGATTATATATTTTTAATTTTTCCCTTAAAATTGACGAAATGGGTAGCTTTCAAAGTGGTGATTTAATTTGAGCCATATGTCAAAAACTATAATATATTAGAAACTGAAACTTGTTTGTAAATTCAGTTATATCCTGTACTAGAACAACAAATACTAAAATTAGATAAATATTATAAAGAAACGAAATTATTTAACTTTTAATGCTAACAGATTCTATAGCTTCACAATAATGCTAATAGATGAGGCTGTATTTGCCATCGGTAAAACAGAATTATGGGATACCGCGACCGCGAGGTCTCAGTTCGGGGCGAACCTCTAGTTTATTTTATGACAAAAACTCAAAGCAAAAACTCGTATCATTAAGCAATGCTCGAGTATGTGTGCCGAAAATTTCGCTCGCATTCGAGAAACTCTCCTTGTGTAACTGAGCCCTAATAAGGCTTGCCCGTGTAAGTGAGCCCTAAGGCTACCTCACCTCATTCAATCATTCATTTTAGCCCATCGTCGGCCCACTACTGGCGAAAGTCTCCTCCTCTCGTGCACCAAACTATCTAAGTGTGGATTGGCAGACTTCACACACCTTTGACAATATTATGGAGAACTTTCACCCATCCAGGTTTCCTCACGATGTTATTCAAATAAACTTTTACAAAGTGCTTTCGAATCGTCAAATGAATCTGCTACTGGTTCGGAATGCTGTAATTTGGGTTACAATACCATACCTACTATATCATAACATACTATACCAAAGATTTTAGACTTGATTTGTGGTTTGATAACATAATTGTTACAAAATAATCCGAGTAGATACGTACCTACCACGGTAATTATTTTAGTTAGGATTGTCCCGTCGTGACCACGGTCCATGCAATTGGATCGAAATATCGATAAGTGCTCGTATCATATTATAACAGTTATACCATACTAAAGTGAGAATACCCAAACTTACTCTATACTTTAGCACACGTTACTCACCGATGCGAACGGAACCACGCGATGTAGCTACAAGTCAATGAAACGTTTGGAAAACAAACATTTTGTGGAGAAAGTAGAGATTTAGTCGTTTCGTTAGAAATAGTGTGCACGTGTGATACAGAAAATTCAATCGACAATCGTGCCACTTTCACTTCGCAGGGGACAACATTGCACATAGTGCTACGAATTTGTTCAACCCGACAATACTTTGTGGCAAGTTTGTGGCCAGTTTTCATGAGATCCCGTAATACTTTGTAAATAAACCGTTTCAAAACTTTTCGCCAGGGGTGCTGGATTGGTAAGTGTCTAGACAGAAGTCATCATCCGTAGCAACTGTAATGCAATTCTCTAAAATTTATTGCTACAGTGTGACGTTTGCAATCGTCTCTGATTGGCCGATACCCACTTGCTATTGGCTAAAATGCATTGTTGCAGAAAGAACGCGACAAATTCAGCCAATCACCACAATTGAAACTGTAGCAATGATTGACGCATCTTTTACAGAATCGACTTGCCAATGTGTCTATTTTTGGCATTTCCAGTGGCTATGGGAAACAATGAAAAGTTGCTAATTGTCAAACCCCCATTTCGTCATACAAACTGAAACTAGAAACTACTGTAGCGAAAATTTAACAATTAGGATGTGTTCAAGGGACAGCTTACCTCTAGGAAGACATTATCTGTTTTTCTAACATAATATTTTTGTATATAACATAATATTTTTAGAGCTGAAGACGATGAATATTTTTAAAGGAAATTATATCACAAAGTAAAAACAGAATCAAAGGCTTTTAAACAGCAAAGTTATACGGATGCCTTGATTCCAATATCGTTTACCCTTGGGGTTAAGAAGGCGAGAAAACATTCAAAAACGCCCGCTGAAAAACTTTTATGGCCGCAAAATGGACTAACAATCCGACGGAGTAATTCAACGAGTGTCGTAAAGCACTCTTGGTGGCCTAAATTTTTCAAAACAACGGGTTTTTTCCGCACATTTCTTTTGTTCTTGTGTTACTGTAACAATTATTTTGTGCTTGTAACATGTTGACGCTTCCGTGGCGTCGATTTCGACGCGTTTTAAAACAATTAATTTCAAAAAAATGCAAGGGTTGCATTATTTTAATTTAGTGTTAGTATCCTTACTAACATTGTAAGTATAAATGTCGAAGTGTTCGTTTGTATGTTTGTCCTTCAATCATGCCGAAACAGATCTAAGAAACAACGTGATTTTTTGCAGGAATATATACATAGTTGGGGACATGGAGAGTGACATAATCTATCTTTTATCTCAGAAAAATAGAGGCTTCAGGCGGCATTTTTTTAAAAACCTAACTAGATGCGTTGCACCGTTGCTGTGTGATAGAAGAACAAACCAACAAACTAATCGCATTCATAATATTAGCAGACATGGAGAGTGACATAGGTAATCCCGGAAAAACAAAAAGTATAATAAATTATTTGCGAGTCCGGTTTGGATTTTCAAGGCCAATTAAACAAACAGTTTCCTATGGGAAAATAATATTAAAATCAAGCATTCAGAGAGCCAAATATCATGAATTTGGTTATTTCATTCCATTATTAGGCATACAAAATGAATCGCTTTGGCTGAACTGATCGCCGAATTAAATTAACGTGAGTATTTTGTTATTCAAATCCATTATAAATCATTTAAAACGTTAAGCTATTTGACTGCACCGATCACCTAAATTAACTTATCAGAAGGAAATGGAAGGGATATAAATAATTAAAGACTTTTAAGGAAAACGTAGCATACCGTTTTAGCTTTATCTTAGAATCGGTCTACCTGAATTAAGATAAAGGCTACAACTCGAGTTCGCATTCATAAATATTATAATGCGAAATTCGCTATGAAAGCAAAAGTTTCGTTGTCTGTAGCAAACCAAGGAATTCGCACGAATACCGCCATCTTACTGCTTCCTCATACGAATGTTCTTCTTCTTCTTCATCAACAAATAGACGTCCACTTCAGGAGGGTTAACATGAGAGATTTTATCTACACGTTTACTCGTGAATTTATGTTCTTCTTCTTCTTCTTTATCAACAAATAGACGTCCACTTCATTAAGGCTAACATGAGATTTTATCTACACGTTTACTTGTGAATTTATGTTCTTCTTCTTTATCAACAAATAGACGTCCACTTCAGTAAGGCTAACATGAGATTTTATCTACACGTTTACTTGTGAATTTATGTTCTTCTTTATCAACAAATAGACGTCCACTTCAGTAAGGCTAACATGAGATTTTATCTACACGTTTACTTGTGAATTTATGTTCTTCTTTATCAACAAATAGACGACCCAATAAGTAAGGCTAACATGAGAGATTTTACCTACACATTTAGCCGTGAATTACTTACTATAGAGACTAGCTTTTGGCCACGGCCAATCTCCAAGGAGATATTATAGTGCACAAGTGCGTACGCAAAAAAAGTGCAGACTGCACTTGTTCAATGTAGTTCCCTCACTCTTATAATACGATGGGACGGAAACACGACCGAAGGGAGATCAGGCGCAGGGCCGAAGTCTTTACGTGCTCTCTGACGCACAGATAATTTTTAACTAAGTGTAGTAGGTACCTATAAGTAGTCATGAACTGAACATGATAAATTAAAAACAGATCCAATTTAGGAGTTTATTCGCAATGGCTACGCGTAGTTACTACAGTTTCGGTTGCGCTGTTTTAATAATAATTGGCTTGTGTTCCTGGAATTTACGTGGGCGTTTCAGACTCGTCACACAAGTGTGAAAAGCGTGGCGTGGGTCGACAGCAACATCTACGACGAATATTCAATATATTACAATACTTTTTTAGTGTCTATTTGCGAAGAAAATCCTTTTCTCTGTATCTAACCCATCACGGTATGCATTTTTGAAGCTTCATTGTGGAAGCACTGTACACATAGCATAGTTTTGTTACCTATTGTAAATAATTTTTTTTTTTTTGAAAAGAGCAACTGCTGAATTTCTTACCGGCTCTTCTCAGCAGAATCTGCATTCCGAACCCGTGGTAGATTTATGACGTGTCATAAGAGCTACAAGTTGGCCTACATGAAATAAATAAATTTTGAATTTGAACGGTCACGTCTATGAGCGGCTCGGAAAAAATACAAGTTCTTTCGGAAGTCCATTTTCGGAGTTAAAAAACAAATAATAACTATTGATGGGATTAGGGCCTTGTTGTAGATCAGGAGATTGGCGTTAAAGTTAAACTTGCCCGCCAAATAGCAAGCGAAGAAGTTTAAAACCCTTGTAGGAAAAGATTCGAAGAAGAATTTATTTTACGACGAATAGTGTTCAAGTGAAACTTGCAAGCTGTAAAAATACAACTGAGTAAAAGATTTTCACATTCCTGAAATGTTTGTTTTTTGCAATAAAATAGAAAAAAAAATATTGGAAACAATTTTCTCGACAAGCTTTTCCAAGAATAGGTACATCGATGCCAAGAATACTCGAAAATCTTGATTTTCAAATACTTAAGCCGGAATTTTTTTTGTAAATTCTCATTTATTCAAGAAAAAAGAATGCTTTATATTCTCTTGGTATTCAAGTAGAGAAATCCAATTTCCAAAAACATCATCGATTTTTTTTTCTGATATTTATTTTTAATTTAAAACGGTTTAATTGGACTGTTTGCTGACGCCGCTGTCAAATTTCATTAGTGCAATCTCTTTTCTCGGTATCCGAAAGTTAATATATATCCAACCATATGCCTTTCCTATATAATTCCGTCTACAAAAACGCGCTCGAATATTACGTCAGAGAACATCGCGCGGCGACGCGCGGTTCCTTTGACGCGAGTGTCAACCAATCACGTTCGAGGACAAACCACGCCCACATCCAGAACAAAGATGGAATGGAGTGGCGTTAGTACTATTTTCGTATAAAATCTCATCAAAATTTTATTTGGATGGGACGTGTAAACCAGACTTTTGCATTTATATAAAATAATATAATTGCGGTTGAGCGTGTAATGAATATAAATCAAAGAATATTCACTTATTATGCATGTACGCAACGGATACACGTACAAACATATTTTTGCCATAGTTAATTGAATCACTTAAATTAAAAATATAATGTATTTATTTATTAGTTATTTATTACATAACATTAATAAAAAATATAATGTATTTATTTATTAGTTATTTATTACATAACATTGTATATTAATAACTTCCAACTTGACGTTTTATAAAAATAATCTCAATTTTTATTTTTATAACTTTTTCAGTGTTTATAATATCTATAGTAGGGATGTTGCGGATGCAGTTTTTTTTTAAAGTTGCGGATGCGGATGCGTATATCCGCAGCATCCCTAATCTGTATGTACGTAATACGTACATACAGATTAGGGACGTACGTACGACGTATACATACAAACGTACATACATAGTTAAATACATACAAACAAACATAGGTACAGTACACAGTTTTCGCAACTAGCAACATCCACATCCGCATGACCATCCGCATTGATTATTGCGGATGCAGATGCGGATGTCCAACTTAATGCGGAATATCCGCAACTTACCTAATCTATAGGTACGTAATACGTACGACGTATACATACAAACATAGTTATATAGTTAAATACATACAAACACGTATACATAGTAAAATACATACATAATCATAATTCATACGCGGATAAAAAGTTTTACTTCGAAAAAAAAACACGACTCCATTCTTTTTGTAATGCAATTGTACGACATTTTAGTAGTACATTTTTTATCATAGCAAAATTAAAAAATACCCAGCTTATGCTGTAAATTAAATAAGAAAACGATATACTTACAAGTGAAATGTTATTACATCTCTTTTTTGATGGATTTCCGAACGTTTTTTGCATGATTTGACTGCAAACGACGGCTTTTTTAACGATCAAAAATACGAGCGATACGTTGAAGCGCGTGCGGCCGACTGATAACAAAGACAAGAGACTTTTGCAAATTCTATTGTCTTTTTGAGCGCGTTTTTTTTCTTCTAAGGGCCTATCCTTATATATCGATGTATATATCTATCCTTATCGCATATATGTAGCTGCACCTGATAAAAATATGTTTCGACAGCTTTTATATCGGGGAATACATAATATAGTTCCAAAACTTAATCAACAAAAGGGCAAGTCGACAGACAGACCAAGAGCTCATAACTTATATTATAGTCCAATTGCTTTTTTACTGATTCCGCACAAAAACCTTCTTTCTCACACTATAGAAAATTCTCCTACATAAAATTAATACCTATTGTGTATATTTATGTTTTAACTAGCTTTTGCTCGCGGCTTTGCTCACGTTAAGTTCGATTTTTCAAACACCTATTTTACCCCCTTAGGGGTTGAATTTTCAAAAATCCTTCCTTAGTGTGCGCCTACGTCATAAAAGGAACCAACTGTAAAAATTTCAAGTTTCTAACTTCAGTAGTTTAGGCTGTGCGTTGATATCTCAGTCAGTCAGTCAGTCAGTCAGGACTTTGAATTTTATATATATAGATAATATCTGCACTCAAACAAAAAATATGTAGGTAGGAGATCTTGGCGGTTAACCGTCGAAGTGCGTAGTAACTGGTAGCGTAGCAGCACGTACATAACTACGTAATAATAATCATACGTTAATGCGTAGTAGACTGTGACGTTGCAGCGGACGCCCCTTGGCTGTCGCGAGTCGCGACCCAGCTGACCTTACCAAACGAATGTCACTCGCTTGTTTACTTATAGAATAGAATAGAATAGAATAATTGTTTATTCAAATAAACTTTTACAAAGTGCTTTCGAAAGTACTTATTACGCGGGATTAATCTGCCTCTGCTTTGTCATCCTAGTGGGATCCTATAAGGAACAAGGATACCGCGGTAAATTGGACGTAATGTAACATCCGTCGTATTATATTGTTAGTATAAAATGTAGCCTATGTCACCCGGACTATATTAACGAATGAATTGGCATCTCATTCATCAAAATCGGCTCAGTAGTTAAGGCACTACTGGTCTACTGGAACAAAAATTACGTTATTGTTTTCACCTAGTTTAACATGCAATTAGTTTTAATACTATCAAAATGAAGCCATCGGCAAGGTACCTACTTACTTCTGAAAATATTTAGAACACTAACGAATTTATATACAAGTTTCAAATTACATTAAAATTATGGCGATGCTCTTTTCATTGTATTAAAGATACTAAAGCCGGAATGGAACAATGGAAGAAGATTTTTGACATGACATGGTATTTTAATGTTCGTGTTTGCTTTGAATAACTTGCTAACAATTAATTAAAAATTACTCAGAGCGTACTCAGAGCCTAATGCTGAGATCTATCAAGCGAGCTCTGACTTAGCTCAGACTCAAGATAGAGGTTAAAACGAGACACAAATATGCTCTGACATAAATCTATTTAGTTTTAACTCTGTCCTGAGTCTGAGCTGAGTTAGAATGCGGTCTATAGATTTCAGCCTCAGAATTGGTAATCTAGATACAACATTATTTGAATTATCTTAATGTATAAATTCATTTAAATGTTAATTTAGTTTTTATATCTTCCCTCTTTAAATATTACAGAAATTAACATTATAACAAAAAGCTCGAATTTACAAATTATATTATGATTTAATTTTATCAACCCTCTCTCTAATTTACGTAACACAACAGTTTTATTAAAGTAACTTTTAAGTAAATTTTATTAATCAAAGAAAAGTTTCGGGACTTGAGAAGTTGTAGGCACTTTTGTTTCTGTGAACCTTGCTTGAAGTCATACAAAATTTTACTAATTTTTCCTTTGTGCTGAAAAAACGTTACAAGTTTTCTTTTAAGGGCCGACTTCACCAACGGAAAGATATTTTGACAGTTTTAGTATTGAAAATCTTTCAAAATATCATTACGGATTGGGAAATCTATACACCGCACTCTCACTCAGCTCAGACTCAAGACAGAGTTAAAATGAGACAGATTTATGTCAGAGCATATATTTTGTGTCTCATTTTAACCACTATCTTAAGTCTGAGAAAGAAAGAAATCATCCAAATGAGGGTTTATATCAACCTTCAGCTTCATACAGGTTGATTGGTAGCTTTGCCAATGCTGCCAATTATTTCTAGTAGGTTTTCTTACCCGATTTACCCATGATTGGAAGTTGGAACGCCATATGACCTGATTTTGGGTGATTCGTCAATATGGCTTAACAATTTGTGACAGACCTACTAGACTAAAATATTTTTTGCACTGCACAAAAGTTTCATTTCGAAGCCAGTTTTATGTGACTCAAAAATGTACAAACATTTTTGAGCCTCAACAGCCTGGACGTTTAAAGATGTGGACTGAAACGTTGCATTATTTTCGTACCCACTCCTAGCAGAAGCTTCTAAACTTAACTTAATATAAGTTTAGCAGGCTAATCTGCCGTGCTATGACAATACACTGTATCTTTAGATACAGTGTTTTATCATAACAGCTATAAATGAGTTCCTCGCACATGATTACGTATAATGGCATTTAAATATTTCAATTAAGTCTTAAAAATACTAAGAAACTTCAAACGGAAATTCACTGTATCTCGTTAAACAAAATGTTCAAAAAAACAGAAAACTGCGATATCTCAAAATTTTTTGTTATTTACAATATACTAATATAAAAAGATACAGTATATTATGATGGCACGGCAGTAATGTTCTTTATAAAAATAAATAAATCTAAAAATACGTGTTGCCTATAAAGTCGAGGAAGTGGCCATATAAAGTGAAACAAAGCGCCTTCAAATTCGTCCCAAATTAGACAATTACACGTATCCTAATTGCTTGAAATCCCAGTCATTGAACCTGTGACTTTGAGAACGACTTGACTGCACTGTCACGTTTCTGTTTGAATTCAATGCTCGGCCTACACGTTTCTTATTTAACAACAATATTTTGTTTCAAAAACATTAAATCTTGTACAACATGTGTGTGACGGCTTCTAGACATAGTAAGGTTCTAGACTCACTAGATACACACACAGAATTGCAGTTCTGTTGCAAATGAGAAAGTTGCATATAAACCTTAGCGATCATGCTCATGAATACCTAGCACACACACAATAATTATCTTGTCTATCCACGCAATTGTGATACGATAGATAAGAAGTTCAGCATGATGATCAAATGCGGACCCTGTCAATCGTGTTTACAACATGAGAAATCTTAATTTTTTTTTATTAGAACTTCAATGGACTTGTTGGAAATTTCCAGGGACTTATCAACCCTAGTCAGAGCTGGCGCACTCTGCAGTAAACTGCGGAGCTACAAGTATATGGCGTACCTCTTCAGATCATTCAGAGAATGCGAAGGGATAAGAGTTACGTGATAGAAGGAGAGAAAGGAGAGAAAAGTCTAGGTGAGACGATAGGTAAGTACCGCTGTGTCAACCTGAATTGTACTTTATTGTGTGGGAACAAGAGTCGCTATTTATTTAAATCATTTGTAGAGTGAATCTTCTGTACCTTTAGGTACTATTAGGTATTCTGTACCCTAGTTGGAATACGGAACACATTGTAAACAATACGGTTTGAGTGCAACGCAACAAGTCGCTAGGGTGCTTTGGAGTTTTAGTCCCTCACGACCTCTTCCGGTCCTATATCTACGATCTTTACTATCTGTAGTCAATACATTATTCTATGACAAATGACGAAAGGCCTAATGGATTATACGCATGGAAATATGAATATCTACGCCTTATCTTCTAACTCCAAGGATATAAGTCGTACGTATGGCGTAGTAAAAGATGATAGAGCATTTAAGTGAGCGTAGATTGAGCCTCCTCTTTAAAATATGCTTTAGTAAGTATAGCCATGCGATCTATTCTCGGTAATCCCATAAGTAAACAAACACAAACTAACGTATAGCATGCACCCATGTCTGAACTTACTACGTCATACGCCTTGCATACAAAAACAAACAGTAGTACCGTTTGCCGGTGATGCCGCGTGGCTGCTGAGGCCGCGCTTCGTGTAAACCTGCGATTCCATGGCTTGTGAAGGTGGCAAACCGGCAATCATCGTGTTTTGATGGCGATCGCGATTTCCGCGTGGCTACGCAGTTCAATGCGCAATGGAGACTGCCGCGCAATTCACTCGGAAGGGATGGGACGGACGACGCATGCGCGGACAAAACGCGGGAAGCGGCTTCCACAAGCGGTCGCGGCGGGAAAGCGCTGCAGCGCTGGACGGATCGGCGACTATAAAATATTTTAAGATCCTTTGTTACGGAATTCTACGGCGCACAAATCACAATGGTTTATTTAATCGAGATTCTGTTTAGGTTAAAGATGTTTTCAAATTGTTAGGTATATAAAGCGTTAGATAAACGCCAGTTGCTCTGTAACACTACTAAATATATGCGAGTAGATAGGTACATAAGTGTATCTCTACTTACCTATATGGTAAATACTTTAACATCGATACTTTATGTGATACCTATTTATGTATCTGTACGCTTTAAAAACTAGGGCCTACGTAACTTTTTGTAAAGGTTCTCTACTGCTGACTTTTAAAATTAATCTAAGATTGTCACTGGACTGGACTTAAATTATGGATCAATAATAGGTATGAAGCGGTACATTTGAAAAAAGCCTTGACACACGAATAGACAGACAGACAACGAAGTGATCCTATAAGGATTCCGTTTTTTTTTTGGAACCCTAAAAAGGAAGTTTAATACCTAGGTAACTCATAAATGTTAAGGCTCAGCAAATTGCTGTTTCATATTTTGAAATAATATTATGTAGTTACTTGTTTGTGAGACACAGATATTAAACGAGTAGTGGGTACTACTAAACGAATACCACTGAATTGGAATTCAACTGCATTAATTTAGTTAACATAACAATTATTTAAATATATCTATTCGCGCCGTAATACGATACGCTTATCATGAGTGATAATAAAATGTTAAACCGTTTTATTCGATATTGGTGCCTGTTTCAATAACATTAAAGTCTAATATTTATTCGGCTATTTACTCGCTTCGCTTACGCCCACGACCGACCACGCAGACCAGTAGTGCTAACATGCGCGCCACGAGAAAATTTTGTCTATACTTTACTCGTGAATCACTGTAGAGATTCACATATAGATTACGAGTAACCGTGTAGACAAAATTATCTCGTGGCGCGCATGTTAGCCCTACTGACCTTTGTGAGGTAACAAATCTTACTCCATTACTTCCGTCTACACACAATTTAATAATGTTAATATATTTTCAAATACAACTGAATTTGTACTTAGTGACGTGGACATTTGTGTATTATGGTCTAAATCAAAATTGACATAATTCTATCAATGAACTCGACTGAAATATGGCGGATGCAACGGCTAGTAGCGCCAAAGACGCCAAGAGACTAAGTGTGAAAACCTTGATGTTAGCTTCTGCCTTCTGGAGTGAAAACCATGGTGCCGTGGAGCCCCGGTGCTCAAATTCTTTTTGAAGAACTGTCAAAAAAGGTGCCTTGGCCAAAGAATTCGTTTGGCCATCCGAAGGATTAACGCTGCCAGCATTTTGATTAAGTATACTTACTAACTATGCCGTCTGGTGGTGTAATCTCTATTTGAATCTCCATAGAGATTCACGAGTAAAGTGTAGACAAAATTTTCTCGTGGCGCGTATCGCCCTACTGGAGAGTGACATAGGCTACTTTTTATCCCGGAAAATCACAGTTTCTGAGGTATTTTAAAACCTAACGCGGGCACCAGGTAATAATTGATAATATCCTTCGTTATATAAGCAGTTTGCAAGGCTCCGTTCTGTAAACAGCGAAGTAGGGCACGCGGTCAGGGATACCTGCGGCTTGCCTGAGGAGATACACACAGAGCTCTCTTTACAAGGATACTAGTAAAACGGGTTTATTGTTCAGATTTGAGTTTGAGTTGAGGTTTTTGTTTTTACCAATGATGAATGGAGGGTCGCCCTTAAGCTCGCGTTTCAATACAAACGTAGTTTTGTTCAAAATTCAAAATCATTTATTTCATGTAGGCCAACCTGTGGCTTTTATGATAACGACTCTAGCACTGGTTCGGAAAGCATATTCTGCATGAGAAGAGCCGGCAAGAAACTCAAAAGTTACTCTTTTCAAAACGAAATGTAGCTATTTCATGTACGTAGTAAGTATATGTATTATTTTGTACCTAGCAATGTAATAATTGAGATGCTACGAGGGGGCGCGTTATAAGTATAACCCATCTCTAGTAAAGTGTCTTCATGCAAATATAAAAAAAATTAACTCGCTCGATTTTTTGTAACAAAACTAATTTCACACCTCGACATAATTAGTCACCCTACGAGTATTGTGCTTGCAGACTGATGATCAACATTGTACTAATTTGATGATCGTAACCTAATTCCATAAAAAAAATCGGTCTAACTCTCGGATATTGTTATTACTTTTAAAAGGACCTATTATTTTAAAGACTAATATCATACATTTTTTCCTTATAAAAACCTTAGGCATACTAAGCAGGCCATATCTTTGGCTCACCTACGAAAGCCTTTAAAGAGAACCGAAGTACAATAATAGCCTTAGAAGGCTTTATACATAAGTAGGGCACGGGGTCAAGGATACGAAGTACGACGTTATCCTGCCGAGGAAAATAGAGTGCCATTTTTATGTGTTGGTTTAGTAATTAAATTTGTTTTAGTACCGATATTTATTGGGTAACTAAAATGGAGCAGTGATTGCGAATTTAGTAGCTAAAGGCTTGGGCATACAACGCGCGCGGTATCGCGTCTAAAAGCGGTGCAATACGGTGGGTTGCGGTGTCGCTGCGTGGATTCTGTGGCGTTGCTTCAGTGACAAATATCCTTGATATAATAGGGTGTTAATATTATAATCACAATGCCATTTTTCTTTTTTTAATATTTTAACTGACATGACAAGTTTTTTCCAGTTTTTTTTCGTTTTCAGATCCCAGAGCGTTATTATCGCATTGTTTGCAAAACATGTTCAAAAATTGTGTTTTTTATAATTTCGTTAATGCAAAGATTTCCTTACACCCTGTTAATGGGGGATGCACGATGCCAACCGCTTGTAGGAGCAGTAGACAGTGCCCTCAACATGCCCATGCACATACAGTTCAGTGGGGTTAGTATAAGATTTAACGATTGATCGTATTCGTATACTATGATATTAGCGTCAAAGTAAAATGAACCTTAACAAGTATAGATTTAAGGTCACAAATTCAGTACAACCCCACAGATGTAACAAATCGTACACGCATACACGCGCTTCAAAACGTACTAACTACACTGATGAGTTCGTGAGCAAAAGCTGGCAAGCCGTAATTTCTCAGCAGCAGGAATTTTTGCGATACAATCTAAACATAACGACGATTAGGGCTGGTTTTCAACGGAGACCCTCGAGATGATGTCTCGCATCTGAAAAGTCGTTTCGCATGACCGAGATCGCTGATATTATCCTAATACAACCGTTGTAGGTCCTTTACGAGCGTTTCAATGACATCCACAAAGATAATTTGCTTCAACGTGTGATAAAATCAGCGGGACCTTAATAAGGGGTCGGTGGTGCCTCGTTGAACCATTTTGTGCTGTTTAAGCGATGTTACAAGAGGTGATTATAGTGACAATGGCATTTATAAAGAGATAAGTAGGTTTTATAAGGACCCTTAAAAATACTTTTAATAGCATAAGAACTCTTAAAATCAATAGAAATTATATTTAACATAGGCATCCCATCCCGCTTTCCGCCTGTATCTATACATATAATAAAATTGTAGAAAAGTGGTGTCTGTACAATGGAAATATATAAAAAAAAGTAGCAGGGGTTGTTATTATATCGATACCGAACCCGAAATTGTAATTAATTTTTTTTTGTCTGTTTGTCTGTGTGTTTGTGCACGCTAATATCAGAAACGGCTTATTCGATTTAGATACGGTTTTCACTAATATATTGTAGTAAGCTTCACTTAACATTTAGTGTTTATTTCATGTCAATCGGTTCATAAATAAAAAAGTTATGTCAATTTAAAGAATCACGGCGAACATTTTTAACGTACAGAGTACGTACCTACTACACGCCTCGCGCCTGAGCGTCCGTGGCTATATAAAGCGCGCTGAGAGCCGCGCCCCGAAAAGTCACTATTCCACGCGAACGAAGTCGCGGGCACAGCTAGTTAAAAATAAATAACTTCTACTGATAATTGAATTGTCGGTTTCCAGAATAAGTAGGTAAAATAAATGTCCACTTATGGAGTTCGGTAGTAGAACTACAAGAAACCCTTATAGTTTCGCCAAGTCTGTCCGTCTATCCATCTGTCCGCAGCATAGCGCAGAGATTATTGGTACTAAAGAGCTGTAATTTGGCAAGGTTATTCATATTAGTTATTTCGAAAAAGTTGTACAATAAAGTTTTGAAAAAACCTATTCTTTTGGGTACCTCCCCTAGACGTAAAGAGGGGATGATATTTTTTTTCCTCGTTAGTTTTCACTTTGATAATAATCATTTTAAACTATCACTTAAACGCTAAAAATGCGTTAAATATTTATGACGTCACAGTTTGCTATTTCATTAAGGCTCCCACACTAAATGCGCCTTTTAACGTTTAATAGAGTTGGCGAGTTGTTGAGTTTGCAACATCCTTATTAAAGTTGTTGGATGCATTCTGGACGGGGAGTTTTTTTTTTTTTTCAAATTCAAATTTTATTTATTTCATGTAGGCCAACTTGTAGCTCTTATGACACGTCATAAATCTACCACCGGTTCGGAAAGCAGATTCTGCTGAGAAGAGCCGGCAAGAAACTCAGCAGTTGCTCTTTAAAAAAAAAAAAAAATTTTTACAATAGGTAACAAAACTATGCTAAGTATACAGTGCTTCCACGTTTTTGCTCATAATGGTACAGAGTAACGTCCTTCTGTCATTTCATTTTGACAATAATTGACCGCAATGTGAACTTCTTGAACTGATGTTATCGCGCGCTCTGGTTTCAATCCGGGGCAGCTAGGTATTTGGCAGTGAACGGTATCAATTAAATAACGGTGGCCGCTCTAAGTTGGTAGGTAGGTAGGTTAAATTCCTTAAGATCGAATATTGTGATGACTATTCATAAAATAAATTATTATAATAGTAAAAACTTGATGGAACAGTTATGTGGTCAAAGAAACTTGGCTCTATTAAGAGTTAATCCACCAAGTTTTGTACTTGTTGGGTCTTGACTTCGACCATTTAGCCTTCCCCTCTGCCAAAAGACATGTATAAAAGTAAGCTTCAGCTTGTAAGTGTGACAGCTTTTGAGTTAGTGTGTGTTCATAGAGACATTAAGTATTTACAAGAGTGTGCGGAAGTGAGTAAATGTGTGCTGTACGTGATTACCCCACCTCACCGCAGAAAGTGGCAGAATATATTCAGTACTAAATTTGCGTAAAGGCGCGTCCCGGCTAAATGGTCCAAGGGTCTCGACTCTTGAGTCTGGACTAATAGGTAGTTGGTTTTTTAAGAATCCGCATCCGCAAGGGTATAATACCAACGGGACACTATTCCGTCTGTCTGTCAGCGGGCTATATCTCATGATCCGTAATAGGTAGAATCCGTTTTGGTACGGAACCCTTCGTATGCGAGTCCGACTCGTATTTTTTTTAAATAAAAATATTAGCCAAGCCGAAGTTGACTAATATAACCCTATCTCCTTCAAATAAGCGGAAAGCTTGTGGCAGGAGTGAGTACGAAAATAGTGCAACGGGTGGAATTCGAACCTGCGACCTTTCAGTTTTTAGTTCGCACCTTCAACCGTTATGAGCTATTTACATTTGACCGCTTATTTTTTAATGCTGGACAGACTTGCGCTTGACGACAAATAATGCTGGAAAGGATTAATGAGGTCTAGGTTGGGACGCGCTTGCCTAGAAGGTACTCAAATTATAGGTGGCAGGACATGGATGCTGGGAGGGTGTTCCACACCTTAGCAATGAAGCAGGATGAAGGATTATGGTTAACAGGATGTCGGGTATATCATATACAGAACGTTACAATTTATAATTTACAATATGTTTACAATACATAAAACATGAAAGAACAATTATGATAACACAATACCATATTCGGTACGCGTGTTTTAATTGTCAATTACCTTCATGCGGCATAATGGCGTGTAAGCGAAGAGACCGTACTCCTGCAGTGGATTTCGATGATGATTAAATATTACGTTTTAAGCTATTGCATAGCTTCTATCGCGGGCCTTGAGCGTGGAGACCGAATCCAGAAATTCCGTAACGAAAATAACCTGACACGGGACTCCTCTCACCGCTAGATGGCGTTGATAAAAATGCTATGCATTAGCTTTACCGCGGCAGTCCCCGAGTGCCACACGTCTTTTTATTTAAAATCTTTTCTATTAGCCATGTTTGCCAAATCGGAAGTCCATGACCGATTTCAATTATTATTTGTAACCATATAGTATCCTCTTGGGATAGATTGCTCAAATCTACAAACGTCATTCTTCATTTGACAGATCCGATTTTTACCACTGGCGAACTGTCCACTGAGATGTAAATAAGTGAAATAAGCAATTCAAATCCAAAATTATTTATTTCATGTAGGCCAACTTGTGGCTCTTATGACAAGTTGAAAATCTACCACCGGTTCGGAATGCTGATTCTGCTGAGAAGAGCCGGCAAGAAATTCAGCTGTTGCTCTTTTCAAAACAAAAAATGATAGAATATGTAGCTTATCTACATTGTGGACAGCTGAAGCAAAGCAGTTTGGTTCCAAGCAACTTAACCAATAGTTTAAGAATTAAGTAAGTACCTATTTTTATTATTATTATGTACTCACCAATCTTTTCTTTACGATTAAAGCTCAAGCGACGACTTACCTGTAAATAAAATAAAATAAATCTATAAATATACACAATAATATAAATCTTTGCGCAGCTAACGAACTGCAAGCAGGATATTTTTGATAAAATAAATCGTGGCACAGTAAAATGCAGATGGTTTCCAGCCGGATTGTGGGACGGATCCGGCTCGGAAATATTTGGTTTCGTCAGATAGCAAAACGGTCGGAACCAGAATGCTTAATTGGAAAATGTATTTTCGCGTCACTATGCCGTATGGTGTAGTTCACCAGCTAAGTTATTAACTTTTGCCCGCAATTACGTCGGCAAGGAGTTAGGTGTTATTAAGTTTTCATTTGTATAGGGACAACCAATCCAGTTTTTATCATACAAAATAGTGCCGTTTACTCTTCTCTGACAAGGCAGTAATATCTGCGCTCAGTTTAGTGAGCCGTTCATAGGTTTCTGATGATGATGAAGCTCTAGGAGCTAAACATACTTACATAGGTTACGCAAATAGCTTATCTACCATGATGTTTTCTTCAAGAGCGACAAAATATACATGAGAAAGAAAACGAATAAGCTACCGAATAAGGCATGTTCCGATTTTAATAATAATCAAATAGGAACAAAATTGAAGCTTCGAGAGCGACATTATCGAATCTACAAGCTTCAAGGGTCATTGTCCCGGCGGCATAAAAGTATTTACGCGTTACCGTCGTACTAAATTTTATATCACAAATGAGGTCGCCCCCGAAAGCGGAGGAATTCGGAGTGACCGGAAAATAGCCAATCTAGATTAATGGCCTATATTATACGACAATGCAAAAAAATTGTGATTAAAGAGCTGTAATTGGCGAGGATTTTTATTCGTGGGATCGCGGGTTCGATCACGGCTATGCACGTCTGACTTTTTGGAGTGCGTTTAAACATTTAAATATACCTTCTACCACAGATCCTACTACATTCTTCAACGGGTACGGAAACCTACGTGAGGAAACCTGCACGCCTGCGAGTTCTCTATAATGTTCTCAATGGTACCTATGTGAATTCTACCAATTCGCATTGGGCTACCGTGGTGGATTATGGCCTATAACGCTTCTCGAGAGGAGACCTAGTAGTGATCCTTTGATGGTCAAGCCTTAAAGTTTTTTATAAATGCCTGAAGAAATTAGTCCAGACAAAAAACCTTAAAAATTGACCCAACCTCTGGAAAAATCCGAAAGTTTGGAAACTTGTAAATGTATCAGGTCTGCTTTAATGGGAAACTTTGGTCGCGGCAGTTACCGTCAAAAACGTGCCGCCATACCCTCTTCCAAGTTAGCCCTCCATTTTAGACTGCTTAGTCAAGATTATCTTGTCATGAATATAAAAAAGAGCTATTACTGATAAATATAGGAAGAAAATCTTATTAAAATAAAACCCGCACACAGAACCCCGCTGAAACAATTCGGTTTCCCCGCAATAAGTCGGATGTAGGTCAAAGGTTATAGTCCTAAAATACGGATTTAGCATCACTTGGATACAGCGGCCCTCACGTAGAATATAAAACTAGCAAATATTATTCAAACAGACTGTTAACCTCAGCACGACCAAGTCGTCTGTCGAACGAATACGAGGAATGGCAAATTGAATCACCGACATAACGACACGGTGATTTTATTTTGGTGTTATGTTCTATGTTTTATGTTTCAACAAACAATCCGAACGTTTTAAGTTACGCTGTTTATCCTTTGGGACGAGTGGTATTTAAAAAAAATTCTTTTCAAAAACCGACTTCAAACGCCACTACAAAGTATAAAAATAATTTTATTTTGTACACGTTTGTTGAAGTCGGGCGGCTAAAATAGAAACGATGAAACCGATACGCGATGCTCGCCCGAATTCAATGAACGTGTCTCTTACATGTCACCATAAGGTAAGCGTCGCGCATCGATTTTATCGTTTCTATTTAAGCCCGCCCGACTTCAACAAACGTGTACAAAATAAAATTATTTTTATACTTTGTAGTGGCGTTTGAAGTCGGTTTTTGAAAAGAATTTTTATTTTAAGCTTTTTAGTGTAGCTTGTTCCTATTCTCTTTCTCCCCTCCCTCCAACGCTACGGTACTAATGTAGTCTACACTTGGTACCTACAGTACTTATTAACAATACACGAGAGCTAGGACTAGGAGCTCCATGATGTAGTCCATGGTTGGTACCAACAATATCAATTCGAAAGCGTCAGTTCGTAATTCCTCCAACTCTGCAGCATCAGGATTGAGGAGCTAGAACCTTGAGCATTATGACGTAGTATATGCTTGGTACCAACAATATCAATTCGTAAACGACAGTTCCTAAATCCTCACAGTTTAGGTAGGCAGTACCCCTGCAGCATCAGTATTGAAGAGCGAGGACCTTGAATTCCACGATGTAGAATATGCTTGATACTAACAATATCAATTCGCAAGCGAAAGTTCCTAAATCCTCAGTTTAAGTTGGCAGTACCCTGCAGCATCAGGATTGAAGAGTAGGACCTGGAGCTCTATGATCTAGTATATGCTTAGGCTAAGCATACCAATTCGTAAACAATGGTCCCTAAAGTCCCATAATTTAGGGGGGAAATACCCCTGCAGCATCAGGCTTGAGGAGTTGAAGGTAAAAAATTTTATGGGACCATTTCGCGAGCTTCTTCTGTCGATTAAAAAAAAATCTCGTGAATCGGTCCAGAAACCTCGGAGTAATCGGTGGGCATACATAGAAAAAAAAAAAGATACCGGCCGAATTGATAACCTCCTCCTTTTTGGAAGTCGGTTAAAAACATCGATATTTACATAGGCATATAACAACAAAGACCACAAAGGTCATAATATGTGAATTGGTATAATCGTATAATTTATTTTTCACCTCTCTAGCTCAAAAAGGGCGCCTTTGCTGCCCAAAACCAGTGAGCAAAAGTCGTTTTTGCTCACTCAGTGAGAAAAAGTGTTTTGAATATAGAACGCATTGGATTGGCGTTTCTTCAACTCATCGTCTCAAGAAACGTTCAGAAATTTTGTATATAATATTGCATACCCCATACATTTTATTTCGACAAATTTTTTTAACTCTCTATTTTATTATTTAAACTACTTTTACTTTTCACTTTTCTTTTTTTTTTTACTTTTCGTAAATGTGTTTTAGACTTTATAATTCTGTAACACAACATGAAACATAAAAGAAAATTAAAATTAATTAATTAATAAGTATATTTTATTTTATGAATGACACAATTCCGAACGCAGACAAAAGAGTAATATAAAATGGCGGCAAAAAAAAAATAATTAACTCTATTCTATATCTTAATTAGGTACTAATTTCTTAGTAGTTATTTGTTGTAAGAATTTTAAAATAACAAAATGAGTGAATCTAGTGATAATTTAACACCTTCAGAATTAAAAGAATTAGTGTCTAACGCTGAATACACCAACTTATATACGCTGAATTAAACTTTCTTCCGGAAAAGTCTCGTGAAAAATACTTGAAAGCCTATGAATTATTTAATGATTGGAGACTTTCTAAGGGTGCGAAGTCCTATTCAGTTCAGAGACTGTTATTTTATCATATTTCATGGAATTGTCTAAAAAAAGGTAACCATCTACATTATGGAGTATTTACTCCATGTTAAAAGCTACAATCAAATCGAAATGCGACGCTCACATTGAAACTTATCCTAAACTTATTGCATTTTTGAAAAGACAGTCGGAGGGGCACAAATCCAAAAAATCTAAAGTTTTCACCGCTCATGATATTGAAAAGTTTTTAAATAAATAAACCTAATTTTTAAACTTTTATAATATCCTTTATGTTTTAATAAATATTTTTCTTACATCTTGTATTTTTTCGCTATTGAGGTGAAAAGTTGTATGTATCACACGATAGCAAAGTTTTTGCTTCTTGTGCCTTTGAATCCCTCACTACTCTCAGGATTCTAACTTAGAATCTATATTAGAATCCTTCGTTCGCTCGGGATTCAAACTAGGCACTCGCAACAAAAATGAACTTTGCTATCTTGTTGAACAAATAACTATTATCAATCGAAATGGCCAAAGTCCAAATTCCTTCAGTGCTTCAAAACTTGAAAAAGTCTTTGAAAAGTGCGTTTGGCAGTGACGGATCATAAATCCGAAACATGCTCGCTTGCTATAGGCCTCACAAGAAGGCTCAAGGGCTTAAGGGTTGATCGGGGGATGGAGAGAGCTATGCTCGGTGTAAGTATCCTCACGGGATCGAATCAGTTATCAGAAATGAGGAACCTGAATGGCCGATATAGCTTATCGAGTTGCAAAGCTGAAGTGACAGTAGGTGGAGCACATGGCTCGTAGAATCGATGAACTGGCGACCCCTTATCGGGAGGTGCAGTGATGTAGACCCCTATTAGGATGGACGATATCAGACAAGTCGCTGGCAGCAACTGGCAGCTATACCAGGCGGCCTATATATGTACCTAAGCAATAGACATCTATCGGTTGAGATCATGATGAATATTGATGCTTGATGATTAAAGCTTGTTAGTCCCAAGGCGTCGCGGGCATACATTCATAAAACAAACATAGATGTTTACATACGAGCACATAAAAACAAAGTGGCAGCTTATCTATTGTCCTCGCCGACCTCTTCTAGACAAAGCAAAATATACTTCTTGGGAACCCAGCTTATGATAAAAATAGTTCGAGGAATGCTAGCATATACGTAGACAAACATTTTGGTCGGAATATTAGTCACTTTTTAAAGCAAAGAAAACTTCAACTGGCAAAGATAACCCAATTGCCTTACAATAATTTCAAAGTCCGTGGCAACTATCGGCTCATCCATTTATCTGTCACTTAGGGGAGTTCTTACACGCCGAAACATAAAAAGTGAAACTTATTCGCCTAAAATAAGAATATTAGCAGTAGTGCTTATGTCGTATATCACAAATATACCTAAGTCCAGGGTTGGGATCCTAAAATACGGTTTATTATCGCTACGATACGGTACTTTCGTAGCACATAAAACACGTAAAAGCATTATTCAAAGAGACTGTAAAACGTATAGACAAGGCGAATACGGGAAAGTGCAAATAGGGAACATAGCCGATACACTAACGTGGTTTTGCCCGTGGTTTTGTCTAGGTCTAAGCTTCTTGTTATAGTGTTTGCTAACTAGTTTAAAAGCTAGGTGAATTCAGATTAGGACAGCATTAAAATAATACCTAACATTTAGTAAGTATAACCATTTCCATTTTTGAGTAACTTAGTATAGGAACGTTCAATATGTGCGTTTTCTTTTGTAACAGCCGATTTTCCCAGAATTCATTCAGTTCACAATCGCCAAAATGAATTGTCAATTCTAAATGTAATCCTATCCTTTTTCGCAGGGAAGAATTTGAAAAGGTAAGGCGTATTTTTAGAGATCGTTCACGACAGAATCAGTACTCCTATCTTGTTATTGTATAGCCTGAGCTCTATGTAATAAAGAGGTGCAAAGTACTAAAGGATTAAGTTAAATACATACGGTACAAGGTACCAATATTGCGTGCATTCAAGTTTTTATCGGCCTGTAGTCGATACCAGAGGCAGCCGTCTAACCACAATGGACGTAAGTAGGTACCATTAGCTACTCGTTTTAATATGAGGCTGGATACTCACTGGCTGCAAACTTCATACAAAGCGATCCTAGTCAAAGTTTGTGGTTTTACAGAGCATGTTTCTAATGTGCCTAGGCACATTTATTACTTTCGTTATAAGAACTTTTTACAATACAAAATACGTCTATGGAATACCCTAACAATTAACTATATTAATTACAAAAACGTAAAGTCAAACGCGTTTTAACCTGTTTTAATCCAAACCTACCACAATTTTAGGGATTTCCAATATAAAAACTGGAAAATGTCTATAGTCTCAATAAAATGTCTCACTTTCAAGGGAAGCTGGAAGAAATTTCTTTTTTTTAGAGATAAGCTTCACCTATGTCTACTTCTTCTAATATGTGTTGTCATGAAAATTCTATATGTACATGAAAAATAAAAATAAAATAAATAAATAAATAAATATAGTTTTCAGTACAATATAATCAACATTGTCTGGTAAGATCGTAAAATTTTCAGAGCACACTGTGGCTAATTTTGTCGTACACAATCTCTAAACTTAACTAAATTGAAAGGTCTAAACCTAGTGGTAACCTTTTCCTATGAAAACGTACCTAATCTCTAAATTTAGTTCAATTTAGAGATTAGGTACGACAGAATTATCCACCACATTGTGTCAATCATAATTTTTCCGCTATTTCAGACCATCCATTGTAAGTTGATGATTTTCTTAAATATGTAGTTGAAAATGGTTCTCTACGTCATGGCAACTGATGACGATAAAGTAAATGACGTTGTTGGTCATAATACACAGTCTTTACGCAGTGACATGTGTATAGGCGACGTGGGTGGTAATTGCAGAAACCGTCGTAATCAGATTGCCTCTGTTTCGACATCTTAAGCCAATGAATTTAACAAATGAAATGAAAACCAGGCAATCCTTTTTCATGACGCTAATTGTAGTCATTATTATCTCAATTTTAAAGCAATTGTGACTTTAAATATCCAAGAAATGTGATTAGTGTGAGAGAGTTAAATTTGAATGCATAAGACCAGTATAATAAAATTTTATAAGAGTAATAAAATATGTCTTCCGTTGAATAATATGTGGGTTTAGCATAATAATTTATAAAAGCTACCCATACAGTAGGTATGAAGGTCGTAAAATATAATATAGAGACATTCAATGTTATTATGAATTGATAAAAACCTCCACGATTTCTACTCATTGTAAGTTATTGGATAGACCTTTAAAGATGAATTTTAACTCAACCAGAAGAATTAGGTAACCCTCAAATAAAGGACATTATCGAAATACTTAAGTGGGTCATTGGGGCAATATAATAGCAGGGTGAGGGGAAAGCTGTATAAAAAGACCCAAGAGGGTCGGAACGTCTCCGTTTTGACGCCCCATGATAAGATAATGATAAGATATAATTTCGGAATTGTCAGATTAGCCAATCAACTTTTATATTATTGTTTCTAATTAGGCTGTCGCAAAAAGATCTCGAATATAATTATGTACTTTGAACCTGAGGTTAACCTCAGGCGACCAAATACAATTTTTCACACTCAAAAAATATAACCAACCTTGTATGCGAAGGATAGCATGAAAAAATTTGATTCCTCCATGACCGATAGACATTGGGATCTCATTGTACTAGAGTGGCGACCTCGCACAGGATACCGTAGCGCTACTGTAATTAATTTTACTCTCTGCTCTCCTAAAAAATACTGGGGTGATTTTGATGCAGTTTGTTGCATTACCAAAAAAATCACCATAAAGCGGATATTTCGATAAACTGCCAGACGGTGCTGCAAAATGTGCTTATCGTCATGGTTTTTTATTTTGTCTTTTCTTTTTGAAACATTAAATTGTCCCATTTTCTTGTTTATTATTGTTTGGTAATTTTGAATGTACGCGAGCTTGTATGTATAAGTACCTACTTGTGAAAGACTTACGGGTTTAATTAATCATCGATGATCACTCATTGATGCTGTAGAAATTCAATATTCACATTACCATAGTATGATTTGATTTCGTTTCAATGGACCTTATAGTCGTAGTCCGTGCGCTTCATTCCAATAACTGGAGTTTTTAAAAGTTGATATCTTGTCTTGCCATTAAAGCAATATGGGACATTATGGAGAGTTCTCCATATTGTCCTCGAATGTTTGTGGAATCTGCAAATCCGCACTTGTTCAGCGTAGTGGATTAGCCTTTCTGAATACTGAAAGAAAACCTGTTTCAAGTATGGGGCCGGCGATTGGTTGAAATGGTAATTTAATTGAAAGAGCCGCGGACATCAGCCACTCGTAGTTAGGTATTTTAATTATTCAAGGTGATTCTAGTCGCCTGCTTTTCCATATAAGCATATTAGCATGCTTATAAGTCTATTCACCAAACACCTCCCTTTAGCGGTGTTCCCTCAGGATTTCAACATGGGCTTATCCAAGGGGTGGACCAACAAATTCCTGAAAAGCCGGACAAGCACTGGTGGTGCTTCTGATGCTCCAAATGTTCATGGGTGGCGGTTATCACTCATTATCAGGTGATCCGTCCTGCTTGTTTGCTCGCTAATTATATCTATACATATAATAAAATTGTAGAAAAGTGGTGTCTGTACAATGGAAATATATAAAAAAAAAGTAGCAGGGGTTGTTATTATATCGATGCCGAACCTGAAATTGTAATTAATTTTTTTTTGTCTGTTTGTCTGTGTGTTTGTGCACGCTAATATCAGAAACGGCTTATTCGATTTAGATACGGTTTTCACTAATATATTGTAGTAAGCTTCACTTAACATTTAGTGTTTATTTCATGTCAATCGGTTCATAAATAAAAAAGTTATGTCAGTTTAAAGAATCACGGCGAACATTTTTAACGTACAGAGTACGTACTACACGCCTCGCGCCTGAGCGTCCGTGGCTATATAAAGCGCGCTGAGAGCCGCGCCCCGAAAAGTCACTATTCCACGCGAACGAAGTCGCGGACACAGCTAGTATTAATTAAAATTAACGTAAACTTGAAAAATTACACTTGCCCCCAGGCCAGTTTCGCTCGAGTTGCACATTTCATGAATAAAAGTCAGAAAAAAAAGTAAAAGTGGATTATTAGCGGTAGCGCAAAAATTCCACGATCTGCTACATATATACAGGCCTCGGTGTCGATGTGTGTACGTTCGGTATTTTTAATCTCATTTTAGCTCAGCTTTTTGCGAAGTAATCGAGCGGATGAATGTGAATGCAAGCGACAGCCCAATTACACAATCATTAATAAACACCCGAAATATGAAGTGGGGAAATATAAAGCCAAAATGCTCGGCTCGGCGAATCGGTGGTTTGGCCTGCGAGTTATTCATAACGGTAAAATGTCCACCGAGAAATACTCGTACCTGGGTCGCTTTACGGCCAATTTCAATTAACTCTTCTTCTTCGACATCATTACCCACTAGGTGAGGTCCGCTTTTCGGTATACTCATGTCCTCTTGTGAATCCGATTTTTTAAGTTTAAGGCCCAAGACACGGGTCTGCCCGCGAAATTCAAATTTAATTTGGTTTTTCGCCATTTATAAACGAATACGACAAAGTAGGCTTATGGCATTCAAATTGCGCCAATGGCAGTATCATTTTCACAAGTTTATACACTAATCTTTACGTGAAAGTATCCAATTTAAGAAATTAGTCAAAATAATGACTAATTTGTGAGTAGCTCACGTCAAACTGTGTGTGTTTGTTAAACAAATTGTTAAACAAAAACTCATTGAATTCTTAAACTGGATACTTTCACGTAAAGATTAGTATATAAACCTGTGAAGATGATACTGCCATTGGCGCAATTTGAATACCATAAGCCTACTTTGTCGTATTAGTTTACAAATTGCGAAAAACCAAATTAAATTTGAATTTCGCGGGCAGACCCGTGTCTTGGGCCTTAATGGCTCTCATATCTAAACTTTGACATCTTACCAGCGAATTTTTTGACGGCCGCGAATTTTAGCTCCAGGGATAATACATCTATTGCCGATGTAACTTTGTGGTTTCAACAATGTACAAAGTGAAAATCGAATGCTTTGTATTAAAGCTTGACTTTTTGAAGCTGCAATCTGTTTTACAAATTGGTAAACACTACACTTCAGCAACATATCTGGATTGATACCTTCGATTTGTAGATTTTGGATGAAATAAGTCATTGAAACCGGCCCTAATAACATGATACTTTTTACAAACATCAAGTGACCGAGGATATATTGGGCGTTCTGATAGTTTTTATATTGAAAATCTGCCAAAATATCACGCTTGGATAAGACTTATTTTACATTGATGAAATCGGCCCTCTGCCTTATAATATTGATTTAAGTTGTAGTTTTATTTATTTTAAAATCGGTCCTTTCATTAGGGAGCTACGAGGGACCAGACAGACACACACGTAAAATTTTTACACTCCTCTTTTTCCGTCAGGGTTTAAAAACGGTAGGTTACACGACTTCAACATTATCAATATAAAAATGAAACGAAAAAGGAACTCATCATACTCGTATGTATGCCTTTCAGCAACATTGCATGCCAATTCGGTGAAAATCGCGCGCTTAACCATTTTAAATGAGATGTCAGAAATGAGATTTTCTCCTGTACAAACCGTTACGATCGCATTTCGCTGCACTACAATTTACTTGCTTTCAAGTGAAATATGAAATAAATTATTTTTTGCATAAATAACATGATTATAATCAATAAGAACCTAAAGTAGCTGGTAATGTTCCGTAAATGTTTACAAAATATTATGTTTCGCGTTGACATGGTTCTGCTTTAGTAACACCTGCTAAATAACTACATTTTAATAAATTATGAATATTATGTATTTCCTTGTTTTGAATAGGTACATTAATTTTTTTAAGTATTTAATTAGGTGTACTTACCAAAATTTTTAATAAGAAAATTAAGCTGTCCTTGTGCAACTTTAGTTGTGGTACAGAATAAATAAATCTATACTATCTATACTATTATAATAAAGAGAGAGTGCGAATTTTGTGAGTTTGTATGTATGTCCGGAGCAATCTTTGGAACCACCGCACCTATTTCAAAAATTCTTTCACCATTTCAAAGGTTCATTATTCCAGATGGTTATAGGCTATATATTATGCACATAAATGTATTATGGCTAGATATTATGTGCAAATTTGTTACAGAAGTCGGAAAAATTTTTGACTGTCAAACGTTTTCAAGGCGTGCGCTGGGTCATATATTGTTATTGGATGAAAATGATGTATGGGTGATTTGTTCCTCTTAAAAAGTTCTAAAAAAAAGTCCGCGATAGCATATGTCTAGCTTCTAAGGATAACTTACAGTAACCATTTCTATCTTTCAAATTTTGATTAAAAATAATGAAATATTTTCGACCTTCTTTAACCGATGTGATGTCAACCTATCTAAATAAATAGGTTTATTATAGCAAGTGTTTAATTTAGAACATATTTGCCCTTTACACTATACAATTTAAATAAATATCTTAGGAGTTATCAAAAAATTAATATTTCCGCGCGACAAAATAATAAAATGGTGCCGGCCGGCGCGGGCTGTGCACGGTGGCGGGTTTCAGCGCGGGAGATTCCTGTGATTCCTGTGGTGATCTTATTTACAATCGTCTCCTATTAGAAGCTCTGTGCGATCAGGACCCGTAAAAACAAATATTTAAATTTTCAACTCGGACGAAGTCGGCGCGGGCTTCTAGTAAATAATAATTAATAAAACAGAATAAGTAAATAAATAAAATTATATATTTAGTGTTATAAGGCCTAAGGATACCGAATCCTAGAACTGTTCCTTTGAAAAAGAATCATTTTAATCAATTCATAATTGGCGGAATAATCGCGTAACACACATACAAAAACATACAGCCGAGTTGAGAACCTGCTCCCTTTTGAAGTCGGTTGAAAATGATGAGATACCACAGTGTTTTTTCTTCGTTATTAAAATTTATTTAAAGAAGAAATAAAAGATGAATCAAAAGCACTTTATATTAAGTTAAGGAACAATTATATGCGCAAAATCCAGACCCCCTTCATCACAGTAATTAGTTCAAATTTATGGTCTGACGACTTCACTAATCGTTGCTTTGTTCGTGTCCATGGATTCACATCGTGTTTGAGTATCTCTGATGCTAAACCAATATAATTATGTACTTAATTAATATTTGCCACCTGTCAGGTGCAAGTAAGTACCTATCGCAGACGATCGACAAAATAAGGCGAACATAGAGAATGGGACATTTACTATTTTATCGCGTTTTTATTCATTCGCTTCCTTTTATGTTTGATCTTACTTCTTGATTAACTAGAATGAAACTGTACTTAACATAATAGCTCAGAATAGTGTGCCAAGCAATATTAATTCACTTTTGTGTCTATCTACTTTTAAACTGTACCCTCCCGATGAACTACAGTACATAAATATAGTAGTTCCAAACTGGATGATAATATAATATTAACTGAATTTCTTGTCCTTGCTCGGTACATTTTTTGCAATTTTTTTTTACGAATCTTAGTTTTTATAATTGTTTGACATAAATCACACAAGACTAAAAAGCAGAAAATAGTAAAATTATTTAAAGAATTATTTATAAACTGCTTTTTTAATTTAAAAAAAAAAAGGAAAAGGAACTAAAAAGGATATGCACCACCCCACATTTTCATTTTAAATTTCATCTTTATCTTATTCTGTACTTTTATTCTCCTCGGATCGGATTTTGAAAATTAAAAGGACAATTATTACGTACGAGTAACAGTGTGCGTTGAATTAGCGTAAAGTCGGACACTGTTTGTTATAGTTTAGATAGTCGAAGTATCTAGTAGTTTCGTTCGTCGGATAAAAATCTGTACCAAACAAAAAGCGGTTGTCTGCGAGAGCATTTATACCTTAGTAGTTATTGAGTTATACGGCAACCGTTAAAAGAATAATGACCTTAACCATAAAATATACTTATGGCTGTTCTTGTGGTCGTCAAGTATTATTTTGTCATATTATGCTGTTCTTATGCTCCGTATAATGGGGGTAGTAAACATTTGTATAATAATTTTACATAATTATATTAATTACAATTAGTAAACTGAACCCTATGATTTAAGCCGCGTAAAATTCGATATAAAAATGCAAATGTTTTTCTAGACCCTAGAGAAATGGAATATTGTCCCCAAATATGTAGTTAGTGGTTAAAGCTGTAGTGCACTGTCTACTAATCAGTTTCTCGTCTTTTAAACTTGTCAATAAATAATTAAAGTTATCAAAGTAAACTTGACTGTTTTTGTTAGTTAGCGATTTAGCGTTCCGGCACGATGGCGCGTAGAAACCGATTAGAAGTATGGGTTGAATTTACACTGTTATACCCCTTCCAAGTTAGCCCGCTACCATCTTAGACTGCATCGTCAATTACCATCAGGTGAGATCGCAGTCAAGGGCTATCTTGTCACCGAATAAAATAAAAAAAAAAAAAAAAAATAGTTTATGTGTCATTCAAATTTTATACAACTCAATAAATTGTAAAGGCTTGGACATACACAACGCATGACGATCACACATGATTACAACGCGGTTCACAGTTTTTTTTATACAAATACGGTATAGAGAATTTAAAATTGCGCAACGCAATAGTAGGAGCTGCACTGCTGTCATTGTGCGCCGTTACATTTGCGCTGTGAAGTGTGACGTGTTTTAAACAGGTGCATACTCGTATTAGCGAATCACTTTACTTCACTTTATTTATCCAAAAAAATATAGTTCCCAGGCAAACAGCTGAGCAAATAGGATAAAAACTGTTTTATTTGTAGACAAAAGAAAAACGGTCCGGCATTGTTCAAAGAATTTTCTACGTCAAAAATATAAAGATATAATAGGACGCTCTATAAATAAGAGATTCATATTTCTCAGAAGGAATTGTTTTATTTTATTTTATACCGTAACTAAACTCCCTACTAGGTACGCTTTTACGTCTTTTTTCATCATGCAATTACAAAATAGGTACCTACTTTACTCCAACCTATTATACTAACTACCGTTGAACTTTTAAGGCTGAAATAGAATACGCGTTTTTAATTAATTCGTTTTTTTTTTCTCAACCCATCTTCAAACCACTTCTCAGAAGTGTGAAAGGTCAGAGATGCGTGCCCGGGATGGACCCCCCAAAAAGGAGACACTATCACGGCTTAGAGTTTTTAATACAAAGAATGAATGAAATCACTGCGATATACTGGCTCGCGCGCTTAGCAGTAGGTATAAATTGTGAAAGTACAAAAATACCAATATTGTGAAAATAAATAAATAAATAAATAAATAAATAAATAAATAAACATTTATTTATTTAAAAATAAAAATACAGTTAGTTGTACCACTACTTCACGAGTTGCGTGGGCCACGTGATAGTCTCTCGCGTCGTGTGTGTATCAGGCTTTAAGAGTCATATTGTGAATGATCAATGTAATCGAAAGCGGCAACAAGTAAACTTAAATAATAAGTATGAAATACTGCGCATTATAAATTATTACGTCATTTCCAAATGGAGCTCTCACGTGGATAGAGTCATGCTCATAGCTGAGCATTAGGCATTACCCCTCACGATGATAACGCAAAACTGTGATACCATTAATTCCTATCATATGTATAACTATTTATTTTTGAAAAGAGAGTTAGAGCTTCGTAATACATAACATGATGAAATAAAAAGTTAGGAAAACCGTATACGAACCAGAGCTGCTTAAAGTTGAATAGAATAGCATAGTATATAAAAGTTTTTATTAGTATAAACTTTAAAAAAGTATTTCGAATTGCAGTTCAGAGTGCCGTTCCAACCGAGAAGAATCAGTAAGAAAGACTGTTGCTCTTTAATAAATATAGTGTTTATTGCTTGAAATAATAAACAAACAAAAAAAGAAAAATGTAAACTTACATTCATACATACTTAAAATCGAACTTGAATAGTTTCTACTATATATCACTCCAATGGAAGGGCCCTAGCTCAGCTAGATGCCGTGGATACAGATGTAAGTTGTAAACACAACGCTGTTATTTTGCTAAGATCTGAATGAGGGAAGTCCATGAATGACCAAAATAAATTGGGGAATGTGCATTTAAAACAGAAATTACTAATAGAAATATTACTCCACATTTTATAATGTGTGCCGTTAGTAACAAAAAATTCTTTCTTATTTTAGTTTCAAACCGTTAATTAAAGCGTTAATGTAGTTGTTAAATCCTCTAACAAAACACCCTTAGCGTCGCTCGTGGCGCGGCTAAAAACGTTTTCGAGGATTTATTACTTACGACATCTAATGCAGCTAATTCAGGAGAGAGATCTCGGTTTACAAACTATCCCGGAGTTTTAACGTTTCGAATAACTGAGAAATAGCTGAACAAGTTTGTGGAAATAGTTATTTAGTGTGTGACCGCTCAGACGTTTTTATAGCAAACTAGTGCTAACTGATGGATAGGGATGTGAAAAATCAGACAGGTTAGAATCGTATTAAGACTGTTTACGTCATTTTCTTGGTGAACAGCTAAATCTCTATTTTATTAAGTACCTACGTAAAAGAAGTTATTAGCCTTGCTGCTAATATTCCTTTCTCTCCTACAAATAAGCGAAAAATGTTTTAAGAGTGGGTAGACAATAAGTGCAACGAGTGAGGACGTTTTCGTTTTCAGTTGGTGCCTTTACAGTTGTGCTATTGAAGCTAAAATATTGGTTCTATTGAAACAATATAACAAAATATAAAAAATATTTTTCAGCACTGTAACTTCAATGACATTGTATGATCATCAATAGGTCTTATCTCGGAATGAGAAAGCCGAAGAAGGCCGAAGAAGACCGAGATTGAATAAATCATAGGCCACCACGCCAACCATGTGCGAAATAGTAGACTTCAAACGTCTTTAAGATTAGAATAGAATAGAATAGCATAATTTTTTAATCAAATAAACTTTTACAAAGTGCTTTCGAATCATCAAATGAATCTACCATTGGTTGGGAAAGCCGTCTCAACCGAGAAGAACCAGCAAGAAACTCGGCGGTTACTGTTTTAAAAACATTACTTAAGGAGAACTCTCAGGCATGAAGGTGGGAGGTATAGCGAGTTTAATTTTTTTATTCGTAATTTGGCAGATTAAGTGCAGTCGTTAGAGTGGGCTATAAATTTCAACTAATTACTGTCCGATCGTTTTAAGGCATGCAAGGTTTTTGTGAATATAATTGTCTCTTGGAGTCTATGCAAACCGCTTTTTCTCGGTTAATTGGACTCCATTATTTATTTTTCCTTCCTTCCTTGTTTTCGTCTCTTCACTTTAAATGTGGAAATGAAAAGCTTTTCGGGAGTCTCATTATCCTGTGAAGGCGCTGTCCGGTTGTTTGTTTGTTCGAAATTATTCAAAATAATAGTGCCTTTTTATTGCCAATCTGCTTTTTAATTATAAAGAACAAGTAACAACTTCACGGCTGAAGGTTAATAAGGAGCTAGGCTTTGAATTCTTTTGCTGTGACATTTTTTTCAGTAAGACTCCTAAAAGAACTGATTAAATTGATGATAATAATAATAGTCCTTCCGAACGAATGCGGCCACTTACAGATGGTTTGGCGATTAGCCATCTGCGCGGGAGATATTATTGTGCACAAGTGTGTGAGAAACACAGGTGTACTCTCCATTCCCTCACTCTCATAGTCCAATGGGACTAAAATCCGATACGACGGGACAGATCGGCGCAGGACCGACGGCTTTACGCTTGCTCTTCGAGTTGATCGATAATACTTTCATATTAATTAGGTACACTGGTACAAGTCTAATAATAATAAGTCAGGTTGTTATGAAAATGAACGATACCTTAATTAGCAGGAGGAAGAAAGGGGATGGGTTGTTTTTCACAACCTACGCTATTTGAACTTCCGACTAGGTAACTACGTTCCCGAACGTAAAAATACTTTAATGACCTGTTATTATTTCATTATTTCGATGAAAGTAGAGACGGTAATAAATTCGCAAATTCAAGTAGTTTTCAGCTAAAAAAGCCTTATATTATTTTGAATGCAAAAGTTGATTTGTTTGTTGGTTTTTTCGCAACAAATGTACCTACACATGATTTTTTGCATCGGTTAATAGTTACGGATCTGGAAAAAGATAAAGGCTACTTTTTATCCCGGAAAATAAGAGAATTCCCGCGGGAATTACAAAACCTTAATCCACGCGAACGAAGTTGCGGGCATCAACCAGTAAATAATAACCTTAGGTCCTTCACATGGGCGAAGTAGCTGGGATAAGCTAGTAATAATAAGAGCACATAGTATAGTTATAAAAGTAATGAAATAATTTTTAGAACTTAATTAATCTAATCATACATTCGGAACCTACATAAACAAAACTAAAACAACACAAACGAAAAGTACCTCTTGTGACATAAATGATATTATCAGTTGATTTTAATTGCGTACTGATAATAATCAGATGTTAATCTACAATGTGCCCGAAATAAAAAATATTCACAGATTTATAGTCGATTAAAATGGTATTTATATACATTTCGAGTAAAGCTTAACAGGCACTTTGGGACATTTAAATTGATACTCTTTTAATTTAATGCAAAAATTACACTTTCATCTTTCGTAATAAAGCATATTTACAACCGTAATAAAATTGGAGCGAAGCGAAATGCGATGGCAGTTTCGAAGCAAATCTTATTACCCGACTGCGCGACGCAAAGGAGGGTAATGTGTTTATCAATCTATGTATGTAAGTCCAGTAATCTAGAATACTGTTAAATAATATGACTTAAACAGTCGGGACCCATTAAAAATCTAGATAAAATATCTATATGTATAATAATGGGTCCAAACTGTTTAAGTCATATTATTTAACAGTATTCTAGATTACTGGACTTGTTTTTTCCTTTTCAGTGTTTACTTATGCAGTCGGGTTTTTGATTTCATATTTTATTTCTGAGATCTCATCTTTACTGATATCCCAACTAAGTACTAATATTATGAATGCGAAAGTGTATTTGTTTGTTGGTTTGTTCTTTAATCACACAAACGGAGCAATTTATCGACGTGATTTTGCATGGGTAGGTACTATTGAGGACAAGGGCTATTTATAAAATTACGAAATGTATCCCGTCAATTGGAGGTTGTCACGGCTTCAGAATGAGGAACCTTTTCACAATGCGTGCCGTCTTAAGTATAACTGCTTTCTGAGTTATTCTAAACGGTGTATAACTTGTTAAATTAACAACGAGTCACTATTTTCTCAACACGATTACAAACACTGTGGCCAAGAGAACACGGAAAACAAAAAAAAGATAGGGGAAAAACACTGTAAAAATCATCCCAAGTTCTATGTAAGAACCCTTTTAGCATGTTTACAAATAAACAGCAAAGGCGGGCGCTTAACGAAGCGTTAACAAAGTTCCACGGCTGGGGTTGTTAAGCCAACATGGATATTAAGCTTCAAATACGGACTAAAACAAATTGATACACTCAATTTAACATTACAGGAAAAGTAACTTAAAAGTTTGCAATCATTTGATCCAAAAAGGTGCCTATTGATATAAATACGGGAAAACATATATTTTTGTAACTCATTGCCATCGAACTGTAGCGTTTAGAAGCGCAATAGTCGATGTGGTGGTAAGCCATGTTTAGTAAGCCTTCGTGCTAGTACTACCAGCTCGTAGAAAATTATTAAAAAATGATGTACTGTGCTGTGAAAGGGTGGTAAAAAATCATCACAATAACCATCAAAAACGTAATTATCAGTATAAAAGGAAATAATTACATGGCATTCACACATTCATAGGTTGTTTTGACCCACGTTTAGAGCGGAATGTTAGAAACTTCTGTTCGAAGCGTTATAGTTCGGCGCCAATTACATAATTCGTTGATTAATTTATTTTGGCTAACGTTAACGTGGGGAATTCTTAACAAATATTTTTGCGGTTAAACTAAATGTAACAGGAAACTCGTTAAAATTGACAATCATTAATTAAAATAACACATACTTTTTATCCTCCACGTAGGCACCAGCTAGTTACACATATATAAAACACCCATCACATCAAACACAAATAAAGACGTAGATTCCACCGGTATCTTCCGTGAGTCTTTCAAATTCTTCCAGCTCTTCCACCAGCCCCCCGATTCAGACCCTTCCGATAACTTATTTATCGATCGATTCGGTTTGTTACCGTACGATAACATATATTTTCAATTCGTAAATGCTCTTGTAATCGAATGTATCTTGTCGATGTCGATAACGCAGTCGATACCGCATCGTATCCAACCAAACGCTCTGAATCACACGACAAAAATTTTTATACGAGATCGATATCTAACCTTATCGACACGGTATGTTATCGAACAGGTCTGAATCGCCCCCCAGATTCGGATGGAATACTTTGACCATGCCTCGTTATTACCCTACCGTCAAAGACGTACGTGTTTTTAAACCGATTTAGCATTACAATATGATAGTGGGTAGAAACCGAAAGGGTATGGGTTTAATTAACATTGTCATACCCATTCCAAGTTAGCCCGTTACTGTGAGTTGTGAGGGTACGTAATAATATTCATAATATTATGATGTCAATTTTAAATGCCATGCAATAAATCAGTACCTGTCTATAGCGCTGTGGTTTGATTGACACGTCCTGAAATAGCGCAGCTGGTAGAATTAGGATATGTATTGTACTTACGCTTCCAAAGCAAATCCGATTCGAAATCAGATTCCTTTTGCGGCATTAGAATAATATGTTATACCTATTATTGGAGATATTTAATTAAATGTATTAACTATTATTTATTGGAAGTTTGGAAAATACATAATGTTAGTAATAATAGTATTTTTTTCACTCCTTCCTAATGAAATGAATTAATGAGGAAAGTTAATAAGTTAATTTTGAAAATGAAGGTTGATATTGATTTCAGCGTTTGTTGTTGTTAATCAGTATATGAATAACGCTGTAGTTTGACACGACCTGACAGTTACCATCTTAGATTGCATCGTGACTTAACATCAAATGAGATCGCAGTTAAAGATTATTTTGTCAATAAAAAAATACTAAATACTAATTCCAATAAATCCCGCAAAGTGTTAAAATGTCATACATTGTAAACTTTGTTGGGGGAAGGGAAAATTCTTGTTCAGGCTTTATAGCGTCAAGAATTACGTAGTTGAACATCGTACTTATGTAAATGGTTCCGTGTAACGTCTCCCAATTTACCGATGTAAGCGTGTGTTAAGAGGGGTGGATTTGACCGACTTCTACAACTTTTACAGACGAATATCATCCGAATTATGTTAACTTATAAACCTGGCGGCTTACAGATTGAATATCATTTGAGGAGCTGGCGAACAAAAGGGCGTAATTACTTTTTTCATGAAATCGTGTTCTTATCATACCTCTCCATCTATTACGTGCAAAAAAGTCTGTGAAAACGGCCTAAAAGTTGCATCAAAATGGGCTCAAAGTTGACGATTCCGTTCAAAACGTGGTAATTGTAAAATAAAAATCCCGTCTCTCAAATATATTTTTGAATACCAATCAAAAGGGGGTAAATTTCATATTATTCAAGATTACGGAACATGGATTTCAATCAAAACGAAGTAATTAGCATAATTTTGTGGGGAAATTCTTTTATACTACTCTGGCATCCCCGATTTAAATATGGCAATATTTTAGTTTGTTATTTTGTGTATCTTTGAAGCCAGTTCCGCGTCAAAAAAAATTTTAAAATGTCATCTGGAAGTCCTAGCACTGTTTCTGGGCTGAATTCGGGGACTAAAACTACTGAGTAAGCAGTTTGATGAAAACTGGCTTGAAAACCCTGGCTTAGTATGGTACGGCGAGGTTTTGGGTGACGTAGAAAACAGTGGTAAAGTTTCAACAATCTTCAATGTCCTCATTAGCGTCTAATGAGGACATTGAAGATTGTTGAAAAAGATTCGCATCTTTCTCCACAATCTTCAATGTTGAAGTAGATCTAGAACTAAACGTATACTATTTTAATAATAATTATCAGTTTCTATAATTTTTTCATAAAACTAATTTTTTTTTAATTTATTTATGTAACAATAAAAAATTTTTAAGTTGATTAAATTTTTTTTATTCTAGAACAGACTATTTTTTATTTTTACTCAATCGATGATCAAAATGTGGTAATTGCACATCAGTTTCAATCAAAACGGAATAAGTGAACCGATTGCTAACAAAATGGGTTAATTGAAAACTTGTCTAGTCTGTATTTCGTTAAACATTGAGTTCTGAAAATTAGCCAAAACTTATATAGACTTAAAATTTGAGAGTCATATGAATCCAAAAATCACAACTCTATAGGTGGTCTAGAACCTAGTGGTTTAGTATTTTGCCTCTACTGTAAAATTTAATATCTTGCAATTACCCCTTTTTGTTCGCCAGCTCCTCATTTATTTTATTGCGGGATAGGCATGTGCTTGACCACAATTATCATAACTGATGGAAGGCAATGATGGGTCTAGGTTGGAGCGCGCTGGCATGCATTCTGTTATTCAAGGGGCGAACCAACAAATTCCTAAAAAGCCGACAACGCATTGGTAGTGCCTCAGGTGCTAACAAATGTTCCTGGGCGGCGGTAATCACTTAACATCAGGTGACCCGCCTGCTCGTTTGCTCGCTAAAAATATTAAAAAAAAAATACATAGCACTCTTGTCTACTTACGCCCTAGAAAAGTTTTAGGCACATTTTTCATACTGAATTAAACTTTTTACTTCACTATGATCAGTGAAATTCTTGCAATTTTTCTCAATGAACAATGCGAATGACGGCAATCCTTACTAATTAGTGAAAGTGTGTTTGATTCTTGGTTTGTCCTTCAATCACGCAGCAACGGAGTAACCGATGGACGTGAATTTTTGCATGGGTACAGTTGGTTACTCGAACTTTTCCTTTTGTCCCGGAAAAACAGAGGGTTTCCTCGAAATTAAAAAAAAAACGAATTAGTTTATTTTTAAAATCAATTAGTTAATTTTTGAAAACTAATAACGCGGTCAAAATGTACTTATAAATTGTAGTAACTGTTGATATTTGTATTACAATTTATTTATATCTACATATATTTAATTTTAAAGCTTTCTCAGATCGCAATTTGCACTATCCTTACTTTAGTTCTTTCATGTCCTGACAAGGGTTACCTGGAAGAGATTGATTTTGCAATAAGGCAGCCTTTGCAACTCATTTACAGTACTTTCTTTTTTTCTTGTTAATTTTTATTTCAATTTCCTGTTTATTTTTTTCTGTGCTATAAAAATTTTCTATACTATTATATTTTCTTGGGAATCTGACTTTTATTATAACTATGTAAAAAGTCATAGTCAAAATTTCTCCGTCTCCAAGCCATATTAAATGACAGTTTTATGCACATTGTGTGTTACCTTCAAAACTTACATCAAAGGTGCAAAATACGAGCACAAAGTCACAAGTAAAAGTCAGTGTTATTTACGTAGTGACTTAGGTCGATATGTCTACTTTAAATTCATATTACCATCGTGTTTCCACTGGAGAAAAGTTCGCTCAAGCATTTTATAAAGCTACGAATAACAAATCACCATCGAAAAGCAATATGTGATGCGAACGTACTCGTATAGTCGCTCTATCGTTGATACTGAATATGTTTTCAATTAGGATTTGGACGTTTTCAAGTAAATACATGCTGAAGTTTTTCAACAATTCTACTATACAATTTACGTTACGGAAAAGGATAACTATAACTAGCTTATTAAGCTATTGCATAGCTTCTATCGCGGGCCTTGAGCGTGGAGACGGAAACCAGAAATTCCGTAACGAAAATAACCTGACACGGGACTCCTCTCACCGCTAGATGGCGTTGATAAAAAATGCTATGCAATAGCTTTACCGCGGCAGTCCCCGAGTGCCACACGTCTTTTTTTTTATTTGATAAAAACATTTCAACACGCACAGTAAACACACAGTGTATTCTTTGTGAAACTTATCGTAAGTATTAGTGTCAAAGCTGTTAAAATTTTCTACTACGGTTTATTTTATTTTTTTACTAGCTGATGCCTGCGACTTCGTTCGCGTGGATTGCGTTTTTTTAATTCCCGCGGGAACTCTCTTTTATTTTCTGGTAGCCTGTGTGTTATTCGAGACTATAATCTATCTCTATCCCCAGCCAAATCGGTTCAGTCGTTGCGGCGTGACAAATATCCATCCATCCATACACCCAAACTTTCGCATTTATATTGCTAGACGTTGCCCACGACTCAGTCCGCGTGGATTAAGATTTTTCATTCCCATGGGAACAGATTTGCGGTGGAAATATGGAATAAGCATATTTCAGAGGTAAGTACATTTCCTTGAATCTTGTTAACGCCTAAATAATTTGTCCTCGAAAACGGACGGCGCTAACCTTAATAAGGTATTACGACTGCGGAAAGGGAAATGGCTGGAAAAAACAATTTAGCGATTTGATAAACATCGGAATGATTGCTTAACAACAATGTTTCTCAAATCAACCAAATCGGAAACATCGGAGTAATCTCTCTGGAGGCACTCGAATCGTTTCATCAGAAATCAAAATATTCATCTAAGTATAATTGGTGGATCTCTTTTTCTCTAAAAGTATAAAACGTTGGATCTGAGTTGGGTTTCACCACCATTAAGAAATATGTCATGCAGAAGATTATAATCTTCTATATAATTATATATGTACGTATAAATAACAATTGACAATTTGTGTGTAGAATATGTAAAGCTACCCCTGCAAAATGCGAGTTTGCTACAAGTACCTACTCGTCAAAACTCTGAAATCGGTCCAGATTTAACGGCATTATGGATTAACATCGCAAAAAAAGTATCTCCTTTTTTTTCTGCTCTCCTCAAGCTATAACGTTTTTAACCAATATTTTGCCAAATACGATTTTTTAATGTTATTTTACATAGAAAAAATTCTCTGTCTATCCATCTATTCGGTATTTTCCTTAGTGATGAAGTTTGTTATATATATATAGCAGTATGAAAAACGTAGTTTAAAAGTTATCAAATGGCGTCATTTTTTTACAAATTGCCACTTGTTGGATTGTAGCTCGAAATATAGTTTTGGTTGTTAACGACACTTTGACACTTTAGCTTTAGGACGGCAGTTTCAAAGTCGGTTAAAAAATGCCAGGATATTACAGATTTGCCATGCCATAAAAAAGCCTTTTTGGCCATAATGTACATAGAAAAAATAGAACAGGTAGTAACGCATAATTAAATAAAGGGTGCTTTACCCCAAAAGCCATTAGAGATCTCCTAACACGTTTTAAAAGCGTTCAAATAAAAAAAGGAAGTTATCAAAACAGCAAACACATGCAGCGGTAAAGTTAAATTGTGGAGAATGTAGTTAGTTTTATTTGATACCGGAGTATTTATTTGCGAACGAGTTTCGCCCAGGCGTGTGAAAATACAAAAATAGCATAAACCGTGTTATCCCCCCGACAAATAATATTTTCAACGTAATAGAGAGACCGCTTATATTGGCAGTTGTAAATCTGCTTCGTATCATAAATTTGTTAGCCCATAATATTGAGAATTTCATATTCTAAAATATTTCTATTTTGTTTGAAATGAAATAAATACAATTGAAGCCCTATTAAATCTATATTGTGACTTGAATTTTAATATTTTATTAGGTATACACAAAATACAATAAGAATGCCAAACAAGGTAAGGACTATAACGTGTTTCTGAAAGTGATTCATAATTAAATTACTTGGACAGTACAATTGTTTTCAATCAATAGATTAGAGAAAGTTAACACGCTGTATAAACTATAAACTACAGTGGACTGGAGGTTGACAAAAGGGTAAATATCTATAAATTCAGCTCACGTAACAGTATATAGCCTTAATAATAGGCCGATCCGTGCCAATTTCATTCGGGGCTCGTGCCATCGTTTTATTTTTAGATAAACCTATGCTTGTCGGGTTACCATCGATTACGGGAATGGATATTCCATGAAATGGTGTCACACAAGCCATCGGTCGACTTGATCAGATTTCGGCTCATCTCAACCAAAGTGATTTTGTACTAGAGGTATATTGAAAGGTTTGTATGTGTTGCGTGTTGCCGTGTTCCTGTATTATTTTATTCTACTTCTAGAAGAGCGGTATGTAACCTGTATATACTATACAGATTTTTCCAGGTTTGACAGGTTGGAGTTTTAGCAAAAAATATTGTTATTCCATGAGTTATTACGCAATCTTGTAGGCAGCTGCAGGATGTAAAGCCGATTGATTTCTTGTAAGTAACTTGATGATGAATTTAACTGTAACATGAATGTAATTGGCAGAGTAATTACCTCAACTTAGTACATTGTTTTTACACAACTTCAACGCCGATTTTGAAAACGTGACAAATCAAAAACTCACACGAAGGGCTCAGAAATATGTTCGTAATTAAACCAATCAACTGCAAAAATGTATAATATTGAGATAAACAGATAAAGAAAATGGGCACAGAGAGAAACCGCGAAATATTTAAAATGATATTTAAAATTTAAAAGATAACTTTTTCCAAGTTGGCTGCGAAGTGATTTATTCAAAGAGGGCGGGCAAAAGAATTAATTACTTAACCAACTGAAAGTTAGGAAAGTTACAGACTGCATAGCTAAAGAGATATAGATAGGCTTCGACTTCAACTTCATTATCCATGTTAAGTAATTTGAAACTAGGAAATATTATATTTTTGGAATGCCCTTCCGAAGGCTTCCGTTTTTCAGTGAATAGGCATCTTCTAGGCAGGCGCGCACCATCTTAGGCTGCATATTCACTTACCATCAGGTGAGATCGCAGTCAAGCATATTCACTTGCCATCAGGTTAGATCGCAGTCAAGCGCTAGTCTAAAATATTAAAAAAAAATACAACACATTTAAGATCTTACTATTATTATAAATGCGAAAGTGTGTTAAGTCTCCGCTGCGTAGAAGCACGGCAGAAAGAATAAAGTTTAGATTCCGCATTAAGGGGCTTTAATGCTGAGAGAGAGAGCGTGATCTAACTGAGCTCGGACCTATTATTCTCTGACAGAAATATGTCTCGTTTTAACTCTGTCTTGAAACTGAGCAGAGTGAGATGCGGTCTATATTTCAGCCTAGTGTTACCGACTCCCGGACCAATAGGTATGCCATATTATGAAGCATGCCACAGCGCCGCATGTTGTTGGACTGCGTTTAATCATCAGGCTCAATGTCAAAGCCTGCCTAATAGATTGTAATAACGAACGAACAATGTGCCATTTGGTTAATGAAATTGGTCTACATTTAATTTCAATGTAATGGAACCAAAAGCGAACCTCATAATGAAGCTTTTGTTAGCAGATTGTCACTTCTGTACACAGTATAACGCAGTATCAGTATATTGCGCTTTCAATTAACATTAATTAATACTGTGGTATTAAATTGTTTGCAAATACAAAGTGTTCACGGTTGATATTGTTATGAGTAATGTAATAAATCGCATATAATATATACATATTACACATATATCTGAATTATTAATTTGCATTTTATTTATAACTGCAGGGCAATAGTTTGAAGGAAAGGCGTGACGTCGTTTGTACGGACTTATTGGTTACACAGTACAAGTGTGATTTACAGAATAAACGTTAGAGATAGTACAAAGTATTTCACTTTCAGAAACTCTTTCCCAGCAGGGTGGAAGCAGAATAAGTGTCACGAATACTTCGTATGTGCTGCAGATACCGCTTTCAACACTGTCGCATCAGGGTGGAAGTAGCGTATGCCACGAGGTCGCAGTAGTGCGAAGAGAACCTAATCTGCATTGGTTGGTCGGCCTATATATTGTTTGTTCACCGTCAACATCATACCGCGAGTTATCAGACGAGTGGCGCCATCTAGTTTGCGGGTTGGGAATTAAAGTCGATATTACATGACTAGCTTTTCAAAAACACATAAATAATATAATACATACATAAAAATGTACATATATAACTAACTTTCCAACTAACCTGGATCATGGTGAGCAGCTGGCGACGGCGCGGAGAATGCGCTCGAGCATCCCGCTCGACGAGCCAATCCGCCCAGCTCCGGCACTACGAACAAAATGTACAAGTATTAGTTTGGCCCCAAGCCTAAAACCAACCAAAAGAAAGAAAGAGTGATGTGGTCTAAAAGAGTGCCCAAGTTTCAATAGCTCAACGGTTAAAGGTGCGGACTGAAAACCGAGAGGAGGCAGGTTCTAACTCCACCCGTTGCACTACTGTTGTACCCACTCCTTTTCTCAGCTTTCTTCAGCTTTTCGTTTATTTGGAGGGGAGAGGAGAATATAAGTCAAATTCACCTTGGCTAGTATTCTTTTTAAAAAAAGAAAAGAAAAAAGAAGTTGGCAGAAGTATCGTAAGTGCCAATTTTACCAAAGTTGAGTGACATTTAACCCAGGAAAAAATTAGGCTTTCTGACAGTTTTTGTATTGAAAATCTGCCAAAATATTACGCTCGGATAAGACTTATTGTATGTACATTGTTGAAACCGGCCCTAAGTGAGATAAATTATTACTCAGGAAATTGAGAATTATTACTCAGGAAAGGAATTGAGGCTTCGTAAACTTCAATTTACTATTGTAAGCGATTCCTAGAAACACATCACGTTCAGCTTTCCACGTATAATAAAGAGAAATACAGTTTTCAACAGTTCGAGCCGTTGAGTTTAGGTACCGTGAACTTATCTTTTTTTGAGATTGTATACTGTACAGTGCTATTATTATACTATCGCTATTATTACTGTTTGTTTGTTGCACAATACTATTTATTTATTATGCAAAGGCGAACTTAACACCTAGATGTATTCTCTTCTAAATAACCTTTGTTAATGTGGACAAAGAGAGAGAAAAGAAGAAGAGCAAAGAGTGAGTGGGAGTGTTTTTAACGGCTGGGTAAACTATATTTATTTTTACAGCTGGCGTTTTCTAGTCTTTCTATTAGTCTCTTCAATAACTTTATTTTGAAAACCGACGGAAGTTTCAAGTGTTCTAAGGTATTGGAATGGATATCACGCACCAGAAAGCTAGAATTTGGAATGCCCTTGCGACTTCCGTTTTTCCCTATTACTATAATTTGCCTACCTTCAAATCAGGAGTGAATGGGCCTCTTATAGGCAAGCGCGCACCATCTTAGGCTGCATCTTCACTTACCATCAGGTGTGATCGCAGTCAAGCGCTAGTATATTTTTTAAAAAAAGCACAGTCTTACCAGGTCCAACTAGGCATACAGAAATCAGATACAAGCGCCGCGAGACCGCGACGTGTAAAATCCTAACAAGAGACCTAATATGTCCAGCAGAGTAAGTCTACATTTTTTACTTCTATCAGATTATCTACGTTGTCACTAAATATAAATTACGAGAAATTCATCGAAATATATAAAAGCAAAAGGTGACTGACTGATTGACTGACTGACTGACTGATCTATCAACGCACAACTCAAACCACTGGATGGATCAGGCTGAAATTTGGCATGCAGATAGGTATTATAACGTAGAGATCCGCTAAGAAAGAATTTTTGAAAATTCAACCCCTAGGGTGATAAAATAGGCGTTTGAAAAATCGAACTTAGCGTGAGTGAAGCTGCGGGAATAAGCTCGTTTTTAATAAGCAAATTGCTCATTACAAATAGAAAGCGTAGGTATTTTTCAGGTTCGCTGGAAAGCTTAAATTAAATTATTCTCCAGAGTTACATGGTGTTCCAGGAAACTCCTTTTAATTTGCATAGCAGTTTACAAGCTCGGCATTTATATGAAAATCTCTTTTATTTTCGAGCTAATAGAATAATATTATTATTTTATAGATAATTAATCACACTAATATTATGAAGTATAGAAGTAAGATATAATATATGACATATATCTATGATGAACAGGAACGGATGTTAGAAGAGTACATGTTACCGAAATGCGTATGTTGAGATGGATGTGTGGTGTGACAAGAATGGATAAGATAAAGAATGAGTATATAAGAGGAAGTTTGAAAGTAGCGCCAGTAATCGAAAAGATGAGGAGTAATAGGCTCGCGTGGTATGGGCATGTAATGAGGAGGGAAGAAAACCATATTAGTAGAAGAATGTTAAATATGCATGTAGAAGGGCAAAAGAGTAGAGGAAGACCAAAAAAGAGATGGATGGATTGTGTGAAAGAGGATATGCGTGTAAGAGGAGTAGATAATGAGTTGACGAATGATAGAAGCGAGTGGAAGAAAAAGACATGTTGTGCCGACCCCACATAGCGCGGGAAAATGACAAGGACATGATGATGATCTACGATGAACATATGAAAGTGTATTAGCAGCCTAATAAATAATACATAAAGAAGTAAGAGTACATAATCCTACGTATCAACATATTAACAGCTAGGAACTGCATTATGTAGTTACCAGTATGTAGCGGGATCTAAGTAATAACTTATTAAACTGTAATAAAGCGCTCAGAGAAATTCACGCTTCGCTCTGAAAACTCCTCTTTACAGTTAAATTTCTTTTGTAATTTACTGAATTGAATTTATAATATTTCAATTTTCATAAACACTCCTGCAAACAATATTATTTGATGTTTTCGTGAACGTGGAAAATGTATACGTATTTAAATATGCATTCAATATTTGTACGCTTTGCAAATTGCTATGCTAGTGAAAAGGCTTTTCCTGAAAATTCCTCATTCGTAATTTAACAGACTCTATATTAGCGTATGACTATAATTTCAATATTGATATAAGTAACGGTTTTTTTTATATGAATAGCGAGCAAACAAGCAGGTGGGTCAGCTGATGTTAAGTGATTACCAACGGCCAAGAACACTTGTGCCACCAGAGGCATCAAAAATGTGTTGCCGGCTTTTTAGGAATTTGGTGGTCCACCCCTTGAATATCCCCATGTTGTAATTAAGCCGGAACATCGTCGAAGGGAAACGATTCCACAATTTGGTATGGAATATTAACTATTACTAAGTAAATAAGCAACAAACACTCTTATTTAATAGAAGTCGTGGCTCTATTAGCCGTATTAATATGCGCTTTGTCTTTATCTCGCCTTCGAATTCACGAGTATGTATAATATTATACTAGTAATATTATATGCTCGTACTTCCATACAATATTAAAACTTTGTTTGTCTGTATGTTTGTTATCTTTTCGTGGAATTAATCGCTGAACTGACTTTGAAGAAATGTAACACAGGGATATTTTTCATCCAGTTTGAATCCTAGAGACGGATATAGGATACTTTTTGAACAGGAAAATCAAAAAGTTCCCACGGGATTTTAAAACCTGAATCTAGTTATTGCTGACAGGAATCAGGATAATAAAAATACCTACTAATCTTTTCAGTGTTAGTGTAAATTTTAATTTCAAAGACGAAATAATGTAACGAATAGAAATCATACGGTATTTCTTAATAAAATATTATTTCTTAATACTAAAGAAATATAGACCGGAATATTAATATCTGGAGTTGAGTAAAATGCTATGCAAATGAAAAGCCGATTCCTAGAACTAAATTACGTAACAGATCCAGCGTAATAATTTATGTATTATATAAACAACGTGATGGTAGGTAAAACTTTCAGTAAAATAAATTTTCTTTGTATGTTATTATGGCTATTGAAACTTAGTAGTTTATAAAAAAACCATAGTTGGTTACCAAACCATATTGGTAACCAAACCATACATTTAAAAAATCTAAAACCCGACTGTGTTAAAATTTTATTTTAACTGAAAGGGGGAAAACGAGTCCTGCTTAAACAGTCCGGAGCCATTATTGGAAAGATTTGAACCAATCTAGATGTTTAATGGGTGGTAAGAATCATCAAAATTGGCCCATGCGTTTGATCTCCAGAGCTCTACATACATACGAGTACATACATAGACCCATTATCCTTTAATTTAGTTGAGAGATTTTGTACAACCAAAGTAGCACAAAATACATCAAGCTTTGTGAACTATACTGCAGGTGACAAGGAGAACTAAACTACATCATTTAGTAACCAATTCTACGTAACAATTTATTAAATAGCAATAAAGTTTCCAGTGAAAAGCTTCCCGAGCTTTGAAACTCTTTACACTGAGCTTTTACTCTCCTTTTCAAATAAACTGTTTATTGGACTGCAAACGATGTACATAGTTGAAAAGGGTTTATGAAGTTGTTAGAATCACCAGTCAGGGTGATATCAGGCGGTATGAATTACCTGCCGTTAAAGTTAAACTTGTTCACCAAATAAACAATCGAAGCGTGTTGCAAAGCAGTATTACGTGGAAGTTATGCTCGAAAACATAAAAAAACAGGACGGACGGTAACAAAACTCACACCGACATTTTCATCCCTTGAATTCCCCGTAGAGGGGTTTATAGAGTTGTTAGAATCACCAGTTAGGGGTCATATCAGGCGGTGTAAATTACGTCGCGTCAAAGTTAAGCTAGTTCACCAAATAAACAATAAAAGCGTGTTGCAAAGTAGTAGGTATTACGTGGAAGTTATGCTCGAAAACAAAAAAAAAAAACAGGACGGATGCGGACGGTAGAAAAACTCACACCGACATTTTCACCCCTTGAATTCCCCGTAGAGGGTTAGTCCTCGATCCCTGTCATAATAATTATTACAGCCATCTGGTGCTAATCATTAACACCTTGCGTGGAAGTTTAATCTGACTTCATTTGTTTGATGATTGGTGCATTCATTATTTATACCACAATTGAGGGAAAGAATTATCGTTATAGGTATATTTTTACTTTAATCTTTTATTCTGTATGAGAGTTTTCATTGTTTATTTTTCATTTTTAGAGTTCCACACCCAAGGGGTGCCAACGGGGCCCTATTTCTAAGCCCGCTGACAGACAAACAGACAAACGGACGGACGGACGGACGGACGGACGGACAGTGAAGGCTTATTAATAGCACCCAAAGAGTGCGAACGGAACCCTATTACTCTTTATGCCTAAAAATGATACCCAAACAAAGCTTACGGAATAAATCATTTTGATCAAACACGCGGATTTAAAGCGGTTCGAACGCAAACACAGACGTGATACTGATACCAGAGCTAAGCAAACCAAATGTAAATATAACATTTACATATACTTCAGTTGTCATACATTTATCCCTCCGGCGAAAACAAAATAAAACCCCTCGGCGGAGTCGCTTAGCGTTTGGCTTTCATGATTAACTCAGAAACTTCGCTGTTCGCGTTTTCATTTTCCCAGTATTTTGTTGCTTTGTGCTTGCTTGAACTGGAAAACGTTAGGATGGTTTTTCTCGGCGGGATAACAAATAGGGCACGTTGCTTAGATTCTGAAGACATTAAAGACATTAGACAAAGGCAGATTTCAGAGTTAATTACATAGTTTTGCATTAGGTATTAGGAGTTCTAGCGAAGATTTTCAAGTTTACGTTAATTTTAATTCAAGCAGAAAATATCTATACCTGCGTCTAGCGCGGAATGGTGACTCTATTTACTCTTTGGCAAAAGTCAGATTACCTCATCTTCATACTATGGTGACTCTATTTAGTCTTTGGGAAAAGTCAGATCACCTCATCTTCATACTATGGTGACTTCAGTTACTCTTTGGGAAAAGTCAGATCACCTCATCTTCATACTATGGTGACTCTAGTTACTCTTTGGGAAAAGTCAGATCACCTCATCTTCATACTATGGTGACTCTAGTTACTCTTTGGGAAAAGTCAGATCACCTCATCTTCATACTATGGTGACTCTAGTTACTCTTTGGGAAAAGTCAGATCACCTCTTCTTCATACTATGGTGACTCTAGTTACTCTTTGGGAAAAGTCAGATCACCTCATCTTCATACTATGGTGACTCTAGTTACTCTTTGGGAAAAGTCAGATCACCTCATCTTCATACTATGGTGACTATTTAGTCTTTGGGAAAAGTCAGATCCCCTCATCTATTCGCTATGCCGCAGTCGGGTAAAAAAACTAGCCGCACCCGCCATCTTACATGCATCCTCCTATTTTACGTGAACACACAATAAAGAAATGCTTGTGTCTCTCTCTCTAGTTTCTTTTTTGCGGCATTTTGACGCGCGTTTGTAAGTACATCTTGCTCTTTTATACCCTATCAATGGCAAAGAAAAGCTTTGTATCAGTCAGCTTCAATAGTGCTGATTTGAAGTTTAGGTTGACGGCGGCTGCGAGAGATAAGTGCCTCTTTAATATCACGAGTATAGGCAAGTTGGCGTCGTGCCACTGCCCGACCGGCTCTAATACGTGCAACTAATAAGTGAATTGCGGTATACTACAGATATCTTAGAACGTTCAGTTACTATTGAGGGAGATTAGTAAGATGAAATAGATGGTTGCTATCTCTCTGTATAAATCAAATCACGTTCAAAATTATCCTAGACGGCGTTAGCTACTAGGATCGCAATTTAAATTTTATTGTTGAAATCGACGGAATATCGTATTTTATTGTGCTGGTTCAGAATATTTACTTATTTATTTTTAGGATCAAAATACAAAGTTTTCAAAAAATGGCATAAAAATGCCAAATTTTTGGGTATACTTCATAAACTAATGTCTACTTTTGGTAGGCAATTATATCATAGAGAGAGGAATCAAGGAATAGCAACACAAAAGGCACGAGTAGGTACTTTTGATGTCGCTAACTATGAATAAGAAAAATATGCTTCGAGGTTCTTTATCTCAAATTTTCCCTCTCTCTCCTACAACCACATCGCACGTCACCGAAAACAATATTACCCTCACCACCTGGGAAGGGTTTGATGGGTGCCTGGAGTACATTGACCTCCTGTGCTATGTCCAATTTTTTTCCACGTACCTACATCTAAATTGTGGAATCAACTCAACGAGCTTCAACATAGGTTTATTCAAGGGATTGGTGGAGCGCATTGGTGGAGCCTCTGGTACTCCAAATGTTGATGGATGGCGGTAATCACTTAACATCAGGTGACCAGATTGCTGGTTTTCTCACTATTTATTATATTAAAAAAATATGATCGTATATATATAAAAAAATATCTACAATAGTTTTTTCCAAAGGTGACACATCGCCTAACAAACTCAAAATCGCCTAAAAACTCAATACAATTTTTGATCCGACCCCGGTATCGAACCCGGGACCTCGTCATCCACAGTGGAACATGCTAAGTACTTGACTAACAAGCAGTTAATGCTTCACAAAGAGTTTTCAACACTGCGAAGCGTTTATATTTAGCGTTATGTAGTATGATGAAAACACATGAAACAAAAAATTGCCTAAATGGGTTGCCTCATAATTTACGCATAGCACAAAAGGAAAGGAAAAATATGCGACCGAAGCAAACACGACACTACCCGTTCACTTCAAGTTGGCCATCGTCGACCGTCACAAAATGACGTCGAACCGTTGGCAAGAAAATAATAAATATAATTTTTTGATGTAACATTCGCGAGCCGTACTTTGCTATCTGTACCTACTAAGCGGGTTTAACTTGAGGTGTGGTGCGTGGAAGCGCGACGCGAGGTAGCAGCCAACTTGTAGTGAACGTTTAGCAGGTACTTTTAGCATTGGCGATCAGCGGATTTACATTTTTTTTTCAGTATCAAGTAATCGAAATCGTGCGTAACCTATCAACAGGTCTGTCTTCAAGTACATCCATGCACAAATCACCCGTATTCGAACCATATAATTAGGTTGCCGGTTACCAGCAACTCAACTAACAATCATTCTTTCGCATTATAATATATTATAATATGAAACGGGTGTTATAATATGAAACTTCTCCATTGCCGATACAAAGAGTATCGTGTATGTGTTAGTCTTAGTGAAGAATGTAAAGCCCAAATTAGACAGTTAATTTTTTGGGATTTTTGCTTTCATTTTCGAGGCTTCATCGATGAGTCATCGAAAATGAACCGTGTAAATACCGACCGTTCACCGTTCAGGCGATTTTACCGCCTCGGTGAATGGTTCACTGGTATCGTACATCGTTCATCGTTCATCGCAAAAATGAACGATAAACGGTGCACCGTCTTATTTGGGCTTAAGATAAAAAATTCGCCGCAGTGCTTGCCGATAGAAAAAGGCGTGAAGCGAACGACTATAAAAGTAAGTACCCATTGACGCGTCTTGGCAGCAAGTGTCAGGACATTAAGCGGTAAATTAGAGGAAAACATGAGAGAATAATGCCGATAGGTGTTGTGATGCTCCCGGGAAGTCTCTCGGGACCAAAGATTCTGCATTGACATCTGTACGCCTGGCGCCGTGCCAACCTTTATCTGTATAGGTTTACCGCATGACTAAAATTTTTATCCGCAAAAACGTTATATAATTTACCAATTCAATTAACAGCACCAGCAATTTGGCTCACCCGAAATATTCAAAACAACTATATTGCATTGGAGCGAATAAATTGTGAAACTTCATATTTAGTTTTTAACACAAGGTTCTATAAACATTTTAATTCTATAGATTTTTTTTAAGGTTTTTAAATTGTAATGGGTATGTTCGCTCGCCAAATCTACTTATTGTTCACTTCAAGTTGGCCGTCGTCGACCGCTAAAAATGACGTCATATCGTATAATAAAAGTTTGAAAAACACGTTAGTGACAATCGCGAGCGGTTCGTTGCTATCTGTACTAAGCGGCTCTTACTTGAGGCGCGGTACAGGGAAGCGCGACGGGAGTTAACAGCCAAATTGAAGTGAACTGCCCGTATATTACTCTTTTATAACACCGCCTTCAAAACAGTGAAGTAGACTTTTACTGCACGAGTGCGATAAAATAATCACCACATCACAGTTGGCTATACACTAAAGCCGCAATTGGTAAAGTTAGTCTCTCGCTAACTTCACTCACAACACCTGTCGCCCTGTACTGCACTATACGTTTTTATAACTTAACTCCCAAAGAATTGACAGATTTACTATTACATACAATTATAATAAAAATGTTTATAACTCATTTAATAAGTAGGGGCTATTTACACGTTGCTTTGAAGCAAATATGCCTACAGTATAGTGTACACTGTACACTGTACACTTACGCAGTTATATATTGTAATGGTAATTGTAACATTTTGTTTTGAACAAAGCAAATGCTGGGATTTTTACCGGCTATTCTCAGCAGAATCTACTTTTTGAACCGGCGCGGTGGAAGACTTGACTTTCCATAAGAGCCCCAAGTCACTCTACATGAAATAAATAACTCAATTACATTTTAATCTTATAGTTACCTGGGTGGGGATGTGTATGCGTATGTTCCGCAGGAGGCTGCATCGATGAGAGTGCAGATAAGGGGGTGTATCGAGATGCTTCATCTTTAGAACAACCCTCCTGAAAAAGACAGTGATATTATACATTCATACTTACACTGCATAAACATATAACTCAAACTTTCCTATCAACGCCCACTTTTCTAACCATTTATCAAAACCGTTTAGTTTGATCTATCCGTCAAAAACCTAGACTAGGGAAATAGATACAGTAACAACTTATTCTGAAAGAGGCCTCAAAAGTTTTCACCCGAGATAAAGCCTCTTCTTTGATTTCCTGAAAAAGGGTAATCGGTATTCGCAAGTATAAAAAATACAAAAAGGGTTTATATTCGTTGACCTTTTTTTGTATGAGATTTCTTGACATTTAACAAGATAATCAATATTATAACGAGGACAGCATCAATGTTAATCTTATCATACATTATTAGACTTTTAGGTTATTATGTAAATTTAGACCTACATTTATCAAAATAAGGTTTCATTTTGCGTGCATATTATGAGGTTTCGCAAAGCGTTAAAGGATAATGTGCGAATAAGGTCCCGAGGCGTGTTTAAGTAGAACTTACTTCATTACCGGGTATTAATGAGACTCGAAACGCCTGCGGTGCCATCTTCATTATACGCAACCGCAATATAATAACACGATTTATTGCTAATGCCAATTTGAAAAAGATTAAAAAAAATTGATAACGAATCTAATTGCTCACCAAAGTTCAAGTGAATTATACATTCTTTAATTCAGTGTTCGTACTCGTACCTCGGTAGAATTTTGATAAAAAGTTAATGAAATGTCATTTTGGGGTATTCATAGAGGTACTTAATTTAAAAAAAATTACTGTAACCTGAAATAAGTAATTGAAATTGAATCTTACCTTTTCACAATTAGCCGTCGCAGTAGTTTGAGTATGGCTAGTTGAGGAGATACGATATTGCATTCCTGATACGGTACAGAACCCTTCATGGTGATGAGTAGAGTACACCCCGGTTATTGTGACATCAGTATCTTGATTTACGATAACCTCAACTTTCTGCTTTTTATCGGCAATCTGGGTATCGTCACTTTCCTTTTCAGTCTCTTCGTTTTTTGATTCCGACTTTACGCCGGAACTTAACAAGTTTTTTGGCTTCTGAGAAAAAGATTCGTCGCTACAAGAATCTGAAGTAGTTTCGTCTTTGCTTGACTTTGGAGAACGCTTCTCATAGCTGGCCGCTAAAATAGCAGTAGCGTTCAAACTAGCCATCCTCTTTTGGACAACCATATCTTTGAGATCCATAACCACTTCATTTCTGTTACGTTTTTTCTTGACTGGGACACCTGCCGTTTTCTTCATCTTTGGTGGGGGCTTCTCCGAATCAGATTTATTCGAAGAAGTTGAAGATTTTGGTGTAACTTTCTTTTTATCTGGGGTGCTTTTTTTAGTTTTGAACTCTAATTCGCTATCTTCACTGGAAGAAGTTGAAGACTTTGGGTCCCAGTATTTTCCAGCACTTCGAATTCCAGGGACACCGCGTAAAGTCCTCTGAGGAATACTGTCGTCAGAACTGTCTGAACTATCCTTCTCTTTTTCCCTTTTATTTTCATACTCCGATTCGGACGTGCTTTCAAGTTTCTCACTATCTTTAGATTTATTTTCTTTCTTTTTAGGGGCCAAATTAACTTTAGATGTACTTGGAATTACTTGTCTATCAACTGTTTTCATTAGTCCTAACTCCATATGAGTTCTACTTTCATTTTCATACAAACAATGTACTTTCGCTAGGGCATTTAAAGATGCCATCCTATGTTTTTTAGGACCTGACCACATTGATAACAACTTAAGTCTTCTTTTGCTGGGTTTTTCATTTCCTAGTAATGCTGAAGTATCTTTTAAATCAATTAAGGAATCTTTTGAAAGCTCTTTTAGTTCCTTTGAAGTAGATTTTTTTGCACCATCAGTAATTCTTTTGTATTTTTTGTTCTTCGTTCTTTTAGTTTTGAAGTTATCTGATCCCGAAGATTCCTTACTGTCAATATCATCATTTGATTCACTCACACTATCTTCAGAGGAAGTATAATGGAAAGTTTTAGTATTAAGAGAGAAAGTAGAGGTATTTATGTCTTCATCCGATAGAGAACTTTTTTTCTGTTGCTTTTTAGATTTGCATACAGTTTTCTTAACAATGGCTTGACATTTTGTTTCTTTTTTAGGAGACTCTTCTTGATCAGGAAATTTTATTGGACTAAATGGTTGTCCTGTTATACTTGATTTTCTTGCTACCATTTTGTACGATTTACTTACTATTGGCGGTTTGTCTTCAGTATCCTTTTTATTAGTAAATATTCCAAAATCTAAATCTGGAGATTCATAGTTTGTAACAGTTTGGCTTGTAATTATATCTTCAGAACGTTTGTTAGCTTTTAATTGTTTTACAACTTCCTCGATAGGTCTATGAGGTGAATATTTTTTTCTTTCAGGATCTGATTTTTTGTCAATAACAGTTCCTTTCACCCTTGCTATTGGTCGTACTCTACCAACATTTTTATTCATAGGAGTTCTAAAATCGGAAAGTATACTTTTAGGGGAATCAACTTTTTCTGTAAAAGTGTAAACGTCGATATCCGGGCCTTGAGATATAAGATTATTTGTTGAAATTTTTTCCTTACTGTTATCATCAGTTTTACTTTCACATTTCATAGAAAGAAATCTTTCGGACACACTTAAATTTCCTTTTGAGTTTTTACAACATTTAACATCTATGTCTACCGTTCTTGGTGACCTGCTGGATGTGAAAAATTTAAGCGGTCGTTCAGTTTCAACTTTAGGCATTTCTGTTGGACTATTTATTACTAAATTTATAGATGTAACATTTTGCGTAGGTGTTTCAGCTGTTTTTGGTTCTGGATTTTCCATTGTACATTTTTCTTCCACTAAATCAATCTTAGTTTCATTTAGTGAACAAGGTGTTTCTTCTACTACTGGGTTAGAATGAATAACATTGTCTTTGTATATTTTTTCTGAATTACTCATGCTTTCATTTTCTTCTGATTTTCCTTTAGCTTTTTCAATTTCATTGCCTAAAGTTGTTCCTTTTTTCTTTTGGGTTATATTTCCTTTCTTTGAGTTAGATTTTGATTTAGTTGTTTTAGCCGATCTTTTATTAATTGCTTCTAAATTTATTTTGTACTTTACCTCATCACTGTCTTTTTCTTCAGCTTTTAACTTAGGGGAAGGTTTGTTTTTCTTTGTTAATTTAACTGGTCTTTTAGAAACAACTTTTTTTGGTGAAACTTTAGCCTTGTCTTTAGTCTCCTTGGATTCTTTTTTGGATTTTTTTGAAGGAGAATTTTCTCTGGATGTGTTGGCCTTAGAAGGTCCCACTTTAGCTGCTTCTGATGTGGATTCATTTTTTTCTTTGGCTGACGTTTCTTCGTCATTTTTACCTGTGGATGCATTATCACCAGAGAGCTTTTTTGGACTCTTTAGTACAGATTTTGGAGATGTTTTAATTTTTTTTGGTGAGACTGCTCTTTTTTTCACTTGTTTAGATGCTTTAAATGACGTCTTTCCTAAAGCTCCCTTCTTCGGTAAAGGTTTCGCAGCTTGTGACCGCATTGTCCGCAGTGGTCATATGAGAGTTGTTATTCATCGACCGATGATGATGTTCACATCCTGAAACAAAAAAGAAGAGGCTTTAGGCGTTTGGTAGAGTCATCAAAATATAATTTCTTAATGTAACATTATTGTTAAAAAGTGAGAGAAACAGAATGGTTTTGGTTGAGTTATTTCAAGTGAGTATTATTGCTAGGTTTTATGTTTAAGTATATTAAGAAAGGGTTTCATTATAATTCGTAAACTATCAAGTTTTTATTAACTTTCTAAACAGTCTTAATGTGAAACAAATGTTTTTGGGGTAAATTTTGAGCTTGGTGCAAATTATTAGTATTTTTGTTGATTCATTTTGATTTTATAATTTGACTTTACTAATTATAAAATAAAGGATACATTTCTTGAATTTATTTTTATTTAATTTGCTGAAACGCTTAGGTGTCCGCCATTAGGGGACTTCCCGCTAGAATTTTAGTTAGGACGCATGCGATCTTATACAGCTATTGCCATATGTATAAAAAGTTATGGTATTAAATCTCAACAAAACTGATAACGACCGTAATGTACCTAAACCGTAAATTTTTGCTACAGTAATTATCAGTAAAATCGGAATGGACTCTTAAATAACGATGATTTGTTCTCCTGATACAATTATCAGACGAGTTCCGCTTCTGGTATACAAATCTGATAAAATACGTGATATCGTGACTAGTGATAGCTACCTTGATTCGAAAATGTTAAATCTATTAAGAAAAGCGAACTTCCGAACGTGCCCCATGCAAATGAAATTTGATTTTTTATTTTCATTTGTAAGCAAGTTGTAAGTTTGTAAGTCTGTGTAACTTTGTATTGCAATCCTTACTTCCTTAATATTACTAATGATAATATAAAAGCGAGATGTATTTGTTTGTTGGCTTGTCCTAATAATCACGCAGCAACGGATTTGGTTTGAAACTTGGCTGAAAGGAATGGAGATAGCTCATATCCAGGATTAACACATATGCTTCATTTTATCCAGGAAAATTAAAGAGTTCCCGCGGGAATCAAAAACCAATTAATCTTAATTATTTACTAGAAAATTTCAGCGGGGAATGGTGGTTACATATAGGCATGTGACGTCACACGCCGATTTTCTCGTTCACCAAGAGCGTCTCATCTCATCTCAGAACATTTATAGGTAAGCATTTAGGATTTTTTTTTTACAATTCGAGAGTGTTTATAATTTCTTCTTATTTATAATTTAATCTTTTTCTGTTGTGTTGTTTAGATTTTGTTTTAAACCCAGAGAAAAAAATTATCAACCCTCGCCATTGTCTTTACGCCAATAAACAATAATAAAGTTAACTAAATAATAGAGATTTAATCTGACCGCAATGCAAGACGAGAATATAATTTTTGATAGGTACTTAAACCAACAATGGTAGGTACAATAGAGCAAATTAAATTGCTCTTTAGTTTTGAGCGGAACGAGCGGCGAGACAAAGAAGGACGGTTTGTGCACAGTCGTGATATAATTAAGCGATGAGCTCGGCTTCTGGCGGGCAAATCTGATAAATGTGATACCGTGAGTCGTGACAAGTGTTGGTTAATTTGATTTGATGATGAGTAATACGCTGTTCGCAACAATTATAAATGTCTTTGTTTCACAAGTTCAAATCGTTTCGCTTTGGTTTGCTTTTAAATAAAAGTTTGAAAGGTTTTCATTTTTATTGTTTTTTTAAGTTTTACACATGCACACAGACACACACACACACACACACACACACACACACACACACACACACACACACATTGATTTTAGAATATGTATATGCAAAAAACTTGCATCCAAATACGAACATTTTCGTCTCTGGGGGTTTCCCTTTTATGGGAAATCAGACAGTTCCCACGGGATTTAGAAATAATAGTAATTCACGTGGATAAAGACGATCAACTGTAGGTACAATAAATAAAAACTCTTTTTGAAAAAATCTGCAAGCTGGAATAATATACTTCTTGAATAAATAAGCGGCTTATGTCGGGTGTAAATAATAACTAGGAGACAACTATGACTTATTTGCTTTATTTGGATTTAGTATTAAAAGTAATTAAATTATGTATAGCAGTAATATTTATCAAACGAAGCTGGCGGTGAGAGTTGACACAAAGCATGATTTGTTTTCACTTTTTTGTCGCGACAAATCAGCTTAACTTTGCTTTTGTCCGCTTGTTTATGAAGAAAGAACTCGCTCACTTATCGTTAACATTTTAATTAAAATATTTATATTATAACTAGCTTTTGCCCCCGCGACTTCGTCCGCGTGGAATTAGATTTTGGGGTGGAATTTTCAAAAATTGTGACACACGTACTTCTTTATTTTTAACTGAAAGCTCTAATACCAACTTTGATGGAAACATCTTGAAAAATGACGGAGTTTCATATAAACTTCCATCCCCTATTTAAACCCCTTAGGGGTGGAATTTCCAATAATCCTTTCTTAGTGTGCGCCTACGTCATAAAAGGAACCAACTGTAAGAATTTCAAGTTTCTAACTTCAGTAGTTTAGGCTGTGCGTTGATATCTCAGTCAGTCAGTCAGTCAGGACTTTGAATTTTATATATAAGTATGGATTATTCTGATTTTGTTGATAAACAATAAGATACAGAACCCCGAGTTCTCAACCTGTCCGTAACATTTATCATTCGACGTTTGTGATGATAGTCAGGGTGACAGGTTAATGCGCTCTCCGTGGAACTGGGGACTTCAATTTCACATTCGATTTCGTACCGACGAAATCTATGTTGACCCGAATTGGGGGAGACTAATCTTGCTAGTCGCTTTCCAATTTTTGCACTAGCGCATTCCATATTTTTGGAGAACTAAAAGGGCGATAACGATTCCAATTCAGTTGCAGACATAAACATTGTTACTAATACACTAACAATCTATGGATGTAAAAATCTGAAATAAACGTTTATTTATTTTTTCATTTATTTATTTATTATAAGCTAGTAACCTAGACTACTACTAGTAACGTCTGGGTACTAAATATTCTACATTTTTTAGACTTTTTAGTTTAGAAATTACGTGTAGCCTATGCGGATAAGGATATACTCTTCTTTTGGACTTAATATTATATTATATTGTACTGTATTTAAGTCCAATAAATTAGGGTAACACTTAAATTATACTTTCACATTTTTCTAGGTGGTCAAAAATATTAGCAGCACTTTCCTTAAAGTGCTGTAATATTTTTACCAATCTTTTTGGTCCTTACCAATGTAATGTAAAATTTCGTAGATTGATATGCTTCCATTTGCTTGCAGCAGTGGTAGTATGATCTGGCACCCTTTTGCTACATTTGCTATTTGAAATTTGCTCATAGCTCGATCATTTCTGTTGAATGCGTTTCCGGGTGCTGAGCTTTTATCAGTTCGCAATCCGTGCGGTAGATTCCAACAATTTATCGTTGTACATGTCATCGTTGTTATTATACACAATAATTGTATCTTGACCTAATATATAATAATGCAACAGCCCGAGAGAGAAAATTTTTCACTTTTACAACATTGAACCTGACGCCAAAAATGAAATTTGGTACATAATATGTAGGCAATGGATTCAATCCACTGTCAATATGGGTGCACGGTCTACCCGAAAAACCGATCAAAAAGATCAGCCAAATCGGATCAATCGTTGTAGCGTGATTGAGTAACAAACATACAGTCATCCACCCATACATCCAAACTTTCGCATTTATAATATTAGTGGGAAGTAGGATATTAGTAGGATTTTTAGGTGTTTGTACCTCCGACTACCGCTTAACTGGGGAAAAAAACAATTCGCGCAACATTTTAAGATTGCAATAAAACCGTCTACATCTGAAAATACCTTAGTAAGATTCTGTCGGTAAAATTGGTAATTGTGAGAAAAATGTCGTAAAAGTGAAGACATGGCTCGGCTGCTTAGCGATCAATACTACGCTCTTTACTCAACAAGGGGTCTTTTAAGGCCCAAGACACGGAGCTGCCCGCGAAATTCAAATTTAATTTGGTTTTTCGCCATTTATAAACGAATACGACAAAGTAGGCTTATGGTATTCAAATTGCGATAATGGCAGTATCATCTTCACAGGTTTATATACTAATCTTTACGTAAAAGTATCCAGTTTAAGAAATTAATCAAAATAATGACTACTTTGTGAGTAGCTCACGTCAAACTCATTATTTTGACTAATTTCTTAAACTGGATACTTTCACGTTAAGATTAGTATATAAACCTGTGAAGATGATACTGCCATTATCGCAATTTGAATACCAAAAGCCTACTTTGTCGTATTAGTTTACAAATTGCGAAAAACCAAATTAAATTTGAATTTCGCGGGCAGACCCGTCTCTTGGGCCTTAAGCTCAATTTTAAGTTTGACATTTAAACTCGTAGCATTGGTCGTATTCTCTATGCACGAGTAGAAATCTGGTATAGTTATTTCAACTCACGAAGACGCGTGGCTCATGGTTGTGTGCGTGTCGTATCTGTATAAGTGTGGGCGAGAGCTTGCTTGCGCTCGACCGCTCTCACCTAGGACCCTCGACGTAACCACAAGTAAAGCTCACGCGCCCTTGTGAATTGCAAGAACTGTAATGTATTTATTATTTGACAATGACTGATTTTATTCAAAAGGGTCAGAATAGGTTGGGCCTATTCCAGTGGTCCCTACCAACGTATCCCCCTGCCGTAGATGGGTAAGAGTGGATTTTTTTTTCACCTACTGGTAGAGATGAGTGCATTTATTTGCACACATAATTGTGATAAATTATATGAGTACGTACCACGATAATTGTTTTAGTTGAACTTGTCGATAGTTCTCACAATTATGTCACCAAGTCAAAAATCTGTAGTATTTACACACATCCCTAACGAGTGTTGCGTGGGCAGTTTTTGTTAACAAGTACATTTCTGTACGAGTAGTAAGGCGTACGCCGCGAGCAATTTTCTATTATTAATTAAATAATATCAAAGAGTTCTAACTACGTACAGATACATATAATATGTACGTAGTTAGAACTCTTTGATATTACGGCTGTTATTAAAATACGGCTGTAATGGACAGCCGTATTTTTTTTAATATGGGTATTTTTTTAACGGCGGCAACTAGAAAAGCTCTATATTCAAACTGGATAAGGTCGTAAATACATTTGTATAAAATTTCCGTAGAAAAGTGCCGAGCACAGATGTGATGTTTTATATTTTTCATTAGGTTTTTAGATAATCTTTCTAGCTTTTTTCTAACAGCAGTGGGTAAAATGAAGCTTTATTTCCATTATTTAATTAAGATAATGCACATTACGCAGAGAAAATTCCGCTACCTATTCCGTTGTTGCCTCTAGTTACTTTTTGTCATTACTAGTATTTTCATACGATTCAAAGTGAAATAAACAAACATAGAGAGAAATTGCAGGAATATCACTTCTTTTATTATTTCGGAGAGTCGAGGGGTCCGGAAAAACATGGCGTGTTTTTCCGGAATCCAATATTCGCAAACAAAGGCCAGCTTGGGCAAATGAATTCGACGCAATTAAATAACCACCGGTTCGTACAACCGGTTACAAAAGCACCTAGTTTAGGAGTTAGTGACTGTAATACTTACGTCGCCTTTCCAACGGCGATAGCACACCTATAAAACACTACCTACTCGAAGATTGATGATTCATGCATAGTCGCACACGTGGTTATAGTTTTTTTGAATTCTGTGGAAATTCTTCGATTTTCCAGGATTCTTTAATGCTGAAAAACTACAGGGTCTACAGGATGCAAATTATCTCTGTGTCAAACCTAGTCAAAATTGGTTCAGCCGGTTACCTTTTCACCGGCTCTACCGGCCAGAAAATGTAACCGACTTATAGTTTCGCCAAGTCCGTTAGTCTGTCTGTCTGTATGTCTAGGCTACCCTAGCGACTATTGGTACTAAAGAGCTGTAATTAGGCAAGAGTATAAATATTAATTACGCCGACAAAATTGTAAAATAAATCTTGAAAAAACTATGTATTATTTTTATCTACATTCGGTTCCAATTTACACTTCACCAGCGTGCAAAGGTTGGAAATTCGTCGATAATAAAGCTCCAACAGCGATCCAAACGCTGGCTCTCAGCGCACATTAACCGGATCCCTGGATCGCCCACAGCGGCGCAATTATTGCACTTTCTGGGGAATATTATTTATTTCACACAATCATCGATAAATAATGATGGTATCGGGGTGAAAATACGAGTTTCGATCTCCATTCAATTGTACTGCGTTGACATTCGACATTTTTATCAGATGCCTATATTGATTTTTAAATGCGTTTCTAAAGAGAGTCGCGTTGAGTTTGAACGCCTGACTTCATAGATTCCTTTTTTTTTCCTAAGAGCGTCTTACAAACTTTCACAGGTGCAATTGATTTCTTTGGTGTACTGTTATAGTAGGTACGTTTATCTCAGGAAGTTACGGGCGCTTTAATTGTGGTTACATCGTGTACATGCACATTGCGTGTGTGTGCCTGTCAGGAGCCTAGGTGGGAGCGGTCAGGTGCTAGCCAGCTCTCGCTTCCACTTATATAGATATGACACACACACAACTATGAGCCACGCACCCTCGTTAATCTCGCTCCCAACTTATACAACGTGTAACAAAAGTGTGAGTTAACCCTGAAGGAGGTGAATGTGCATATGAAACTGAACTGAAATTGCGCGACGCTGGCCTGACTTCAATATACGTATTACGTGTGCATACTAAAATTATTTTATACTTTTAAGTGTAGCCTCGTAGGACCAATTCACTAGATCATTTATTTTGCTCCTTAAAAAAAATATTGAAATGCCGAATAGAAATTTAGCATATATGTATGTTTGCATGGTTAAAATCCTACACACACTTAAAAAAAATACGCGTCGAATTGAGAAACTCCTTTTTTTTAAGTCGGTTAAAAAAAAAAGAAATCTGTGCTACGATCACTTGCAGAAATGCTTTGAACAGACGTATAAATATTGCTAACAATATCAGAGCGATGCTGTATTATTATTTTTTTCTTTATTTATTTAGGGGCTTTTGTACCTTAGTACACGTCAGCCCCATTATAATCTTATTATATTTATATATACAAAAAATACAAAATTATTATTAATAAGAATACAAAATAAAATAACTAAAAAATCAATCACAGAAAAAAAAATCCATATTGTGGTTATAATCAAATCAGCCTTATGGATTTGAACAGAATTAGTATGAAGCTATTGTAATCGGAGATACCTGTCACATCACAGTACTAATATGCATATTGTAATTATTCCATTCAACAGTGTTAAGTTAAGCTCGATTATCATCTCGGCTTCATTAAATGATAGTCATTTCGAAATATTAATAGTAATTAGCACTTCAAACAGATTGAACAGCTAATCAATCGCTTAAATAAACCGTTTAAATTAATACCTGCTGACGAAGTATGTATCATGTCAAAGCGAGTGTCGATAATTACAAAGGCTTAAATCGTAAGCAGATATAGTACGTTTATCTCACGAAGTTACGGGCGCTTTACTTGTGGTTACGTCGTGTACATGCACATTGCGTGTGTGTGCCTGTCAGGAGCCTAGGTGGGAGCGGTCAGGTGCGAGCAAGCTCTCGCTCCCACTTATAAGACGTGTAACAAATGTGTGAGTTAACCCTGAAGGAGGTGAATGTGCTCATGAAACTGAACAACTTTCCCCGAGGAACATAGGTCGAAATATGAAAAAAAAATTTTACCTCCCATAGTAAATCAATCAGCTAATCGTCAATTTTGTATGGGAGGTCCACATTTTTTTTTTCACATCTGAGTACAGCTAGAGTGCGGTCTATGGATTTTAGCCTTAGTTTCCGAACAGCTGTTGCAAAACAAGTTTATTATGATTAACGTTATGAAACGGAAGAATCGAGTGGATTTTATAGGATCTTTATGGTAATCGTATATTCCTACCACAAGAGTACCTCCAAGCCATAAAAAACACTATTTCTTTGAGACTTGTGATGTAAGCAGCAGGATTAGTGTAAGACTTAATTCGATTGATCGTATTCGTATTCGATGACAGTCAAAGTAAATTTCCTTCCCGAACCTAAGAATGGGGAAATAAAGAGTTCACCAGTGTTTACGCGCACACTTGTGCACTACAATATCTCACGCACAGATGGCTAATCTCAATGGAGATTTGCTGCCATGGCCCGACGCGGTCGGGAGGACATTTTTATGATTATTATTATACCTTGATACCTATTGGCACTGATAAGGCAGGTAGAATATAGATGTCTCTTTAATGTCACTTACATGTTTAGTAAGTAGGTAAGTACTCAAAACTTGACAATGAAGACTTCTTCATTCTCTCTTTAATCGTCGTCTCCATACTGTTTGTATCCTCGGAGGAAAAAAAATTTTGTGTTTTAGATGGAGACGCCTTGACGTCTAATTTCTTTGCAAAAAAATCTGTCAATTACGGTGCGGGGCGAGGTAGCACACATAAACAATTTCTTACTACAGGTGCATTTTTCAATCACGTCGCTATGCACGCACACGACAAAACTACCAAACACAACCTTAAAGTATACGCACACATCCAAATTCACACACAGGGACGTTCTATCCTTACACGAAACAATCATGTCATTTATGTAAGCAATTTTGGGCTGCGACACTATCGATTATCGACTTTCGATAAGTTCTAAATGAATTAATGAATGAATGAAGTTCAACTAATAGTATAAATTAAAATATTGTTAAATCAACTTAGCAATCAATTACTGTTCGTTGGTCTGGCTAAGACTTAAAAAGTTTTTAATGAATTGTATAAAATGAGAATATAAATCTAAATCGAATGTTCTGAATCTAATATATAGGATACTTTTTATCCTAATAAACAATAAGGTTCATCCGCGATAGGGGATGAAAGTTTTTGAAAAATACTATTTTATTCAATTTTGGTGAAGATCTAATAAATATTATCGGAGATAGAGGACATACCTTCTCGCGGATAGTAGCAAGTTACTCTAAACTACGCCACGCGGACGAAGTCACGGAAATCAGCTAGTAAATAAATAAATTTAAGAAATGCCACATACAATTTTGTAGTCGAGTTTATAGTTTTTAAACTTTTATCCATGTTTTATCAATGGATAGTAGACATTTGTTGGAACACTAACTGGTTCTATAAGAAAATTAAAAAATACATGATGTACCTATACCATACACACCGAAAATATCAATATCGATATAATTTCTGCTTCCAGCCCTAATTTTCTTGCAGTGTGACCAACTTCTTTAAAATAAAATCCTCATTTTTGAACAAAAAACTACCTTAAAAATACTGTTAATGATAAGCTTATCCAACTTTATGAATGGGTACAATACCTATTACAATTTAATTTTTCATAAACCGAGGTGGCACGAGGGCATTTAATTGTGGCGATTGAATATTAATAAGGCTTTTTAATCACAAATCTGTGTATGTTTGTAATGATTTTTGCGCATGCAATTATATCGGTTACTTATATTATAATATATTACGGTTATTATTTCGGTTACTTATATTATATTATAATACTAGCGGCCCGTCCCGGCTTCGCAAGGGTGGATATTTATTTTTTAAACATTTTGGCATAAACGCACAGTAAATGCAGGACATACTTACCTAAATAATAATATATTTAGCAATAGTGTATCGCTGGCTCCCTTTGGGTATGGGACTTGATGATTGAAAACAAAATGATAACAGAATAAATTACATCAATGAACTCGTAATATCTTTCGAATGGAATGTCCGATTTTAATAAACTAAAAAGTAATTTGCAGGTATTTAAACAGCCTTGCTTGAAAAAACATTTATTTTGGTAAGGATTAAGGCAAAGGTGTAAATAACTTGGTCTGATTTTGGTCGGATTTCTATTAAATTTTAAAATGTTAAAAAGTAGTTATAGTGACATAGCTACAATAGTAGCTCAGTTTACTAGTAAGAGTTTACTACAGATAATGATATATTTTTACTATGCAAGACCAACAAAATCTCAGTCACACGACAAGAAAATATTATAAAATGTTAACGAATATTCTACTTAACTCAGTTTTGACGACATGTGTGACTCGTCCTTTTCAAAATAACCGATTAAATTGTTTGCCTAAAGTTTATAAATTAATATAAACATAAACCCCCAACCTTTCCTATTCGATCGTAATTTTAATTGTATGTAATCAAATCATTATGCAGTTCATGATAAAGGGCTCCAATCGAGTAATAAGTAGATTGGTTAATTTTTTAAAATTTCCCGAAATTATTTCTTGTACGATTCCGTAGCAACATTTTCGGATCAACAGTATTTTTAAGTTTTCTCCTTAAATAGTGCATTAATTGGATAAAAGAATATATCAGGAGAAAAGTAATGTTATCCTTTCATAAACTGGATATTTTTGGTATTTTTTTTAGAAGGAAAATCACTCATAGTCGGCATATTATACCGGAGCTCATCCTCCGCTAACCATACGTTGTTGACAGGCGCGTGACGCGAGTCAAACAGTTTTATATAACGGGTATGACCGCTGGGCATACCCGTCAAATAAAAACTTACAGAGGGGTACGCATCCTATGGCCACTCCAGAGCTTAATCCTCCTAGTTTGTATCCTATCTTGTAAAAGGGGAGTTGCAGAGTATCCTCGCTTCACACAGAACTTTGATTTTTGTAGATATGCATTTAAGGAGTAAAATCGCGTGAAAGTTGTCAAGTAGGTACATAGAAATCGTAAGGGTGATTTAAATGCATATTACATCAAGTTTAAATTTTAAGAAACGTTTGGGAGCCTTTTAAATGTATGTAATATGTATTGTATTACATTTGTACATGCTATAAAGACAAAGCGTGTCATTTTTTGAGACTAGCAGTAGTTTCTTGTTTTGAAAGGGGCAACAGCTGCCGAGTTTTTGCTGGCTTTTCTGAGCAGAATCTAATTTCTGAACCGTGGTAGAGTTTTGACTTTTCACAAGAGTCACAGGTACGTCTACTTTATACGTATAATACCTATTTTGTATAGACATACAAACATATTTATGTATATGAATACGTCGAGTAATATATTAAAAAACTACAGCGGCGTACCTACCGATTGTAAAAAAAACAATAGCTTCAATAGAAAGCGTTGGACGGCTCGAGTACACACAATAGACCCCTTTAAAATCGGAATGTTCTCGTGTAATATTACGGACGCGAAAACGCATCTTAACCTTCAAGGAATAAAGGATAGAACCGCATGAAAATTCAAACCACTATAATATACCTACCACACGACATTAAAAGAAGTGCACGCTTTTAATGCACACATGGATATGCTTTGCCAAACTAAGATAGGGTTTCCACAAAACAATCAAGACAAATTGAAAGAAATGTATAGGTATAATATCTATCTGCCCGTCTTAACATGTATTGGATTGTACTCGCATGTACCTACTAATACATTTTAAACTTCATTGCGGAAACACTGTATACATAGCATAGTTTTGTTACCTATTGTAAAATTTTTTTTTTGAAAAGAGCAACTGCTGAGTTTCTTGCCGGCTCTTCTCAGCAGAATCTGCATTCCGAACCGGTGGTAGATTTATAACATGTCATACAAGTTGGCCTACATGAAATAAATTAATTTTGATTTTGATATCTACATATTTCAGCTCGTATAGCTTCTGTTTTACTGTTAATAGAAGCTATAGAATATAAAAAACCTGCATATTATATAATGTAGTTTTTTTTTTGGTTGGTTGGTTTGTTTGGTTACATGCCAAGTCACGTGAGCTAACTAAACTTTATCTTTGCAGTGTGGCTTCTGCAGAGTCGGTTCTATCCAAATAATAATACAGTTTTGCAGTTCTAATAAGGGCTGGTAAAATACGGAAAGATAATATGTAGATAGTGAAGCTCTACATTCTTTGACCTCTATATTTAATCCTTGATTAACACTGGGCTTGCTGTTGTGAATTCTTTTTGGGCCTACTTGATTAACACCATTTTGGCACTGTAAGCACTAAGCAGATACGAGTGTCTCTACAACTAATAGGTAATAATATTGCAAATGGCGCAACGACTTCTATAATTAATCTATTCCATTGAAGTTGTTGTATAAATTCATAGATTAATTATAGAGGTCAGTGTGCCATTTGCAATATTATTAGTTTTAGAGACACTCGTATGTCAAATGTGGCGCTTCAAATTATCCATAAAATTATCCTGGCATTTGTATAGGGTCAGAGATCATAGATGAACTATAGAGATCAGTGCCTAACTGCCTACATTCAACATGTCATCTATTTGAAACACTGAAAAAAGATCAGAGAACTAAAAATTATCTAAAGCAAAAAAGTGGTAGCCCTGACTCCCGGTGTGACGTTTGTCGACGCAAACAGTACGCACCGCGACAGCTGTGACGTCATTTCCGGACCCCGACTTGTCATCGAGTCCCGCAGCGATTGCTTCACTATTTGACAATATTTGACTGATCGTTCAACTTTGATTGCATCGAACGAGCATCGAACATCTTGTTTAGATAAACACGTACGAGTAGATATCAACACGTGTTTTTTTTTCTATCGAACGTCATAATTGCGTTACATTGATGAATTACACGTCTATCGTTGGATCAATAATTATAATCGATTGGAAATGTATTAGCCAAGCGCGCTATATTGAATGTTTCAAATAAGAATCGAACCAATTCATGTAGGCACAAGAGGTGTTATAACTTTGTATGAGTATAGTCACAGATTTAGAGTTAAAATCTGTGAGTATAGTTCTTTCAATTCACGACGGCGCGTAGTTCATGGTTGTGTGTGTGTCGTATCTAGAGTTGCAAGATTTTTTTTCAGCCTATAAGGGACAAATGGTTAAATACGCAAAAAAATACGGGATTTCAGTTTTTTACCCGGGACAAATAAAAAAACAAAATTATTTAATGTCTTTTTTATATTTTTTCGAGGATCAAGTCAGTTTTATTATATTTTTATTCGTTTAATATATCTGTAAAAATCAATACAATTATAATCGTAATTAAAAACGGTGATCAAATCGCTTTTTTACGAACGTTGCGTGTGTGAATACTTGGATCGATATCATAATGAAAAACGAAGTACGGTTCAAATACGGGACAGAGTGAGTCCCGCCGGGACATTTTAAACTATGCTTAAAATACGGGCTGTTCCGGGAAATACGGGACGTCTGGCAACGCTAGTCGTATCTGCATAAGTGTGTGCGACAGTGTTGCCACCTCGAAAATTATCTTGTCACTAGATTCAATGTAAAATATCACCAGATTTTAAAAAAATTGGATGAAAAAAAAACACCAGAAGTCGCTAAATTACGTGACCATGGAAAAACTCTCAGATCAATTTACACCTTAAATTTTGATGATAGGTACTTGTACAATATATATGTGCATATAAATGTATAATTATAATTAAAAAATAAATATAATTATGAAGATAATTTTGCCGCAGTTGCTAACAAGTTGTCCTAAATTACGTTACGTAGTATGTATTACTTCTATGAGAAAGAATATAGAATAAAGAAAAGTTATTTAGAAAACGAGCAAACTTGACTATGACATTGACAGATTAATGTCATAATCAAGGTGGTTGGTTGGGTATTGCATTTCTGCGTCATTACCTACACACAACAAAGCATTTTTTTAAAACGCTTTTAAGGTTCTTCCCACTGAAATAAGTATTGCCAGATGCTGTATCAAAAATCGCCAAAAAACACTAAAAATAAATTGTCGCTAAATGATGAAAAATTATCGCTATAAGCTCTGAAAAATCACCAGATCTAGTGACAAAATCGCTAAGGTGGCAACACTGGTGTGCGAGAGCTTGCTCGCGCTTGACCACTCCCACCTAGGCTCCTGACAGGCACGCACACTTACGCAATGTGCATGTACACGACGTAACCACAAGTAAAGCTCACGCAAAGTCGAACTGAATTGCAAAAACTATAAGTACCTACCTACTTGTCAGAATCTAAATATATAAAAGGCAAAGGTGACTGACTGACTGACTGACTGAATGATCTATCAACGCACAGCTCTAACCACTGGACCGATCGAGCTGAAATTTGGCATACAGGTAGCTATTAGGACGTAGGCATCCGCTAAGAAAGAATTTTTCAAAATTCAGCCCCGGAGGTAAAAATCGAACCTAACGAGCGAAGCCACGGGTTAAAGCTAGTCCAATATATTGTACAAAGCAAGAGATTTACTTTAACTAAAAATGTCTTTCAGTACAGTCTTATCTACGCCATTACGTCGCTGTAATATCGCTTTTTCACGGTAGAAATCGTTATTTTCTACAAAAAATCTACCTACCTACAAAGCTTTGTAAAAATTAACTCTAATTGGTCCTGCCTCGGGCGCTTAGATGTTACCTAGCAACTTAATCAGCTCTACAGAGTAATTCCCTATACTTTTACTTTTATATCGAAATAAGATATCCAATAAAATAACAAGAATCAGCAGCAGCAAAATATATTTGAATAGGTTTTGTTATTTATAACCGTTCTACGTGTTCTTTACGAGATACTTTCACCGATTTCTATTAAAATAATGTTTAGATTGGATTGACTTACGTAAATCCAACTTCAAGCCTATCTCTTTCATTTATTTGAGCACGATTTTTTAGCCGAATAGGAAAAGCCAAAAGGAAGGGTTATGAATCATAACCCTTCCTTTTTGCTAAAATCATAACTTATGATTTTAGCAGTCTATGTGTGTATGTTACCTTTTATGTATATTCCACTGTAACGCCTAAAATACTGAGTCGATTTTGATTAATGAGGTGTTAATCGATTCGTTGGTTTATTAATGTATTGTGTATTAAAAAAAATATTATGATACATTTTATGCTACAGTCGTGGTTATGATAAAGTTAGTGACTTTCTTAATGACAAAGTTGCATGGAATCAATCGGCTTGGCATCCAGCTACCCACAAGAGAGTGTAATACGTTATCACACTATCTAATAATGCATTACAATATTAATATTTTGTTATGAAAAGAGCGACATGCTGAGTTTCTTGCCGGCTCTTCTCAGCAGAATCTGCATTCTGAACCGGTGGTAGAGTCATGACGTGTCATAAAATTCAATTTTCACGCAGTCGGGCTTTTGAAATTTAATCTAAATACATAAAAGGCAAAGGTGACTGACTGACTGACTGACTGACTGACTGACTGACTGATCTATCAACTCGCAGCTCTAACCACTGGACCGATCGAGCTGAAATTTGGCATACAGGTAGCTATGATGACGTAGTCATCCGCTAAGAAAGGATTTTTCAAAATTCCCCGAAGGAGGTAAAATAGGAGTTTAAAAAGTCGAACCTAACGTGCACGAAGCCGCGGGTTAAAGCTAGTAATTTATAATTTTTATGCCAACAAGTACCTAGTACCTATCTTTAAGAGAAGTAAGGGATCAAAAGTTTTGTCCCAGTAGTATTTGGGTCTGAATCCTTTTAACAGTTGTACTACCGGGAAAAAATCTCATTAGTTCAACGGTTGAACTAATTCAGTTGTACAAGTGGGAATGACCCGTTTTAACAGTATGGTACTATGGTTGGCAACCCTAATAGCACCGCAACTTTAAATTCGAGTCATTATCGTTCAGTTTAACTAATTATTCAGAATAATTAATTCCGATCACAAATCGCAGTGGAATTATAAATAGTTCACCGAATTAAAATGACACCAATATTGTTTTGTGAATGGTGAAATCTAAAGGATAACAAATAACGAACTTGTGATCTATCGGCACTTTAATCCGAGTCAATTTGCTACGGTCTACATATTTATTTGCGTCAGTTGCACATCTAGGGGATTTAAAGCACGTTAAAGCCCGCGAAAAATAAAGCAAGGCAGGTTGGCAAAGCGAGCCAGTATTTGTATTTCCATGGTTTTTAGGTTGGAAGTCAAATTCTGATATCAATTAACCCAGTCTTGTTCAGCCTAAAATAGCATATTTTGGTTGTAAAATTATAAATGTAACCTTTAATGTTACGGTTTCAACTTTGCGTTACAGTTATAACCGCGTGGCACGCAACCCGCACTCAATAGGGATAATGAAAAAATGAATGAAGAAATGAAGTCAATCCCATTTGACCACTCACCCCGTAGTTTGTAGTTTGAAGGCTTTATAATGCCTGGTTTATACTAGGTGCACATGGCAGCACAGTAACCCGTTCAGCGCTGACTTGCTACTGGGTACTGGCTTGTACAGACACTAGTTTTGAAGTCAGTATAGCGCTGACTTCGCGCCGTCAAGTCAGTCTAATTGACCGAACCGCCTATTTTAGCTCCCTCCACCATGCTCCGAAAGTCAGTTAAATGCGACTGACATTGGCTAGACGCGTTCGGGCAGTCGCTTTCGGATTGTAGTCACATTCCACGCTACGTTTTGAAAAATCCTAAACAATCCTACATTAACAACCGCCAGTGTCAATAATAAAATCACAGCAAACCGACTTTCTGGCAATCACATCTACATGTTAGGTACATGTGAGCATACCCAGTGACTAGGTACGAAAATCCGAGTCACTGTTCAGTCACTGTTCAGTCACTACCATAGTGTAAACCAAGCATAACCACAGATGAAAACAATGATTGATGGGTGAATTCGCAATACCTTACCTACTTAAAAATAAGTTGTAAGTAAGTATATAATTATTAAAATAAAATTATATGTTCAAGTTATTAAGTCATAAACTATTGTTTGATGTCTTAGAACGTCTCGTTTCGGGAACAAAGCAAATGTCAAAGGGAAATTTCGATTTCCGCCGTTTGGTCCCTTCCCAAAACGCGATCAATCATTCCACTGAACACGGATAGCGTCGCACAATTCGTAAGCGCTGAACCTAATAACGATAAGCCGTTTTGAATTTGGTATTCAAAATCTCTGTAAGATTTTATCACAGATGAATAATTATGTACTATAAGCGGATTCTTATTATTGTTACTAAAAAAAAGACATCGACTACAAAAAGTAAGGAAATCAAGCCTTCATTTAACAATTAAATAATTAAACAAACAACCATTAGGTACTCAATAATAATTAGAACAACAAACACAAGTAGGAATAAATAGACGTAAATGAGAAATAGAACGCTTCAAATATAGCCACAATAAACTTTGACGATTTTGACGTTTATATTATTGTCTTCAATTTCATTCATTCTCAATCAAATTGCTAGTCTCAATTTTAAGATATTCACCCTAAATCATCCCTTAAGTTCCTACTTACTTTTTATTTCTTTCTACTTAGGTAGCCCCTAAATACAATCCCTTACCCAAAGTCATTTCCAGCTTTAGGTGTTCTCTAAGGGTTCCTGAAAACAAAATTAGCAGAAAGCGGCACCTAACTTAGCTTAGGTAGCCCCTAAAAGTCAGGGAATGTAGGGAATATTCCCGTTTCACCTGAAACTAAACATCTTTGTGTACATTTTCGTATCCATTCTTGACAAAAGCTTGATCAAATGATCATTTCTGATCACGTGGAAGTCGTTACCAATATTTTAATGGTAATAAGTATGAGTATTTGTTATAGAATTGATGTATTTCCGATGAGAACTGAATAGGTGCGCTGCACGTACAAACTTATTGAATGGAAGGTTGCTGAAGGTAACAATAGAGATCTTCTCTATAGCTAATGTAATTGTGTAGATCCGATCACACAACGGAAATCCGAAGCTAAAGCAATCCTAAACCAATATTTTCTTTCTATTAATCTTGGAACTTCGTTGAGATGGTCCTGTCTAGATCCATATTATATATTCAATATCTTATTCTATCTCGAATATATTTAAGAAAACTAGCTTCTGCCTGAGACTCCATTGGGGTGGAGTTAGATTTTAAAATTCCTCGGGAATCCGAGATAAAGAGAGAGAAAAGATTCACACAGAAACATCCCGAAGGGATAGGTACCACTAATAAAAGTTGCTGATTGAATACTCAGTTGATTAACGCCACAAGAGAAAAATTTACGGCGGCAAAAAAACTAATGAATTGTATCTGCTAATTAATAGAAAACACCATTTTAGGACCACAACAGTGGACAGATCAACGTCATCAAATAGTAGCAGACATCAGGACGCGACTTGTCGAAATTCCTACATAAACCTATGTCCAGCAGTGGACGTCTACGACAACGGTGACCATTTTAGGGGCGTAGGGCGAGGTCACCAGGACATCCTGGATGAAGAACCTGCACCAATTGTTAAAAACACCGATCGTTATTCAGAATTGCAGTTTCAAAGGTTAGGTTGCTAAAATCGACGGAACAAATGAGAAGAAACTTAGAATTTCCCCTATCGATAAGATAATCACTGAATAATTATATTTACCAATAAAACGGTTCCTTACCTATTTACCTATGCCTTATCCAAAAATCGCACGCACCCCGAATGCGTTTCCTGTTTAATGAAATTGGACCTTTAGGTAAACCGCACTTTAGAAATAACTTGAAAAAAGCTTTTAATTTAAAAATCCATCATTATTAAATAAGTCAATGATGTATAAACATATTAAAAACTAATTACATTCAGAAGACAAACACAGCGTCAAAGCACGAACACAAAACTTAAGTCATCAAGAAATGGTTACGCATTCAAGTTTCCCTTAGCTTCGCGAAAAGTTAAATGTGAGGTGTTCTGAAAAGAAGAGCAAATTGTTTTATCTACAACGTAATAAATTACAGCCGCCGGAATTCGGGCAATGTTAAATTTCGCCAATTTAAAGGTTTCCGCGCAGAGCAGCTGCTAAGAGTTGCCTTTACACTGTTTTAACACCTATTTTTTCACATCACAGTTTGACAGTTTAGATTAATTTTCTTTGTCTCATTAATTATCTATACTAATATTATAAAGCTGAAGAGTTTGTTTGTTTGAACGCGCTAATCTCAGGAACTACTGGTTCGAATTGAAAAATTCTTTTTGTGTTGGATAGTCCATTTATCGAAGAAGGCTTTAGGCTATATAAAATCACGCTGCGACCAATAGGAGCGAAGCATCAGTGAAAAATGTTGCAAAAACGGGTAAAATTATTTATATTTAAAATATATTGTTTTAAAAACTTCTTAGTCGCGATCATAATAACAGAAATTGACGCGGACAAAGTCGCGGGCAACAGCTAGTTCTAAAATAAGATCTCTACTAGTACGCTCAAGTAGTGTAGTACCTAAGCACTTCATTCACTAACTTTTTCCACGACTACAGAGATAGATCATAATCTGGAAATATACATAGGCATGTAATCTGGATAAAAACAAAAATCTCAATCCACGCATACGAAGTCGCGGGAATCAGCTAGTAAAATATAATCAATCCACATAAATGAGGCTTGAAATCGCTTTAACCAACTTTTGTTGAGTTTCGAGTAGGTACGTATGTCAAAGGTATAAAGGTACCTAGAATAAGTAATTTAAAACGTATCCAAAACTAGTTAATATTTCAAATTATTGTGGCATGGTAAAATTGTTGATGCAAAGCAATTTATTAACTTCAGTTTTCATTCGTTTCATAGGCAAAGTTAACAGGCGCTGTTTAAAATAAGCTAGCGAATAGTTTTATCTACAACTTAATAAATTACCGCCGCTGGATTTCCAGCACCGGCATTGTTATTTTTCGCTTCTTGCAGTTTTTAAATGTGATTTCTGGGGTTTGCAAATTATTTATTACTCTACTAGTACGTTATTATACTTCGACAGTTGACTTGAACAACTCCAAATTATGAGCCTGTCCGGTACCAGTTTTTTTTAATATAACATAGACTCTCACTCTCTGTCTCTCACCAAGGCAATCTCACCTGATGGTAAATGAAATTGCAGCCGGAGATGGAGCGCGCTTGCGTAGAAGATGCCTCAGTTATAGTTAGTTGGAAACACTGAAGCCCGAACGGCATATTATTGTTTGTTAATGTACTTTAAAACTTTCAAGTAGGTAAATGTAAATGTCTCGTACAAAAGATAGTTTTTTTATCCGACACTCCGTCCGCGCGGAGTTAGGTTTAAATATCCCGCGGGAAATGTTTGTTTTTTTCAAAATAAAAACATCAGATCCTCATCCCATCACGTCGATCTTTAGCTCTGTTGAATAATACTAATTGTTCCATACACAAAAACTCTATTGGTTTACAAATGAAATTTTTTGTGTAAGTAGGTACTGACCTACCTAACAAGAAAACTATTTGGTTACTAACTAACTAGCGACATATATGTCACTTATAAACTAGCGTAGTGGGAAGCAGTGTACAAACAAGATGGTACTGCTCCTGACCTTTAATCTGTTTGGGTAACTGGCATTTGACACGGAACCGTATCTATAGTCTGTAGATACAGGCTTGTACGGATGTGTATCAAGATGCGGAGGCATTGTTGCATATCCTGTGCTAGTATCTAGGTCTATTGAATTATCGGCTATCCCATAGTCGATAAATACAATGAAGCAAACAAACGCTACAAACTACAAACAGACGCTTTATTTAAAACACTACGCTTTATGTTAGTCAACGCTTTACGCTTTGTGTTATCAACCGATATATGTCCACAACTGGACAAAGGTCTCTTGCATGGACTTCCACAGGCTTCGGTCTTGCGCCACCTGAATCCAGCGGCTCTGTACGACTCTTTTAATGTCGTAGGTCCACTTAGGGGAGTCTGCCAAAACTGCGCTTCCTGGCACTGGTCTCAGTACTCTACAGTATAATAGAGAGTACATTTTCATTTGTTACTTGCTTTTGTCTGGGACTTTAGCCGGGTTGAGTTAGCTTTTTAAAAATCCCAAAGAAAACCTTTTTTTCCGGGATAAAAAGTAGCCTATATGACAATTCAGGTCCCGAACTATACCTACCTACGGCCTACCCTTGCAGAATGTTGATCCGTTAGCGTGATTAAAAGTTATTAAACCAATAAATACCACACACATACTATTAGTAAAGATACCTATTGTATTGGCTTTTGAGTGTTGATTGTTGAACAATACTGAGAAGTCCAATAAATGCCAGAACTCTGGTCGATAGGCTAAACCTACAAAGCACGCGCGGCGGCGTTTTCCGCCTCGTTATTGTACGGAACATTTTTTCAGCGCAAATTGTTTTCAATAACATAACATTTAACGCCTTCCAAGGCCTCGGTAAAAAGGAGGCTAATTAACAGCGGCTACGCGAGAATTGCCCGCCATTAGCATGGAGATGACTTGTCTGTGCAATACAATTACTTAGTTAATAATGGAATTTAGCGAAAACGAAAGTTGAGGAAAATTCGGTTCCTTAGGTCCAATTTTTAACGAAAAACATTAGCACTGTGCCCTGATTAATTAAATTGAAGGAACTAAAGATTAGCTACTCAATTAAGTAACGGATGATTGTTTATTCGTCTTTTTCATATCTCGTCGATTAAATTAACCGTCAGTACAGGTATAGACAACGACATGCCGTCAAGCGATTTAGCATTGTGGCATGATGACCTGTAGAAACCGATTAAATTCTAAATTATTTATTTAATGTAGGTCAACTTGTAGCTCTTATGACACGTCCTGACTCTTCCACCGGTTCGGAATGCAGATTCTGCTGAGAAGAGCCGGCAAGACACTCAGCAGTTGTTCTTTACATAAACAAATATTACGTTTTTTTAATTACTAGATAGGCTTGCGCTTGACAACATTCAATGCTGGAAAGTGGACGAAGTCGCGGGCATCAGTTAGTTTGTAATACTCAAGTGTTAGATCAATGAATAAGTGTTCTTCAATCCTACTGTTTGTGTTTTGAAATATTTCTATTTCTATGTTAAAGCAGGATTGCTCCTACATAGGAATGCTAACCATATCCAATATAGTTTGCTACCGGCGTAGGTACATGTTCTTATTCGTAGTATGACATGCTCATAGAAATGGTATTGGCGGTACATACAAGAGGGGATGTAGAGGGGATCACGCAGCGCAGCTAATTGCTTGGCCGCCATTGAACAATATTGGCTCACTTTGTCCGATGACACAAACATCTCCTATCTAAATTGTTAGCTTGGTAATTTACGATGACTTAGGACCTGTCACATTCAGGAGATTACTTGTATCGAGATGTGCATTGATTTGTGAAATTGCTATGAATTCTTCAACCGAGCGTAACAAAGTGTGAACTAAGTAAGTTAACTAAAGTATGAGATTTTTATTAGAGAATTCCTACTAACATCATAAATGCGACATTTTGTTTGTTTGTTGGTTTGCCCTTTAATCACACACAGAGCAAATTTTTTGTAGGTGTAATTGAGGATTTGAAGAGTAACTTAGGCTACTTCATCCCGGAAAAACAAAACGTTCTCGCGGGAAACACCTAAATTAAATATATGTTTTACAGTCTTTAATTGTCCTTATTGAATAAAATACTTCTACGTAAACAACAGCTAAAGGTAACAACAAGCTTCTCATAGAAAACAGTATTTTAATAAAAGGCCTACATGTTATGTAAGATTATACAAATGTTTGAATTGTTAGGTGGTCGGAGCTTGCGGTTGTATTGTACTGAATTCTTCGGCGGTTTTGTATGTGTTTAGATCGCTTAGAGCTGCATATTGTAAAGGCCACAAATGTTTGACTGGAAAATTCAATATTGAAATCGCATGGATGGTTACAAAGTTCAACGATGCGGTAACGGGACATCACTTAATTGATAATTTAAATATAGTTCTTTCAATTCACGAGGGCACATAAGCTTTACTTGTGGTTACGTCGTGTACATGCACACTGCGTAAGTATGCGTGCCTGTGCGAAGCCTAGGTGGGAGCTGACAGGCACGCACAATTACGCAATATGCATGTAAACGACGTAACCATCACAAGTGAAGCTCACGCGCCCTCGTGAATTGTTAGAACTATACTTAATATGAACTATTAGCTGGTGCCCGCGACTTCGGATTAAGGATTTTTGATTGGGAACTTTTTAATTTTCAGCGATAAAATATGTACCTATAGCCTATAAGCTATCTCCACTTCAAATTTCAGCCAAATCGGTTGATTCGTTATGGCGTGAAGGAGTAACAAACATAAACACACACATACAAACTTACACCTTTATAATATTAGTGTGATGACGGTAAGAGTAAATGGTGTTAATTTATATATCTGAGATTTACAGTGTAGTGAACTGATTTGAACCGCCAAACTATTTGCGAATTCTGATATTATGATAGTTGAAATAGTTTACTTAGTAATCTTGAGCACTATCAAAGTTAACATGTTACCGAGTAAATTCAACTTGTCTAACTTTACCGATGATGTGGTGACTCAGGTTACGAGTACTAAGACGATCTGCTAAACTTGAAATATCCGAACCGGTGAATACCCCAGAGCCCTGCTACTTGCGCTTCAGGGACCCTACCACCAACGCTTTTAAAGTAAATGTCAAAAAAGGTGCTTAAAACTTAAGATGCTGTTCATCAACAAAAGATTTCGTTTTAAGACAAAGAACAATTAACTAAACAATGTGCTCGTAGAGTTGCAGCAAAAATTTGTTGAGTTTTTTTAAGTTAGGTACATTTTAAATTACTTAAGTACTGAAGTAAATTTAATTTAAAATTCATTTGCGATGCAGCTTTCATTGGAATAAATTATTCATCGCTAACTATGAAAATATGCCACACAATGACACAGTTTTAACACAGGTCAAACCTGTTGAAAATTATGGTTATAAATAAAGGATAGCTTTGATAGTTAAAACTACAAAACATGCAAGTATTAATACAAAAATTGCCTTCAACAAAAGAGTATAAATAAACAAATAGATAAACGTCATTATAAATTATTATCAGATAGTGATGTTAATTATAGTACAACTATTGATTATTGCAAATAATGATAAGATCGTCGATAATTTTGTTATTTATTTAACTACATTAAGTTATGCTAAGTAAAGCTGTAAATTGTTCTAAGATATGTACTTACCAGCAAATTTTGAATGCTTATCTGTATTAATAATAACAACTAACGTTAGTTTTACAAATGTTGGAGTGAGTTATAAATTCCGGAAAGCGATTTAATAAACCTGAATAAAATATTTGAATTGGAGTTTTCATTTTAGTTCACGTAAATGTTCTAACTGCGGAACTGGTTGAGTTTTAATATGATGGTTCGTACTCTACTTCGAAATCTTAAGCGCTATCAAAGTTAACTTGTTTCCGAACAAAATCCAACTTGTGCAACTTTACCGATGATGTCAACACTATAAGTTACGGATATTAATATCTTTTAGAACAAACTACGGTTAAGTTAACATAAGTTATATGAATCCTTTTCGATCGATATTATAGCTACGTAGAGAATGATCATAATCATGGTAAACATGATCGATGTGTAATTTTTTTAAAATTCAAATTCAAAATTATTTATTTCATGTACTTAGGCCAAATCGTGGCTGTCACGTAATCCCACCATTTCTAATTACTGGTGGGATCTCTAAGCTGGAAGACTAGCAACCACCGAAATCTATCAAATGAAATCAATGAACCGATTTGGCTGAAATTTGGAGTGGAGACAGCCCATATCCAAGATTAATACATAGGCTAAATTTTATCCCGGAAAATTAAAGAGTTCCTGCGGAAATTATAAACCCTTTATCCACGCGGACGAAGTCGCGGGCATCGTCTAGAAATAATTAGATTTACGGATGACTCTAGTCTATGGAACGGGTGTGGAAGGGGCTAGAAGCTGTAACAGTGACTACTAAGTTAACTGTCTTACGGCAAGTTCTGAGACTTCGATTATGTTATAGCTGAAATATCGTTATTTTGCAATCTCGGGCCGTATCGAAGTTTACTTGTTTTCAAACAATTTTTCAAATTACCGACGTAGCTTAGCGAATCACGTAAGAGACTACTAACCATAGAGTTAGGAGTAGATACCTACTTAATTTTATGTAAGTATCAAACATTTTTAACGCTTAAGTCCAGTAATTTTCGCCCCTTTTGACCGGAATTGTAAAGTACTAAAGGTATATTTAAGCAAAATACACTAAGTAGGTAACTCAAATAGTTATTAATAATATTAACAACAATTAAGGTTTTATAATAATTCTTTAACCTTTACCTTTTGATTAAAAGGGTTAAAAAGTATATCATGTGCCGTAGCTGTTATTTTTCGAATCAAAGCAAATAAGAGTATAGATAAAGCTTAGATCCTAAAAAATTCTGATACTTTGTAATACTGGGCAGTATCGTAGATTTGTTCGCTAACTAATTCGAGCTTGTCCTAACTTTATCGACGACGCAGTAACTCTTAACCTCGCCAGTTAGGGGCGTTATTTGTCTTAAAAAGAATCTGATTCAAAGTTTCGCATGACCCAGTTTCGAAGTTAGACCAATAAAGTTTTAATTTCATTAGTTTTATCGAATGTTTGTCGAAGTGGTGGTAGTCTTTTATGTGTTTGAATACTTAAAGTTCCAAGTTTAATATAGATCTACCTACCTCGCGGTAAGCGGGATTGCCTAAAAATAATTGCTACAAGGTGACGATTGCAATCACCTCTGATTGACACCAATCAATCGATCATGATAGGTTCTGTTCTTCTTCTTCTTTATCAACCGATAGACGTCCATTGCTGGACATAGGTCTCTTGCATGTACTTCCACAGGCCTCGATCTTAAACTCCAACACCTTGGGACCCCATCGACCATCAGCTCTTCGAACTATGTGCCCCCGTTTCCACTTTAGTTTCGCAACTCTTCTCCTACGGATCTCCTCATTTCTGATTTGATCTCGCAGGGACACTTTGAGCATCTATCGCCCGCTGAGTGATCCTGAACCTAGGTACTGTTGTTGAGCAAAAATCGCAATATATTTTATTGTTTCGTTAGATCGCGTTGTCTACCTTTACTTAGTCAGATTACGCAAGGTAATGTAAAATCCTTAATATAATATCACAACGTTCTCACACTCCTTTTAAGATGTAACGTTGACAGGGGCTTATGAAGAATTCTGACAGCTTTTTAGAGATGACGTAATACTCGGCGCGCAACCTTATCAAATGCAAACGAGAACATTAAGTTAAGACGTGGAGGTTACGAGTGTGTTTACCAAAACTCAGAGTGTTTATCTGATGAGTATTTGAATAGTTTCCTGTCTTAATCATGTAGAAGTCAAAAGTTTTTATTGATTTAATTACATAGTCCCAAGGTGCTGGAGTGGTGACTCCGCACCGGGAAACGCAGTGTTAGCAGACCTCCCACTAGGTGGACCGACGACATCAAACGAGTCGCAGGGAGCCGCTGGATTCAGGCGGCGTAAGACCGAGTCCTGTAGAGGTCCATGCAAGAGAGGTATGCCCAGCAGTGGACATCTATCAGTTGATAAATAAGAAGAAGAATTACATATTATTATGCGAAATGTATGAATCGTTTCTATGCAAATATAAGTATTTCATTGAAAGAATAACCGAAATACTAGCGAATGTTGGTACGTTTTATCCTGAAAATATTTAAATTAATTCAAATGAAAGAATTGCAAGGAATTTTCAAAACCTAAAACTAAATTCACGCGGATGAAGGTTTATCCTACTTATATGAATATGAAACCTATTTGAATTATAAGCAGACAAATCAATTATGCAAGACTTCTATGTAATATTTCAGTGTAGTTTCTATATTATGAGGTGTTAAAACAATATAAAAAAGCTCTGCTGAACTGGACTAATATTTTCCTCTCCCTTCCAAATAAACGGGTAGGTACGACAATAGTATGAGTGAAGGTACAACCGACGACCTATCAGTTTTCAGCCCTTTAACCTTTGGGCTATAGAGGCTTTATTCATTGAGATTTAATCGAACTGTGTTTAGAAACGTAAATAGATAAGAAAATATTCATATACTTAGGAATGTCATAAACAAAGAAAATACCTACATTCATTCATTCATAACTGGACATAGATACGCAATAAAGAGTCAACCCACACAACTTATCAATTGAAAAGTTAACTTTATTCTTTTACATAGTGTGTATTTAATTTGACAAAGGTTTGTGGGTTGAATCGTTATTGCGTCCAATTTTTATTAATTTGTAAGCGGAAAGCTTGATCATAATTTATTAGTTCCTAAGCGGATCATAGACGTCAGATGGCAGGGCACTAGGAACCGTAGGTACCGGGTAAGTTTAGGCATACTAATGTGCTGGCACTAGAAACATCACTTTGAAACTTCATTATCTGCAGTTCGAAACAAGTGTTATTAATAAAATGTTATAAGTTATAACATTTGAGAAAAATAAAATATATACTTATTACTTTTGTACATTTTTAACCGACTTCAAAAAAGGACGATGATTTCGTCATTCCACTTCCAGCTTCTGTGTTTCCGGCCACGTATAATCTGAGTACCTTCAAGAAAAGAGTGAATAGGCATTTTCTAGGCAAGCGCGCTCCAACCTAGACCTCATCAATGCTCTACATCATTGATTGTCGTCGAGCGCAAGCCTATCTCATAATAAAAAAAAAAATATCTCAACACATTGCCATCCTACTACTGGGCATGGGTACCTTCCGGTATGGAAGAGTTAGGTCAAAGTCCTCCATCCATTTGTAGTTTTTTTTCATTCTACGACAATGTTTTAAATAAGTGTGCACACAAACACATCCGGTAGTTTTTGTATGATAAATAGAGACGGCCGCGGCTCCGCTCACGTTAAGTTATATTTTTCAAACCCATATTTTACCCCCTTAGGGGTTTAATTTTCAAAAGTTCTTTCTTAGCGGATGCTTACGTCACAATAGCTATCTGTATTCAGCCTCAACCGTCCAGCGGTTACAGCTCTACGTTGATAGATCAGTCAGTCAGTAAATATAACAAGAAGATATTAGGAAAATCTCTTATAATGTTAGACCCTTCTCAATTATTCAATCATCAATTTGAATTGCAAATAAAGTGATACTGTTAATCCACTAACTAAATTACTTACAATAAGTTTGAACTGTGTGAGGCATAACAGACTTGCTTTCTAACAACTTAATTGTAAAGTATCGGGTGCAAGTTATAGCATAATAACTAGGTAGCTGCATCACAGACTATTACTTTGAAACTGTCAGCTCGGATAATACTTGTAGTTACATATTATGTAAATCGTGATTCAATATTCAAAGCCCGTGAAATTAAGTCATTCTAAGGAGATCATAATGTAAAAGTACAGTGTGTATAAATCTCTACTGATAATAATCCTACTTCCTACTAAGAAAAATATTAGTATCCTAATCCTAATAATATTATAAATGTGAAAGTGTGGATGTTTGTTAGTCAATCACGCCGCAACAACTGAATCGATTTGGCTGAAATTTGGCACAGAGATAGATTATAGTCTGGAATAAGATAGGCTACTTTTTATCCCGTAAAATAAGAGAGTTGCCGAGTAAAAAATATCAATCCACGCCGAAGTCGCGGGCATAAGCTAGTAATATACATGCGAAAGTGTTTTTGTTTGTTGGTTTTTCCTGCAATAACGCAGCAACGGAGCGACGGATCCACGTGATTTTTTGCATACTTGAGAATTTGGAGAGTGCAACCTTTTTACCCGGAAAAACAGAAGGTTCCTATAGGATTTTTAAAACCTAACTCCATACAAGCGAAGTCACGGGGAAAGCTTATAAATAAAAAAAGATTATTTAAAATTATTATCACATAACGTAAAAGTAAAGTTTATTAGTTTTGTAATTGAATATTTCCTTAAATATTTGTGAACGAAGTTAATTAGATCTATTCATTGAACTCGATAAGGAAGAGATAAAAACCCATAAATAATAATTAATAGAATAATTAGAGTAATATTGAGAGGTTTTACTTTGGTAATACAGAAACAGTATTTTATTTTAATGCTAGAGCTTAACTTAGCAATACTTTTTCTGTGCTTGGTTTCAAAACTTTATTCGAAGCTTATTACTAACGATTTTACAGACATTTTATTTTGTGTGATGGTTTGTAACGATATAATTATTTTGATTCATAGAAGCAATAAAATAAATTAAATTAACAATTCAGTGCGAAATACCTTTAAAATACAATAGTCATTAAAGTAATTTACAGAATTTACACTGTCATAAATCAATGGACGCGTAAAACAATCCTTTATGCATAAGCAAGCGCATTAATTTAACATGTTATTGAGTTATGTCATTATAATTTATTTACTTGTTAAAACGTTAATGATTAATCAATTACCGTGCCATTGCTTATAAAAGCTTCAAAAGCTGAGTAGGTACCTACTGTAGCTGTAACGTTTGGACCGAAATTGAAAATGATAGGTATAGTTTTTGAAAACTACTGAACGGATTAAAATGCAATATAGTATAATACTCCGGGTCAATATATAAGATAGTTTTCATACTTAAAAACAATAAGGTTCCTCCGGGATATGGGATAAAAGTTTTTGCCCATTTTACTCCATAACTCAGTCAAATCTAAACTGGTTTTGATAATTATTTCTTTATTATAACTTGTGTACTTTTAGAAATACTCGTATTTTGTCCAATTTTGGTGAAGATCTACTAAATATTTTAATAGTAACTCAAAACTTTTTCCACGCGGACGAACTCACGGGAATCAACTAGTATAGTAATATAGTTACGTTTTTAAAATTCCGCGGGAAACCTTTGTTTTTCTAAGTAGTCTATATCACTCGCACTCCAAGTGTTTCGAACCATATCAGCGGTTGTTAAAACCAAGCAAAAAAAACGCCAAAAAAATCACGTTTCTTGTATGGGGACCCCCTTTTAGTTTTTATTTTATTTTTATTATTTAATGTTATAACGACAATAGATATACACATTCTGTGAAAATTTCAAGCTAGCCAATCACGTTGATCCATTGCTACATTGCTGCCAGATTGAAGTTCAGTTCAAAGCCAAAAGGAATTGTTATGATTTTAGCAGTCTATATTGTATTACAGGGTCTTAAAACAATATAATATATCTTCTGTACCTTTAACTTGTCAGATTTCTGTAAAGATTTAATATACAGTTACAGTACTTTCATCGTTACCTAACTCAAATATGCACCACATATAAATCAAATCTTTTGGCCCTTTCAGTTTAATTTAATTTTGACCTAACTTACAATTTACTTACTGCAAGTTTTCTAGTAATATCCTATTTTATCTTGGCGTTGAGTAATTGAATAAGTCGGGAATTTGGCGATCGACAGAGAGCTTTTAGAGATTACAAAGTCTGAACTTTTACTATTCAAGACGTTAAAGTTAGCGAGCAAATCTCTCACTGGATCGTTTGTTACCTCGAAAACGTTCGCCTTATTCTTGGTTACCACTACCCGTGTAATTTGAGTGCCACTTTATATCTATACGTCTTGAGCATGGAAATCGTATTTAAGTTCATCCAACTCTGCTTAGATTTTTTTATGAATTATCGAACAATAGGTACTTAACTGCACAATTTAAATTTATCATAAGGACTGCCAATGAGTCTGACTTTGGAGCAATTTGTTTATCCGCTTCTTGATAACCCTGTATCAAAAATATAGGTTATCGAGGGACGGATAATTTTGTTTGATAAATCGAGGCGGCTATTTAACCGGCTCCAGTTATAAAACGAATTGATGACAATTTATTTCAGAGAAGTGTACATTCAATGCTAACTTATTAGGCAACTTATATTATCTGGATGACAATCAGAATGCTGTTATAACTGCCACGAATTTTCTGTAGGAACGAGGTTGTTCTTTTTTCAGAGGATAGCATGAAAGCATTTAGTGTTCGCCTCCATGAACATGCCCTGAACGCATTTTTATATTGCATTCTTAATGCTTTTAAGGCTGTTATATCCGCTTCTTGATCAGGTACTTTTAATCATAGCTTTGCAAAGCACCAGAGAAGTTAGCTTGTTCCACTACGTGAATTAAGATAATTGATCTTATTAGACATAACTGACAGTTAAAGTAAACTTGGCAACCATAATATACACTTCTTATGCTAATGTGTAAGATATTTCACTGACCAATATTAAATTAATAGACTCTGTTGGTCTTCACCCTAGCTCAAATTGCGTGAATTTGGCTTTTTAACCCCCGATCATATAGATTATATCAAATCTAAGATGGCCGCCACCACAAAATGGCAAATTACATTTTTTTTTTAATTTCACATGTCGGGGGTGTTTTAAATTTTCAATTTACACTTGTACATTTTTTCGAGTGGTTGTTGCAATCGGTCCCAACACTAAACTTCAGGTCAGTGTGACTATTTTAGTATTACCGTGATAATAAATAGGAAATAATTTTAATTATTGTTTGAATACTCTCTTAATAATTTACTGATCCCACAAATTAATTCAGTACCTATTCAATTTTTATCATCGTTTCTATAAAATCGCCACATTAAAATGCATACAAATCCTTAGCATTTACGAGTACAATAATTGAAGACGAGGAGTAACAATCTTTCACTTCAGAAACGTTTGCCTTACTCTCGGTTACCATTAACCGGGTAATTTGAGCGCCACTTTATACCTACGTGTGCTGACTCACTCCGATCTGTTTAGATGTTTCAAGAGATCGATTAGTTAGTTTTATTGTTTTGAGTAACAGATTTGTTATGCATAAGTTTATGTTGTTTACACAAACTGTCAGTTGAAAGAGATGAACGCTCTGATGATTTTTTAATACCTGTTATGAAAATTGCTGTGGGTGTTTAATAATGTTGTTTTATAATATTATGTACACCTATTTCATGTTATAAACAAGGCTTTGAAAAGGAGCATTGGAAAATGTTATAGCGATGATAGAGCAGTGGTTAAAGGCGGATTTACATTACGAAATTAGTGGTGTGAAAGTAGTGTCATAACATTAATTTTGTCACCAATTTCGCGTGTAAACCCCTTATTTCATGATGCATACATTAATTTCATGCATGAAATTAGAGGTTTACACGCGAAATTGGTGACGAAATTAATGTCATGACACTACTATCATGCCACTAATTTCGTAATGTAAATCCGACTTAAAGGCTTCGGCATTTTGTTCGGGTGGTCCAGGGCACGATCTCAGACATATGCATCTCTGAATCTCTGGCTTTTCAGAGTTATGTGACGTTTAAGCAATTACGAAATAGGCTTGCGAATGATGACAGTCAATGATGGAAAGCGCTGATGAGGTCTAGGTTGGGGCGCGCTTGCCTAGAAGATGCCTATTCAGTATTCACTCTTGCCTTGAAGACACTCATATTGTTATAGGTCACAGGCAACACGGATGCAGGCAGGGCGTTCATGGTGAAACCTGCTGACGAGTTCAGCATAAAACTCTCAAGGATGAGTAAAGTCTGCCAATCTACACTTGGCCTTGGACTAGGTATGGCCTTTGACTTATGGACTTATTTACTGTCGAGGAAAACAGGAGAATGTATTCGTATGTGGGTACCTACGTACAAACACTTGCAGCATGAGGGTGATTGTCAAAATGGTTACCACAGATTACATAATAAACTTATTCCCTAGTATGTGATGGTTCTTAAGCGAAACGCATTATGAAACGGAAGTACCTAATTAAAAAGGAAATGACGTCACGGAGCTCTTAGTTATTGCAAAGAGACTGCTCGAAATAAGTTCCTCTCAAGCTAAGTTACTCAATTTAACAAGGTGTTAATTTTTTTTCAGCCGACTTCCAAAAAGGAGGAGGTTATAAATTCGGTCGATATCTTTATTTTTCTATGTATGTCCACCGATTTTTCCCGGACTTCTGGACCGATTCGCCTGGTTTTTTTTCGACTGAGGAAGTTTGCGAGGTCGTCCCATAATTTTTTTTTTATATACCATACCATTTTTTTAACTCATCAGGCTGCACCAAATTATGGGGATCTAGGAACTGTCGATTATGAATCGATAATATGCTTATCCACACGGGTGAAGTCGCGGGCATCATCTAGTAACTACATTAAATTGTTACATACTAATAACTGTCACTATTACAGAAGTTATTTAAAGTCTTGGTCAGTTGAATAGGTACCTAACAAAAAGAAAGTATTCAAACCGCCATTCTTATAAAGTACAAACTTTTTATTTACTTAGTTATAACTTTTGAAGTGTTATAAAGTTATAAATTTCTATAATAGTCGTTGAGATGTTGTGCAAATGTCTCACAGCACAGCGCGTTTGTACCGGTTTCACTTTCTCTTTTGAATAATACTGACTGGAGTTTATCATGATTCATAATACGTGTACATACATGAGGAAATAGTGAAATGGACACCTATTAATTAATCTATACTAATATTATAAAGCTGAAGAGTTTGTTTGTTTGAACGCGCTAATCTCAGGAACTACTGGTTCGAATTGAAAAATTCTTTTTGTGTTGGATAGTCCATTTATTGAGAAAGGCTTTAGTTAGGCTATATAACATCACGGGAAAAATTATCCATATTTAAAATATATTCTTTTAAAAACTTTTTAATCGCGATCATAATAACAGAAATTGACGGGCAACAGCTAGTAGCATAATATGAGAAATAATTTTTGACAAACTCCCTGGCGCAGTGGTGAGTGTTGTGGTCTTATAAATGGGAGGTCTCGGGTCAGATTCCCGGTGGAGTCAATTTGGTAATTTTTAATTTCTGAATAGTCTCTCGTTTGGTCTGGTGGGAGGTTTTGGCCGTGGCTAGTTACCCCCTACCGTCAAAGACGTGCCACCAAGCGATTTAGCGTTCCGGCACGTGTAGAAACAGATCGGGATTATGGATTGAATGTACAATACCATACACCTTCCAAGTTAGCCCGCTACCTACTATCTCAAACTGCATCGTCACTACCCATTAGGTGAGATCGCACGAAACTTTCACATTCATAATATTAAGTAGGATGCACTTATGCGACTATTTTTACATAATAAAGGTCTAATTATTTATTTTATTTATTTATTGTTTTAATCTCCAAAAGCACATTGCAGCATCGGGAAACGTTTTCACTATTCATATTGGCTTTCTCACTAAGGTCGCAATCGTGAATGAGAACTTATTTTTTAAAGACATTCTTTGACGACCGAAAGTATATGAACTTATATGTTTGTTACTCTTTCACGCTAAAACTACTGGACCGATTTAGCTGAAATTTAAAATTGAGATAGATTATACCTTGGATTAAAACATAGGCTACTTTTTATCCTTCAATTCTCAAAAATTTTTTAAACCTCAATTCTCGCGTACGAAGTCGCGGGTATCAGCTAGTCGTATATAATAAAATAATAATAAAACGAAAAGTTCGAGTGGCAAACGCCAATTTAATTGTCTCCAAACTCTATTAAACTGAGCTTGTTTAACCTTATTTAACCAGCAACCAAATCTCTCGAGAGCTCTTTTGTCATTTCGGGACCATTCGTCGGTCCAACTCCGGGCGTTCATTAACAGCGGGAATTTATCGTTTATAGGTAGTTCGGGTCAATCTTAAAGTATACTCTATTAATGGTCAGCAAGTTTTAGGCGCTGCGTAAGCGTAGTTGCCTGTTGCGGCAATCGACAACTTTTACGATTTTCATATTTTGAGAAACTGCGCAGACTTAACCGGTAATCGCGGATATATATTTTTTACATTTCTTTTTTTTAAATATTTCTTTATCTAACAACTTTGACATGACATATTATAAATATATTAAAATATTATCAACAATCGCATCTTTTATGGAAATCTGGCATTTAACTCTTAGATTTTCCGGGATAAAAAGTCTTAGATATATATCACTCTCCAGATCCAAAACTAAAGCCATGCAAAAAATCACGTCGCCCAATTTATTCCTCGAATAAACGTCAGTCGACGTTGGTGAAATCGGCACTTAGTTGAATTTTGTTACGTTCAGATCCGAAGATATTTATGTCGCTCCAAATAGGAAGCTAGACTGACAATGGTGACTTTCAGCTGTTAAATCGAACAAATCTCTCGCTCGCTCGTTTGTCAGTGAGCTGCGGGACCGTTGCCGGATCCTCTCGGCCGCTATTAACTGCGCTTTATCGCCACTTTATATTGAGCATGTTACTGAGATGATAGTACGGAAGAATCATTACCAACAAGAACGCTTACATTGTACACAAATTGTTAAATAGGTAGTGAATTGGATCCCTCGCTACAGGATTTATCTAGTGTGAGTTCCAGCGAAATATAATATCAATTACAAGCTTTTGCCCGTCACTTCGTCCACTAGGACTCTGTTTTTCCGGGATAAAAGGTAATAAAAAGCCTACGTCACTCTCCAAGTCCCCAATTGTTCTCATGCAAAAAATTACGTCGATCAGTTGCCCAGTTGCTGCGTGATTAAATGACAAGCCAACAAACAAATACACCTTCGCATTTATAATATTATGTATTACAGTTAGGATTGTTGAAGTTGTCTTTGGCATAATAAATGTTTTTTTATTTTTCAGATGTAACTTTTGTAACTTATTTAACCCCCTAGGGCTCTTATCATACTAAGATTTAATAAAAATGAAATGAAACTGCAAGCAAAACCATAGGAAAAATCTATTTTTCTTTGTAGCTACGTGACGAGACGAAAAACGCTGACCTAACTTTTAGGAAGTTTGTAATTTCGTCTGTGCAGTTTACGACTGGCAAACACAAGCGAATCTAAACTCGGATTGAAGTGTAACTTTTTCACAAAGGTTTCTGTTTTTCCAATTGCACACCAAACGAATTTGGAGAGTTGCGTTGGTTGCAAAATATATAGTGTCCTTTTTACAAGCTTTTATTTAACTTGCAATGTATGTATGTATGTTTGTTTAAGGTCAAATCTTGCTAGCTGATTAGAACTTCCCGGTTCTTCGAACTAGGCATGAGCGCCGCTCATTGCCAATTCAGCTTTACAACTCAATTCAGCCAGTAACTTTTTTTATTTGGATTGGAAACGATAAACAAAATTAACTTAGGTCGGTAAAAATACGAGCTTGGCATCGAAGTTGGTTTGGATAGATTTTAAATTTCACAAAAGCATGAAGAACTCGTTTCTACGCCACCGCTTGCTCTATTTCGTGCATAAAACATCAAATAACTCCCAAAGATTTTTTATTGAAAGTAGCGCAACTCGTTTAAAGACTTTAACAAGTCCATTTCGCGGGGAAGGATCGAACGTTTTCACGTTATTTCGAGGGTATAATTTAATTAACTGCCATCGGAAAACTCTTGAGAATGACAGATGTTTTCGCTATCACCGCGCCGAGTGATTAAGCGCAAATTGGCGCATTTCGATGAAAACCCCTTTCAAAATTAACTCAGGGTTGACTTTAACGACATTTCTTAGTGATTGAGCTTTTGAATATAGTTTAAACTTAATTATACTTGCTTTGCTCGACCAAATTACTATAGAAATAGGCTCTACTTTGTATAAATAAAATTTATAATTTCTAAATTGTCTCTGGTCTGATCAGTTGGAAGGTGGGCTTTGGCCGTGGCTAGTTATAGTTCTTGAAATTCACGACGGCGTGTGGCTCATGGTTGTGTGTCGTATCTGTATAAGTATGAACATGAGTTTGCTCGCACCTGACCGCTCCCACCTAGGCTCCTGACAGGCACACACACTTACGCAATGTGCATGTATACGACGTAACCAAAGTAAAGCTCACGCGCTCTCGTAAATTGCAAGAACTATACCAACCTACATTCAAAGACGTGCCGACAAGCGATTTAGCGTTCCGGCACGATGGCGTGTAGAAACCGATTAGGGGTATGAGTATTAGTACTTATCTCGTTGTTATAGATACTAAATGCAACGCGGAGAAGTACGTATTCTTTTAAAAATGGTACAGCTAGCTGCATAATATTGATAATGATTTTTGTCTGATAGTAAATAAATCGGTCCGACGACTGAACTCTTGAACAGACTCGATACATAAAAGATAACCCTACTAGAGATTATCAAAGCAATAAATATTGGTCTATTCGACGGTAATAGTTATTATCTATTAATGATATGCATAATATATGCCATTTCATAATAATTATCATGAAAATTCTCATCGCACTAATATTATAAAGGCAAGAAATCGTGTGTGTGTCTGTATGTGTGAGCGCGCGTGTGTGTGTGTGCGTGCGTGCGATGCGTGTGTTAGTATATGGGGAAATACGTCATTTCTAAAAAAGATAAATCTTCAATAATGTTAAAAATACTTCCATAAAACAAAGGATCCAACGATGCCTTTGCCTAAAGGAAATAAAATAGAAAAATATGGCTGTAAGATCTGTTAAACTAAACCGTGAGAACTAGCTTATTTATTTTTGCAATACTTCCTGGGAATATTCAACTTAATTTTAAATCGCTTTTTGACAGAAGATCTATCGCTTTATTACTTTGTTTTCGTAAAACGGGCGGCTTAGGACAATAGACGTATAGTGACTTAAAAAGAATAATTCCTGTTGCCGCGCGGTGTCCTTTTCTCACTTGTAAGTGGAAGGGAGATAGATGTAAACTGGACTGGCTTTACGAAGCAGCGGCTCTAAGATTTCTCGAGACATTATTCGTGTGGCGAGTCACTAGATCGGTTCTTTGGTGTCGGTGTACGTGTGACGTACCTACGTTGTATTATTTTATAAAAGATAAGTATATTTTTGTAACCCTTTTCGATGTGTAAAGTTGAGAATTATTGTGGTTAAGTTTGCTGGTAACGTAAGTAACTAGTATTGTAAGTTTGTAACGAAATAATGAATCGTAGTGTGGCAAGGTTTGTAATGTAAAAGAGAAACTGTAATAGAAGTTTAACTGAGTAATGTTTGTATCTTGTAATCATTTAAAAGAGCCTTCGGCCACTGAGGGGGTTTTTCTTTCGCTAGTTCTTTTCCTCCTCAGAAAAGCTATTTTCCGAACTGGCGGTAGAGTTATTTTAAAGTAAAAGAACATAATATACGCTTTCGAGTTTTGTTCTAAAACCTGCTGTTTTATTATTCTCCCTACTATAATGATAGCTGTTGACATAGAGCCAGTTCATAACTTGATATGTGAGAGAATCTTTCAGGTCTACTTTTATTATACTTGTAATAATTATTTCAGTAAAGAGTTAAGGCTGTTCCATGAAACAATATTTCAGGAAAACACAACTTTTCATTCAGTTTTCATTATTGAAGTATTTTCATCCTGATAAAGCATTAATATGTAGTTGTTACCTCGATTTCCCTCCGAGTAAAATCTATCATCAGAAGTGGGATCGAGCCTTTTCTAATATATTTTCTTACAATTTTCAGAAAACGCCCAATATGGATGGCTTTGTGAAAAGCCATCAAAGATGTTACCATGACTAGTCTCTGCAGAGACCTTACACACCGCTGACGAGATGGCTTGGTGAAAAGCTACCCAAGTTGTTACACGACCAGGAGCTAGCTGACGCAACGCGGATGGCTTGTGAGGAGTCATCGGATGTCCCAAAAATCTGGTATCATTGTGACACGTAAATACCATTTCGGCTGCCAGGACTTTGTTGTAAAGTGAGTTAAAGTTGTCAATTGTTAAGTCGACGATTCAAAAACACTTGTGAAAGTTTATTTGAATAAAAAATATTTCTATTCCATGTTAATAATTCAGTGAGCTTCAAAGGTTGAAAGTATATTCTTGTCATTGTTTCTTTTGAATATATTTTTTTGTTGTTGTTTTGGGTGGTGCAAATAAAGAGTATAATAAGTAAATAATAATATTTTAAATCAGGTAGGCCGAGCGGAAATATTTTTATTGCAGCTTAAAATAATGTCTTTTTATTGTTGAATGAAGTAGGTAGTTACAGAGTGAATGATGAAAGAAATAAGTGGCATTTCTAAGATCAATTTTGTCAGAGTATAAGATAACTTTTAGTGAATCGATTATTATTTTCGATTCCTTATGTGACATTTCTTTTTCGAAAAAAAAATACCGACATTGTCTCTTATGTAATTGTTTTCAATCACTTGTGGCCACTTTGTTGTTGTTTGGTATATAACTAAAGTACAGGACTCTCAATAGCGGCTAATTAAGATTTAGCGTCAGCGATTGTAGAGGCCGGAGACACGTACTATACGGATAAGTCGGCTTGCTTGTTGTAATACGATTAACAATAGAATGGTAATTGGTGATAACTGATAACTTCTCTATAATAAAATAAATAATAGACAAAAGAAATGTGGCATAGGACGCTGGATATTTTTTTTTAGTGTGTTTGTATAAAATAATGTAATATAGAGAGTAAAGTTGCACTTTAAAATGGTTGATTAAAGTTTTTGTTTTCAAGATAAGTTAAAATAATTTTCCTTGTAGAGCTGTTGAGTAAGAATTAGATTTTGTCAGAATATTTCGATTAGGGTTGATATGCCGGATATCGGCCTCTTAGTGCTCCAATCAACTTTAGGACTTAATAAATTTAGTTTCACTATGTTATATGAAAGCCCATATAATGAAGTTTATTTTTATTAACTGTTTTGGGCTTGAAGCTAATAAGTTATTTTTAGTTTTTTTTATTTAATCCGGAAAACGCTAAAACTAAAGGTGGCTAGCGAACCGGCTTACAGACCCTATTGCATTTAGTTTTGAAAGTTAAAATTTTTTTTTAAATAGTTTTTGAAGGTTTTATTTTAAACTGATATTTTGAATATCAAAGGCAAAGTGGTATTTCATTTCCACTGAATTGAAAAGTAAATTTTATCAAGTCTCAGTTCCAATGTAACTTGTAAAATACATAGCTTTTATTATACCTATCGGCTGGACAGTTTGAGTTGAAAACACTGTTGAAAAAAGTGTCATATATTTCCGTGTATTGTCTAACCAGCGATCAGTAAAGCCGTGAAACATCTAAAATGTTATGTTATTCCTTTATGTGATATTTTAATAACTATTCATGGAGGTTTTAAGTTTTTTTTGAGTAGACTGTCCTAGCGTTAACTGTTTTATTTTAATTAATTGTATTCTATAGTAGTATCTAGGTATGTTGTCATGACAGTATAATATTTAATTTTTCTAAGTGAAAGAGTTGAGTTGTGAGTATTAACATAAAGTTTGATATCAGTCAGGTTTATTGATTGCAGTGTTTGATATAGCAAATGTATTGTATATGTCAGTCAGTTTTAAGGGTTGCAGTAGTTGAGATACACAGTTGTGAGTTACCTGGTACTAACTATTACTAGTAACAATTGGTAATTAGTTGGTAATGATCGACACTTCGTACGGAAGGTACTAGAACTTGGTTAATAGTCTAGTAGGTGTAGTGACTGTAAGTCACTGGTACTAATCCTATGTACTTCGAGAGCGAAGTACTTGTCAGTTTGGCCGGAAGAAGTATATGTTCCAAAATAGCATAGAAACAAAACAAAACAACCAAAAAACAAAAAAAAAAAATTTTTTTTTTTATTTGCTATGTCAATACACCGCCGAAAGATTAACAATGTTCTTATGCTATTGTTATACTACTGTCATGATAGTCATTAAGAGAAACAAAAAATAAACATATGATTGCGCTTTCTTGCAAAATAATGTAAGATGGAAAATTGTCTGATCTTGCTCATCTTGTATTAGAGTAATGAAAAACTGTGTGATATTATATTAGTTGTTATTAATATTGATGTTAGATTGTTATTGTTATTTATAAATATTGCAAAACAAAACATTGAAAATAATGCTTCACTATGCTGACGAATGGTTGAATAATTTCTTAGAAGTAAGAGATGTTATGTTTTAATGTTTATTACGTTGTTATGTTTGTTATATCATTGTAGAATATAAAAGGGAGGAGATATTGCTTCTTAATAGATATAATATGTACACGGTCCACCAACGTGGAGGCAATTTGCCCGTTGTAATGTGAAGGAGATCTGGCAGATGTTATTTATGTACCTATTTATTTGTATGTTGATAGTTTTTGATGATGATGGCTAACGGTGCGGAGGATATCAAATAGATAACACTTGCGAGTGTTGATGTGTTGTTTTGGTTGCAATGACTGACGGCGGATGGAGCAGTTTTGTTGAAAATGACTATGACTAAAGTAGGCTGGGGTTCAGGGTCTTTCTTCGAAAGATGCTGCTGAGTCACGTATTGCACGTTGATCGAGTTTTCCTTGGTCTACTTCGACTTTCACTTTACATGACCTATCTTCTTACTGTAATTATGACAATGGAACAGTTTAGTTAAAATGACGACTTAAGTAGGTTAGGGTTAAGGATTTTTCTCTGAAAGACTCTGCTGAGACACATATCGCACGTTGATTGAATTCCCGTGGTTTACTTCGACTTTTACTTTCCATGACGAAAATTTTCATTATAATTATGACTATAATATATGTACAAAATAACCGTCTTAACTGTGTTGATGTTGAATGGATCTACATATGTATAATTTGATATGATTATCCTTAGAGTGAGAATGATGTCTTTGAGTAAAAGATATGTTACTTCTTGTCACTACGTTGTTATGTTTGTGTTTCGGATATGTTACGGATAGTAATAGATAGTATAGTAAAATATTGAGATGTAAATATAAATAGTTGTACTGAATTATTTATATCTTGATGTGATTGATAATGTTTCATGTACTTGTTTTGTAAAATGTTTTTAAACTTTATTCATCATGTGTTATGATAATAATGATGTATGTAAAGGCTTATCACACGATTCATAATAATTTTTCCTATGTACTTCGAGAACGAAGTACAGTCAGTCTGGCCGTGTTAGTATATGGGGAAATACGTCATTTCTAAAAAAGATAAATCTTCAATAATGTTAAAAATACTTCCATAAAACAAAGGATCCAACGATGCCTTTGCCTAAAGGAAATAAAATAGAAAAATATGGCTGTAAGATCTGTTAAACTAAACCGTGAGAACTAGCTTATTTATTTTTGCAATACTTCCTGGGAATATTCAACTTAATTTTAAATCGCTTTTTGACAGAAGATCTATCGCTTTATTACTTTGTTTTCGTAAAACGGGCGGCTTAGGACAATAGACGTATAGTGACTTAAAAAGAATAATTCCTGTTGCCGCGCGGTGTCCTTTTCTCACTTGTAAGTGGAAGGGAGATAGATGTAAACTGGACTGGCTTTACGAAGCAGCGGCTCTAAGATTTCTCGAGACATTATTCGTGTGGCGAGTCACTAGATCGGTTCTTTGGTGTCGGTGTACGTGTGACGTACCTACGTTGTATTATTTTATAAAAGATAAGTATATTTTTGTAACCCTTTTCGATGTGTAAAGTTGAGAATTATTGTGGTTAAGTTTGCTGGTAACGTAAGTAACTAGTATTGTAAGTTTGTAACGAAATAATGAATCGTAGTGTGGCAAGGTTTGTAATGTAAAAGAGAAACTGTAATAGAAGTTTAACTGAGTAATGTTTGTATCTTGTAATCATTTAAAAGAGCCTTCGGCCACTGAGGGGGTTTTTCTTTCGCTAGTTCTTTTCCTCCTCAGAAAAGCTATTTTCCGAACTGGCGGTAGAGTTATTTTAAAGTAAAAGAACATAATATACGCTTTCGAGTTTTGTTCTAAAACCTGCTGTTTTATTATTCTCCCTACTATAATGATAGCTGTTGACATAGAGCCAGTTCATAACTTGATATGTGAGAGAATCTTTCAGGTCTACTTTTATTATACTTGTAATAATTATTTCAGTAAAGAGTTAAGGCTGTTCCATGAAACAATATTTCAGGAAAACACAACTTTTCATTCAGTTTTCATTATTGAAGTATTTTCATCCTGATAAAGCATTAATATGTAGTTGTTACCTCGATTTCCCTCCGAGTAAAATCTATCACGTGTATAAGTTTGACTTCTTCACGCCACAATGAAAGAACCGATTTGCCTGAAATTTGGAATGGAGCTAGGTGGGAGCTAGCTAGATACCCAGGATTAATACATAGGCTACATTTCCAGCAGGAATGAAAAATTTTAATTCACGCGAATGAAGTCGCGGACATCCTCTACGAGTAGTAACAGATAAATTGATCCACTTAAACCTTTGTAGACACGAATAACTGGATGCGTGGCAGCCCTGCTGGATATTGTCAGAAGCTGAAAAGATTATTCGTCTATCGTCGGTTATCTCCAATGAGATCTCATTATAACCGGGTTATTTATAGTCGTTTGTTCAACGCTGACTTCCTCTTTGTTGATCGTTTAATTATAGTATCTTTGCATTGCCTTGTCTATATTCTGCCGTAACAAGAATTGCCAATCTTTTGAGCTTTGATGTTAATTGGTTCTCTTATTTTGATATTTTGTGAAGAAAATATTTTAATATTTCCTCATCTACATGCACTAAGTTTTGTTTAAGAATTGAAACAGATTAATTAATATAGTTCGTTTATGTCACGAAGTTACGGGTGCTTTATTTGTGGTTACGTTGTGTACATGCACATTGCGTAAGTGTGCGTACCTGTCAGGAGCCTAGGTGGGAGCGGTCAGGCGCGAGCAAGCTCTCGCTCACACTTATACAGATACGACACACATACAACCATAAACTACGCGCCGTCGTGAATTGCAAGAACTATAATTGCAATGCAAACTAATTCGATTTTTTTTAATTTAACTAGTTCAATACACATCACTACTAATAATATACTCTTAAATATGAGTGTGGTTGTTTTTAAGTGTTTGGGATTAAAAAGAAATAACTCATAATTATTTTATTATGACACTTTACACTTAGAGATTTTTACATTGTTTACTTACCAATTAGTGTAAAAAGTCCATTATTCTTTTTAACAGCTTCTTACAGCATCTGCTGCATAATTATATCTATGCGATTTAAGCTGTCGTAAACTGTGTGTTTTGCAACATTCAAGGTTATATTGAATTATTTATTTTTATTAATTAAGTTCGTAGTGAAGCAACATATAATAATTTCAACAAACTATCTGGTATAGGTACAGTAACTCATAAATAAATCATAACAACAGTCATATAGAACAAGTAAACAACAGGAGCTTATCCCGAGGAGCGTAATGTCTCGCCCCTGGCTCAATATCCCCCGGGATACACTACAAAGTGGTTAGCAGTTTATAATTTGTCTGGCGTCATATAAATGTTATGCTTTTTGTTCAGCTTTGAATCTAGGTTAGCGTAGACCGTAGCCAAATTCCAGATAAAATAAATCGCTTATTTTTTGCAACACTCTTTTTTTTTTTTTTTTTTCAAAAAATATGTCTTCATATTCAGTCAAATCTTAGTTTTTGAAAAAATCTCTCTGTCTGAGTTTACTTTTTAACCGACTTCCAAAAAAGGAGGAGGTTCTCAATTCGCCGGGATCTATTTATTTTTTATGTATGTTCCCCGATTACTCGAAGAGGCCTGGACCGATCTGGAATTTATTTTTTGTTTAAAAGGATGTACTTCCCAAGTGGTCCCGATTGTCATCATGTCAGGATCTGATGATGGGATCCTAGAGAAATCGAGAGAACTCTTCAGATTTTATAGGCACAATTGAATGTTGTGGCGTTTGAAGTCGGTTTTGTAAAAAGAATTTTTACGTTTATATTATTTAACTAGTGTAGGTATTTTTCATAGAGCATGAAACGGCGATTTTTTCCACATTGCTAAAATCACTACTTTTCGAGATAAAACATTGCTATAGAATGTTTGCGAAGTATGTTCTGGATTTTATGGAACATAAATTACATTACACATGATTTTGTAGATTTTTTCAGGAGACGTCTCAGTTATTGGCCTTGGGCCCATTAAACATTGGAACCTTCGTGTGATACGGATTTCAGAATTTGTAGCTACATCATACTGGGAATGAAAAATACCTAACCTAAGTCAACTGACTGCAAGTTTGACCGATGACTAAACTTTCTTAATGACACCTCATAAATTCAAGCAATCTTGCAAATTTAAAGTTGAAAGGCGTCTCGATGAACAAAACGTGTCGAGAGTGTACTATCAAGTTTTCAAATTAACTTTTTATTAATTGCCGCAGGTAGGACTGAATTTTACATGTACTTCTGAAACTCCATTTGCGAGTTTGAAATAACTTTAACCTGGCTAAGGATTTTAAGGTAAGGGTTTGCGCACATGACACGTCTAAGCATAACCAAGCTTACGCTTATAATTTACTTTCTTAAATTTTCTACCAACCTAATAGATTTATAAATACATATCAAAAATTCCGAGGCCGGCGGGATTCGAACCCACATCTCTCTGGGAATCGCGCCCGAGTGTGTTAACCGTTACACCACGGCCGAACCACATGTCATCCACGAAATTAGTGATATGTATCTACTTTTTCAATCAGTTTTATAGCAACTACCAACCAACAAGAAGTTGGAAGCAAGACGTTGGTTTTCTACCAACGTCTTCACTTAAAACCAACCAATAACTTAAACGACGCCATATTCTACAATCGTCAGTGTAGGTATAATCTTTTTAGAACTTTGAGTCACAAGTGACGTAAGAAAACTGCGCAGTTTCTTTATTTTTGACTCCTTGGCGACTTGTGTTTTACTGCGCAGGTTTGGTGACTCAAAAAGAATTATTGCGATGGTGGTGGTACGTGTAAGTGTACCTACTAGGTATATAGTTCATTTAAACTACAATCGTTTTAAAAAAAAAATTGTAGAGCTTTGCCATCAGATGAGATCGCAGTCAAACGCCTAGTCTTATTAAAAAAAATAGTAAAAAAAAGATACAGTATTTAAAATATTTTTTTCTGCTGTACATACAGCGAAAAGTGATGGCAAAAGTAATTATTAAAGTTGCATTGTTGTAAAACCGATGCTCGTTGGACCAAATCTGTAAACAACGACGTTTAATGAAGCAAATCGAATGGAAAAATCCACAGACAACTTGGTTTACTTTTAAACGAAATATATCTACTTAAATTACATTCAAAATCTCAAGTATGGCACTTTATTACTGTTGCGGTAGTCAAATAAACGAGAAGAACCAAAAATTAAGTCTAAACAAGAAAAACTCGAAGCGAAGTGAACTGTAACTTATTATTACAGACATTAAATTGAATAATAATACGAGTGACTGCGGAAACTAGGATAAAAACATAAATAAAAAGAACTGTCAACATGAAATTAAACAATCCACGTTTCGATTTATATTTAAAGAAAAGTTTGTCTGAATTGTAATTTGCCTGGAACTTGTTACGGCCAAAAATAACTGCAAACGTTACGTTACGTTCAGCAAACACATTGCTCCACATTGTATTTGTTCAAAATGATTTGGTTCACAAAACTTGACAATACAGCTTGACAATTCTAAAATTGTTAACAGAATTGGCTAATATGGATTAATTATGGTAATCCGATTAATCACTATATACGTTTTAAATCAATCTGCTGGAAACCTAATTGATTGGCTCTACAACTTCTGTATGTTTGGTTTTCGCATCAGCCAAACACTTTTGGCCAAGTCTAGCAAGGCTGTATTTTCAACGCCCTTTCAAATTCAAATTCAAAATTTATTTATTTCATGTAGGCTAACTTGTAGCTCTTATGACACGTCATAAATCTACCACCGGTTCGGAATGCAGATTCTGCTGAGAAGAGCCGGTAAGAAACTCAGCAGTTGTTCTTTTCAAAAAAAATTTTTTTTACAAAGCTATGCTATGTATACAGTGCTTCCACAACAAAGCTTCAAAAATGCAAAAATGCATACGTAGGTATACCAATCAAACGTATGTCAAGATGGGCAGTCAAAGCAGACCCATTCCCGTTGGTGGCACCCTTTCACGAGCATGACGCATGATCCAGCCATTTCAACATTCACAAGCTTTTATTACGACAAATAATACTGCCATTGCAATTTCCAATAGGTTCAGTAGGTACTCATCAGATCAAAAGATTATTATAATATCAAGGCTGGTGTTGATCAGGGGTCACACCACTGCCCTAAACTTTTCTTGATACTCATTAATAATTAATCTACTGAAACCTGGTATTTCCTTACGGACTTTCCTGGTGCAGACGACTATTGATAACAAATCTGCGCTGTAAAAATTACACACACAAGATTTTACACACTTGAGCCATTATGGAACAGCTCATTCCTTAACTGATCCAACCGTAAAGCGTCTGAAAGTTGTTAAATTGCAATTTATTTTAGCAAAACCAATTACATTATACACGTAAAGCAAACATAGCGCTGCGCATATTTGGATAAAGCAAAAGTAAACACTTTACACTGAATATAACTTTAAGTTCCAACAACTACAGTTAAATATCACATAACTTTTCTCGGTGAAGTGCTTTGTTGTTTTAAACCTCTTCTTTGCTTGATTATTTTCTAAGTCGCAATAGTTTGTATAGTCGCTTATATAACTTTTAAACTTTTGAATTCTTTGAATTTTTAATTTTGTAGGGAACTTTCTGCCCTATTTAAACTGGTTTCTCGTGTACTAATAAGATTTTATGTACGTATACATGATAAAAATAAAAATCTTAAGCCATTTTTACTCCAAATTTTTGAAAATCTAAACAGCAAGTACCATTGTTTTAGAACTAAATTACTTAGTTTTATAAGAAATATGAAGTGTTCTACAATATATTTATTGTATTTGACCAACTGTAGCCCACGACTTCATATCGACGTGGATACGGTGGATATAAATCCACACAAATACGAGATCCCTTTTCAGATGGAATTTCTAAATCCCTTCCTTGGGGTATCCAAGGATTTCATCTTAATGTCAATTCTCTCTCTCTCTCTCTCTCTCGGTGTGGTGGCATAGTCTGTCAGTAAATCAGGCACGGTACAACCGCGTCAGTTCTGTCATAAGCGATGCAAGTTCAGCAGATAGTAACTCGCCAGCTATGTGCTCTCCTTCAACAGGACATTGGCAAAACATTTGTTCCTCGCGCACGTTTATAACCATTCGCATAAAAAGTGAAGTGAAGTGTAATAATTAAGAAGATTAAGTACTCGTGGTTAAACCATTGTTGACAAAACATGATTGAGTAAATTTAATACTTTATACAAACCAACTATACCTAGCTAGAGAGTGTGTCTGTTCGTTTCTTTATTTGTTACTTCTCAAATACCTATTCAACGTCAATTACTTAAATGAATTCAACGTAGTTTGGCACAAAGTTAAATATTAACTGGTGAAATATGGTCCTTCACAACGGAATCATTGCGAACTTAGTTTTTTCGAACTTTCATGCAGACAAATTAGTGGGCAAAAGCTAATTTCCAACATGTAATGAAATTTAAAGTTTTAGTTCATCACGAATAAGGAATACGTCGGTAGTTACTACATAAATATTTTGTCGATTAGCAGTTGATGAAACTAAAATAACACCTTCGAACTACGTCTGGCAAAGTTTTTAAATTCAGCGGTTGTAGTAATAAAGTTGGAATTTATCCAAGCACAAATTCGTAACTCTAAGAGGAACTAAATTCCACTTGCAGTCGATTTCTGAAAATGTTTTAAGTTAGTTAAATTTACGAGCATTTCAGATAACGTCAAACACATAACAACTCAATAAGGTATGTTCCAATTTGAATTTTAAAATTTCAATAAAATAGGTAAAATCCCTGAGATTCTTTGAAGTTAAACACCAAATAATTGTATTACAGGTTCTATAAAATTGATGAGTACTGAGTGCATTTTGTGAGACCTAGCATATTTCCGAAGAAAAGACTTCAACGCTCTATATTTGTTGATTCAACCGTGTTTTGGTTAATCAATGTCAATCTCTTTGCTCACTTAAATTAATTGTGATTGGTAATTGGATAATTAATTAATGTTAAAACATTAGCTATATAAAATCAAAACTTACAAGGACAAGTTTTTTGATGCATGTGTTAATTTGCATTGTGCAATTTAATGCTCTAAGGGCCGATTTCACCAACATAAAATAAGTCTTATCGGAGCGTGATATTTTGGTAGATTTTTAATACAAAAACTGTCAGAACGCCCAATTTATTCTTGGGTGATTAGAAAAGTAGTGCTGATCTATTGTCATCCAAACCACACATGTCAAAATAGTAACTTACCGTTTGGGATGCTTCTCCTTTTTTTTTTGGAAACTTTCTATATTCGGCAAAGATAATAAATTAACAAAAATCTCCTACAAATGTATTCTTGGCCACACTACAACCTAGACCTCATTATAGTTTTTAGACATGATTGTCGTCAAGCACAAGCCTATCTTGTAGTAAAAAAATAACAGCTGCAAAATTGCGATTAACATACAGATACATATAACATAGATATCAATGTTGAACTAACAAGAAAAGTCGCACGGTTCCCACAGTCGACATAGTGTTCCTACTTAATTATAATATGAGGTTATTCAAGGGGCGGACCAATAAATTACTGAAAAGCCGGCAACGCATTGGTGATGCCTCTGGTACTACAAATGTTCATGGGCGGCGGTAATCACTTTACATCAGGTGACCCGCCAGCTCGTTTGCCCGCTATTCATATAAAATAAAAAAGGTAGTCGATCAAATAAAATCAATAATATGAAATACTTTACAATATTTAAATAACTTCCACAAATATCATTGGATGTTTCAATGAACGCTTACCCCCAGGCAATTGCGACGCGTCGTCGACAATTTATTGTTTGCATTTCTGTTTTTGTGTCTATCGAAGCACAGGACGTGTTTCAATTGGCACGAACCTATTTGCAGTTATTTATACTATTATCTATTATATATGACTAGCTGATACCCGCGACTTCGTCCGCGTGGATTAAGGTTTTTTATTCCCGCGGGAAAACTCTTATTTCCCGGGATAAAAAGTAGCCTATGTCCTATTCCAGACCATACTCTATCTCTGTGCCAAATTTAAGCCAAATCGGTTCAGTCGTTGCGACGTGACTGAGTAACAAACATCCAAACATCCAAACATCCACACTTTCACATTTATAATATTATTAGTAGGATTATTAACAACTTATTGGTGTGCAGCAATTATTTATGCTTTTCCCACGGAAAAAATTTGAGAGATCGGGATTAAAATTAGTAGTAGTAGTAGCAGCTTCTGTCCGCGACTTTGTCTGCGCGGACAGAAGCTGCTACAGAATTGGGTCTAAAGCTTCGTTCGTTAACAATTTTTAATCTTACCACGGGAACTATTTGAGATCGGTACAGAAAGCACATGTCCTTTTCCATAGCATAGGTGACATGCATACAAAATTTCAAAACTGTCTGCCCGCGGCTTAGCTCTTAAACAATTTTCAATTTTCCCTCGGGAACTACTTAAGGAATCGGGATAAAAGGTAGCCTATGTTCTCTTCCATGTCAAAGGCTACATGCATACCTAGTTTCAAAGCTGTCTGCCTGCGGCTTAGCTCGTAAATAATTTTCAATTTTCCCCCGGGAACTTCTAAAGGAATCGGGATAAAACTTAGCTTATATTCTTTTCCATGTCAAAGGCTACATGCATACCAAATTTCAAAGCAGTCTGCCAGCGGCTTAGCACGTAAACAATTTTCAATTTTCCCTCGGGAACTACTTAAGGAATCGGGATAAAAGGTAGCCTATGTTCTTTTCCATGTCAAAGGCTACATGCATGCCAAATTTCATCCAAATCCGTTCAGCCGTTTTTGCGTGATTGAGTAACAAACATCCAAACATCCAAACATCCACACTTTCACATTTATAATATTATAATTATATTATATTATATAATTATATAGTAGGATTTAAAGGTATCATACGGGCTGCAACGATTCTAATAGTTTTTAGTGAAATTGTGAAAAGGATAGATTTAATATTTAGATACTAACGTCAATTAGTTTTCAACTTGGTGCTTAAAGTGAGATAGAGAATGTTTTTTGATTGGGCAACATTTTTCAATACGTGCAAGATATGCTGCAAAGATTTTTTCTGCAGTCTGTTTCATAAACACACGATGCAGACTTGATAAGTAAAATGAAGAGCTCAATTCTAAATACGGGGACCCCGTCGCTTAACTCAAGCTTAACTTTTTTTTTGACATTTGTTATATGAAGAAAACGCCATGAACAGAATGCATAAGACACCAAGATGCTCCGTTTGTGAATTCAGCAGTAAGTACTTTACTCAGAAATAGAATACAAAATTCCTGAGACAAGCGTCATGAAAATAATAATTCAATTTATACCAAGGAAACCCATTTACATTTACGACTCGGAAACTTTTATCTACAATCACCTCAATTTGTAAAGCACGAAGCAACGTAATCTGTAGGAGCACTTTGTCTTTACATTCCTCTTTCTTTCGGAATTTATTACTTACTACCTAGGCTCTCCGTGGAGCAAGATTGAAACCAAGCGTAAAAATGCTCCCGAATTCTTTTGCGTAAAGGATTGTCATACCTACTGAGTGTGCTACTAGCCTTATTGACTTTCCAATCTTTCTCTACGGGGCTGAAACCTGGTCCCTGAGACTGCAAGACCGCCGCAAAATTGATGCCTTAGAGATGTGGTGTTAGAGGCGACTCCTGCAGATCCCTTGGACTGCTTTCCGAACCAACAATCCCATCTTGAAAGAACTGAAGTTAAAAGAAAGGCTATCGTCGAATGTTCGACGGTTATCGGATTTCGTTTTCTTTTCTTTTAAAGAATATCAGCCAAGCTGAACTTCACTTATATTCTCCTCTTCCCTCCAAATAAGCGGAAAGCTTGTGCTAGGAGTGGGTACGACAATAGAGCAACGGGTATAGAACCTGCGTCCTTGCAGTTTTTAGTTCGCATCTTTACCGTTAGGCTATTGAGGCTTTGAATTGAAGATTGCAGTTGATTATCGATTACAGCAATTGAGCATTTCTATACATGGCTTATGAAGTGTACCAACCACAACCTGCAGTAGGTATTAGTGAGACTTCACACATCGCAACTTTGACGGCGTCGCTGATACGACCGCGATTGCGGTGTTTTACCGCTCATCAGTTAATCGCATATATTTGCAAGTTAAATCAGCTTCTGATTTAGTAGCTACATACTTATTTAGAGGCTTAAAAATACGAGGCAAAAATGTAAGATGGATGTGTATTTATCCACTGTCGTGTAACATGTAAAATATTTGACTCTCTATCTCTATAGAAAGTCAAATATTTTTTTTATGAAAACGTTGAGCGAGTTTTGGTAGGGGAAAATCTTATATCTTCGCATCACCGACATGGCCATGTGGAAGAGAATACATGTAGAATAGAATAGAATAATTTTTAATTCAAATAAACTTTTACAAAGTACATACTTTCGAATCGTCAAATGAATCTACCACTCGTTCGGAATGCCGTTCATGTCAGTATATTTACTTTGTAGCTATGAGTATGACGTGTTTTCACTTCTGTCAGCACCGTCCCTATGTTTTTTTTTTCAGTACTTATTGACTTGTCTTCCGCAGATTCAGAATCAGAATTTTTCGATGCGATTGATAAATAAAATACAGCTAAATCTGTCATTCCAATTACACCTCATGAAGCATGTGCCTCTCGCCTAAATACCGTATGTAATATAAGCTCTTTACGCTACAGTGTGTGCAAATATAAATAAACAACTTCACTAAACAGTGCTAGCTCTATAAATGGTAAGTTATAAATGGCGCGCTCAACTTATCTTTTTCTATAAAATTATATTACTTTACTGCAGTTTCATCATCACTCTCCTATTATTAAGTAGGTGTACACCCGTTTTTTGTTTCAGTTTCCTTTTTGTTGCCTGGAAGAGATTAATCAGGCCTTCTACGTTATTTTGTTCACTTTAAATTCGTCTTTTTTTTGTTTATCTGGTGTAGGTACGATAAATAACATTTTATTAATTACTAGATGATGTCCCCGAATTCGTCCGCGTGATTAAGGTTTTTTAATCCCGCGGGAAATCTTCAATTTTTCGGAATGAAAAGTAGCCTATGTGTTATTCCAGACTAAAGGCTATCTCTGTGCCAAATCGGTTCAGACGTTGCGACGTCATTGAGTAACAAACATCCATACATCCAAACTTTCGGATTTATAATATTAATAGGATTATCATTAACTATAGTCTATATGTATAGTGACGATTTATCCGTCTGTATGCATTCCTACAAATTCACTTTGACACTGACAAAACTTGTTTTTGACAAGAAACTTTTATTCGAAATCAAAACAATTTGTAAAACAGTGTTGTAGCACTTTGTCTTAAATTCCGTTTTCGTTGCGCATTTATTTCCGAGTTGGTAGGTATGCTTGCAGCAATAGCATTATATTTCGCTTTGCCAAAATAAACTGAAACACAACTTGAAAAATATTGTATTGGAATATTTTTACTTCACAGAACATTTTCATAAAGAGGATGCTTGCAAGGATCAGACAATAAAATAATAGAATTCAAAGCAAACAACTTCGCTAGGTACTATGATACAGAGTTATTATTTTCTTTACTTGGGTTTTTAATCTTTTATTTTTATCCGCACTAATATTATAAAAGCGAAAGTGTGTTTATTTGTTGGTTTGTCCTTCAATCACGCCGCAACAAAGCAACGGATCGACATGACTTTTGCATGGATATGAGGACCGGGAGAGTGACATTGGCTATTTTTTATCCTAAAAATTAAAGAGGAAAATTAAAGAGTTCCCGCGGGATTTTACTAACTAAATCCACGCGAGCGAAGCCGCGGGCATCAACTAGTTCTTATATATTCCTAAAATAAAAGAAATATGATAGCCCTTGACTATCTCGTGGTAAGTGACGATGCAGTCAATGATAGTGGGCTAACTTGAAAAGAGCAGTGTTAATTAAACCCATACCTTCAATAGGTTTCTACACACCATCGTACACAAACAGTAAATTGCTTGACAGGCATGTTTTTGGCAGGGTAGTAACTAGCCACAATCATAGCTTCCTACCAGACCAGATCTAAGACAATTCAGAAATTATAAATTCCCAAATTTCCCCTGCTTGGAATCGAACCACGGACCTTTCTCTTATTCTTATAAACGCTCACAAATGCACCAAACCCCTGATTCTGTAACTCAGTGCCTATCAACGACGATAGGTATTTTTTTATCCATTGAAGGTTTGAAGACAAATGTCATTTACTATTTCATAGTAAACCTTCAATGGATAAAAAATATATATGCTGGCTATCATTTTTGATAGGCACTGAGTTACAGAATCAGGGGACAGAGGAGGTCTTCAAAAACTTTTACAATTTTTTTTATAATATTTGACATCGATGTAAAATAGTACTTTACATCGATGATATTAATTGACGATCAATGTGGCGCTTACAAAATTTGTTTATCTACAGCTAGAACTGTTTCATCAACAACCAGTAGGAACAATTTGTAAAGCAGGAAGCTCTTAAGTTTATAGCATCACTTGTGTTTAACTTTCCTTTTCGTTGATATTCGAAATGAAATCGGCGTCATAAAATAATTCAATTTGACACAAAACCCATTTACGACGACGAAAGTCTTATCTGCAATCGCTACAATTTGTGAAGCCCGAACCGTCGTGGTCTGTAACAGCTCGCCTTTACCTTCCTTTTTCGTTGCGCATTTATTTCCGAGTACGCCCGGGGAAACAGCATTAAACTTTATAACAAAACATTAACAAGTTCGGTCGCGCCAAGATAGACCAAACACGCAGTTGTTATCGCACGAGAAAACAAAACCACTTTGCGAACGTGGATTTACGAAATAAAGTGAACCGGAACGTTATTCAGACATCATTCGGTCCTTTCCTCTGAATCAGGATTAAACCTAAGCCTCCAGTAGTCGGGTTCGCTTCATCTATTCAAAAGTACAGCGCGTGCCTCGGATTGATTTTAATTTAGTTTATTTAATTATAAAAGTAGTTTATTACTTAGACAACTTAATCCTTACTAATATCATAACTAGTTGTTGCCTGCGACTTCGTCCGCGTCAATTTCTGTTATTATGATCGCGATTAAGAAGTTTTTAAAAGAATTTATTTTAAATATGGATAATTTTCCCCGTTTTTGCAACATTTTTCACTGATGCTTCGCTCTTATTGGTCGCAGCATGATATTATATAGCTTAAAGCCTTGATCGATGAATGGACTATCCAACATAAAAATAATTTTTCAATTGGAACCAGTAGCTCCTGAGATTAGCGCGTTCAAACAAACAAACTCTTCAGCTTTATAATATTAGTATAGATGTAAAAGTGTTTGAGTGGAACGTGAAGGAAGCAACAGAAAGACGTATTATGTGAGACTTTAAGGCTAAAATCTATAGTCCGCACTCTAGCTCAGCTCAGACTCAAGACAGAGATGAAACGAGACAGATTTATATCAAAACATATTTGTGTTCTGTTTTAACTCCATCTTAAGTCCGAGCTAAGTCAAAGCATGCTCTATAGATCTCAACATTAAAAAACCTAGTGGTGGGCAAAAGCTTGTAATGATTAATTTTTTAGGCTTTAAAAACATAATTTTGAACATTCTTAAAATGCGTTTCAAAAATAGAGTATCAAAAATATCCACTATTTTCCTCACTATCATGATTATGAAGCCTTTGTCATTCATCTTTCTCTTCTTCTTGCAGCCAAAACGAAATTACGAAGATAAGTATTCTAAAGATATTTACAATTTCTGAGTTAATTTTAAAACATTTTAAGGTTAATTGTCTGGAGATAGAAATCGCACTACCTACTAGTGCTGTATTTATTCAATTAACTAAAGTCCGAAATAATAATATGGATTAAGATCTAAAGCGAACCGTAATGTTATTCAAAACTTATACGGTGCTTTCCTCTGTAGCGGGATTAATGAAAGCCGTTTGTAATCGGGTTCACTTCACTAGTATTATGATGTATCACATAGCCACCAGTAAATTTATATTACATACTAGTTGATGCCCGCGGCTTCGCTCGCATGGATTTAGTTTTTTAAAATACCCGCGGGATCTCATCGATTTTCCGAGATAAAAAGTAGCCTATCTCACTCTCCCGGTCCTCAACTATACCCATGCAAAAAATCAGGTCGATTCGTTGCTTTGTTGTCGCACAGACCAACAAACAAATACAATTTCGCATTTATAAGTAATGATTTATTTAAAGAATGACATACAAAAGATTTTCATTAAAATAAACTTTGACAAAGTACTTTTGAATGATTAAAATGTTTAAGTATAAATACTATAGTTTCTCGCAAACAACTTTCAAACGATTGAATTATATTTTCAACTTGTTTCTTACAGCAAAACAGCAGTTAGTAATACTCAAGACAAAAATCGAACATTAACTCCTGAAAATAATTGTTATAAACTGATAAAATAAATTAGTATCCAATATATATTTGACGTTTAAGCGTTTTTTAAAATTCATAACCAAATTTAATGAGGATTACAATTTTTAAGTAATGAAGAATAAATAGATACATTAAAAAGATAAATATCTAACACACAATCACAACACTAAGCAAGTTAAACTTTAAAATGTACGAAAACTTTTGCAAGCTTTCGTATTTTGGTATTAAAGTCAGGCATGCTAAGCAAAAGGGCAATTTCGTTAATGAAAAATTGTTGAATTATAACAGCAACTACTAAGATTATTTAAAAGAAATAACTTAACACTGAAAACTACTCGCTACTAATTCTAAAACATTATTTGAATATCAATCAAGGTTGTCAAATGACGTAAGCAAATAGAAAGCTCTAAAGTTAGAGTAGGTACATACTCTCAAAAGTTGTTGATCAAAACAAATCGCTATCGAAAGTTATAACTATGCGGCGGTGTGGTAAGAGCAGATACAATTAACGTTTAACAACACTACTTGCTTACAAGATATATATTTACCAAAATGACGTATTATTTTTATATTACATCTTTACAAAGGCTTCCTTATCTATCTAGTCCAGGCTAAAAAGGCTACTACATAGAGCGATTGTCACTAAAGAAGCGATAAAGCTATTGAAGCGTTTTATATGTTGGGACAAAATTATCTTGATTTAGCACCATTCGGGTGCCCCATTTCAAAACCTAGTAAGTGTGATTGACATATTTTACTATTTACAGGAGACCAAAAAAACATATTAGTGGTAGCCCTTCTAAACTCTTCAGTATCTGTTGATGAATTAATGTTTCGTAAATAAACTACTTTGAAAGTTTCTATCTGATATATTCATTATTTCGCTAAGCCATCTACCACAAAACATGTTTTTTCTGGTCTCCTGTAAAACTTTGTCAATCACACTTACTAGATTTTGAAATGGGGAAGCCGTATTGTTTCAAGAGCAACTGCTGAGTTTCTTGCCGGCTCAGCAGAATCTGCATTCCAAACCGGTGGTAGAGTCATGACGTGTCATAAGAGCTACAAGGTGGCCTAAATGAAATAAATAATTTTGAATTTGAATTCAATTTTGTTCAGTTTGTATGACTTTCAATCACGTCCATCCGTTGAGGTCTTGTGGAATGGCATCGACTATTTTTTACCGGAAAAGTTCTCGCGTATTTTTGCGAACTCAGTCACAGGCAAAAACTAGTGTCTAAATAATTTACTCTTGCAAGTTGAACACAGCAAGTCAGAGTTCAACGATGAAATCTCACTACTGTCTGGTCGAGGAGCAAAACTTATTACCGCTACAACTATATTAATTTACCATTTACCAGCTGTGCAAACTTCTATTAACTCATCACGACTTAACGCAACACTTCAAATGGAAGTGTGTTCTAATATTACTAGCCGTACTTAAAAATATGCAAAAAATTTTATAAATATGTAAGTTAGGTTCATTAATAATCTCGCGGGAATCCTTTCTTTTTTTTTTTCAATTAATTTGATTTCCTATTTAAATTGTACCGTAGTAGGTACTTTTTTTTTCAAATTCATGTTCATCATAGGATTTCAAATCTACGGTAAATTTTTAATTGTTTGCACCAGATATTGTTTACCATTCGTAATATGATAATAAAGAAGAATTTTTATTCAATAAAATGGTAGTAGCTTAACCAGTTTGGACTAGAGAACGGTATTAAAAATGATATCGGGCAAGAGATTATAATCTTATTGGTAACTCTAAACTGAATGTCGAAAGCAACCGAAGATGTGCGATCAGATCGTTTACTTAGCAAATCCCATTATCGAGGCACTGGTAGCAACTTAAATAGATAAACTTTGAAGCTGATGTTGAAACTATAGGAACTGTCAATTTTTGCTATGAAAGTAAAAACAAAATGGCAAGTCACCGAACTTAAAGCGATTAAGAACATTTGCAGCATCAGAGAAACAGTCAATGCATCTACGGCTCCTCGGAATTTATCTGCCTCTAATAAAATGCCTGATCATAGTTTTTAAGAGGAAGTACCTAAAGAAACTGCTTCCAATAAACTAAATTTAGAAAAATTTAAATAAAATAACAATTATTACATTTTACGTTGCGTTCCTTTTATTTTATTGAATTTTAAAAGACAAGTGAGGACAAGGCAAAACTAAAATTTCATTAAACTGACCTCGACCAACAGACAAAAAGCTTTTCTTTTATAACCCTATATTTGTTTCTTTGCGTCCGGCGCACGATAAAGGATGTCGGTGACAATACTAGGATGTCAATTTTGCGAGTTCGCAAGCCAATCCTCGGTTTGCGGCGTCCGAGAAGGGTCAAGTATTTGTTTGGAAATCAAACACTCATCTCCTGCCCGTTGTTTGTCTGTGTCTGAATTGCTTTAGAATTCCAGAGCTCTGCTGCAAACTGAGATAAACTTATCCGACATTTGTGCGGCAAACTTAGCAGCTTACATTTTCAAATTCCTAATTTAATTTATTTCTGTTATACAATCTAGCAATTAATAATCCCTCCGCTGCATTAGTTACCTGAACATAAATAACAAAAAATATTTCATTTACTATAAATACTTTTGTACCCATATTAATAATGAAAGTTACGTATAATAATAATAAATCAGTCGTTCATGTTTCATCTTATTCACTATTGATAAAATTCCTAAACTGATAATGTTTCATGATGTCTCACCTCTCAACCTCGATAATTATTTATCTGAGTAGGTTGTTAAGTTAATAAAGGAATTGTATGAAGTTATCAACAATAGTTCTAATTTCAATGGAAAATCGAGATCATACGCGGTATGATCCATCTTGGTAAACTTAGTGTTAAGTTTGGAACCAATTAATTAGTTGTTGGGGTTATAAGCAACGAATAATAATTTTAATTGGATTCTTTCTTTCTTCTTTTGGTTATTGGCTTTTCTTAGGGTCAAGCCAGTACAATGCACTTCATGATTTGTTGATGTTTGTGCGGTGATGAATTGAAAACAATACACGGGTAGGTAGAAACCTTATTCAGCTTTAATGATGGAATTTTAAAGAAAATATTACAAACAACCAATTAAGTTGGAAAATTTGAATATTGTGATAAGTTTTACTTATCTTAAATATGGTTTCTTAAAAACATCTGAAATTTTTAAAGTGAATAGCAAGCGATGGGTTAGGAATCGAGTTAATTTGATTTAATGAAAATTAATTTAATGAAAATTATGATAATTGGAAATGGACCGGTTATTTCATTGAGTTAAGAATGATATAATTAAACAAGTTTATTTATATTTTAAAATTAATACCTTAGCTAGTAAGTTATACCTTTTATAGTAATAATAAGATTTAGTTAATTTAAATATTACTTATGTAAAACCAATCATTCAGTAAACAATGTGTGACTAGTAACTAGTTAAGTGTCAATTCATACCTGATACAGTTATTTTGTAACTAGCTTATATAGAATCCTATTAATTTTTTGTTATTACATAGTTAAATAATGACAACTTTTACTTTCGTCATAAATTCTAGACTTTATGACGACAGTAAAAGTTGTCATTCTACATGTATCTGCGAAACAAACGTCAACCTGTTACAAATCTATTGAATAGGTTTGTTTTGACAACTTGAGCAATTTTTATACCATTCACTACATTCATATAACTCTACGTCAAAACAAGTGTCTTAATTTTTATTTATCATCAAAAAATCTCATATCTTTAAAAATTTTTATTTTACTGTCTACAAATATCGGATGAATTTAAATACCATTTTTTGCTAATAAACCTGAACAAGCAACCTACCTATAAGATTTTCAGAGAGTTTTCAAATAGTATAGTAACGTTATTATCGAGGAATTTTGTACAGTCAATGAGATAATTAAATGGCGCAAGTGGGAACTTACGATCTCCGTTTATCCTATCGCTTCTATTAATAATATAATACAGTCATTTGTCGCACTTGTCAACACAATAGAGACCCGGTGGGTCGTCCACAGGGAACCCACGTGCGACGCGGGCGGGCACCGAGTGTCCGACTGCGCCGGGAAGATGCGCAGAACCCTTAACATACCCCTTATTAGTATTACCTACCGAACCCTTAAACAAAGAACTTCCAATCAATTAAGGTCAAATTCCCGCATTGGGGATACCAGCCTCCGCTTGCAACGATGAAAGGGTATTGAATCGACTTTACTTTTCAAACACTCGAAACTATGCTCAGGGTTTAACACTGGCATATGACGCGGTAAAAGAAGAAAAACGCGCAATATGCGCCGAAAAGAGACGGTTATATACAGATTAGCTGTTAGTCGGAGAGGGATAGCTTTAGTCATTTTGTAAGCTGATAACCAGAGGCAGTGAACAGAGCGAGGGGAACCATATTCTGGCGCGACTCTGCATGAATGTAATGAATTAAGATTCATTTGTACAAGCAAGACTTTATGCGAGCGATTGAATCGTCCTTTATAAAAAGCTCTGTACGTTTACTGTTTTATTTTCGCATTTTCAATTATGTAAGCCTTGACTTATCTGGCATCTAATTGTTATCGTTTAGGTAACTCTAATATGTTCCAATAGGGATGTTGAAGACAACGAACAAGTGTACCTAATTTACTAGATGAACGTACTAACGAACTACACTTCACAGTTCTTTGTGAAGGAAAACAATTTGTAAAGAGAACAGAATAGATTCAAGGTCTCTTCGACCTCCTTAGCTCTAAGAGGAAACAAAAAATATAAAGACATTGAATCTTAAAAAATGAATATTTCACAAACTAAGTCCCATTATCCCTATCGATTCAAGGATACATCTTACACTAAAATACATGCGCTACGTCATAAAAGTCTAGCTACGTTTTAAAACAAAGCAAGAGGGAACAAGACCAAAACCATTCTTAATTCTTATTGTGCATAGCTGGGCGGGTGATGATTACTCTCTTTGGAAGTACAGCTAGTGATTTTTACCTATACATCCGAGGAAGTGCAATCCATCATTGGATCCTCGCGTAACCACGGCCGCGGCACGCACACTAGCCGCCAGCGCGCACACTAACGCACCACACCTCCTCACGCGAAGGGAAAATCTTCACACACGACACAGATAAACATGTCAACTGCTAGACATTGTTACCCTAAAGTCCTTGCACGTTACACACCACTAGATCACCATTTTGCACAAACAATAACACAAACAGCATAGATTAACACAGAAACACACGATTATTTCGCAATATCACCCGCGTTCAATTCACGAAGACGAATGTTTCGTCAAAAGTACGCGTAGATGTCGTAGTGGCAAATCAACGACTGTTCTCCCCGCCCTGTTCCAGAGGCGAATGGTGCCGCCATATTGAATCTCACTTCACGGGCGCGTAGCCGCCCATCTAGCGGTGGTCACGAGAACCAAAATAAACATAACTTCATACACAGTGATCCTAATATTTCAAAATTTACAGCATACTAGGTACGTGCGTACTACTAGTGATAGTTTAATGCTTTATTCGATGCACATCTCTAATTTATGATTATGAAACCTCGACTTTTATTCATAAATCTTTAGTTAAGTTAAAATTTAAACTGCTTAAGGGCATGGTTGTACAGAACGCACGATGTAATATCGGCTCTTCTCGTTAGAGAGCGCTTTTGTAACTTATGAGAAGTTGAATAAAGATGAATACCTACCCATAAATATTATACCTAATATTGTAGAGATGCGGAGTTCATTTATTTTTTGTTTATTGTATTATCGCGGCTCCCGCCAGTAATACGCTATTTAACGGATTTTATCAAGTTAGCGCATTCTAATTTATGACTCTTTTGTTTGTTTTTTTTTTTTAATTCGATGACAAGATAATCCTTGACTGCGATCGCACCTGATGGTAAGTGACTATGCAGTCTAAGGTGGTAGCGCGCTAACTTGGAAGGGGTATGGCAGTGTACATTCAACCCATACCCCTAATCTGTTTCGACACGCCATCGTGTCTGAACGCTACATCGCTTGGCGGCACGTCTGATAAGGTGGTAACTAGCCACGCCCAAAGCCTCTCACAAGACAACAATTCAGTGTAGGTACCTACTATACGATAGTGTCGTGTGGTGCGGGTTGTTACGTTCCCTCAAATATGGTTGAGCGAGGCAATGGCTGGATCATGCGTCATGCTCGTGAACGGGTGCCGCCAACGGGAATGGGTCTGCTTTGTGTCTACCCATGTTAACATGTCTTTGGTTGCGGTAGGCGTACATTTTTGAAACTTCTGTGTGGAAACATTGTGTGCATAGCCTAGTTCTTTTTAACAATTGTAAAAAAAAAAAAAAATTTTTTTTTTTTGAAAAGAGCAACTGCTGAGTTTCTTGCCGGCTCTTCTCAGCAGAATCTGCATTCCGAACCGGTGGTAGATTTTTGACGTTTCATAAGAGCTACAAGTTGGCCTACATGAAATAAATAAATTTTGATTTGATTTTGATAATTTCCATTTGAAGAAGAGTTACAGTTTCCCGATTACTCGAAGACGCCTGGACCGATTTGGAAAATTCTTTTTTTGTTTGAAAGGGTTTTCAGGTTTTCAGGATCTGATGATAGGATGCATGAAATTGAGGCGTTTGAAGTCGGTTTTATAAAAATAATTTTTACGTTTATGTTATTAAAAATAAAAACTCCGTGGCAACTCTTTGATTTAAACTTTGAAAAAGCTTAAATCAACCAACAAACACACACTTAGGTAGGTACTCATTTAAAAAAAATACGCTTATTCTGCTTTCACCACCAGATTCAGCTTATTTTCGCAAAAATATGGCACTTATAGAAAATTTAGAAATAACCGAACAAATGCTTGTACTCGTAAACGCAGGGTTCCGTTCCGTACCAAAAAACGCCGAAAACTTGCCGAAAATAACACGTTTCTAGTTGGGGAACCCCCTTTAGTTTTTTAATTTATTTTTGTTTTTATTATTTGTTGTTATAGACGCAACAGAAATACAAATTCTCTGACAACTGTCTACATATTACGAATCGATGAGATACGATGAGATAACGACCGGACCGCTGAAAGACAGACGGACGGACAGACAGCGCACGCTTAGTGATGGGCGTGATTTTTGCATGTGTAAATATTTGAAAAGCTGGAGAGTAACACTAGTTTCTATTATCTTTTATTAAAACTAAATCCAGATGAAGTCGCGCGCTAGTAACGAACTAAACCACAAGTAACAACAGAATACTGCGGGTTAGTAGGTAACGAGTGGCATATTAACATCTCAAATAACCTCTGATTCGTGCAGGTTCTCACAAATCGAATACCTTTTGACCGCAGAATTTCTAAATACCTCGCAAGACCTCGCATTTCCTGTACAATTCAAGAATCAGAAATATTTGAATTAATGAATCAGTAAATGTAATGAAAACAGAAAGCCGGATGATTCATTATGCATCAGCTCTTTTAAATTACACTGCGTGACACGGTTTCGGTACCCAAAAAACTGATTGCTATTTTAGTTTTCTATTAGTAATAGTATGTAGACAGTGCATATCTTTTGTTTCTATCACGTCTAGTTTTTGAGGTACACACCGTTAAATTTTTTCATACCCTCATTTTTCCCATACAAGTTAACTTTGCCATTATTGACAAAATATGTCCATTTCACATTGGTACCTTTGTAATTAATTGGTTAAGAGTGTAATCGTATGATTTTTAAAATAAATACTGGAAAAAGTAGTCACCGCCAGCGCAGAAATTAAAAAAACAAGTATTGGTAGCGTGTGTGGTTACGTCACATTCTTAAGTCTCAAGAAAAAAGAATTTTTGAAGGAAATGGATGACAAGCGAAGGATTTTTTATATTTAAATATTGCTTAACTTATTTTCTTCGAAATTAAGTTATGCAATATTAAAAATAAGGGCACAAATGCATTCATTAACGTAAAACAAACTTTACGATTAAAAAACCAAATGACAAAGATTTATGTACATGGAAATAATTAAAAGCTGTGATGTGGTGTGTGTGGTTGCACAGGAAGGTTGTTAAGGTACTCTCAAAGCAGAAAACGTGAAACTCTTGGTGAATTATTTGTTAAAAAAATATAAAAAGATTGGTTGCTGGATGACATTAAAAATTCATTTTTTCCATATCCATTTCTCTTTTTATTCCATAAATCTTAAATTTGTGGGTGTTGAACCAGTGGATCAGCTTACCCAGGATGTAAGGAGGCTTAAAGAATGGTTTCAAGGTCATTAGGATACATCTATGTTAGGAGATGACTGCTGACGTTTAACGCAAGAAAATACTTCCTAACATAAAGCGAAAAGTTAAATATTTTTTCTCAAACATGCATGGAAATATTGTCATTATTTTCGAAAAAAGAACACGCGAAGTATCGAATTGTCGGACAAAGAAAATCAAATCCATTGCAAGAGCGTTTTTTGAATTTGGAACATTACAACGCTCCGCGAAACAGTTGTTTCGCGGAGCGTTTTTTTTTTTTAAATATTGCAGGAGCTTTGTAATGTAATGCCGTTTCATACAACAGTATGAAATGGCGTGCTGGGGTTACTAAATACTCCTTGATCGGATCTCTTTTGTCATTCTTGGCATACCATAGTCTCTTTGCTTAGTACAAATTGCGTTTACGTGGCTGTATAGCCATAAATGCGTTTGCCTGTCGGCACAGATAATAAAAAAAAAAAATTGGCGGTAAAGCTGAAAATTCGTCTTGATTTGTTATTTACATACCTACTTAATAAATATAAATTTAATAATAATCAAAATGAGTTCCAACGGTTCAGAGAGTGAAATGGAGATTGATTGTACCTACTCCACCAGATTTAAACCAAAATGGCGGATGGATTTGGATGTATAATATAAAAAGTGTTTTATTTCCCTGCATTCTTTTGAGAAAAGCACTATATATGCCTCGGCGGGAAATGGCAATTGCCTGTCTCGTATTTAGTGAAGTCCTCGCCTACGGCTCGGCCTTCAAACTCATACTCGACCTGCAATTGCCTACTTCCCTGCCTTTGCAATAATGTACTATTAATTTTTTGTGTATAATATAATACTTTTTATCGTCTATTTTATATTTTAATGTGTGCAAATATATTAAGAATAAATTTTACTCGAATTATTGATGATTTAATAATAAAATGTGTATATGTATTTAATTTTTAATTTCAGTACTAGTAAATTGTTTATTACCATGTACCTAAAAAACAAGACGTGATAGAGAAAAACTAAGTATGCGTTCTTATTAAGCAATGTGTATGAATACATAAACAGGAAAAATTGAAATGGGTACTCAATTTTTTTCGAAATTTGTTGCGCAGTGTTATTAGTGAGATCAAAGAATTATATCGATTAATTGTATGAGGTAGATCCAAACCACAATCTTTTTTGAAATCATAGACTAATTTTTTGACCTCCAGAAATATAAACTTGCCTGACGCAATAGATAGGTATATTGAACAGGTCTGCTCATTAGCTCTAGACTTATGAGCATGAATTAATTTATTTATGTTTACGTACATGTTGATATGTAGGTATGTATTCCGTCCGCCGTCGCATCTGATCGGGGTGACAAATAGTTTTTCTGTAATTGTACATCTACAATAAACGTTGGATGATATACGTCTCACGCTGAATACCGACTGATACTTTAAATTATTTTATATTGTTTTTTGTTTTGTTTATCATGACTACGATAAATTAAGTCGAACGCATAGATGAATAAAAATCTTTGCCCTACATACCAAGCATGATATTAGTTACGCACGAATATATACTTACTGCTTTTATGGCATTAAGAAATGTATCACACTGGCGTTTGGAAACGCCGGCGTTTTAATGATACATTTGCGGAAGATTCCTTTTTAGTTACAGTTAAAGTAGATCTACTTTCGAATTAACTTATGTTGACCTTTATACTGACATCGCGAGTGGGCGAGAACACCGTTACTTACTATAGCAAGGTAATCACTACCTTTAGGGGTTACTGCATTCCTAAGCATGTTTCCTACGAGATTGAACTTTCTGTTTAGAACTTTGTTACCATGTAGACTGACAGGCTCGCCCACTAACCGATCACAAAACCAGTTGATCGAAGCAGTTGTAACTCACGTAAATTGTAAAGATACCTAAGCTTACCAAAGCTTACCACCAATGCGAAGTTTTGGCAGCGGAACCGCTAAGGCTGCATGAGTACGACACGCAAAATAGAAGCGAGACTACCTGTTTTATCGTTGGAATTTTACTCGCAACCATCACCAACTAAACTTTAACCGACGAATAATGTTGACGTAATAACAGTTTTTGAATTAGCGATCTATCAAGAAATTCATCCGCCCTTAAAATTTACTGGGCATTGCACGATGGTGAAATACGCCCTGATCTTTCGCTTTTCCTTGCGATTTCGGTGCTGTCCTCTGACGCTATGCGCCAGTAGAATCTCCATCTCCGCTCCTTTTACACACATCTTACAAACTTCTGTTCTTGCACGTCTACAGGAGACAATAGAGTCTGTTCAAAAAGAGAACCGTTGTAGAATTGGAGGGCGCAGCTGTGCTTAATTACCTTTTTTGTTTAGAAGGCAGTCCAATAGCGCAATAAATAGCGTTAGTTCACTGTTCTTGTTTTGAACAGACTCTGGGCCCTATTTCATTAAAATGCCATGGCAGCGACACTGGCAGCGACGCCGGCAGCGCCGCCAATCAAAACATGTCAAATTGTATTACAACGTACCTAACTCTACCTCACTTGGCGACAGCTTGGCGTCGATGCCACGCCAAAGGTAGCCACGGAAGCGTTGCTGGCGTCGATGTCATAGCATCCTAATGTGATTTGGCTCTAACTCCCAATCTTGAATCTCTCTAATGTTGTGCAATAAAGTTAATGAAAAAAAAAAGTTGCGACGATCAAAAATACCGTGTGCGGCAATGCATACGTTAGTGTAGTAAGGCAATAAAATTTTTATTGCAGTTACTCAAGCTCGCCTCTGTACGCGGCTTCCAAATTAGATACCCGTACACTAGGTTCATTAACAGCCAGAGAACATTACACACACTGAATTTTGTTTTGAGCGTGTTGTCTGGCATCATTAGCAAAGCAAACTTTATTAAAATTTAGTTTCAGACTTTTAGTTTTTACACCAATTATAAACTAAAATGTATTTACATTCAAGTGACGTTAAAACCCTACTATACGCTATACTACTCTGCTCTGCATAGTGAATCACAAGCATAGCTTATTTTTAACCGACTTCCTTGAGGGTTATCAATTCAGCCGGTATCTTTTTTGTATGCAATAGTATACCTAGTACTCATAGTGTTTTCATGTCCATCCTAAATACATCGTGATTCGTGATGCATAATGATTGTTGTGCTATTAAATATCTATTTTATGCTACATAACTGGTCTTATGTGTTAGCAGCCCTTTCTTTCCTATAGATTTATATAAGATTGATAGTCAAGGAGCGTAGCGACTACGAATCCTAAATCTATGTGTCAGTTATACCTATCAAAGGTCTATGTTAGATCAACTAGGTGAGACCAATTATGAATGGAAAGCTTCTGTTTTGTCTCTGAAAGACTGTTGATATTTGTATGGTCTAAACGTAAAAGATTAACGGATTTACAATTCCTCTGTTTTTGTTTCTTTTTATTATATATTTTTTAGTTTTATTACGTCTGCATTGCATATTTGGGTAGATAAAATTACTGTACTGTATTTGTGTAATGAAGAAAAATTATCGAGCTTTTATACCTACTATACGATCTCCTGTTTTTTTTGTACTAGCAATTCAATTCAAGATTTGTTTTTCGTTGTTCACTCCATACATATAGGCGGAGGATACATTTATTTGGAGGAGAGAGGAAAATATTAAGTCAGGTCAGCGTGGCTAATATCCAAATATATAAAAAGAAAAGGTGACTGACTGATTGCCTGAATGACTGACTGACTGACTAACTGATCTATCAATGCACAGCTCAAACTCCTGGACGTCTCTAAGGGGATAAAATAGGGATTTGAATAACTGAACTTAACGTGAACGAAGTTCGGGTAAAAACTAATTCTTTATACAGAAAATAAAAAAGAGAGAATAAGCTATGCATACTTCATTTAAGGCCCAAGACACGGAGCTGCCCGCGAAATTCAAATTTAATTTGGTTTTTCGCCATTTATAAACGAATACGACAAAGTAGACCTATGGTATTCAAATTGCGATAATGGCAGTATCATCTTCACAGCTTTATATACTAATCTTTACGTAAAAGTATCCAGTTTAAGAAATTAATCAAAATAATGACTAATTTGTGAGTAGCTCACGTCAAACTCATTATTTTGACTAATTTCTTAAACTGGATACTTTCACGTTAAGATTAGTATATAAACCTGTGAAGATGATACTGCCATTGGCGCAATTTGAATACCATAAGCCTACTTCGTCGTATTAGTTTACAAATTGCGAAAAACCAAATTAAATTTGAATTTCGCGGGCAGACCCGTCTCTTGGGCCTTAATATAATATATTTTATGGTATGGTAAAACTGTTTTAATCGCGTCAGTTCATAACGTAGACGCATTGTCGTGGTTTTGCCTCGTTTGCCGCATTATCACCCAGCTGGTACCCGAGCTATTTGCATTCGATATAACGGTAACTGTATTGAAATAACGTTATTTCAATATTGTTTACATATCAGTATAACAAATGGGACACTTTGATTCTTGCAGAATATTAAAACCGTCTAGCCACTGCGTTTTCAAGCAATGTTGTATTTTAACAAGTGGAAAGGATGTGTTTTGTACGGAACTTTATCATCTTTGAATTTGTCTTAATTTATTCTGAGCGCAGAGCCTAGAATATAATAAAAAATATTATTATTTACCAATTATAAAACGCAGGCAATAATTACCGTATGAAAAGTCCTGCATGAGAAAGGAAATAACTAACTTAATATTACAATAGTGTGCAAGGCAATATTTTTAAATTAACTATGCCAAGGTTTTACTGGCCCACGCATTGTTTTTAAATAATTATAAACAAGAATTTCACTCGTTTAGAAAGGTTTCACCTTATTTTAAGAACGTAAATAATATTATTTAGCCGGTTTGCTTTGGAATATTTTTCTTCTTCGTCTCGACGTGGCCAAGAGCGGGTTGGCAGACTTCACACAACGTTGAGGACTTTATGGAAAACGCTCAGGCATACCTAAAAGTTTCCTCACCATGTTTTCTTTAAGCTTAAAAGTATTTAAAGTGTTCTTATTTAATGAAGAAGATGCCGGTAATACATTCACGTAAAACGTACATGACTAATTTAGAGCTAGGTCGCCTGAAATTAGAAACCAGGAACCCCTGAAAAAAGGCCGAAGTAAAACCTACCCATTACCTATTAAACTCTAACCTATGAAGCTATCACCAGTTGACTAGTAGCTAGCACTAACTCAAGTGTATTCTCATTCCGTGTTCTCGTAGTAGGTACTTCTAACAAACAATTAAGTCAATTTCAACAGCCTGAAGGCTATTACAATAACCCTGCATGTCGAGTATAGACAACCTTTACCTGGTTATTACAGTCATTAAAAACTAGTTACTAAATAAAAAATTGTGACCAATTTGAAGCGTATTGCAAATCCAGGCTCAATTTAACTGCCACTCTGTAGGTAATTAAATTTCGAGTAAATTACTACTTACATAGTTAGATTGATAAATTAATAATTCAAGTCATTACAACGATTTACATCGTTTCAAATTAATACGATTTGGGAAATAATAATAATTAATTGAAAAGTTAGCTATGAAAGTAATTAAAAATGCAATCTAACTTATCTCATTTAGCGTTAAACTGCTGCAAACGTAGAGTAGTTTCTATCGTTTTAATTAAAGTAATTCTTAAAATTGATTGAATTTTCTTTCTAAAAATGATGCGGTGTATTATGCATATTATATTTTATATAGCATCTTATTACTATGTTATATAGCAATCTGGTTTTACGAGTATTTTCAATTTTTATTTGTACGGAACCCTTAAAGGCTCGCTTCGTTGTCCATCTAACTGTCCGTGTGTCAGAAACGGCTTGAGGGATATAGTCAAAATTTATACTGAATATAAAAGTGGTCTCTTAATGCTCTGAAAATTTCAAGTTTCTAGCTAAACTCACTGAAAAGTTACAGCTTTCAAAGCGTATTTTGTAGCGTGGCCTTCATGAGAGTAAGTTCGTGGCCCGATTTTTAGTTATTTTCATCAAACTACATGGTGTCATTAGGGATTAAGCATCTAGCACCTAATTATAATCCTCACAAGGTTCGACTGGGAACCCTCAGTGTACGAGTATGACTCGCATTTGGTCGGTTATTATTATACTCAATTGATAGGCGACTCAAACAAGTCGATTGATAGGCGTTCAAACGTGATGATATACGTGCAACATATGGAATGTCTGGGGCTATTAAACTGTCAAACGCCGAACACAACGAACATACGAATCATTAATCACATGTGATTATGACCGAACGTTAATATATGAAAAATTATCTATTAATCATATTAATGAGTCATTAGAAATTCTGCATTATGCCCACTTTTACTTTTTACGTTACAAATAATCTCTTTAGTAATAGGTTTATGATTTCTAAAGGATGTTTGCGGATTTATCCAAGTACTTAGGTCTCGCTCTTTGAAATCGCCGTACCTATGCCTAGCATTAGCTCGTCTTCTTCAAGGAGAACATTAGTCATATTTAACCTGATTAATATTCTATTGAACTTAACAAAATTGAAAAAAAAAAAATGGGGTTTTCAGATGAGTAGAAGTAAGCCAAAGCTGCTCTGAGGTGATCGTGACGCAAGAGCTATCAGAGTAACAAGTATAAATTGAAAATTTAAAACATCCCCCACCCCCAGCTGTCACCCCAATCCATAGTAGAAAAACATGTCATACTCAAAGCTACAAATATACTGATAGCCAATGCATGTCGGTGATGCAAATCCTTAAAATTTTCTACTGCCAAAAACGCGAGTAAAAAAGTTTTCACTTAAAAATACAATTTTTTTAAACCCTACATATTATCATAGAGCATACATAAAGCAACGGTCTCATAGCTGACCATCAAGTTTGTTAGCAATAAAGGTTTAACTATTGTGCATAATCCAACAATCGCTAATTAGATACACAACCTTTCATAAGAGTTGAGTGGAAAACGCAGTCATCCAGCCATAGTCAGTCACGCCGGTCACTGACACCATGTTTCACTTCCTTACGACGACGTTGCTACTTGGTAGGTAATACGTCGGTTTTCTTCGACATGGTGACAACTTTGTATACATTTTGCTTGTGGCCTTTAAATTCGCTTTGTGTAGATATCCATCTTTAGAATGCCTGCGTCGAATATGGTTTTAATGCGTCCAGTTTTGTTTAGGGCTTTAGTTCTATCCACGTTCGTTCTACTGCTATGGCCAGTCTCGTGCCAGTTTAGTTTTTTGTCGCTCAAGTAGTTCACAGCAAGTTGTCGTTGCCGATACTGTGAACTAACTTGACAATCCCGTCTTCGACACTAACAGGAAAACACAAGGCGGCTGAGTTCCTGTTTGAAAATGGAACAAGGAGAGTTTGTGGAAGCCTATATTCCGTCTATACGTAAGTTGGCAATGGGCGGGACTCATGTCTATTGTCTCGAATAACCAAATCAGTGTTGTTCCTGACAAATTTAGAGTTGCCGTACTCTAACTCTAAAATTGCCGTATTTTTAGGGAAAATTAAGAAAATTGCCGTATTGTACAAAATATAATTATTCAGAAGGTTAAAATTAAAAAAAAAAACATGAAATACATGTTGTTTACAAATATTGCACTAATTTTCAATTAAAACTTAAAAAATATTCGTAAATTAGCTTTCACTGATAGATCGTACCAGAGACTACGAACACTAGGTACTGGATCGTACATAAAGCAAAACAAAGCATTAATGATTAAATTACAGAACCACAATAGTTTACCTATAATATAATATATTATATAGTGCACAGTAACAATTATTCCGGGGATTCCCCATATATCCTAGAACATACCCGAGTAAAGTTGAGGAACCTATTTTATTTATTTTATTTTTATTTTTTATGTACATATAAATATTTACAAAAGAAGATATATTAGAAGAAGTACACATAGGTGAAGCTTATCTCTAAAAAAGAAATTTCTTCCAGCTTCCCTTGAAAGTGAGTAAGGTGAAATTATAGAGTGGTATAGGTCAGAATGAAGAACTAAAGATTTCAGACATTAATTTCTCAGGGATAAGGTTGAATCTGTTTGAATACTGTTAACGTTTGACGTTTCTGATCGTGGCGCTTCTACTTTATCTGTGGCGAAAGTACTCGTTGATCTATGGTTCACAAGTTGGTGCGTTCCATTATAGGAATTTTTTTTTTTCTTTTGTTTACTTTAGTCAATTGCCGTATATTTCAATACGGTAATCAAGTAGCTGCCGTATACCGTATTTTTGTTGCCCAAGAGACCTGAATGCCGTATATTACGGCAATTGCTGTATCAAGAACAACACTGAACCAAATATATATATAAAATAAAAATTTTATTTTCATTTTCGTATTTTCAAATATTTCAAACTTTGTTTTACTTCACAAATACATACTCGTTTTTCTAATTACTTTTCTAGTCATACTCCTTTCTCTGACAAGTGTCTACCTATTACGGATCATGAGATACAGACCGCTGACAGACAGACGACCGGACAGCATAAGCTTAGAAATAGGGTCCCGTTGGTTACCCTTCCGATAAGGAATCCTAACAACCACCAAGACCGCCCAGATTTTTAAAAATATTCCCTGTATATCATAATCAAATCTTATCCAGTCAAACGGCTACATTTGAATCGCAGTAAAGGCATAAAAGGCTCTTAACAAAAATCAAGGTGCAAAAAATCCCGAGGAATCGAGATGGCAAAATTGATATACAGCGTTTTTGTCTTTTTCTGCCCTGTAATCGAATCGAAACCTGTTTCCATGTAGAAAAATACTGCTGAGGTTGTAGCACGGCATTCCTGGCAAGGTAGTCGATGTACATTGCTCCGTTCGACTTAAGAGGCGGCCGTAGTCGCAGTAGGAAAGCAGACTTTTCGTCGTTAGGACGCGGCGCGTTTACTTGTGCATCTCGCGGTAGTGCCAACTTCGAACAGTTGAGAAAATATATTTCAAACTGAATTGCTTTATCAAAAAGTGGCCAGTGTTATAGCAATTGAGTGCTTCGTTGAATTGGATACCAATTTGGACACCGGGATCGTTGATTACGTACGTATTTTTGATGTTATGGTGATTAGTTGATTACTTAGTGATATAGAATTAGTATATATAAGTATACAGTAAAGCTACTGGTTTTAAAATGTAATTCATGATTTTCGTTGTTAATTTTAATTTTCTAATGAAACGAGTCTTTAATGAAAATGTTTTAACTACAAAAAAAGTTATTAGGTATTTATTGCTGCCGCGGTTTGAGCTGAAGATATTTAATAGGCATTTGAAATTTTAATCTAAAAATATACTTACGGAAATTTTTCTTATTCCCGAAGAAAGTTTAAATGATAGTAAAATCTTAGAAGAAAACAAATATGTATTTCATTTATATTTACAAAGAAATAAATGAAAATGAAGTAGGTACAAATTCTAAATAATAGCCATTTTGAAAGATATCCGCCAGCATTTTTTCTACTAAACGTCTTCATCGATATTGACCGGACTTTCGCAGGTAGGTAAAAAATTATGTAAGAACTAAGAAGAGATCGAGGCTTTTTATACTTCGAGAAAAGAAGTATTCATTACATTATAATGTAAACTAGTTTAAATTTTTTAAACCGAAACTTAGACGAATGACATCACAGTGAAAAATACGTCTAAAAATAACAATCAAATTTCGTAGGTTCACCCGTGAACCTGTTATCTTATCGCATAGATATCAGCACACCCTACCTCTAATAAAATACCCGAAAAGAGCACCTTGGTTATTGGTAAACTGCTTTAATATTTAACACCACTAAAAATTTGTTCAAATTAGTTATAGGTACTTCTTTTAATTCATGAGGGCGCGTGAGCTTTACTTGTGTTTACATCGTGTACATGCACATTGCGTAAGTGTGTGTGCCTGTCAGGAGCCTAGGTGGGAGCGATCAGACGCGAGCAAGCTCCCACTTATAGACATGACACACAAACAATCATGAGCCACGCGCCCTCGTGAAATAAGTATCTACTAAGGACTTAACCCTTCGTCTTGATGTAACTTTAGGTCTTTGGTATTCATTATCATCTATCTCGTAAAAAAGCCACAACTTTGCTTACTTAGTTCGTCCTTTTTAAAATATTGTCATGAAACTTACAACAGGTGCTAATTAGCATATGAATAATTTACAAATGCGTGTGAGTCAATCACTTGAAGGCAGATGCATTTCCACATCTGGCTTCGAAGATTCATATGCATCTTTATTCTTTTAAATGTTAATTGGAAACCTGGTCGTACCTGCGTACTGACAATGTATTAAAATATTTATTTTATTAGTTCCACATAGGAACTAATCATTAAAATCCAAAGTAAAACCTGTGTGTGTAGTAGTAGATAGTATTTTGTCCAATATCTAAATTATTGTTTTATCTAAATTGTTATCATATTATGCTTTTATAAAAAAAAATAGGGCACTTAGCCTGGAAATACACGTCAGGTTTTTTCATCCGATAGTCTGATCCGGTAGCCTGATCAGGCTACCGGAAGGCATTGAAGCCATTACTTTGTATGAACCGTCAATACACGTCCGATCCGGTGGCCGGATCGGACGTCCGAGTCGGAAACGGGCGCGAGGCGTTTCCGATTTTACTGTCGGTCCGATTGTCTGAAGGCGCGGTCTACATACTTCTAGTATGAGACAAAATAGACATCCGGTTACTCCTTCCGATTTTGCCAGTCAGGGTTCCCAACTTAGGGCTTTTAGCCCCAAATTTAGGGCGGAATTTTGCTTATTGGGATTTTTTAGGGCCCAAAAAATCTAGCGCTGACACTGTGTGGACGCATCGTTGTGGTTCGAATAATGGGCGAAAATTATGAAAAAAAAATAAAAAAAAAATAATAAAATAAAATAATTCATAATAATAAAATTATGTCTATCATTTATTTTTAAACACATTTATCTTATTATTTTTAAAAATGATTACAAATATACATTATACAAATATAAATATAAAAACATCATTAAAAACAATAAAATAAATGGGTCCCACTTGCTGCGGGATAGGGACCCAAGCAGCCAATGGTCAGGGCTCCAGAGTGAGGAACCTCCTTACAATGCGTGCCGTCTCAAGGAGTACCGCCTTCTGTACCCTGCTCTTGATCCAAGAATTAAGCGAAAGTTTCTTAAGATGTTGATCGAAACTTTTCGCTATGAGACCATTGACCGAAACGACCATCGGCACTACAATCGTTGAATCAACATTCCACATGGCGGTAATCTCGTGGGCAAGGTCTAAATATTCATAATAAAATTATTATTATTATGAATTATTTTGGATGTTTTAAATAGAAATGACTCTCAGTAAGTCTTGTCAAATTGATTGGATGAATCCAATAGCGACGTTTTTTCTTCTTTCTCTTTCCTCTCTTTAAAATTTCTGTGGTGGTGTCGTGTGGTGCGGGTTGTTACGTTCCCTCAAATATGGTTGAACGAAGCAATGGCTGGATCCTGCGTCATGCTCGTGAACGGGTGCCACCAACGGGAATGGGTCTGCTTTTGCCCGCCTGTCTTAACATGCATTGGATTGTTTTGCATTTTTGAAACTTTATTGTGGAAACACTGTACTTATACATAGCATAGTTTTGTTACCTATTTTTTTTAAAAATTTTTTTTTGAAAAGAGCGACCGCCGAGTTTATTGCTGGCTCTTCTCGGCAGGAACGGCATTCCTAACCAGTGGTAGATTCATTGACGATTCAAAAGTACTTGTAAAAGTTTATTTGAATAAAAAATATTTCTATTTCTATTAACTCGTCATCCATCTTCTTTTCTTCTGCTTTGCTCCAAACGCAAGCACTCGGGATGATAGCTCGGGAACGACTGAGTTCAGAAAAAGCCTGACGGAAAAATCGGATGTGTATCGAGTAAATACGATCCGGTTGCCTGATCAGACAATCGGAAACAAAATCGGACGTCTATTGCCAGGCTTAAAGGATTGACGTGCTCTTTTTTCTTTTTTCCGGGATTTTACCGAATTAACTTTATGAAACAAATTGTTAACTGCTTCATAATTTTCCTTACGTTCAATAAGTTTCTTACCACTAACCTAACCAAACTATTATTGAACGGGAAAAATTATTTTCTTGGTTCTTGAGTGATGACACCAGTCTGTTACGAATTAAATCCCGTAAAGTTAAAAGGAAAATATATCGACATCTGACATTAATAATTCCATAAAAAATCTTGCATTGTAAATCGTTTAAATTCTAATCGAAACTTCAAAAATTCTCATCTCATCGAGTCAAGGGAACTCAAAAAAAAATAAAAAATCATATCTTCCACGCAACATACTTCTTGAAGTTCTTGAACATTGGCTTCCTAGTGTTTAGATTTTCCAGTTTATTTATGCACTTAAATGTATTTTAGTATGTATGAAGTAATATTTAAAGCTAAATATATTTTACAAACAAGAATAGCTCACATTTTTGCTGACCAAATGCACGTAAATGTCAAAATGTAGCTCACTTTTTTCGCAGTTTCCAACACTCGTTGACAAACTATCCGTAAATTCGGAATACCTACTGGCCCAATTTTCGTTTTATTTTCACTCCATTCGACGTGTATTTTTCCAACTAAGTCGATCTGCCATTTTGTTAGGTATTCACGATCTTTGCGGATACAAAAATATTGAAAATATTAATATTTCCAAACATTTGCGTTACATAAAAGTTTTTATTCAATTTGAATGCCTGAAAATGCATTTTAGTGAAGGGTAAGGTTTATGATCTTTAGCTTCTAGATTTTGATCCAACGTGTAATCACTATTTATTTTTTGCTATCATTGTTAATTACTGATAATATCACACCATCGTCTCCAGAAACTTTAATAACAATACTTTAAATTCGTTTGTTAGAAATTATTGGTACGTGTACGATTAAGATGATTACATCAAAGTTATGTAATTGATGCGTTGCATATTGTATTCTTTTGTTATCTTTGATGATCGCTCAAGCGCAATAAGTTTCATATTTTAATCTTAGTTTGGATTTGCAATAGTTTGCTATACATAGATTTATTCTTATGTATTAACGATCAACTTTTCATTCTGAGGGCCTACACCGTTTTTATTCTGAGATACGACTCGTTCCCACTATAATGGATCGCAGATGGATTGGTATATGATAATAATGATAATGGTCAATGCAATACAATTGTGTCATCTGATGACATCATAACCGAAAGCGCTACTCAATTGAGTTCCTCCTCTTAATTTAAAGTTTTCAATCAATTTAATCACGCGGTTAAATGCTAATATCTTATATAAGTTTTATCATAAGACAAATCGTTATGAAGCAAACCACAAAAAGCAATTTATTCGAGACGAAAATTAATCGAATTACCACATTTTCAAAGATTAAATTATTCAATGCAATCTGCAAACAATCCTCATTTCTATTCGCTAACAAAATGTAGACGCAATTTCACTCACATTCCGCGCTTGGATTTGCATGGACATTAAATCTGTTTACAGAAGAGATTTCTCGCCAACGATCGGCCTAGATGTGCTACTAACATGCAAACTAAATATAAATTATTATTTATTGTAGCTATATATTACATCTTCGAAGATATTGAAATATTGCGCGAAAACAGACGATTAAAATCAGTAGCACTCAATTTGAATAATGCTCCTACGTTTTCAATAGGGTTGTATAATGAATTGTATCTGATTTGACACGGTGGATAAATACTCGAGCTTTTGATATATTACGAGTATAACAGATAAATAATAAAGTATGATTGGTTTCTAGATGGTAAAATTTTTGATAAAGCTTTATATTTTTTGGTACTTCCTAAAGCAACTGTCTAGTTACCTACTAATTTTAAAGTATTGGGTGTATATCTTCTTGCCTGTCATTTATTGAAATATTATCTAATACCTTATTTTTTACATTTGAAGGTATTTAAGGTTTTTAAGCAGTTTTATTAATATCATTTCACATTTTATTCAAAGGCTTCTAGTGTTTCAAGCAATTTTCAAGTTAACATCAACAGTACGATGGTATCTATGTCATTTTCTATGATCATTTTTATAGAAAAATAATTAAGTATCTACTCCTACTTTGTTCCACTATATTTACGAAGTTCCTACATATTAAGCCTAACGCTATTGGAAACGTTCACATCAACCGTGAGCACAGAAAAAACGTCTATTTTGTAGGTAATTCTTTAATTTACATTCATAAGTTTAACGGAAACAGTAATTACTAGACCCAATCAAGTATCGGTTATCATTACTACAAACGGTATTCGATTCGTTTTTATTGACAATTTATTAAAATAACACTAATTGCAATGATAGCGGTTTAATATTACTCGCGTGGCTATTGAGTATAATAAAAATTAAAGACATGCAGTTGTCCTACAAAATGTAATCGATTCATACAATCAGTTTGTTTAAACTGCGGCTAAAATAATCGTTTAGATAAATATAGAAAACAGTTAAATGACTGTAGGTGTTAACACCTTTTCCAAATTCAACTTTTCTTACTATACATTTACATAGCTCAACTTTTCTTACTATACAATAGATTTATAAATACATATCAAAAATTATCCCGAATCCCGCCGGCCTCGGAATTTTTGATATGTATTTATAAATCTATTGGGTTGTTTCCTTTAAGTGTAGGTTAACACTTCAATAAAAATTAAAAATTTTCTTACTATAAGTGTACAGTTATTTCATTGACCCGAAATACGTTTTTACTACACGATGCCCGCGACTTCGTCCGCGTGGATTAAGGTTTTTTTTCATTGCAAATGTAAAGTTTGATTGTCAGTATCTAAACTATTACAATTATCATAAGGTGCACGTGCCTAATCAAGCCTGTCTTAGATATGGCTTTAGGATTAGATAGTTTTTAAGATTACTAACATTAGACTACTGTGCGTGTCTTTAGTGAAATAGAAATATTTATATAATACTAGTTTAAAATAAATACATATTATGTATTATCAAAATGACAAGGAAGCTACAAAAAGACTAGATATAACAAATAACAATGCCATATAATGGTGCTAGATTCCTAAAGTTAACTAACTAGGTTGGGCAATAAAAAGATAATGTCGCAAGGCTTTTGGTATCTAGTCATAGATAAATATTACTTAATACTAAGAACTGGTGAAACAGTTACAACTTTTGTAACATTATGGAGTTTTATATGATTTAATGAAATTAAATGAATGCATTAATTAATTTAAATACTGTCAACGACCAATGTGCACTACAAAACATAGAAAACAATAAAAATAAACTATTAATAAAAAGGATACTGTTAGCAGTGGCGTGCATACAGGGTAGCATAGGGATATAAAATGGAGAAAATATCCAGTACGTTGTTAAGGCTAGGCTTTTTATAATTTGTACAATGCCTATCCTTGAGTTTTTTATAACTCGTACTGGAGATTTTTTCCTTTTTATATCATCTGCCTACCCTGTTGTACATCCTATGCTCCCCAATGACTGATAGTAAGTAAGTAAGTATTTTTATCCGTGGTTTCCATAAAATTAACATACGTAACAAGTAGGCAGGTATAGTTATTAAATCACAAAATCCTAGAATTGACGTTGATTGAGTCAGTATAAAAATTTGAAGATACTTAATATATTTTCAATAGATATAGGATGTGAAATCGAGAAGAGAACATTGAATTGTCTCACTAAAATCTCACGTTTTGCATAACATCACCTACTTCCGCACTGATACAAAGCAGGTATAAAAATCTATACAAATATAAAAATCAATTATTGTTCGTTAGTCTGACTAAAACTCAAAAATGGCAAGACCGAGTTGAATTTTTTATTTTGTTTTCTTCACATTATTACAGGGGTGTTTTAAAAAGAAAATAATAGGGAAACCCCAAAAGAATGGTGGACAAATTTAAAAAATAAAAATTGGTAATTTTTTTTTTATTCCATGACAAGATAGTCCTTGGTTGCGATCTCACCTGATGGTAAGTGACGATGTAGTCTAAGATGGTAGCGGGCTGACTTGGAAAGGGTATGGCAGTGTACTTCCTTCCTAATCGGTTTCTACACGCCATCGAATCTTCGTAAATACTAGATATATAATGTAATGTATCTAACTGTTTCTTGTAAATAAGTGGCGTGATAAGTGGGCAAACCTTTCGCCTAATAGCTTTGCCTTCGGCTACGTTCGTCGGCGCCTTTTCGCATATTATATCATTTATATGCAATACTCGTGATTATGAAACCCTAATTTTATTTAACGATGTACCTACTTGCTAATTGCTATACACTACATAGCTACTCGTAGTTAGAACCGACATTAATAATTATGCTGAAATCCCTATTTAAGCTAAAGAATTATTTCATAAATATTTAGCTTAGTTGTAGGCAAATAGTTTATATTGTTTTTCTGTAGATATAGCCTCGTCCTGCCCAGGCACTTAGTTCTTAAATATATTTTGTGATTTAAAAAGAACAATGGGCAGGACGAGGATAGACATTGAATAGGTACTTCATTTAAAAATAAAAAAAATTAGGGAATCTTAAACTATTAGATACGTTTATCATTAGTGATTTTCCTTCTCATTAGGGAGTTTCGTCTTTTATCTCCGCAAAAATATTACTCCGACCAATAAAAAACAGTTTTTGACGAGATTTTGGAGTAGGTAACACATAGGCAAAGTCATAAATTGAAAACCTTCTCTCATAATTTTAATCAAGTATATTAGAAGGTTTTCAATTTTTTAATAACTTGTTGATGCCCGTGACTTCGTTCGCGTGGATTGAGGTTCTTTAAATCCCGCGAGAACTCTCTTATTTTCCGGGATAAAAAGTAGCCTATGTGTTATTCCAGTCTATAATCTGTGTGCCAAATAGCCAAATTTAGTCATTGCAGCGTGATTGAGTAACAAACATTCGCATTTATAGGATGAATAGGATTAATAGGATTAGCAGGATTTTTAATTAAAAATAAGATGTTAACGTAATAATAGTGCAGTATTTATAAGTAACTGATTATATATGATAATTAATAACTAGAAGTATTACAACGGCTCGCGTGATAATTTCAGTTTTACATACCTAGTAAGACGTATCAGCGGTCTAATCAGTAGGTATTACAGTTTTTTTAATAATAATAATTAACAATCGCGTAATAAAGAGGAATTATTCGAACTCGTAGTTTACTTTTCAATCTAGAGAATTTATGTACATGAAATAAAGAGCGTGTGTTGAAAAGTGTAAAATTTACGTTTTGCTACAGCAGTACAAAATATGTTGTTCAACAACTTTGTTTAGTTTTCTAGACGCGTGGAGAACGGTTTCCAATTAAGTTATGCGGAACGACTGCCGCGCGCAGTCGTAAGCGATCACGAAAGGGGCATCAGGTGTCTTGATAAATAGTGTTGGGTAATTTTTCAAATTGAAACATTTCCTATCTTCTTCTATATCAACCGATAGACGTGTACCTACAGGTGGAGATAGGTCTTTTTCATAGACTTCCACATGTCTCGCTTTTATGCCGTTTGTATTCAGCGGCTCCCTGTGACTGCCATACCCCTTCCAAGTTAGCCCGCCACCATCTTGACTCACTTGATGGTAATTGACGATGTAGTTTAAGAAACTCCTCTCCTCTCTCGCGCCTCTGATATTTAGGGAAAAAACTATGCGTAATTTAATATATTAAAAAAAATATACGCGACGACTTGAGAATAATTGAGAACCTCCTTCTTGTTTATCGGTGGAAAAATCACATAAATTGGCTTAGTTCAATGTGTGGGATGTCGAGTAGCTCTGTATGATGCTACTGCAGATTAAAACTTAAAAATGATTTTTTAACTCCGTTATAATGTCGTGCAGCGGCAGATAATAATTAGCTACCGGAATCTAACTGACTTCCGTGCCTTTCTAGGCTTGTGCGTGACAACTAAGGCCGTTGCCAGAGGCTTCCTCATAGAGTATGTGGAATTGCAGAAGTAGATGTTGCTTGGATCATATCGAAAGAATACGAATAACTAAGGGAGATCGCCCACGGTGACTTTTTGCAGCGGTTCAGTAGGTAGAGCAATTCCTTAACGAGCGTCTGCATCGCTACGCGCGACAGTAGCGATTCAGTAGCGATGCAATCGCATAGCATCGATTCAACATCGCTACGAAGTTGGGTAGACATCGGGTAAAAAAAAGAAGGGGAAGTCAGGCATTCACAGGTAGTCCGTAGTGACTACAGCACGACTGACACTACAGCATCCATACACCGATACACGCGATACATTAATTGTAGTAAAAAATACAATTTTGTTGACACGCTCTAAAAACTAAGAAACTGAGTCATCCTCTGTGGTTTGTCAGATTTCACTAAAAATAATATCTAATTTAAACAGTACACTTGTGTACAAATCTTGGTAAATATTCAATTGATAATCAAACTTCGTTTGTATGATGAGCGCTCCTGTACTTTACACCACGTAGGAGCATTTTCATGTAGGTATGAGGCTAAGTATAAGTATGTCAGCCTCAATGCCGTTAGAGTTCATTAGCTGAGATGATCCAAGTAGACCGCCGTGATGTCATCCTTGTAAACTGATACATAGGATTAGGTCATCTGCAGCTGCGGCGGTTAAATTATATAGTGCAGATTTACCAAGAGAGTTAAATAACTGTGATTAAAAACATTTTATTAATTTCGTTACTTTGTGTGTGATAAACTTATTTCCCATATATTACATAAATTTTTGATTCTATTTGTAAATAAGGCTTTCTTTCTTATGAAGTCCGAAGCCCTTGCCTTAGTGTATCTTTTCATGTTGTGTGCGGTTTATCTTTTAGTGTGGAAATTAACGTTATGATTTGACATGGAATTAACATCTTCAATGTTCAAACTTACTGAAATAATAATAGATTAAATAGTTAATGTTTTTAAAATTTACAAGACAAGAGCAAGAGTTAAGGCGAGAGAATAGGCATCTTCTAGGCAAGCGCGCTCCAACCTAGACCTCATCAGGGCTATCCAGTATTGATTGTCGTCAAGCGCAAGCCTATTTCGGATAAAAAAAACACTAGTGTCTCTAAAAAAATTTGGTTGATTGAATTGCGTAGTTGTACGAAACATTGAAGTAGATACTAGATAAGTACATATGTGATGAATACGTATTTGCAGAGTTAGTCAAGTTTCTATGTTTATCTACATATATATATTGAATTATAAAAGCACGCAACTTTCCAATTTAAATCTTTATACTTGCATTCACGACACCGCAAAAGTGAATGTTTAAATTAAAGAAGCACATATAAAATTTCATAATAACGATATTTTAGCATTACTATCCTTACTCGGCGACGATGTGCTAGCACATTGCGTAATGAATAATGATCATCTTTCCGTTTCCCTACTTTGTTAGCCGATTTTTATCAAGTTTATGCAACTCATATTTTTACAGTTTTGTCACGCGAGAACAGTTTTTAGATTGGTTCTGTATGTTTTACTAGAATTAAAGTTAGTTTGTGATCGAGCATTGTAATCTAGGGAACTTACTTTTCCGAAGACTTTTTTAAAATTCTTAACGTACCTATCTAACCAAAACAGATAAAAGTTCAGGTTTGTGTTTAGTCTGAATAATTGCCTTAATGAATGTAGCTTATAATTCGTAATTTACTACTCGAGATTTACGACAAGACCTGTGCAATGTTTTTATTTTTATTTCGAAGATTAGGTACGACTGTTAAAAAGTAAACAATTAATATTTAAAAGAGGCGAATCAAATGTAGCCTCTACCGATAAAATTTAAGCTAAATGGTCACTGGCAAAAAAAAGAACGACATATCCTCAATACCTTCACGCTCTATGGTCCCTAGGAATAAATCCTCCAAATTGCCACTAGCTATATACCACGTTTGATCACATAATACATAAGGGTGAATGTACGGACAGGTATTGCTTACATCGGCGTCGAATAGAACTTTGCTTGTTTTATTTTCTTTCTCCTCGATCGCTCGGGCTGTGACCGTGCAAAAATGATTTACCGCTCATTTTTATCTTCGGTTATAAAATCTACAGGCATTTTTTTACACTAAGTTTAAGCTTGTATTTAATTATATCTCAATTTCGGATATAGGTTCAATTGTTACACATGTACATATTTAAATCAAATCTCGCTTTGTTTTTTCATGACTGATACTTTCTCTACGGTAAAAAGTATCATCGGTGTTTAGACATTGTGCCTATGGACAAAATCTGTATGAACTGCTTTTCAGTGGTATATTTATCCATCATAGATTAATAGGATCAATAAAATGTTTTAGATGCAAATAAATCACCAACTGACAGTCGGAAAGACTCATATTCTAATAAATAATTAAGTGTTTCGATTAGGTAGTGATTTGTTATAGAGCGGAAGTTTATTTTGAATCCGGTTCTAAAATAATATGTCCTAACCTCTCGTAAAACAGGTGCCACTAGCCACCGTGGAGAGATTACCTGACCTTGATACTACGTTATCGTGTAGGTATACGTATCTTAATAGTTTCTCGCGGACGATGCAATGCTGTTCCTCATTTCACATGCCGTGTTCTATTCGTATGTTTAATGACGACTATTATGGGAAGCGTTTCGTTCTTGTTTAGACAAATCACAGGTTCGGTGAATGTGAAACCTTCGTGGTTCTAGTCTGTTGCCAGCGTTTTGGAAAAAAAGGATTGTTTTTGAATTGATAATAACTTTGTGGTTAAAATTATGTCCTACTTTTGAATGGATCCGGAGTACGAATTCCATTTACCGCGCAAGTTAAAGCGATAGTGATATTTACTTAATTGCTTAAATGCGCAAATCTCCAAAACGTGGTAAAGAAAAAAAACTTGAGTATATTTTACATGGAAACATTATTGTAATGAAAAATATACCTACCTACTATTTCAATGAAAGTTCCGACTTCCGACACACAATGTAACTTAAAATTCAATTAAATATATAGATTAACTGTTGGTGACTTGCCATTAGCGTTTCTATGATAGCACAATCCATTACATCAAAGTCTAAAAATAAACTGTTTACGCAAACAATGTCAGGATATCCTTTGATATTAACAGCTTCACCATATGACGTTATGAGACAAAATATTTCATTTCCAAACCAAGAACATTAATTTGACTTATGTTATATTAAACTTTAGAGTTAATATTACAATTAGGAACCTAGCTATTCATACATACTTTTCTATATCAGTATAATAAATCAGTCCTTACTAATCTGAATATTTAAAAGGAAATGATGCGACTGACTGACTGACTGATATATTAACGCTGCGCTCAATTCACTGGACGGATCTGGCTGGAATTTGGCATGCAGATATGATAGATTATGATGCTAGTATTCGCTAAGAAAGGATTTTTGAAAATTCAATCCCTGAAATAGGGTTATGAAAAATCTATCATGAGTAAAGCCGCGGGCAAAAGCTAGTAATAGTATTAATAAGAATTTCCTTACTCGTTTTCGACGTTTTCATTGCTTCACGGCGGAAATATGCAAGGAAATCTACTCGGGAAACGTGGCTTGAAAATTGATTATTTATTACACGAAACATCATTAGCACCTTGAGAAAATTTGTTCAAAGCCTAGTTTATAGAGCATATTAAATAAAGTCTATATTGCTTACAATTTATTTTGTCAGTAAGTAGGTTTAAGTAGGAATTACATTTATTATATGATATTTTTACCTTCGATTCAAACCACATACACCTACTTAGTAGTAAAATTAAAAATTAAATTATTTGTAATATGAAGGTCAACGTTTCTTAACATAGTTTTGGGTAATTAAACACGTAGGCACGATTACAAAAATATTAATTAAAAAATATTTTACATCGATGCTAAAATGGAGGTTTAATGCGTTAGTTAATTAATTCTAAATTAATGACTCTTAGATCAGCATTCACAAAATATCTAAGAGTAGATCTACAGACATAGCATTGTATTAACGAAATAAATGTTATAAGCAGTACTTTTTGAAAGAAATTTAAATATCGTGAGGAAACCTGCAAGCCTAAGGTTCTCCATAATGCTTTCAAAGGCGTGTGAAGTTTGCCAAACCGCACTTGGCCAGCTTGGTTTTTTTATATGACGAAAAGATAGACCTTGACTGCGATCTCACCTGATGGTTAGTGACGATGCAGTTTAAGACAGTAGCGGGCTAACTTGGAAGGAGTATGAAGTAGTATTCAACCATATCCCCTAATCGGTTTCTACATACCTTATACGCTTGGTGCCATGTAATCGGCCTACAAAGGGCTTAGATGAACGAATAAAGTAAGTCGATATACCATGGTATTTGACATAATGCATAACTGCATGTGCAGTTTGGCGGGATTTTTTATTTGTCAAAATATTGTGTATTAGGAGATAAAAAAAAAACTTAAACTTATCTACTAATTGAGGTACCTGTATTTAAAGTAGGTACGTACTTACGTGGTTACGCATTAAATGTTTCTCTGTAGTTATGACTATTCATTAGGGTATGATGAGGTTTCGAAATATAAATTCATAAGAGGGTCAAGTTTATATTTTCAATGCAAACCGCATATAATAAATGATATAAGTCTAGCCCTTTATAAATACAACGGCAAGTAATAAATAGATTTATCACACTAATACCACACTTCACACTAATATTTTAGAGATGAAAGTTTGATGTGTGTCTGTTTGTATGTTTGTTACTCCTTCACGCCACAACGAATGAACCAATTTGCCTGAAATTTGGAATGGTGGTCATAACCAAGATTAACACATAGGCTAGACATTTTAACCCGGAAAATTAAAGATTTCCCGCGGGAATTAAAAAAGCTTAATCGACGCGGACGAAGTCACGGGCATCGTTTAGTATTTAATATTACCCATGCCTAAAATTTTATAAAAACAAGGCTGGCTCACAGAATCAGAATCAGAATTTATTTATTGCATTATACTTACACATTACTTGAAAGATGGTACAATAAAATATCACAAACTGTGTAGGTCTATTGACACCATTGATGATTGAAACACAAACAAACTCAAGGGTACACATGCATAATGTTTGATAGCTTCCAATACGAATGAAGGCTATTTATATTGTGTACAAGAACAGCGTGACGACAACCGGTAGTACGTGACCGTAATGTGTGGTTCAAATGCTAATCCAGCCGCGCCCGTCGCGTCGGTCCCTGCTCGTAAGCAGCGGAACTACATGTAAGGAAAATTTATTCATAGCTTACGTACTCCTTTTCAATTTACTTGATTCATATACCACTTACAAGTTTGGTCAACTACCTGGTCTACACTAGCCCGTAGTGCACGGCTCCTACACATCTTTAATCATTTTTTTTTGTCTTACTCTGGACCGCTATCGCAGAGAAGCAGAAACAAAGAAAAAGATTAAGGAAATTAAAAAAAGACATGAAAAAAACGTAGGTACGTAACCCTGGTTCAGACTTCAGAGACACTGGTCTAATTCGTTTGCGGATCTTGGCATCCTGGGTCCTCCAGGATTAGGCAAAATTAAAGCCGGTTTTTCTGTCAAAACTTCTCAGTAGCAGCGTTGGAGTTTGGAAAATTTTGGTGTAAGTACCTATACCGCCGTGCCTTGGAAAGCATGTAAAGCCGTCGGACCTGGGTCTCATTTCTTTGTGGTCGTGTCAGATTACCATCCCATCGGTACGAGTGAGGGAATAGAATGCACTTGTGTATGCGCACTATAAACAGTAAAGAGAGCTGTGTTTTCAAAAGGCAAAGGCAATCTATTGAACGGTAGTAGGCAATAGACCGCATGCGTACGTGATGTTATTGAAATGAGAAGTGCAACGTTTCTATTTTTTTGTAAGACTCAACTAATCTGTTTCTATTGATAAACTTATAGGTACTATTTTCATCACGTTCAATTCTGTTACCCAACCAGAAGAAGTGGCTAACTGTCGTCATGATTTCGAGCCTGATTTCTACTCACTAGGTATATCGGCAACTAATAAAAATAAACTAAATTAATTTATATTACAATGTAAACCTATTTGTTAGTAAGACTCAAATCTAAAACTTAACCTAAGACGGGGTAGCGTGTCTTATTTGTCAGCATATGAACCATATTACAGTGGTTCAATTACTAACAATCGTCCCTGTCAGCGTATGCCCTTAGGACGCTGTTGGTGTTGGCCCGGACTCTGCCCAACAAGGCCAAATATGCACCACTTTCGCATAGTGGTGTAGAAGCAGTCTACATGCGCGTCAACAAACATCCCTGATGCACTGCAGAGTTGGAGCAGCCCCAACAGCTCCTGAACGCATTATAGTACCTACTATACTCACAGGGCGTAATACTGCTTCTGATTAGAATGGATCCACAGGCTGCTCGACTGCTCGTGTAGAAAGAGGTGCAAGTATGCTCTGAAAAGAGCGACTTTGGCTGGCGCAAAACAACGAGCAAATCTGCGGACATGTTCGCAAAATTTCGCAAAATTCAAATAAAAACCCTCGACTCAACGTTACCTCAGTTTGCTATGAGATAAGATCTCGTATTACAGTACCTATAATTATACTCATTAAGTATTTCAGTATACAGGTTACACCAACAAGAATCCATTACGAAATATAGAATTTAAATGATACCAAAGAGTCGTGAAATATCTTCTGATAGGGATAAATAATGATGTTTGACGCTGCGCTGCATTCATGAAATTCTATAACCTAGGAATGGAACTTTAAAGTTATTGTGAAAGACGTCCTACAAAAACTAGTCAGTATAAATGTTGCAGTTTTTTAATAATCCTTTTAAAAAGGAGCATGTTACATGTTACGCGCGAAGTGAAACTGTTTTTTTTATTTATTGTGACAGCACTTGCCAGTTTTTATTGTTTAATGGATGTATGCAATTGCATGTAGTAAGCAATTGGTTTTTTATAAAAAAAAATACTTACCTAATTTATCTATTTTTGCCGAAACTGATTCGAATTACCTATTCTATAGACTCAATAATTTTATTATGAATGTGTTTCCCTCTTTTTCTTTTTCAAAGGTTTCTCGATTTTGTCTTCACAAAACTATTAGCCTTTTTACTAGTTTTTCTATTTCCTATAGACTGTACGTTTGATATATTCATTAAATTGCGATTGTACTGCAGTTGACATATTCACTTATTTATTTTATTCTTTCAAAATCAAAATCAAAATCAAAATTTATTTATTTCATGTAGGCCAACTTGTAGCTCTTATGAAACGTCAAAAATCTACCACCGGTTCGGAATGCAGATTCTGCTGAGAAGAGCCGGCAAGAAACTCAGCAGTTGCTCTTTTCAAAAAAAAAAAAAAATTTTTTTTTTACAATTGTTAAAAAGACCTAGGCTATGCACAGAGTGTTTCCACACAGAAGTTTCAAAAATGTACACCTACCGCAACCAAACACATGTTAACATGGGTAGACACAAAGCAGACCCATTCCCGTTGGCGGCACCCGTTCACTTTCCTTGGGTTACTTCAACAACACCTAGTAACCTAGTGGTTAGAGAAAGTCATTATGACTTTGACCTATTATAGGTCAAAGTTAAGTTACTCTAGAAAGCACATTGACTGGTGGTACGTGTTGAACGTGCAGATTATTATTAAAATGTCCTTTGGCTCTCTTTACAGTCCTACTTACTCAGCATTAGGTACCTACTTAGTTATGTTTTTAACTTTCTAATTTTTTTCACATGATTAACTCAGAACCCATATATCTTTAAATAAGAGCTAGCGCGCACTGCGAAAAACGTCCGCACGATTTTTATTCTCGCGATTTAAAATCCGCGTACAAAATTCAAGTATAACAATGTATCTATGCTTCGTATAGCTTTAATTAGCTAATCTATGAGACAATCCTGGTGCTGGCGTCATCTCTGCCTTAACCTTGACCATCCTTTTTGCTTCGATGATTCGTATTTGGATGTTTTTTACCTCTACCGTAGATAGATATGACGGTATTTATAATAATAGTATATGTTACAGTATCCACACAAATATTATATTAGCATGCGGAAGTCAGTAATGTCTTATCTTATTTCTCAGTTTATTTCAAATTATTTAAAAAAATTAGACACATTCTCTGAACCAAAATATATTGTACTTTATTCGTATTTCAGCTTTTATATTAGCTAAGTAAAAATGTACATATATTATTGCATTCCTTGCAAATAAAGACGTAGATTATCTACATAATCTACATGGATTTTATTTTTCCCCTTCCCTTCGTTCACTACTATGCTACACTTTCGTGTAGGAGATTTATTTTATTTATCAAAAAAAAATTATGACGTTTCAGAGATGTCGATTATTTTTACTCCACTATGCGAAAGCGGTGTCCATCCTTGTTGCGCAGAGTCCTAAGCGCATTTGCGGACAGATTTGGTTGTCAGTATTTGAACCACTGTAACATGGTTCGTATGCTGACAAATCGTGCTGACAAATCGGTCCCGTCTTAGCTTAAGTTTTAGGTTTTAGTATGTTTTTCATTTATAATTACTAACACGCACAATATGATCTTAGTTGGTCGAAAATAAATATTTTTATTATTATTTTATTATTATCTAAATATATAAAAGGCAAAGGTGACTGACTGACTGACTGACTGACTGACTGATCTATCAACGCACAGCTCTAACCACTGGACCGATCGAGCTGAAATTTGGCATACAGGTAGCTATGATGACGTAGTCATCCGCTAAGAAAGGATTTTTCAAAATTCAACCCCAAAGGAGGTAAAATAGGAGTTTAAAAAATTGAACCTAACGTGAGCGAAGCTGCGGGTTCAAGCTAGTTAAAAATAAAGTTACGAGGCACAGTGCCGGTGTCGGGTCTACTGCCACAGTCCTACGAACCACACGAGTCACAGACCTTATACGTACCTTAGACGTACCTTACACGGCCCGTGCTCTTTGTAGCGTGAACTATCCTGATTCAGACGATTGCGAAACCGCTCAAAGCAACTATTGAATAATCGAGAGGTAATCGATTACAGCCGATAGTAATTGTTAATGTTGAAAAACTTATGCTAATACCTACAATCTATTATGTGGCTAGATTTTCCTTGTTGATGCTCTTGTTTTTATTCGGACTTCCTTTACTTCGGTACATAGAAAAAGTTAATTTACAGTTTGGTCATACTTAATAGTTTGTCAATCTCAATTTTTGGGGCACCTAGATGACTAAATCTCCCGATATTAGAGATCATTGGGTCGTTTCATGCATGAAATTAATAGGTACATGCATCATGAAATTACAAGTTTACACGTGAAATTGTTGATGAAATTAATGTCATGAAACTAATTTTATGCCACTAATTTCGCAGTGTAAATTAAGGAATTATTTCAATTCAATTTGAACTGATTTCACGCTCGCGAAATTGGGCGGATTACGACTACGGTCCATAAATCACAAGTGAAGCTATTACGAAGCCATTACGAAACGAAGAAGTGTAAACTGCGCAATATGTTACAATTAACATAATTAACTAACTTACTCTACTCTATTAGATCACATATACCGATCACAATATGAAGATCGGGTGAATAGATACGAGTATGCTAATTTTTGAGCCATAATCATTTTGTTGCAAAAGAAATTAACGTTTTTTTTGTAATCCATAAAGCGCATGCATCATTAAATTTTGTAATTTTTGGACTAGTTATTACCCGCGACTTCGCTTCCGTTATCTACTAAAAGTAATCCGAGGTGGTGATTCCTAAACAAAATTACCAATTTTGAACTGTTCTTTTGGGTTTTCTCAATTTTTTTTAATATTTTTAAACCATTTTTGTATATAAGCACACAAAAAAAATATTATTCAAGTCGAGCGAGCCGTTTATGAGACTTAGCCATCAGACTAATGAATAGTAATTATTATTAATATAGAGCCTGAAGGAAATGATTAGCTTTAGAGGTTGTATGCGCTTGCCTATGCTTAATTTTAATTGGTACTTAGTATTTTTATTGACTGATTATAATAACATATGACGTTTTATTTTTAACCGACTTCCAAAAAGGAGGAGGTTATCAATTCGGCCGGCATCTTTATTTTTTTTTTTCTTTTTTTTTTTATTAAAAAAACATATCCCAATTTCGAATCGTGAGATCATCCAATATTTATAATTGCAAAGTTGGAGATCAAAGGTAAAATACGTTTGTCTGAACATTCGAGTTTGTTCGCTATCAAGCTTACGAGATTCTACATAGGGAGATTTCTCGTCCCAATTTAGATGGTAGGAGTATAAACTTAACTTCAAACTAGCTGTTAAACTTTTCAGAGAACTTTAACTCTGGCTCTACTGAAATGACTGTATATAGCTCCTTTGATATTTTCTTTCACGCTAAACTGATTCTTATTTCTAATAGATTTGTAGTTCATTTTTGTTCGTATTGTAGTTTGTAATTGAGTTTTGTATCGTAGACAAATCGCCGGCAATTTCCGTCTCATGAATTGATAAATAGTGACCTTCTTGATTCAAAGGTATGCGATCAGTCTCCTTGTAAATAATAAATCATACATTAATACGTTCACATTGTTCTCAACTTCTCACGGTACGATAAGTTGCTATGATAAACAAATATTATGTCTTAATGATGCCGACTAGGTGGCCCTACGACATCAAACGAGGCACAGGGAGCCTCTGGATTCAGGTGGCGCAAGACCCAGTCTATACAAGAGACCTATGTCCATACAAGAGACCTATGTCCAGCAGTGGATGTATAGAGCTTGATTAAGAAGATGAAGGAGAAGAAGAATAATGCCCGAATGAGAAGGGTTTAGAACATAGTTTACTATGCTTGCAAAGTGCAGATTACCTGACTTCACACACTTTTGAAAAAATTATGAAGAACTTTCAGAATTGTAGGTCACCTTACAATGTTTTCTTTCGCTGAATTAAATTGCTTAAAACGAATATATTTATGGATGAAAGCAGAGCTAATTACGCTAAAACAATTTAAACTGTCTTATTAATATCTATTAAAATTAAATTAGAATTAGCTTTAAAAAACTCCACATTTGAAATCGTTTAAACAAGTTTATGATTATTAAACTCTCTTTTTCAACTTTCTTGACGCTTACGTCATTCGTGAGCGATGAGAAGTTTCCTAATCACAGGAATCCAGAACCGGTATTGGTGTCTTGAAAATTTCACAACGCAGAAAAAAAAAAACGTTTCCTACAACACAATGGAACAAGAAAAACAATTTGTTAGTAAACATTGTACGTCCGCCGATTGACGCTGACCCACTTACTGACCGACTACACTTCAATTACCTTGCAGCTCCTCATACGATTGTGCACGCGATTATAGACCTTATAGCCTGAAGGTCTCTTCATATTTTAGAAGTTCTTGCGTGAATCATACCTCTGTATACCATAACACGATTACCTGCTGCTAAGTTGACACGACGTATTTGATATACTTACTGTCATGTCATGTATTAAAACCAAGTAGTAAAAGTGTAAGCGTAGTAGATATTCCTTAGATCATCAGATCTAAGGAATATCTACTATATACTTCGATTATAGAAAAATAAGACTATATAAAAATAAGTCGGGTTTTCCTTCCTGACGCTATAACTCCAGAATGCACGAACCGATTTCCACGGTTTTGCATTCGTTGGAAAGGTCTCGGGCTCCGTGAGGTTTATAGCAAAGAAAATTCAAGAAAAATTTCAACAATTTAAGAACGCGGACGTAGTCGCGGGCGTCCGCTAGTATTTTATAATATTAGTGTACTAATATCTAAATCTCTCTTTTAGAGCACAACATGGTTTTGAAGAGTAAGGTACGAGTAAATACCTAGTCCGCAAAAAGTATGCTTGATAGTTTTTTTAATTATACCTAGGTAGAGGTACATTAGCGAACCCTTTATTAATAATTAATAATAATACCTACGCATTGGTAGTGTCTCTGGGACTACCAGTGTTTATGGGCGGCGGTAATCACTTAAGACGGTACTCTAGTCCCAAGGAATTTGAAAAATAGGTATTTGAAGAAAATATCGCCGTCGCGCTGCGCCCGACCAACAGGAGTTATCCATGTGTACGAGTAGTGTATTTGTGTGCGCGAGCCCTCGCCCCTCCCATGCCCGTATCATTCACCCGCTGGCCGCCTGCGGGTGAATAAATATATTTTGAAACTTTGAATCGGATGATGCTTTACTATTGATACTGAGCCCAAAACAATTTTTTTTTAATTTTTCGTCTGTCTGTATCTTGGCCGCGCATCACACTGAAACTACTGGACGCATTTAAATGAAACGTAACAGGATTTAAGTTCATACTACGAGGTAAAATATAGGATACTTTTTATCCCGAAATTCAGCACGGTTCCTTTGGGAGAGGGGATGAAAGTCAAAATGTGTATTTCATTTTAATTCATTAACGTGTACTCCGATTTCATTCATTCATTTTTTATTAGAAAGAACATACGGCAATGATTGTTTTGTAATTATTTCAAGGTCGTCAGTTTAGTAGTTCAGAAATTATAGACTTCACAATGCTCAGTAATAGGTCCAAATAACTTGAACCTCGTTACGTACAGGAAACTTTGAATGTACGGCTCATTTTAAGCTGGCATAACACACTATCGTAAACCATAATGGATAGCCCTATTTTTAACCGACCTTAAAAAAGGAGGAGGTTATCAATTCGGTCGGTATCTTTTTTTTTCAATGTAGGTATGTCCACCGATTACTCCGGGGTTTCTGGACCGATTCACGCGATTTTTTTTAATGGGCCCTTAAAAATTTTAACCTTCAACTCCTCAAACCTGATGCTGCAGGGGTACTTTCTCCCTAAAAGCTTTAGGAACTGTCGTTTACGAATTGGTATGCTTGCTACTAGATCATAGAGCTCCAGGTCATCCTCCTCAATCCTGTAGGGTACTGCCCACCTAAATTGTAGGGGAGGAAGAGAGCAAGCTGCAGGAACAAGCTACACTAAAAAACTTAAAATAAAAATTCTTTTCAAAAACCGACTTCAACAAACCATAAATAAATTAAAAGTAAAAAACTTTTTTAAAAACAAGCTTTTATTTAAATGCGCTAAAAAGAATAAAATAAACTTTTCTGTTAAAACTTTTACTATCAACTTGTTATGTCATTACACAATTTATATGATATAAACGTTTTTCGCGAATTTTAACTAGATACCTACTCGTATTTACTTACGTAGACGAAGTCGCGGGCATCAGCTAGTATATATACATATACAAATAAATAATATTGTCTGTGTTGAAGTGAAGTGTTTGTTTGTAATATCAAAAGAACAGCTTTTTAGGGTTCCGTAGCCAAATAGCAAAAAACGGAACCCTTATAGATTCGTCATGTCTGTCTGTCTGTCTGTCCGTCCGTATGTCGCAGCCACTTTTTTCCGAAACTATAAGAACTATACTGTTGAAACTTGGTAAGTAGATGTATTCTGTTAACCACATTAAGATTTCCACACAAGAATAGAAAAAAAAAACAATAAATTTTGGGGTTCCCCATACTTAGAACAGAAACTCAAAATTTTTTTTTTCATCAAACCTATTCGTGTGGAGTATTTTTGGATAGGTCTTCAAAAATGATATTGAGGTTTCTGATATCATTTTTTTCTAAACTGAATAGTTTACGCGAGAGACACTTCCAAAGTGGTAAAATGTGTCCCCCCCCTGTAACTTCTAAAATAAGAGAATGATAGAACTAAAAAAAATATATGATGTACATTACCATACAAACTTCCACCGAAAATTAGTTTGAACGAGATCTAGTAAGTAGTTTTTTTTTAATACGTCATAAATCGTAAACCGCAATTGTTGCTACGGAACCCTTCATGGGCGAGTCCGACTCGCACTTGGCCGCTTTTTACTAACTGCATACGAAAGTAAATACGGTACTTATACCGAGACAACAATTTTTAAAATTTTTGTCTGTCTGTCTGTTTGTTGCCACTAATCTCGGGACTGGCCGAACCGATTTTGACGGGACTTTCACTGGTAGATAGCTGATATTGTCGGGCATCGTATAGGCTACTTTTTAACCGACTTTCGAAAAAGGAGGAGGAGTTGTGTTTTTCTACCTCTGTATATCGATATCTCCGTGATTTCTTAACCGATTTGCGTGAATCTCTTTATAATCGACACAAAAACTTTGCGAGATGGACCCATAAAAACTTCGGGTTCCAACTCTTCAATCCTGATGCTGCAGGGGTACTGCTTCCCTAAACTGTGGGGATTTAGGAATTGTTGATTATTATGAATATAGTTATTGTAGGGACCAAGTAAAGACATCGTTAAATTCCAGGATCCATCTCCTCAATCCTGATGCTGAAGGGGTTCTGCCAACTTAAACTGTGTGATTTAGGAACGCGGACGAAGTCACGGGTGTCCGCTAGTAATAAATAGAATAATCATTGTATGGTGTAAATATCGACATCAGAGTACATCACTAGAGCATCGATAAAAATATCGACAATTGTCACTTCCCTATTAGTGTACATGTAAGCCTTACCCTCCCTCACCTCCACCCTACCCCCGTAAAGTACGAAAGGGACAACTGCAGCTCGGGCTGATTTTTACCTACAAAAACCTTGACCAAAAGACGTTTCGTATTCTGCTGTTTCCTTCTTCAAAACTGGACAAATCTCAAATATTCTTATATCAAAATTTAGAGGAAGAGTATATCTATGCTTCTATGTTTTTCTTTTTTGTTAAAAACTTATCAAATTTGTCTGATAGTCGTCTGAACATCGCGGTAAAATCGAGGGTTTTTTTCGGGTTTTTGGATTGTCATATTTTTTTTAATGATAATGTTTTGGAAAAAAGAAAAACATAGGGGCACGTATTAATTAGACCTAGATTTTTTGGAAAAAAATCATTGCTCTAGAGGCATTATCCACGAAGAAAACAGCAGAATACGTTTGTATGGAGAAAGGGCCACTAGAGTCTCCTCTTAACATGAGGTGACCCACCTACTCGTTGCTCGCTATTCATATAAAAAAAAATGTTGGGTAGGTAATATTTTAGTGTTACTTGGTTAAAATGTTAATGTTTTACTTGAAAACCTTGCAGGCTATACATTAAAGGGAACCTGTTTTGTATGTTTCATAAACCGCAGCGATATGTGTAAAAAAGTACCTACATTATTTCTTTATTTAACGAGTTACATAATGCACAGCATGCGAATAATTATCTTGCGGTCAAAATTAATAACATTTACACACTGCTAAGATTACACCGAAATTATTCTAAGTATGATAATTATGATCTTATCAATTGTGAAACTCTATAGGTATTAAACCTACAAAACAAGCTTAATCTTTTTATTTTTATGTCGGTTTGGGAATCGGGGTTGATACCTATCTGTGTAATGCAATATGCATCAACCCCCAACAAACTAGAATTGCCAAAATCATAGATTTACAAGAAAATATATAAAATCGAAGCGTCACATAAGCTTAGTTGTTCGAGAAAACCAAGTTACGCTTAAACGCGGTAGTAGTGGATAAAAAAACCTATTTATATATTTTGCAAACATAACACGATACCATCGCTTAATTTAGGTGAATGACACAATATAGGAAAAGCAAGCAATAGGTACAACTTCACCGTGCACTATTATTTCCTCGCCGCAAATGAGACATCAGCTAGCGTCACGTATAAAATCATTGGCTAGCGTGACAACTGCGAGAAAGTGAATTATTGCTCGCTGTAACTTACCCGTACGGTCGGGGACTAAATATGTTTACCACTTTTCAAATTAGATTCTTCGTAACCCTGCGTTCAGTAAGGTCTATAATGCTATATCAAGGCATTTGTTACGTTATAAAAATTTCATGCATCGTTTTATCAAAAAAAGTATTAATGACTTTTCTATACAAATATTAGTAATAAAACTCATTTCCTAAATTCAAGTTTGACACATTAGATCATTGCACTTGTAAAAGTGACAATTAATTATCAAAAATATTAGATTTGTTATTTGAAATATAAATATACAAAATAAATACAAAATGGAAGCTTAATCATAATTCTAATGGTGAAGTTCATATTGTGCATTGAATCATAATGATGCTGATAGCATCCACAGTCAAAAACAGTCAAAAGGAGGTGGATGAGCTACGGTGATGCGTGGTGTTTCTGCAGCATTTTACATTGATGTTCTGCAGCAAAATTCCGACAACCTAAGTTCAAGATAATGCGCTGAGCTACTATTGCATGGTTCAATCTGCACCGTGACAGTCATCTCGTTCAATAGCCCGCTCGATCTGCTGATTTGAAACTGAAAATTTATGGGGCTTAATGATTCAAAGCTGGGACTGTCAGAATTAAAGAAATCCTCAAAGTCTTAGATCACATTGCACTGGGGTATGGGATGATATGAACTGACTTATCGCCTTGTCGCGTCTATGCGAGAGAGTCTACGTGTTGTCATAGCAGCGAATGGAAGCTAATTAAGCTAATTATTTATTTATACTAATATTGTTTAGTTTCTCAATAATAAAATTAAGAAATAAAGATTCTTTGAAATTTCATTAGATTATTACTTCCGTTTTCATATTTTGGTAACTCGTGTCCTGTGCTCGTGTCTATATGAGATAATATCTATTTATTAAAATTACTAGCTTTTGCCCGTGACTTCGTCCGCGTGAAGTTAGGATTCTAAAATTTCCATGGGAACCCTCTATTTTTCCGGGATAAATGTCGCTATCCAAATCCTCAACTATATCCATGCAAAAAATCATGTGGATCTATTGCTCCGTAGCTGTGTGATGGAAGGACAAACCAACAACGAACAAACAAACACTTACATTATTTTATAACATTAGTAAGGAATTTTTGTTCCAAAAAAGGTTTTCTACATCTAAACTATTTAGCAGTCACCTTTGGCAGTCACCTACTAAAGAGACCGCTAAAGGACTGTCTAAGCACCGCTACATGTTAAAAAGTCTATGCTCTATGGCTAATCAAATCACATATCGACCTTCTGACACAGATGTGTGCATGCAATTATGAATCTTAAGGTGGTAAACATTTTCTGTCCGCGACTGTACATTGTATGCGGCGGATTTTGCTATTTTACAAATCACAAAGTATGTTAAAGAAAACAGTTTCGTTGCTTTCCTTTTTTTCATATCCAATCAGGTAGTGTTGCCTATAGATAGTATTGCCACGTTTCAATACTATCGATAGTTTTGGTTCAATAATATCGATAGCATTGCAAAATTTGCCAATAATTATATAAAAAAAAGAATTGTGGCACTCGGGGACTGCCGCGGTAAAGCTATTGCATAGCATTTTTTATCAACGCCATCTAGCGGCTCACTGCTAGACGGCGTTGATAAAAAATGCGCCATCTAGCGGCTCACCGTAGTGGAGTCCCGTGTCAGGTTATTTTCGATTCGAGATTCGTTCTCCACGCTGGCCCGCGATAGAAGCTATGCAATAGCTTTACAATCGATACTGTGGATAGTATTGATACTATTGACACGTGGCAATACTGTCGATCGTACTATCGATTTCCTGAATAGTGTTCGATAGTTTTGCAACACTACAATCAAGAAGTTACTCTAGTTTCCAAATTAATCTCCATTCATTCGAACATAAATTATGACCATGTCAAGGACTAATAGACGCCAATCCAAATAATATATTTATACATATATGCACCCGTATGCTTTCAAACCGCATTGGTTAGTGCATAATAGATAAGATAAAGTAAGTAGATACAATTACTTAATTAATTAGTTTCGCGGAGTGCTTTAGACCTTGGCGTAGAGTACTTTTAAAAGCTGTATTATGAAAGAAGTTTGGAAAGAAATTCAATTATGTAGGCACAGAAGAACACAGAAGAACTGTTATGTGGCTTCATCTGTCTAAATATATAAAAGGTAAAGGTGACTGACTGACTGATCTATCAACGCACAGCTCTAACCGCTGCTGGACGGATTGGGCTGAAAATTGACATACAGATAGCTATTATGACGTAGACATTTGCTAAGAAAGAATTTTTGAAAATTTAACCCCCTAAGGGGATAAAATAGGGGTTTGAAAAATCGAACTTAAAGTGATCGAAGCCGCGGGCAAAAACTAGTTTCTTGTATATAATTGATCGCAGTTGACATTTGTACCGACATAATATTATTATACTATTCAACAATTCCAACAGTCAATACTATCATCCCAATTCCCATCCAACATTTATCTAACTCTGTCAATTAACCAAGTTCCTAACTGAATAATTTGATCGTCTAATTTCGACATCGGCATTGGACGATTGATATCCGAGCGCTATGATCAATTTAGATTAAACGACTTTAATTGACTACCTAAGGTTGCCTACCGGTTGTGTAATCGGAAAGACGGATTGATGCTGCCGTAAATGTAAATATATTATGTAAATAATAAATAAGAACTCGTATCAGCAAATTACTCAAGAAGCATAGAATATAATATCATTTATTATAGGAAATGTGGTGAAAATTTTATAAACGGTACACATACCTTCTCGCAGAAATAGGTTAAAACCGAATGAAAAACACATTTTTTTTCATCAACAATTTCACGTGTAAACTTCTAATCTATATATATTAAATTCAAAGTCCTGACTGACTGATTGACTGACTGAGATATCAACGCACAGCCTAAACCAATGAAGTTAGAAACTTGAAATTTTTACAGTTGGTTCCTTTTATGACGTAGGCGCACACTAAGAAAGGATTATTGGAAATTCCACCCCCAAAGGGGTTCAAATAGGGGATGGAAGTTTATATGAAACTCCGTCATTTTTCAAGCTGTTTCCATCAAAGTTGGTATTTGAGCTTTCAGTTAAAAGTAAAGAAGTACGTGTGTCACAGTTTTTGAAAATTCCACCCCAATACCTAATTCCACGCGGACGAAGTCGCGGGGGCAAAAGCTAGTTTCATGATGCATGCATTAATTTCATGCATGAAATTAGAAGTTTACACGTGAAACTGTTGATGAAATTAATGTCATGAGACTAATTTTATGACACTAATTTCGCAGTGTAAACTCGGCTTTGGAATCAAAATTTGACTTGTGCCGTTAGTACTTCGGAAAGATTATCCAATTCCAAGCATTTTGCAAACTTAACACAAAACACCTGATTTTGGAAATGTTCCACTAATGAAATTGACCAACGATATGTGAACATTTATGTCGCCATGTGTCCGTACCTAAGCAGCAAGCTAATCACAAATCATTAAACGCTCGCATCGTAACCTTGACTTCGCATAATTGTAATTGCACGTAGTCCGTCCCACGGGCTTATTTCATACCGATGTTATTATGCTGCCATTGTTTCGTACAGTAATAACTCCTCAGTGATTGGACTCACGAAATATTTGCTAATCAAAATCAGATAGGTACACGATAATGACTGTCATTTACATTTGTCCGCTTCATTTCATCATTATTGCTACCTGTACCTTATAAAATAGGTACTACGTATCTATCATATTGCGAGTCCTGACGATAAGAAAACAACATTGTTTTACGTAGATTCGTAAATCGATGCCCAGCAACCAAATTGAATGGACTTCTTGACAGCTAATAAAGCTGCTCGATAACTTTTTGTTTATTGGATAACAAGACAGTCCATGACTGCGATCTCACCTGACGGTAAGTGACGATGCAGTCTAAGATGGAAGCGGGCTAGCTTGGAAGGGGTATGGCAGTGTACATTCAACCTTTACCTACCCCTAGTATTTTTCTACGCTAAACCGCTTGGCGGCACGACTTTGACGGTAGGGTATTAACCAACACGGCCAAAGTCTCCCACCAGACCAGAGACAATTCAGAATTTATAAATTCACAAATTGCCCCCGCTGGGAATCGAACTCGAGCCCTCCCAGTTATGAAACCACAGCGCTCACCACTGCGTCAGGGAGGTCGTCAAAAACTTATCAACGGACTAGAGGATGCCCGCGACTTCGTCTTCGTGAACCGTTTTTTGAGTCCCGCGGACACCCTTTAATTTTCCGGGATAAAATATGGCCTATGTTTTAATTCAGGGTATAATCTATCTCCATTTCAAATTTCAGCCAAATCCGTCCAGTAGTTTTTGCGTGAAAGAGTAACAAACATACACACACACACATACACATACAAACTTTCGCCTTTATAATATTAGTGTTTTTCCGGGATAAAATATGGCCTATGTTTTAATTCAGGGTATAATCTATCTCCATTTCAAATTTCAGCCAAATCCGTCCAGTAGTTTTTGCGTGAAAGAGTAACAAACATACACACACACACATACACATACAAACTTTCGCCTTTATAATATTAGTGTGATAGTGTGATTATAGTAAGATTGGATATAGGAACCAAATACCAATTAAAAACAGCGATTTCTTTAATTAACATATTCCTATTGAGAAATGACAAACTTGTGATTGCATACTTTTGCAAATTGCAATATTTGTTGACGCTTGCTAAAGAGTCTTTTATCGAGTTGTGAAAAGCCTATCGAAATGATTGCGAGCATTGATCTTGGGCAAGTTTCCACTGAAAAGTAACTTCCGCAACTCCTTGCAGATGTCAGAATGTTAGATAGACTGGCTGAAATTTTCTTGCCGAGAGTGTTTACGCAGCCAGAACAAAAGATATGCCAGAATTGACTTCTGCAAATATTGCTAATCAAGTTTTGCAATCGAAATTTATACCTAGAGTTTATTTTTCTTATTTTTTTTCTCTTTGCCTTGAAGGTTATATAATTAAAGGGAATTATAGGTCGCAGGAAACACGGATGCTGGAAGAGTGTTCCACACCTTAGCGGTTCTTATCAGAAAATCTTTTCATAATAGACACTCAGTGTAGCGTATACTAGATCTGTAGGTAAGCGAATATATTAGACGCGTAACATCAGACTCTAGATGTGGGTAGATAGTAACAATACTACTGTATTGTTACTATAAATGCAGCCACCATGCGGTGGGTGTGTCAGTCTTATATCGGCATCGGTGTGGCGGGACAAGTGAGTGATCTCTGTATTATACATATCCATTATGTGTGTTGTTGTACTGGGCAAGCCAGTACAAGTGGCGACCCTGCCAGGATCAAAGTAATCGAACAAAATTTTATTAATTAATTATTGCTAGCAATGCATGTGTGTCAGTACTTTTAATTTACCTATTCGTGATAGTATAATGAAAGTGAAGTTATGGCTTATTAAGCTAAATTCGCTATGAATAATGCCGTTGCAGTAAAATTTATTTGAACTTAATGTCGGTCTTGTAATATTGGTACCTAAAGAAGCGTTACCTTATTCCAGTAAAGCGTTATTTTGTTGTAAACATAAATGTAGAATTCAATCGATACTATGGAAATGAACGGATCCATATTCAAAGATTTTGGTAGGGTAAATTGTGATTTCTACTCCGTTTATGAATTTGGATGCGTTTTTTTGGTTGTTCTAAAAGCCAACAACAAAATAAGATCGGTTCTTTATTATTCATTATGGTAAATTGTAAATAATCAGACTGTCTGGAACTGTCTGTAATCCGAATGTGATATATGTGTCTGACGGGACTAGTGTGGCATAGCAACTAATGGTTAGTTCCGGTCGGTAACACTCGTAAAATTGCTTAAGGTACGAATAACAAACCAGTGTATAATATACTCTGGCGAGCCAGATCTAGAAACTTAGACGTGTTATTGTTTTAATAGTGTCCTTAAAAAAAAGACCACAAGCGCCGTGGTTTAAGACTAAGATGAAGGGGCTGTAGGTTAAGACCCACGCAAACAAATGTAGTTGTGTAAAGGTTTTGTGGATTCCGTATACGCACTAGCATAAAAGCACGAAATTTGTTGATCGGTGTACATAGTGGTGACTAAATTTATTATGATTTGAATACATACTAATATCATTTTTAAAGCCTGTCCAGTTAGCCTTTAGATTCCATTTAGATGAGTAATAGTTATCATTATTTCTGAGACGAAATAAAAATATTAATTATAATTCTTATTGTTAAATAGTTGGATATGCCTTTGGCGGAACATGTTGGACCTATTATGATTATTATGTCACCTATTATGTGCATTGATTTTGCAAATGTAACGGAGGTAGTTCGAGAAATCGAACGGTACCTAAAAAAAAAAAAAAATCTGGTAAGTTCGCGATGCAAATCGGAACTGTACCAGCGTGGTAGTCAATACCGATAGTAAAAAAAGGAAATTTAGTAAAAAAAAAAAGGAAATTTGGTAAGTTCGCGATGCAAATCGGAACTGTACCAGCGAGGTAGTCGATACCGATAGTAAAAAAAAAAAAGGAAATTTAGTAAAAAAAGGAAATTTGGTAAGTTCGCGATGCAAATCGGAACTGTACCAGCGAGGTAGTCGATACCGATAGTAAAAAAAAAGGAAATTTAGTAAAAAAAAGGAAATTTAGTAAAAAAAAAAGGAAATTTAGTAAAAAAAAAAAAGGAAATTTGGTAAAAAAAAGGAAATTTGGTAAGTTCGCGATGCAAATCGGAACTGTACCAGCGAGGTAAAAAAAAGGAAATTTAGTAAAAAAAAAGGAAATTTGGTAGGTTCGCGATGCAAATCGGAACTGTACCAGCAAGGTAAAAAAAAAAAGGAAATTTAGTAAAAAAAAAAAGGAAATTTGGTAAGTTCGCGATGAAAATCGGAACTGTACCGGCGAAGGTAGTCGATACCTAACAAAAAAAAAAAAAAGAGATGCATGGATCGGGGCGATCTGAGGATGACCGATGCCATGGCAACTCAGTATGTATGCCGTGCCTCGGAGAGCACGTAAAACTGTCGGTCCTGCGCCTGATCTCTCTCCGGTCGGGTCGATTTTTCCCCGTCCCATCGGACTATGAGAGTGAGGGAATAGAGAGTGCACTTGTGTCTGCGCAAATACTTGTGCACTATAATATCTCCCGCGCAGATGGCTGATCTCGTGGCCGAATTCGGTCAGGAGGACCATCATATGATTGGGTCCCACGGGTATTTGGCACAGTGGCCAATCTAGTTAAAAGTAAAAGTCCAAATCTAGTTAAAAGAATAATATTATTCATAGTCATAGACCTTGTATTGTGTCATATTGTTTTAGAAGTTAGTGGCTCAACAATACTGACCTGATATTACGATGATATGTTTCAAGTGATTAGTAACTTTCATGTTATATGATATGATTGAGTAGATACGATAGCAATCGCACCTCAATCGTATAAATATTACCATCTTGGTTTTAGCCGAGTATAATTGGCTAAATAAAACCAAATAGTTTTTAGAGAAAACTTCGTTCAAACTAATCCCTGGATCTGATATTAAAATATTAGTGTTCTATATTAATCAGGGACTGGGAAAAAATGCTATTAAAATGTTAGGTAATCCCTGCTTCTAGGAAGCGGTTACAATCAGTGTTACAAAGGAAACTTAAATAATAACAAACTCGGAAAATGATGGTTAGAGGCACCCAGTACTATGGTAATTTAGCTGGTATTTTTATTAGCACTAAAAAGCTTGTGCCAATTAGCTACCTATATTAATGAATAATAAAATGTTAAAATCAGTAATCAAATGTTTTCTGGGTGTAGGTGTCAGTTTTATAAACGTCGAGTTTGACATTTATTTTTAATTCAAATCACAAGATCACAAAATTTACATTATTTAAAATTAAAAAAAAAAAACACGAGTTGAATGAATGATGTAGTGTTAGTGTGGGGTCTTTGGTTAAAAAAAAAAAAAAAATGAATAGTCTTTGTCTTTGTGATTGTGATCAAAAATTTAAGTTGGAGCAGTGTAGTTGGTTTTCTCAAAAAAAAAAAAAAAACTTCATTTACCGTCCTGCCTGCCGGCCTGCTTTTAAAGGTGTTTGCACAAATAACTGCGGTAAAAAAATAATTTAACTACGCTTGCAGGAACGTTCTAATTGTGGACCCAATTATGGGCAACTGGTCGGTTTGAACTAGAACATGAGAGGTATTATTTTAGGGAAATGCTAAGGAACATTATGTGATTTTGATCGGGTTCAAACAAAGGGATTTGGTATTTGAGGTTGCTTTTCGTAAGGTGCCGTAACATTTCATTAACCATGTGGGTGGGACCTTCCGTTAAATTTTGAGACAGTCTATCTAAGTTAGAAGTTTTTAAACGTCTCTTTGGGAGCAATGCGATTCGAATAATTTATTCGTAAACTGAGTATAGGTACAAGATCTTATTTAATCTTGTGATGCTTTAATCTGCTACAGATAAGCATGCAGAGGTTCGCATAACATATATATTTGAAGTATGTCAGCACAATTGTGTTTTCACATTATTTTAAGAATTTTTATCATAAATTCATGCAGTGTCACAATTATTTAAGGAATATATTCATAATATTGTTAACGCAGTTGGATAAATAATAGCAATGCTAAAACTATGAAGTATCTGTCAAATATTCTTTGAGTAATAACTGTGTTGAATAAAATGTCTTGGGAATATGATGCTGATTGCTGGTAGTTTGTTGTAAATTTGTGATAGCAATCGCGCCCTGATCGAATGAATATTGCCCTGAGGTTTAGATGAGTGTAATTGATTAAATAATTCTTGGATATGTTTAATAGTTGCCCTCACGTTCAGATGGTGGTTTGTCTGAAGTGTTGTGGTTGAATTGGTTGGATGTGAGGACAGGGGCCGTTATGTGTGATTATATTTATGACCAGGTCAATATGAATATTGGTCGTTCTGTAGATTTCACGTACTTGGGTTGAATTAGGCATAATTCTATCCGATAGAGAACTTCCTCAAAGAATTCAAGGTAGTTTTCAATAAATACGTTTTAACTTTATTTGCATTTATAAATGGTTAATCTTAGAATGATTTCGGATGGCATAGTTGGTAGGTAATAACTTTTCCTTCCGGATTTAGATTATTACATTTGTATCAGTGCAATTATAGGCACTTAGTGTTCAGATAGATCCATTAAATATTTTCGTTGGTTGAGATCACTTATTTTGAGATTTTGTTAGAATGAGTTCAGTTCGGGGAAAAAAGGAAAAGGAAGAGAGCACAGTAGAAGCGACTATGTGTAATTAGGTTAGTGGCTTTCTAGCTATCAAGGTTAAGTAATAGTAGTACCCGTACTAGGTACATTGGATTATTTATCCATATTACTATTTTGTCAAATGACCGCTGACATGACAAGCAACATGAAAAATAAAATTAAAACAAGGAAGAGATGTAGCGTATACTAGATCTGTAGGTAAGCGAATATATTAGACGCGTAACATCAGACTCTAGATGTGGGTAGATAGTAACAATACTACTGTATTGTTACTATAAATGCAGCCACCATGCGGTGGGTGTGTCAGTCTTATATCGGCATCGGTGTGGCGGGACAAGTGAGTGATCTCTGTATTATACATATCCATTATGTGTGTTGTTGTACTGGGCAAGCCAGTACACTCAGTAAGTAATAAAGGTTTCACATAGCTTCATTGTCAGCGAGATAAGAACGAAGAAAATCTGAAGAAATTGAAAGCTTTTTTATTTTATTTATTTTTAATTGTCCTGTCCAATCCTAACTTTTATTCATCCAGCCACTTACCTGCTTCCACGCCATTCTCTACATCAGCCCTTACAATCGGGCCAAAGCTTAAATCATTTACGGGTTTAATTAGAAATATAATTCTCGTGTAGGCATTGTTTTCTATTTGGTCAATAGGCTTCGTAAAAGTTAACGGTGGATTTGCTTAATAACACAGAATAACAGAACCGCTATTACCTTTATATTGCCGCCGGCCCACGCACGCACGCTCCGGAATAGCAGCTGGGACCTACATTCGATCAGCGATTAGCAAAACAACGAGTCACTATATTTTGTTGATTATGGTAATAATCGTGCTTTCCTTTCCAAGTTAGTTACATTAAGGTATATATCTAAATCAATTTTTTTTGTTTTGCTTGCTTGTTTTGCATCTACAATCAGTCAATCTGTAAGTATGAGTAGATTTGATGTAGGCGTCGTGAGTTGAGAGGTTACTCCACCAAGAAACACTTCCCATTATGCAACTGCTGCCCTTTTATTACAGTGATAGTTCTTCCACTATGTTTGGCTTTAGCCTATTTATTCTGCTACATGTGGTTAATAACACTGCCAGACTATTCACATATCCTTCTAGCCTGGTCTTATTTCCGTTTTTATTTTAGTTTGATTTCCTCTTGTATTGTAGGCATTCCTAAATACTCATGCATTTCTGCTGTTCTAAATCAATTTTAATAATAAACATTTACATTATAGACTAGCCTCTGCCTGCGGCTTTGCTCACTTTAATTTAGATTTTTCAAGCCCCTTTTTTACCCCCTTAGGGGTTGAATTTTCAAATATCCTTTCTGAGCGGATGCCTAACTACCTACGTTATAATAGCTATATTCTGTGTATGTGGCTTTCAGCCCGATCCGTCTAGTTAGTTATTTGAGCTGTACGTTGATAGATCAGTCAGTCAGTCAGTAAATCAGTCAGTTCAATATAAAAAATATTTTCTATTTTCTACTTTTTTCGGAATCACTTTAATTAATCAAATCTTAAATCAATAAGTATGGTAGTTTGCAAATAAGTAGGAATTCATTATACAAATAAAGTCCATGTAGAATGCAAATTCAAAGCAAGAATGCTAGTCTCATTTCCGCGCTGAATCGCTGAGCGCGTTCCTTAATGGAAAACATGGAATAAACTTCATCAGATTTACTAAACTAATTAATAGAGTTCTTAATTTGCTTAAGAATTTCAACTGAGCCCATAAAAGATTCTCACGCAAATGGAGATATTTTGCTGCTTTTCGTAAACGGTTAGTTAAATAACTATTTTCTAGAGATAAAATATTTATATTAAATTAAATAAAATATTTATAGTAGATTACAACTAATGTATAATTTTTAAAGAGCATAGGATTTTGTAAGAGATTTTTATGCTGGTCCTCAGCGTACCTAAATATTATGTCTGGTATTTCGTTTACGCTATATTGGAGGGAAAGTTTGACTAAACTTAACTAAAGATTGATCCTGTAACGCCTACGTCCTTTTGAATATATCTCTGAAAAGTTTCGTTCAAAGTTTCACAACTGTCTGAAGCTTGTCTTAACAGCGAGCAGCGAATTTATTTCGTCATTGACACTAAATCAACTTCCAGCTTCGTTTATTTAACCTAAATAGTCCGCAATGTCTGATGGTTTGTATAAAAGAAGTTGATGGCACAAGATTTTACCTACACATTTACGATATGTATGAATTTTATGTATGAAGAAAATAACTTTTAGGATTTTACCAACAAGTATCCTATTATAATCAAAAATTCAGTAGATATCTTATACATTTTCAAAAAGTTTGTCGCCGACTCAAAATTAGTTACTTACATTAGTTTAACTTTAGGAGCTTACTTAGTAAGATTAAAAAGATTTATATTTTATTTTTGCCTCTTTAGTAGTTATTCTATTGTCGCTCGGTTCAATTTTTTGTAATAACAATAAGTAATTATGTAAGTAATTAGTACCTTGCTGTTAGTACCTACCTACTTATTAAACAAGAGAAATGTTTAAAAAGAAATAATTTTAAAAATTATTACTCGACTACAGAAAATAAGATGTAATATCCGTCATATTGATTTTGTTCATATAAAATTTAGCCATCACCCGGACCACAATAAAAAATCGATTGACATCCATCGATGATGACATCCCATTCATCAAAATCAGCGCAGTAGTTTAGGCTCGTAATGCGAACATACGTAAATAAAAACAGACATTATAGATAGACTATTATTAAAATCGTATTTGTTTCGGCTTTGGTCTTGTAAAAACGCACATTTTGCCGTTTATGCGGTTCTTCCTCGTCCAACGGGTCTTTTGAGTGTAACGACCTTCGAGGATGTCCCTTTCCACGCTGGAAAATTGTATCAACTATAAGATCTATAGTAACATTTCTATGTATAGCAATTTCCCTCCATCAATCTTGGTCGTCACGGCGCGGGCGTCGTGGTCGCGGACAGGCGCTTTCTCAGTGACAAAAATAAAACTTTCTAACCATTACCAAGCGTCACACGGACACGTAACAGACGCTGTTTACAAAACACCTACAAGTCTTTACCTTCGTTGTAACTTGTATTCTGTTCGACACTGTTTTGCATCGTTTATATTAATAAGAACAAGTGTAAATTGAAAAACATTCCCGACTTGTGAAATTTAAAAAAAAATATGTAATTCGCCATTTTCTTTTTTGCCAGCCGGCAAGAAACTCAGCAGTTGCTATTTTCAAAACAAAAAATGTTACAATATGTAGCTTATCTATCTTGTGGGCAGCTGAAGCAAAGCAGATTGTTTCCAAGCAACTTTGTCATTAAGGAATTCATTAACTATGTAATTATTCCTTTCTAAATAACATCAAGTTAGGTTAGCCCCACATCGTTTAAAGGACGAACCAACAAACCAATAAACAAACACACTTTCGCAATGTTTTCGCATTTGTAATATCAGTAAGGTTAAGTCAGCACTTTTCAGTTCACAAACAAGTTCTTTAAAACACGAATTGGATTAACATTAAATTACAAACGAGTAGAAGCTTTGAGCTGTGTTATTCGTGAACTTGATTCAAGTATGCAAATGGAACGATAAGTTATTTCGAAGACAACTTTATTTAAATAGTTTTGTAATCGCTGATTACATGTTTTGGAAAACTTGAACGGCAAGAGACATTTATCTGTCAACTGTTTACATCACTGTAAAATTTTGAGATATTGTAATGTTTTTCTCTGGGTGCTTTACGAGTACTTACATTTTTTTTATCAAGTACTAGTCGTTCATTAATTTTATTTTTTGAATAACTTAAACCTTAATTAAAATTATCAAAATTTATTTGTTACATACATATTACATATATAGTATTATCGATCAGTAATATATGATAGAGCTTAGATTTGCAGTTAGGTACATTCAGAATCTTATTGAAAAATTGCTCGTAAAAAATACCTTCAAACTTTTTCATTGTAGTTTTACTACATTTATAACCACACTGCAGTATTGTGAGTCTTTTTTTTTTGGCTTTTTTACTGAGAACAGATTTTCAAGCCCTAGTCAATATAAGTACTTAAAATCTCATACGTATTATTTCAAGCAACATTATTAAAAAGGGAGAAAAAACAGTAGTTTTTGCGCAACTTGCTTTTCTTTTTATTTTGTAAAAACTTAACTTTAACATAAATGAACTGTCTAACGCGCATATCTCTGGGTACCAAGTATAAGCGTGCCATAGGATGTCTTGTGGAAAAAGAGAAGAAAAACGTGACCAATTTGCACTTCAGTAATATGAACAATGAAAATACATAGCAATAATTCAATTTACGGCCAATTATTTGCGCTCTTGGCATTCCCTGCATTGAACAGAAGATGTTTAGCCAAATGAAGAAATAATCGATTTCTTACGCGAACCGCGAACACCACTCAGTTTGTAATGTATGCCAGAGCCGTTGGAATGTATGGGAGCGGCACATTGCTGACTTGATCACGAATTCCGTTTAGTAACATGAGTTATTTGTATTTAGGAACGATAATGTCTATTGTAGGAGTTTGTTTTACTAGTAGGGTAAAGATGCCAAATATGAGATACCATTTACATATTCGGCCATAAAAAATAAATTATTGCACTAATGACTATGAAAATCATTTATATTCGATAAGTATTTAATGAAGTTTATCCTTGAAAGACCGTTTAGTGCTAGGTATAATAGATTTTTTGTTATATCAGATAATATTAGAAAAGTCAGAAATTACGTCTCAGGGAAATGGTCTCCTATTATGAGATACCAAGGGTTTTTAATATGAGATAGTATAGATTTAGAGAAAAAGGAAAGAAATCAATTCAAAAAAACTTTTTATTGGCGATATTTATTAATCTATAACATCGTACTACTAAATAAAAAGGTTTTAGTAACAACTTAATAATATATTATCATGTGCTTGTGCCAAGTGCTTGATGTTCTTCAGATGTAGATGTAACCCATAAAATCGTTAGTCCAACTTTACAATATTTCTCTATTTTTGCTTCTAAATAGTCAGAAAAAGCTGGAGGTCTTCCCATGAACCTTGACAAATACTTCTGCATTAGCATCTTTTTTGACATAACGTTCTAGGATACTCTTAGGAACATCGAAAGTTTTGATGCTATTAGGTAACATATTTGTTTGCTTCGCACTGCACTCACGGCCCGTATTATGGCATCGTGGTCCTAGGACTTCCTTGATCGACGGCATCTAGAAAAAGAGGTTTTTAAATAGTCGTATTTCTATACATCCTAATATGAGATATCTCATTTAAGGAGCCCCCACGTGTCTCATATTAGGAAAACACCCAAATATAAAAACTAAGCTGCCTATTATTTCTTGACGAAGAAAATACAACTAAACTGCAAATGCATTGTAAAATTAATCATATAACTGATACAATGACTGTAAATTTTAATCATGTAGTGTGACTATAAAGTTGTGACATACCTCGTTAATATTTGGTGTCAAAAATCGGGTTTTGTGGTTTCGTAAAAATCCGCACGTACACAACCTGACTTCGCCTCGAACTGGGAAGCACCAACACATGTTTCAGTCTGTTGCCACGCGGCTTCTGGTGACAGTATCGCCAAATAGCTGTGGCGATTAGTTTCGCCAAAACCTAACTATCTCATATTTGGCAACCATCTCATATTCGGCATCCTTACCCTATTACAGTATCAACTACAACTTAGTAGGTAATCCAAGGCAGTTTATGTGTCCTTCCATCAAAAATATTTTATTTCTTTTTAACAGTAGATTTTGTCACAGCTTTCTTCTACAAGCAAGTTCAAGCTGATAAAGCCAGAGGATAAAGCTTTAAAAAAATGTTTTTCATACAAAAGAATATTCACATTTCTATCCCTTGTAGGGATTGGGTTTCAAAAATCCTGATTGGTTGGTTAGGTTGGTTACTGTTTTGGTTGCTTCCCTGGAAGAGATCGCTTCTTAAACATTGGGTACTTGAAACTTGAAAAATGTGTTTGATTTTCACCACTTATTTTATCACTAAAATCTGATGATACTAATAACAAGGTAACATTTCTATTGATATTAGATACAAATTATTCAGTTAGTGCTACTGGTTTGTTCGGATGCCGAGATGAGATTGTAATCGCCCCCAGTAATATAATAACTGGTATCTAGTCAAGCTGTCAAGTGAGAGTAAGCGGTAAATTGAAATAAATTACTAATATTGTAGTTGTACTTAGATATAATTTAAAATCACTGGACCTTGTAAGCTTTTTATTACTATTAATATTCCGCATTTTCTCTCTATAAAATAGCAACTAAAGTAGCTTTTAGCTTAGCCATCGATTATGTCCGCATGTTCGGATCGGGAGATATAATTAGGCAGACACGCTTTTACATTGAGAAATATTGGAGTTTCCGTACGCTTCTACTGGATTCTCCTACTAAATGATAAGTTATATTATATTAGCGTGGTTATGAATTATTTATAGGTTTAAAATACCTTCCTTGAAATAAAATTGGTGCAAGTAAGTAAATAAATGTTGTGCCGATTTCATATTTTCTGTTACCTTGATCTATTTTCACCCATATTTTCAGAATTTTCTAACGAACTCCCACGAAGTTTTATGTGCTCTCTATTTCTTTAAGAGCTTTTGCTGTTTATTGATAACGATACCTTGATAATAGCGAATGCTTTTATCCGATAAGAACCAGGGTCATTATATTAACTGCAAAATTTTACAATCTTAGAAATACGTTATTATACCATTATGATAGATTACGGATGTTAATAGACAAAAAATTACTAAGAAACATAACTAACATACACAATAACAACAGAATTTTTATAAGTGCAGTAAGTATACTTAATATGTCACCTTTGTATTTGATGGTAGCTTTTGCTGGCGACTTCGTTCGCGTCAATTTCGGTATCTTTCAATCCTGCTTTTTCACCATAGTTAAAATTACATAGTTTCTTCTTACAAACCTTGAAATAATTTGAATGTGTCAAAACGTAACAAAAAAAACGAATAATTCAAAGACGATATTATAAAATGTACCTACCTAACTTGAATCATAATAATAATATGTATCCAAAGGTGAACTGATAAATCCAATGTTAGATAATATTTGGAATTCTCAATGGCATAAGGCAAACGAAACTCCGGAATATCATAAGGCCGTGCCACAAATAACTGGTAATATAAAGCTGGAATGTCTCCTGTTTCCTGCAGGACTTTGTTTCAAACAGTTTTGTCACAGTTATTTCTGGACCGCTTAGTGCCTTTATTCTTTTTTTAAATAAGTCTTTAAACTGTTTCAATGTTTATGAATAAAATTTTAGGTTTACGAGTAGATAATTTACATGAATGGCATAATATCTTTTGAGCGTACCTACTTTGTAGTTGAAAGTAGACAAATGCGACATGCATTTGAGTAACGTCAAAGCTTACAGCGCTTGCACTGAGCATGTGAGTAAGCAAATATTACTTACCCTTACTTACCATAATTTACGTGACAGGTTTTTTTCTTTTTTTTTTATGTGTTCCTCCCTTTTTTCCTCCGACAAGGTAATCGGAGACTGTTCTAGGTTGGTACTGAATATGGCTTTTTTTTTTTTGTTTTTTACGTGACACGTTTAAAGAGAAGCAATTTAATTTTAATAACCAATACCATACCAGTTTCCATTATTCGCATTCCATACAACTGATAGATCATGGTGGAACTTTAGCTTTCTCGCTCCTGCGGTTTGCTGCAGAGGCGTGCTAAAACCCTCAAGGTACAAAAAATAGGTCATAATTCTGTCCTTAGATGTCGTACCCGACTGAATAAGATCGTATTCAATCACAAAGAACAGATTTCAAAAGTCACGGATAGTAAGAAAATTGACAATTTTATAGGTAGGTATTTACTGCCAAGACTATCTTAAGGTCTTTTGGATATTCCTATGGAACTCCTTGATAGTCTGGGATAAAGGTTTTTGACTTTGTCAGGATGCACTAGCTTACTCCTCACAAAATTTTGTTCGTAATCAGTTCAGCAGTTTAGAAAAATTAAGAGACAGATTGACAGACAGATAGAGTCACTTTCGCATGTTTAGTATTAATGTGGATAGGTTAGTATGGATACGGAGATCGATGTAGGGATGGCGAGGCAAATCATTAAGAAATACCTTCATAATTGCTGACACGGCACATTAATCCGCTGATTTTCCTCTCTATTTTTTACTATAATCATGTTAGTATAGTTTTTACACATAATTATAATCGCCGTGTTAAATTGACTGCAAAATTTCTTCATAATTAATTCTAAGTAGGAAAATCTTTGAAGCGATATTAATTTTCAATCTATTAGTATTATTAATTATATTAATATTTTACAAAATTATTATAGGTAAATTAAATGGGTACAGTAAAGGACCTGGAAAGTAATATACCCTAAAAAAATAAAGTCCCAAGGTCCCTGCGAGATTTTTAAAAACCATACTGACTTCAAGCGGGAAAATCAAGGGATAAATCTATTCTATACCTATTACCTTATTCTATGTATGTATGTATAGTTTATGTGTTCTGTTACAAGTAAAATAAAGCTCTGTTCTATACCTACGTATTGTAGTGTATATGTTTAATGTAGGTTTATTTTTATTATCAGAGTTGAATAATTCTTCAATAAATAGTGTGTAAGTTTAACTTAAGGTGGCAACCCTAAAGCCTCGTGTCGTTACGACCGACCATTCAATGGAACTACGGAAGATTACATGGTATTTGACTCCATGGCGATCGACGGACGCCTAGAAAGCGTGCCTCTGATAGTGATTAGGTACCTACCTACTCTTTATAAATGTGTGTGCGATTTCACGTCATAGCACGTATTTTATGATAGTTAAGTAGCTTCTAAACAGTGAATACGTGAACCATAAACGTGACTATGAAAGTAGTACGACTAGACAGAAATAAGATATTAGCTATATCGAATTTTACGAAGTGCTTGGTAGCAAGTGTGGTGCATATTGGATTTTAGGTAGGTACTCTATGTGTCATAAAGTAGGGCTATCTTTTTCTGCAAGGAATATTCTAAAAAGGATAAGTACATAGATAGTCATTCTTTTAACCTAAGTAGGTATACCTATTATGATCTCAAAACTAAACTTTTACAGGTTATGGAAACTGAGCACTTGTCACTTAACTACCTTTAGGTACTACTAGGTATTCTTTGGTTTAACTAAAAGATTTTTGAGGCTAGTGGATGTAGAGAAGGTCACCGGCAATGCGTGAAATTATGATTGAAGGATAAATTCGGCTTTTCTTAGTCAACGACTTTTGTTAAAACGAACGAAAATTCTAATTATGTAACTTAAAGAAAAAAATTAGAATTACTATCTGTTATCGCGGAAGAGGGTACAAGAAGGTGGACAGTCGCTCTTTTTAACCGATTTAAAAAAAGGAGGAAGTTCTCGGTAAGGAGGAATTCGTCGGAATATTTACGAGTATGTACCTATGTTCCACGATTACTCAAAGACGCCTGTACCGAATTAGAAAATTCTTCTTTTATTTGAAAGGGTATACTTCCCAGGTGGTCCTATAGTCATCAGGTCACTATCTAATAATGAGATCCTGGAGAAATCGAGGAAACTCTTCTTTTATAGGTACACTTGATATACTTTATAGTGGCGTTTGAAGTCGGTTTTTTAAAAAGAATGTTCATAAATATTAATAAACAAAAAGTTTTAGTAGCTTTATCATTTTGCTTCATATTTTAACAATCCCTATAGAATTTTAATTGGGTTGTTCATTTTTGTAAGAATGAATGAAATTATTAAACATTCAAAGTTGCTCAGACGAAGAAAAAAGTACTAGGGTAGGATAAGTTTTGTATAGAATTCCTTGGCATAATACCCGAGCCCGTATTGAGAGCGGCGTGCAGCAAGACGCGTGGCCGCTATTCAATAGCCGACCTCATTTCCTCCCATTCTTTAAGCTACACCCACACGGAGGACAATTACCTTACAAGGTCGTTGATCTGCTCTTCGCTTAAGTTAACTCCTACCTATTCGCCACAGGCCACATCGTTACTCATCCAACATTAACTATCTATTAAATGCTATTAAATTTTTCTGGTGGGAGGCTTTGGCCGTGGCTAGTTACCACCCTACCGTCAAACACGTGCCGCCAAGCGATTTAGCGTTCCGGCACGATGGCGTGTAGAAACCGATTAGGGGTATGGGTTGAATTTACACTGCTATACCCCTTCCAAGTTAGCCCGCTACCATCTTAGACTGCATCGTCACTTACCATCAGGTGAGATCGCAGTCAAGGGCTATCTTGTCATCGAATAAAAAAAAATGCGATCGTTACCCTGATGCAATCATTTTTAGGGAAGCGACACGCAGGTTCGATCGCAGTCAAGATAAAAGGGCTAACTCGTCATCGAATAAAGACAAATTAGTTAGCTTTTGCCCGTGGCTTCGCTCACGCTAAGTTCGAATTTTCAAACCCCTATTTTACCCCCTCAGGGGCAAAATTTTTATCCTTTCTTGATGCCTATATCCTTATTAGGACCATACCTATGTATATGTGACACGTATGCAGGCCATCTGTAGGTACGCCACACAGCCCGATCCTTCTAGTGGTTTGAGCTGTGCGTTGATAGAGCAGTCAGTGAGTCAGTCAATCATCTTTGCCTTTTATATTATTAGATAATATATAATTTAAAAAAAATCGAATACTTATTAGCTATAATTTTTAATTTCAAGGAGCATACAGCAAGTAACATACTGCAAGACAGTAGTCTATTTTATTCTTAAAATCAAATTCAATGTTTTATCATTGATGACAATAGAAATACAATCGAATGTATATTTCTATGTCCATTCCGTTCCACCGATACAACTTTCGCGACTTTCACTCGACAGTCGCGACGCGGACGTTCAAACAAACAGACAATGAAGGTGGTAATAAAGAGCCGTTGCATCATCATAATATATTACACTCTAGCTGATCTAAACACACTTATAATTATTATTTCTTATAGCACCAAGAATATACAAAGAATGACTGAAAACTCACAGAGCATTGATAAAGTATTTTTTTCAAAATTAGGTAAGTAGCTGGTGTAACTTTGAAACTACAGATTATCGAAATCTGACCAACCACAGTGGCAGATATTACTTTCTAAATAATTAAAAAGCATTGATATAAACCCCAACCATAAACCAACATAATTGGTGTAAGTATTCAATTTCATTTGTATGGGGCGCGCTCTAGTTCGACTCCTTTTAAACTAATCAGCATTGACTGTTATTGCTTATTGTATACGATTCATATCATGGTTTCAAATAAGCATACCGTATCAGTGTACACTGTACAAACATAATTCTGGTTTAGAGTAAACCTTTTCACTAGAAAAGGAAACTCTCAACGTCAATGAAGCTAGTAAGAAGTTTTCAATTAAAAAAAGATACCGGCCGAATTGATAACCTCGTTCTTTTTGGAAGTCGGTTTAAAACTAAAACCGATCTCTGACGATTCAAAAGTGCTTGTAAAAGTTTATTTGAATAAAAATATTTCTATTTCTATTCTATTTCTATCTTAGACCACATATTCAATATTGGTGTGCGGGCAACGGTATAATGTCCAGAGTGAAATGGTTCGCAACGCTCCGCCACGGCTTGTAATACCTACTGATCACGGATCGGCTTGTAATACGTGATTGCTCATAACCATACATTCCGTTCCATGTACCTACGGGTATGTTCACTGTTCAGCTAGGATTGAATTAGAGTCCGCGCCACCAAACAACACCCGTGGCAATTAGTGGAACTAATACATTTTTCATACAATATTTGCTTAAATATGCGATTACTAGTGCCACCTACGAGACTTTTCTCGCCGCGCGAACTATATTTGGTAGAGAAAGTTTTCTTTGCTGTTATTCTTTATCTTTTAGGAGTAGCATCACACAATATATCACTGGATTTTAGTTGGCATTTCGACGTCGACATCGTCCAAAATGTACTTCTCCATGTAAAGCCTTAGGCCGGATTTATATTACGAGGTGCATGAAAAGTTAAAGCTGGAATCACATTTGTCTGCATCAATTCGCATTTAGCTGGATGGCTTCGGTAACGTTTATACGCAAGCGTAGGCATGCATTCTCAGCGTTCGAATGTTTAAGCATCCTTTCTCATACGTCAAGGTACGAGTATGTAAGCATACTTTACCATGTTAAATCTAGTGCTACGAGTAAACCAGTAAACACATATATATATATAAAATTCAAAGTCCTGACTGACTGACTGAGATATCAACGCACAGCCTAAACTGCTGAAGTTAGAAACTTGAAATTTTCATGATTTCATGAGAAATAGCAATTTTAAACCAACTTCAAAAAAAAAGGAGGAAGTTCTCAATTTGACGCATATTTTTCCAACAGATAAAATGTGAATCGATGCTGAAAATGAATGTGACGCCACCCTTACAGAGCGCGGGCCGTGCGGCCAATGTACTGGCAATTTCCCGGCCACGACCTGCAATAAATCTTTCCTTAATCGAACATTATAGGTAGGTAGACGCTGAGAGGTGTTAAACTATTGTGATGGAAATTCTTGACGCATACTAACTGGGTATTTACAAAACAATACATCACACAATAACACAATGAACAACACCCACTCAATAATAGCTCATTCAAGAGGAATAGGTATTATTGTTTTCATCTACGAAAACTACTACGATATTATAAAGGATAGGTCTTTAGAAGATTTACTTTTATTCAGTGGGCATTAGAATGTCCGAGAACTGTAGTGTTACTGTAGTACCTCTTTGAATATTAACCAATCAAACTCAATGAAAATTTGCTATATTAGAAATTAATAGCTGTCTATAATTTTTCATTTTCCGTAAGAATGTGTAATTTCAAATTTACATAGGCACACAAGCAGGTATGTAAATTATTAAGCTTGATGTTACTTTGAAACTAGGTAATAGATAGCTGTCCATGTGCACGTCCTTTTATGTTTAACTAGCTGTTTTCCGCGACTTCGTCCGCGTCAATTTCTGTTATTATGATCGCAATTTTTCACTGATGCTTCGCTCCTATTGGTCGCAGCGTGATGTTATATAGCCTAAAGCCTTCCTCGATAAATGGACTATCCAACACAAAAATAATTTTTCAATTCGAACCAGTAGTTCCCGAGATTAGCGCGTTCAAAAAAAAAACTCTTCAGCTTTATATATAAATAAATACTTAAGTCTATTTTAATAGAAATCTAACAAATAACAGACACATTAGTTTGTAGAGCTTGTCTACTTTCATTGATTGGTTATTATTCAAATAAGAATAAAACTTCGTTTGTATGGGTCGCGCTAGAGGTCCTCTTAATGTTCTCCCGTATCATATTGAGTCACTATATGAACCAGGATAGCATAAAAACAAAACAAGTTTAGTGTTCCCAATAGGAAGAACACGAGAGCTAACGCTAGATGCGTCAGGTCCTGCTAATTTTAACAGCAGCTTCCTCGGAAAGCTCGGTTTATTGCCTAGCGACTCGCTGCTTAGTGCTAAAGTTCGCTGTGCGGTGGCCAGACGTTCAGATGCACGTAAGTTATTTGAATTTTTATTGAAAAACGGCGAAAACATTATTTTATTATGATATTTTTGCACATTTCTTCACTTACTGGTTTTATTAAGTATACAAAAAATCTTGTTTCTCGGTTTAAAATCGAATTTCTATACTAATATTATAAAGAGGAAAGATTTGATCGTTTGTTTGAAATCTATAAACAAAAAAAAAAAATTCTTTCACCTATAGAAAGCTACATTATCAGCGAGTAACACAGGCTATATTTTATTTTCAAAAAATTAGAGACCCTTACGGAAATTGCAATAATGGAACCCAAGGTATCAAAATTCGCTACATAAGTTCCCCATCGCACTAAGTTCGTTTTTGTTCGGGCTATTCCTTACTAAAATTATAAATGTGAAAGTGTGTTTGTTTGTTGATTTGTCCTTCAATCACGCTAGAGTTAAAGATCTGGAGAGTGATGTAGGCTACTTTTTATCCATGAAACCAAAGAGTTCCCAGTTCCCACGGGGTATTTATAACTAAATTACGCGGACGAAGTCGCGGGCAGCAGCTTATAAACCAGCAGCAGGTTTATATTAAATCCTTTTAATCAAGATACCAAAGGGTTTTAGCAGCTACCTACATACAAGTTTTAGAATTGTGAAACATGGCACTGCGTATACTATTCAACTAAATTGATACGAGGACCGAGATAGGATATGAGCATATCTTATTGCATTTTGCTGCATTCCGTTATAGAAAGAGAGCCAGTGTACTCATAAATAATACTATGCGGATAAATATGAAAATATTTTCTTTCTCTATAAATTATTAATTTTATACAATTTCATATGAATAGTGGTGCTTGCATGAATCGGGAAACAGTTTCTGGTCTCGAAAGTAAACGAACTTTTTACTATGCGAATGGACTAAGGGAAGGACCACACTGAAAAACATCTCTCATTATATTGGTAATGAAAATCTTTTGAAAGGACTACTGAATTAGCTCTCTAAAATAGAACACTTTTGTTGCAATGTAGCAAAAACATTTTCAATACCTACTTGAAAATTGTTTTCATTCTGTCAAGGAGGTCTGTAGAGTTTAATTATTGGTTATATCCTTCAAGAGCTTAATAGATATTTGGATGTTGGTAACGCAAAATATGCGTGTTTTTTTTTTAATAATAATGTTACAATTAATATTTACTTATTTTTTTGGTACGTTAATACGTTTTTCCGTAGTACTCATACGATTATTAGGAATCCTTCTAGGTTCGGATTTTTTTCCTTCTAAGCTATTTTTTCCCTTCTCTGTTACTCTTAGCAGTGTGTTAGTTTATTTTTTTAAATTAAATTATAATTAGCCATAAAATCTCACCTGATGGTAAGTGAAGGTGTAACATAAGATGGAACACGATGGATGAGTTTCTAAAACAACTTCATTATTTTATTTATTTAGACGCGTATTTTATCAAATAACTCTTAGCTTATTTCATTATGTGAGCAGGTTTTTGCACGAACAATTATTTACTAATCTTAGTAGTCATTAAGTACAGTAGTAACATATGTAGCTATGTATAGACTAGCAAGGCTTTAACCTCCATAGTAAGTAACTTGCCTTCTACGGCTTTTTAACTTTAATGAAGTCTTTAGAAAAATATGTAATGTCGAGCCGCAACATTGCATACTGAGGCGTGGTTCTTGTTGACGTAATTGGTCAGTTTGTTAAGGTTTTCAATACATTTACGCCTAATGGATCTTACTACATCGCCGATACAACTGCAAAGTAGAATTTTACCGCACACGTGTGGTTATAATTTTTTTTTTTTTAATATATAGACTAGCGCTTGACTGCGATCTCACCTGATGGTAAGTGAAGATGCAGCCTAAGATGATACGCGCTTGCGAATTACGCGAATTTAAACGTAAAAATTCTTTTTACAAAACCGACTTCAAACGCCACTACAAAGTAAGTAGGTATATCACTTGTGCCTATAAAATTTGAAGAGTTCCCTCGATTTCTCCGGGATCCCATTATCAGCTCCTGACCTGATGACAACGGGACCACCTGGGAATATGGGTATACCTACTTCAAACAAAATAGAATTTTCCAAATCGGCCCAGGCGATACTGATGATACCTACTGATGATTCTGATGATCATAGCATGATTTTAGCCCCCCTAGGCTTACCTAGGTTTATATTGAGAAAGTCTGATTGATTTCAAGTTTGATTGAGGTTTTTTTTTATTCGAAAGCGGGTTTAACTATGCTTAAACGTTTTGATCCGAATGGTCCAATAATGTAGGTAATATACTCGTATTGTAATGTAATGTTGAAGGAATATTAGCTCTTATTTCAACCAGTACACACATCTAAGTCGCAAAATTGATATTTATATTGAGAAAAAAAACGGATTCCCGTGAGATTGGTAGAAACCTAACTCCGCAGACGAAGTCGCGGACAAAAGCTAGTTAATGAATAGATACTGATATAACTTAACGCCTGTGAATGTAGGACGCTCAACTAGAGTTTCACACAAGACTGTAAATCACGTGCATTATTAAATATCATAACATCGGATGGATGGACTTTAATTGCATCAGCGTAACTGTTCTCTTCCGTTGAATCAAGACCAGTGCAATACATCGTTATTTTTAATGGACGTACGCTAGAATTTTGATGTTATCATGCAACTAACTGCCTTCGAGTATGTATGCTTGTAATAATCTATCCTGATTTTTAATCGCCTGTTGCAACAGTAGGTCAATGACCCTATATCCGTCCACTTTCAGGAGTTCTGCAATCTTGAGTGATTCCGTCATCAGCATCACTTATTTATTTATTTTTATTTTTTATGTACATATAAGGAATTACAAGACAAAAAGATATATTAGAAGAAGTTGTTAATTTATATTTTTCCTGTATTTATGTATGTTGCACGTCCGAAGAGGCAATGTATAATGCAATAAATGACTTTTGACTTTGACTTTGAAGACATAGGTTTGTCCCATGACTTGATCTATATCAAAAATCATTTTTTTTATTATCTATACCTACTATTAGTTAAATCACCGCTAATTTCTTACATTAATATTTGTTTGTTGATTAATTTTATCAAGTTTCTTGCCGTTTCTTCTTGATAGATTAGGTTTTCCGAAACGTTGGTAAACTCATTGAGCAATAGGGCTGAATAAGGAATTATAAATTCTAGAAAGGAAGTTAAATTAATAAAGCTTAACGTTGATATAAAAATAAAATTATACTATAACAGTCATTCATTGAAGAATGTTGTATCCTTGCAGGTTGATTAGTGAAACATTTTGGTCATTACAAATAGTGATTCGCATACCTACATAAATAAACAACGTAAATAATAATTCGCAAAGCTTTGACCATGAACTTCCTCATCTCGATGACAAGAAGACAATAAACAATAAAAGCGTTCTCACGTTTTTATCGGGCGATGTTCGTAATGATAACGATCATGATCATTAGTTTCTTGCCTTCCTTTGTGTTTGCCGAGACGGTTTTCCGTTTTATCGACGGCGCTATGTAAAACGGTCAAAATTGGATTTTAATAAGATATCAGTTATATTTTACCCGATAGAAGCACGCAAAGGAGGATAATGTGTTTATGTATGTATGTAGGTATATATGACGAATGCATTTTAACCAATAGTGGGAGGGTACCAGCCAATCAGGGCCCCAAGTCTGCTATTTTACATGTCATTGTCATTGAACCGCAATACAATTACAATTCAATTATCATTGGTCCAAAATTTCGTAATCTACTAAATTCACAATGGTATTTCGATTTCTTATAATTGGATTGTAATTCAATGATACCTCGGTATTGCCATTAGCTTAAAAAGCGTTTTCCGAAATGAGTTTAAAAAAAACTACATATTAAAAACGTTTATTTAAGCTAGATTCAAAGCTAGATGTGTCAGTGACAAACCATCGGAAAACAATTGTGACGCCATTGAATTAGTAGACTACCAAAATTACTAAAACTAACAATTGGGATGTCATTGATAGACAATTGAACTACAATTGCAATAGCTGACTTGGTCCCCAGGTGTCATTGCGGTCGTTACAATGATGCAATTATTTTTAGAGAATACACTGATATAACTTAATGTGTTTTACTGGTTTTCCTTTAACTCCTCATAAAACATATTCGATCGTGAAAAATTAACCACCTTTCCGCTCTCTCTTCCATCGTTCTAATATTAATATACTTTCTGCGACTAGCGTACTTGAGCGCGTAACTAAAGGATTAAACGCTAATCTCTACTCTTCATCAAAGAGAATGTTAGGTACTATTATTGTAAAAGTTTTCTTATTATAAGAAAAATTTTAATCCTAAAGCGCTCCGGAGTCCATTCTCCACTTAAATAAATCTCTTGTTTACGTCGGATTATAATCTAATGTAAAATAAAACTATTCTTAACAGCTGAAATACTTGCAAGCGATGTTTCGTTTTGTTCTTTTATTGTTGTATGCGGAGAGAGCACTTCGTTATGTTTTATCTTAATGGATTACTTACAATATTTAAATTCACTAGAAATTATTTCGTGGTCACGCTTTAGCGTAAGCATCGCCTCATAAAGAGAAACGTGATGTTATATTACTTATATAAAAAAAAAAAATACGCACAGACTGCGTTGCACAAATTCAAATAAAACAGCAAAAACTTAGTGAACGTTTTCTAGCTAGGTATCTAATTGGGCAAAAATGGATATCAGGGTTACCAACCGTGTAAAACGTGAGTATAATATAGATACTTATTATACTTACTGTTGAAAAAAATAATATACGAGTATTATAGTAAGCTTATATAGGTACTATATTTCAGTTGTATGGATAAAATTTTATTTTGCAACATTAAAAACTAATGACAAACAAATTATTCTTAACTTTTTAAAATATGAACGCGCTTTAAGACATACCTACTCGTAAGTAGGTATCTATACTTTTTGTCTTTGTAAATTTTTTACTCTTTTCATTCATAAAATAGTAGTATAATACAAGTACTAAGTAACTATATGTATAGTTTAAGTAGGTACTAACTATATTTTTTGAAGTTTATGAAACGCATATTTTTATAGCTTACTCTGGAAAATACTACATATCAAATCAGTTGAAAAAATGTTGGCGACTTTATTATATAAACTACAAAAAATCAGACTGTTGAAATAAAAACTACATTTCTCAGCAAAGTCGTGAAAGGAAAAGGGCTAAGCTGACGTTAGGCTAGACTAGACTGTTGAAATAAATTGCTTACCCTCTTACTTATTTCGCCACTAGCCATTCGTTATAAACTGCAAGTTAGTTTTGTTTTTTCTGCTTACATTTTATATGTATGTTATAACTTTGAAGTGCTTATTACATCTTAACCACGCCTACATTACGAGTGTATTCATACGTGTTCCTATGCAATTATTTGGTCTAGGTGTGTGATGTAATCGTAAGTGGATAAGTAAATCCTGTCTATCTTCGAACAATCAATTTCATAATATGGCTGCAGCTGCGGAATTGTTTAAAAATTATTGAGAGAGCTACTGGATGACGATCGCAATCAATCTGATCGACCAATGCCCAACGATTCCTAACTTTTACAGGCTACCTAAACTGAGTTAGGTGGTATAGAACTTTCAATTCACGAGTGCTGGTGGCTCGTGGTTGTGTGTGTGTGGGGTATCTGTATAAGTGTGAGCGAGAGCTTGCTCGCGCCTGGCCGCTCCCACCTAGGCACCTGACAGGCACTTACGCAATGTGCATGTACACGACGTAACCACAAGTAAAGCGCCCGTAAATTCATGAGATAAACGTATTATATTATCTGTCAATTTCGTTTACACGAACCTTTACGGAACTTTGATAAGGGGTTGTATTTAGGGGTAAAGACTCCTACTTAGGGATGATTTAGGTATGGTTGGTGAAAATGGGCATGACTTTCTCTCGCTATTGGCTTAAGTGCATTGTTGCAGAAAGAGGACCATGAAGTCATCCGATGCAGCTTTGCGCAATCGACCGTCAGATTTGTAAGTAAGTAGGTACATACCTACTGTTCTAAAGAGTATTACCTACTGTAATCTGAGATTACAGGAGATTTGAATCGGTTTTTAATTCAGAGAACCAATACTAGTTCGACGCGTGATCTCATAAAGTTTATCAATTTCTCGCCTTCTATGGGAGTTCGTGTTTCAACAGTTATACCTACTGAGAGACCTTTTAGATACGCTTTTGGCTAAATAGTAGGTAGCGCCTAGCGGTGCTTAACAAAAACTCAGTCGGAGTAAACTCTCGCTTTCTTTCGCATTGAAAAGGACTTTTCATAGTAAAACAAGTGTGAGTTGTAATTTTGTTGGAAAAAACCGTCAGCGGTAAATTGGAAGTTGCCTTGAGGCCATTGCCCGATTATTGTGCTTTCGTCTTCGTTAAAAATACATAAGTACATTGTACGAGCGTAATGTGATTTTATAGTTATTTTAACTATCAGTTTTTTTATTCTTACAACTGACAATACAGATAGAAATTTTTAAGTATTCTTAAAAATACCATACTAGAAACGATTTTGATTTTAAGGTAAAAAAATGACCTGCTCACTACTACTACAGAAGTCCTCACTAGAGACTTAGCCCAGCTATGGACGTCTATTAGGTTGAAGGCGACGACCTTCTCGAAGGAAATGTTAGTCCCTAACTACTCCCTAATACTTATAACATAATTAATTTTTTATATTTTTAGCGGGCAAACGAGCAGACAGGGGCCCAAGTCTGCTATTGCAATGCTATTGCAATTGTAGATCAATTGTCTATCAATGACATCCCAATTGCTACTTTTAGCAATTTGACTTGGGGCCCAGGGGTTCAATTTTCTATGAATGACATGACAATTGCTAAAAATAACAATTGTCATGTCATTGATAGACAATAAAACTACAATTGCAATAGCAGACTTGGGCCCCAGGTGACATGATGTTAAGTGATTATCGCCGCCCATGAACATTTGTAGCATCTGAGGCACCACCATTGCGTTGCCGGCTTTTCAGGAATTTGTTGGTCCTCCCCTTGAATAACCCCATGTTGTAATTTAAATCCTACAAAGGGTTTTTACTATGGGTATTATTATGTTGTGTCAAACAAAATACTTCAAACGTAACGAGCAACACCGACAAGCCTGTAAATAATTTACAACGCATTAAAAATGTAAATTAAATGATAAGACGTCTAAATTACTCTAAACAAAAGCGACCCAGAGACTACCTAAGTGCGAACACATTTGCATGGAGCATGAGAACGACATTGTCCACAATACTCGAGGGTTATGAATGAATTATGCCGGCCATTGTGCACCTTGTTTACTAAACGCAGACGACGGACGGCTATTGACAAACAAACAAAACAATAGTTATAGAATTCTAAAATCCGTTCCAATAAAATGGCATACAGCAAAGACATGGGCAAAACACAATGCGTTCATTCAATGTTTGATCATTGGAAGATTTGAGACTACTGACGAACAGAACCCGCCAGTAGGCTATTCAAATTTTGCTGCCCCAACCATAAAAGTTTCTCCTACTCGAGGAATTTGTCGCTGGTAGGTATACATAGAGCCATGCGAACTGCAATAGGTACCTATATCCAAGTTTGGATAAATGTTTAGCATATGTCGGTCATATCACACGCTCCCGCGCCGCAACCACATTCATTTGCCTTACAAAACTTTTTGATCCCTTTGCCGTCCCTAAAATGATCCAGCCTACTCAGCCTGCTGGTAAATCCACCACTGGTCTCCGCACATAAATTACTGGGTCACAGGAGTGTATCTATCGCCAACTTTCCAACCTCGGGCTATTAGGACTACGCACTTCGTTTCAAAGAAGTTCTTCTCTTGTTCCAGATAACAGTTCAAATAATGCGCTCGCTATAGACAATGGATCCTCTGACGTGGCTGTCCCTGGGGCTGCAGCTGGCGGCGCTGTGCTCCATCGTGGGCGCGCTGCTGCTGTATCTGCTGCGGAAGGTGCGCGTGGCCGAGGTGCTGCCGGTCGAGAGCGCCAAGACTGTGCTCGTCACTTCCGTTGACTCCGCGCTTGGATTGCAGGTACACGTTGACCACTTAGGTTGGTAGCTATAATTCTTTCTTAACATTCAAAGTTTTGAAATTGGAACGTCTAGACTCTAGACTCAAGAGTAGTCGTCTACGAATGGATCTCTTGCAATAACTGTCTTGCAAGAACATAATCTTGCGCCACTTATGTCCAGCGACAGCTACCTATAGTTCTAACTTAAGCGTGCACTAGAATGATTAATGTGTTTGAGTTAGGTCAAATTCTTGACCCATTTTATACAGTCTAGTGAGCCTAAATCATGCTATGATTATTGATTTCCTTATAGATCGCAACCTACCTAAGCGGTAAAGGATGGCGCGTGATCGCCGGCTGTCGCTCGGGCGGGCTGGGCGCTCGGCTGGCGGAGTCCTGGCTGCAAGCTCACGTGGCGGCGACGCCTGAGGACCAGCCCCCACCGAGACTGGCGACGCTGGAGCTGGACGTGGCAAGGGAAGACTTATTGGAGGAGGCGGCGCGGGCCACGGCGCAGCATTTACCCGCTGGCGAACATGGTAATTCTTGCTGTAACGGTGGGGAAAATATCGCCAGAAAACCTGCGTGCCTGAGAAACGAGAAAAGTTGTAGGTAGGTTCTAATGGAAACTCGGGTCCCAGTCAGAGGCGTAACTATACCGTTTGAGGCCCGTGGCAAATTCATCGGACGGGGCCCTCTCTCCCCCAATATAAAGAAGCTCAACCAATGAGATAATGATTTTTTGCTTTATAATAAATCACTAGGTGAAGTAGGTGCATACAAACGCGAATACAATTACTTGATTTTCTAATAACCTTTAATTCAGAGCGTATTGAACTGTATGTCACAATTTTTGTATTAATACCAAAGGAGACGGTCCATTTTGGGACTACTCTTGTACCATATACCATGAAAAGTGACAAAATACAAAGAGATCATTAACAATAAAATCAATTAGACAATCATAATAAATAAATTGCAAAAATAAAAATGTAATTTCAAGTTTTTCGGTAATGTACACAACACTTACAAGATGGCTACCTTTCAGCCACATAGAAGGCAGTAGGTAGGTACCCAGACACAGTTCTGTCAAATGTCATTTCTGAGTTATTTGACAAGTGACGTGATATTATGGCGTGTGATTGGGAATGATTGGGATTTCACAAAGAAGTAATAAACGGAGTAATTACATTCTCTTGGGAAGTAATTATTAATTATTATATTATCTTCAAATGCAGATCAATGACCCCATGATATTTTGACAGCTAACGTCAGAAACATGAATCCGCCCGCCATGATTACACTATGTTATGTTGCCGTACGTGTAGAAAATAAATAATATTAGCATTGAAATTAAGATGAGTTCGTGGATTTGATGGGTCAAAAATGCTTTAATATTTTATTTTATTTTATGTTATTACTGGTACACGACCTGTCCCAGGCTCCATACAATTTTGGACCGTCTCCTTTCAAAGATTAAAATTCCTTTTTTCGGGCTTTTTGTTCAGCAAAAGTGTTAATGACATAAGAACCAAAAATGTCATTATCGGGAGCGAAGCGAGCGCAAAATTTTTTACGATTGTATTCTGCCACTACTCCACTAGTCCATATACTTGATACTTAACTACCTACAATACCAATCCACAACCGATGGTTTCTAAATCGTCACAATTTAGGTGGGCCTTACCAAGCAGCATCAGGATTGAGGAGTTGGTACCTGAAGTTCAATGATATAACCAATATTAACGGCTGCACCGCGCAGTTATGTATTCCATACTTGTTACTCCGAAAATGTTGCGAGCGAAGCGAGCGCGTTATGATTGCATTACAGCACTTAGTAGTCCATTCTTGGCACCTACAACAACAACGTAAAAGCGACATTTTCGCGAGCGAAGCGAGCGCAAAATTTATGATTGCATTACGGCACTTAGTAGTATATTCTTGGCACCTACAATAGCAACGTAAAAGCGACAATTTCGCGAGCAAAGTGAGCGCGAAATTTATGATTGCATTACGGCACTTAGTAGTCCATTCTTGGCACCTACAATAGCAACGTAAAAGCGACATTTTCGCGAGCGAAGCGAGCGCGAAATTTTTATGATTGCATTAAGTACAGCACTTAATAGTTCATACTTAGCACCTACAATAGAAATGCAAAAGTGACATTTTCGCGAGCGAAGTGAGCGCGAAATTTTTTATAATTGCATTATGGCACTTGGTAGTCCATACTTGAAATCTACACTAGAAATGTAAAAGTGACATTTTCGCGAGCGAAGCGAGCGCGAAATTTTTTATAATTGCATTACGGCACTTAGTAGTCCATTATTGGCATCTACAATAGCAACGTAAAAGCGACATTTTCGCGAGCGAAGCGAGCGCGAAATTTTTTATTTTGCACTACGCCATATTTAGTCCTGTACTTTTGACGCTTGAGACCCTGCACTTGTATGCGCCGCACACCTGGCATCGTAGGTAAAGTCGGCTCTACCAACTATTTAGTTATTGTTTGGGGTACCTATATTCAGTAATTAATTAGATATTTTATAAAATTTTAAAATATGTGTTTATGGACCTAATGACATTTAGGTACATACTTATACAAATATTTATCTTTTTCGTTTCTGTAAGTCATAAATAAAAATTTTGGGCCCTTTATCGCCCCTAAAATCTGCTGCCTTAGGGTCCAGTCAACTCAGCCTTTTGGTAAATCCGACACTGTGCGAAACCTTTCTTGTCCAAAAGAATTTAGTTTATATCAATTTTAATTTTGAAAATGATTGCTCAGCACTAGCCGTAATCACAGGAATGGCTATAAATGTTAGGATCATCTTGTGCTTCTGGCCTTCTCTGATCGGGGGCCCCTTCCAGCTGGGGCCCGTGGCATTTTGCCGTCATGCCACCCTATAGTTACGCCTCTGGTCCCAGTTCAACCGGTTGAACTACGTGATTGTGCTTGTGAGAATGACTCGAGTTCTCCATAAGGATCTTAAAAGTTTGTGAAGTTTGTTATAATCCACCACACTAGCCAAGTGTAGATAACAAGTTGATAAACTTTTAACCAAAAAATTAAGTAAAAAAATCGTTTTGAAAAAACTTCATTTGCCAAGCTAATTTATCAGAGGTTCATCATTTTACAAAAACATTCTGCGTGTAAACGCAAATTAGCTTTGGACAGCATAAAAAAAATATACGTGACGAATTGAGAACCTCCTTTTTTTTGTCGGTTAAAAAGACAGTATTATAAGAAAATGGAAACCGTTGGAAATCAAAAGGACAGTGCACTGCCCGGGAATCGAACCCGGGTCGCAAGAATGGGAATCTTGCATGATACCACTACACCAGCAGTGCTTGATAACGTTGGTTAAAAGTTAACTACTATATAAACTAACTTACCAAAAATATATATTATTTTTATTTACAACAAAAAATAAAAAACGAAATTAAACGATAAATTCTGTTATTCTACTAGCATTAGCTGTTTCTGTTTTGTTAAAAAATCAGACAATGAATGTATTAGAAGTGTTACCTAGTGCCACCTATCGTAAGTTAAAGGAATTACATAACATTACGAAGAGGCGCAGAACTACGATAGCATTATCTCGACAGTTGACGAGCAAATTATGTTTCATGGCTCTAGATGCCACACTTCTCGACTAACATCATTTAAAAACCATAAATTAATTTCCATTTATAAATCTGCATATTATTTATTTTCATTAAAATATTAACAATATGAAGTACATAACTGATATTCCATGCTAAGATTGCATTGCATTAGGTGCACGTAACTCCCCAAGAAGTGAAACCTCTCGAAAAAACAATGAAAACAAAGCAATGAAAAACCAAAATCAAACTTTGATCCGTTAGGTCCTATAGTAATTATCCTTACTTTAGAGTTAGGTGAGTTTCAAGCGCAGCGTGGTGGAAATTGGAATATGCCCTAAACCCCTCTTCTTATTCGAGAGGAGGCTTGGGTCCAGTAGTGGGCTAACGATTGGATTAATTGAACCCAAGTGTATGGTCATTGGACAGTCATCAAACGCTTCTCATTTGGGAGGAGATTTATGCTCAGGGCCTCAGGAGCATTTATCTCTGGATGATTGAATGTTTCCAGGTGTATGGGCAGTGATCAACACGGCGGGGAGCAGCGGCCGCGGCGGCGCGGCGTGCTGGGAGGCCGCGCTGAGAACCAACGTGCTCGGAGCGCTGCGGGTCGCGAGATCCTTCTCGCCGATGCTGGCCGCGGCTGCCGCGGACCATCCCTATGCTGGACGACTGTTTTACATTGGTGAGATTTTTAACCCTCTCAAAGGCCGCTCTGCTCCGATGTTTGAAGATCCTTGACAAGACTTGTCAACTTCAACTTGGCTGATATTCTTAAAAAAAAAGATGTGTCTGTGTGGCTTCATTAAATATCTTGTAGTCAAGCGCAAGTTAAACTCACCTCCCTTTCTACTCAGGACTCACATCAGATACCGCATGCGATAGCCTGGCCCGCCCGGATGCGGAGAGCGAGGGTAGCGCGGGCGCGGCCGCGGTCAGGTGGGGGACGTGGGGGGCGGCTCAAGCCTTGCGCGCCTCGCTCCGGGCGCGGAGACTGCAAGTGGTATTGCTGCACGCGCCAGATCTCTCCGCTGCGGAGATATACGCCCCGCCCGTGCAACTCACCCCGCCTAGCCAGCCGTCCAGGTAATTCATACCTACATCCTATTTTCTTTGTAGGAAGAATCCTCATGAACATCTGAAGAGAGAGCCGGTAGGTATCGCACACCTACCGACTAGAATTGGAAAGTCCTGCTTTACATTACTGCTTAGATCTCTAAGCCTTAGACCTTAAGTGTCTCTAGACCTTGAGTGTCTAAACAGTCTGACTGCATTTGAAATGCACGCCAATTTGGATGCAAAATAATAAAAATCTGCAGTTTTTGTAATTTTTATTCTTTGCCTTTTTGATGGCGAAACTGATACTTAAAGGGATTCTCATCCAGTTTTCCCATTCCAATAGACAGAGTGAAATAAAGAATACGTACCTAGATAAAAATAAGTAAACTACGAACAAATTAAAATTCATAATGCTACGAGTATAATTATCATACAGTATTATGCTTAAAATCAATTTAATAAATTGTTCTCATGTTACAGCCGCCCGGAAACCCCAAGTTCAGAAGTGAGCACACCGTCGTCGACCGCCACGTGCGCGGTGACCATGCCCGGAGAAGCAGCTGAGTACAGCGCAAAGGTGTTGCCGACAAGCGCTTTGAAGGTCTTGGAGGAAGCTCTGACGTCACCGTCACCGAGGGACTCCTACTATTTGAAGATTAAGCAAGACTCTTGGTTTACGAGGATGCCCTCTTTGAGAGCCCATTGATTTTCTTTACATTGCTGCTAAGGTTGGAAAACTTTCTGATTAACGCTAAACCGGTTTAGATTTAGTCCATTTTCAACTTTTACGCAACACAAGTCAATTATTGGATATTTAAAAGTATATTAGGACCCTGTAAATATATTAATTAATGTTAAGTCGATATTGATTCATTTATGCCTAACCATCTGTAATCGAAACTTAATGATATTATAGAAATCTCTAATTACCTATTATTTACTTTCTGAAAAATTCGACTTTGTAAATTCATCGAGTACTTAGTGGACGATAAAATGCTTTAATTGTAATTGCGTTGATATAATTTATACACGTTTATCCAAAGAAACACCTGAACACTTAACTAAAGTAACTAAGTTATGCACATCTTCATTTAGATTTTTTATATTGCTATATTATAAATGTTTATGTATTTTAAAGTATATTCTATTATTCTAAGGTTATTATAGCATCGCGACCTGCTGATCCCTTATCGAAGGCACGGGATAGTAGACGTATTGTGCCAAATTCTGTGTACTGGTCAGATCAAAATTAAAACTTTGTAAAGTCAGCACAGTTCGACTTTCTCGATTGTGATCGAAAGATCACATTAACGATTTAATTTCAGGCAACTTTTGTTTTAAGCTATCGATTTAATATTCTCGATTCACATTACCAATTGTTATCTAAATTGGTTTAGGAAGTTAGGCACTGAAGAATATACCTAGTATTAGGTAGGTACGCGAAGACATGAGATGAAAAATCATTGGTACTTAAACTAAAATAATGGATAATAGAAAGATGCTAGAAGTATTGGGTAGGTGCGACTGTAACTTTAATTGATAGGTGTGTCTTTTGGTAGTGATTCTACCGCTGGTTCGGTAAGGTGACTCTACCAAGAAGACGTCTATTATCCCAAAATTACAAAACCATGTGGTGTTATAGCCACAAAGTCGGATTTTCTCGCTTGCTTATTAATTTTCCATTATAGAAACGAGCGAGATAGAGTAAATTATCTTTCAAGTAGTCTACATGCAATACAACAATACGCGCTGCCCAGTCGATAAAATGAGTTTCGTCACCACGTTCATTAGTTTATTTAACTTTTTTCTACATACGAGTAGCCCAACGGTTACAGGTGCAGTGCTGAAAACTTAAAGGTTGCAGGTTGGATCCCCACCCGTTGCACTATTGTCGTACCCACTCCTAACACAAGTTTTCACTTATTTGGAAGGGAGAGGAGAACATCAGTCAAGTTCAGCTTGGCTGATGTGTAAAAAAAAATTACAACAAAAAGGTATTGTTTCTGAGCTCAATATTTCTGTTTTCCATTTTCTCATGTCTTCGCTCGTTATCTCTCGGTGCGTTCACCTGTATATCCAGTGACGTCATAGCAGTCATGTATAAAGGTTTCATTAACTTGTCGCAGACAAACTTGTGCCTTTGTAACGGATGGTGGCATTAATATTAACAGAATGATCAACGATGTATACACTCGTGTAAATAATGTTTGTGTTAATAAAACATTTCTTATATTATTAGCTTCTTTTATTTTTAGTTTTTATATGATATTATATTACTAGATGATTCACCCCAGATGCGAGTGGAGTTTTGAAAATCGGTGAAGGGTGGAATTTTCGATTCTTATTTCTTCATTTTTAATTGAAAGCCTTGGCAAGACTATTCTTTAAAAAAATATGGATAGAAGGTCCATATGGCACCAAAACACAGACTATTAATGATAAAAACTTACATTGACATTTGTACGATAAAATATGTGCTTCTAATTTATTCTAGTAATTTCAAAGAAAAAGACAACCTACTTTTATTCTGAACAATTCGGCTCGCTAACTTTTAAATTATCAAACGAATGCCAAACTCTATAATTCTCAACGCAAAGTAAATCGCCCCCTGTGCCCCGTGTATCCTCTTTATCCAAGTTGCTGATACATGTCCAATACTGCTTCGGGCCAGAGCCCCGGTTTTGCCAATGCGCAGCTGTGCTAACAGCAAACCACGTGCGATCTGTCTTGTTCCGTAAATAAATTACCGTTTCAGGAAGTTTGAGGGATATGTTTTCGATATTGCGGACACTAAAAAGTAATACTAGATATTGTATGCAAAATCAATAAGTAATAAAATAAAAGTTTCTGGTCGAGAAGTAATTAAAATCAAGGTAATCATTATTAACAAAGTTATGTAATCAATTTATTGTGAGAATATATAATTAAGTAGGTACATATCTCAAACGAACCGTCATTTCTTAATCAAGAAATTACAATATTCTGAATCGGTTTTTTTGTCCAGAAGTTCAATAAATTGCGGCTCAAATCGCACTCTCACTCTGCTTTGGAAAGAGATGACGTAATGTGTGCTCTACGCGAAGTTAGGAATCTGAATAGATAACTCAGTCCTCTTATTGAAAGTCCTCCTCAAAATAATATGCATCTCAACTCTGTTAGAAAAACACCAATGAGTCGTTAGCTGTACTTATCAGTACTTACCTGTATTTCTTGCTACATATGGATGTGATGTAATCATTATCACTCTGTCCATATACATCTAGGACGATGTTCTTAGAGCTAGCGAACCTTTGATAGATGTCTTGTTTGTTGCCCGGGCGCCGTGCGAGGACCTCTACGAGCAAAGTGTTTCCACGCGTCACAAGTTGCAAAGCTTTAAATTTTTTTCTGAAAGACATAAGGTTATATATTTTTTATTCCAATATAGGCTTGGCTTGATGACAATCAATGATGCAAAGCACTGATGAGGTCTATGGTTGGTGCGTTCTTGCTCTCTTGGCGTTCTTGCCTAGAAAATGCCTATTCACTCTTGCCTTGAAGGTACCATAAATACATAAATTATGTGGCAGGACACAGACGCTAAAAGTTAATTCCGACAGTTTCCGGCTCGTTTCAAACACATAGAAGGTATGTAGGTAAATCATTTTGTTTGGGCTGGCATTTTGTTCGTAAGTATAAAAATAATTTAATTGTAACGAAAAACGTACCTTTTCAAAGGCATTTCAAGAAGATTCCACTCAGGTAGCAAATTCTGTAATTTCTCCGGAATTTTCAGATAAGTCAGCCTAGGATAGATGCTCCTAAGATTATGGACAACGGCATTGACAGCTTCCAAGTCCAAAGATAGGCACATTAGAAGGTGACCATTGGCGCTTTCTTTTTCAGGGAAAGATTGACGATTATCTATCAAAAAAAGTTTAACGATTTAGATTTAGGCACGTCTATGGACCCGACTTACGTTCCTAACAATCCCTCTTTTAATATTCAAAAATAAATTCCTATAAGATAAAACTTGATTGAAAGATAAGGCTTGCACAGCTATGCTTATAGCTTACTGGTAAGTTAGTAAGTTTGGTAAGTATTACCTAAAGTCAACCTTCGCCAGTGATTAGAAATAGAAATAGAAATAGAAATATTTTTTTAATAGAAATAGAAATAGAAATAGAAATATTTTTTATTCAAATAAACTTTTACAAGCACTTTTGAATGGTCAATGAATCTACCACTGGTTCGGAATGCCTTTCCTGCCGAGAAGAGCCAGTAAGAAACTCGGCGGTTGCTCTTTTCAAAAAAAAAAAAAAAATTTACAATTGTTATTGAAACTATGCTATGTATTCAGTGCTTCCACGATGAATTTTCCTGAGTACAATACAAGTAAAAATAAATACAATACAAATACAAATAAATACAATTCAATACATGTTAACACAGGCAGGCAAAAGCAGACCCATTCCCGTTGGTGGCACCCGTTCACGAGCATGACGCATGATCCAGCCATTGCTTCGCTCAACCATATTTGAGGGAACGTAACAACCCGCACCACACGACACCACCACAGAAACTTTAAAGAGAGCATGACATACTTAGGTATAGTTAGGTTAGATTCAACATGAATTCCATCAGCGGTATAGTCTAATAACCTCCTCCTTTTTGGAAGTCGGTTAAAAATGATTAATACATGATGTAATACATTAGTATGACGATCGCAACCAACTCTGCTTGGCCGATTACTCATTATTTCCTAAAATCCATTGTTGTAACTAGCAAGAATGGCATAAATTCAGCCATCAATAGCAATAATTAATTAAGTGCAAAATAGCCTGCAGCTAAACTTACTTCTCACATTGACCAAACCAGGTACAGTATGGTATATCCAAACTCCCCCCATTACATCTGCCATAAGAACACCGCGAGCTACGGAACCGGCAGAACTTCGATTATTACTTTCGCGCTTGTCATAAATTGCTACTGCTAGATGATCTACGTAAGTTGGCTGAAAGGGTATTAGAATTTATATACCTACTTAGAAAGTATAGTAAAATGTTCATAGTTCGAAGAATTGATGATTGTTTGGCTTCCAAGGTGCTGGACTGGCGATCTCACGCCGGAAAGAGCAGTGTTGGTACACCTCCTACTAGGTGGACCAACGACATCAGACGAGTTGCAGGGAGCCGCTGGATACAGCCGAGCCCTGTATATCTATGCAAGAAACCTTTGTACACCACTACTTTGTAGCTACAACTATACAGACTTTCAAAGAGACCAGCGCTATCTTTGCTGTTCTTCGATTTAGGCGATTTTTAGGGTTCCGTACCCGTAACAAGATACTATTACTAATCCTCCACTGTCCGTCCGAACGTATGTCTGTCAGCGGGCTGTATCTCATGATCCGTAATAGGTAGAGAGCAGAGCATGTGCAAATACACTGTGTCTTCCCGCTATTATAACAACAAATAATAAAAAAAATTAAAAGAGGGCTCCCCTAGTAGAAACGTGTTTTTTTTTTCGGCATTTATTAGTACGGAACCCTCTGTATGTTACGATTATTATATCTTTAGGATCAATTCAGTACAATAAAAAAACAACTAAAATATGGTTTTCCTGTCGCTAATCTACTTTTTCTCAAAATAACTCAATAAGTTACTAACTTACTCTAAAAATCGGCGCCAGTGTATACTGAAGCATCGAATTGGAAGTGATATACTTATCAGAGACCTCCCATCTGCCGAGGGAATCGGGAGTTATGAACGTGAAATTACGTCCCAGTTCAAAGAAAGGAATCAGCTCACTTGGTGGTTTGTATATGTACCACCTGAAATGGATGTTTTCATCTATTTATCACACTAATCACACTAATATTATAAAGGCGAAAGTTTGTATGTGTGTGTGTGTGTATGTTTGTTACTCTTTCACGCAAAAACTACTGGACGGATTTGGCTGAAATTTGGAATCGAGATAGATCATAGCCTGGATTAAAACATAGGCTACATTTTATCCCGGGAAATCAAAAAGTTCCCGCGGGAATCAAACCTTAATCCACGCGAACAAAGTCGCGGGCATCATCTAGTTAAAAATAATTTCATCTATTTATTAAAAATTTGTTCAACAAGATAGCAAAGTTCATTTTTGTTGCGAGTGCCTAGCTTAAACCCCGAGCGGGCGAAGGATTCTAACTAGGCTAGAATCCTGAGTGTAGTGAGGGATTCAACAGCACAAGAAACAAAAACTTTGCTACCGTGTGATACATACAACTTTTCACCTCACTAGTAGTGGTAGTAGTAGTTACTTTTTAAGATTATAATGTACATAATAAATAAATAGTTCAAAAAGGGCGCCTTTGCTGTCTAAAACCACAAAAGCGCTTTTTTTGATCTCGTGAGCTGAAAAATATTTTTACATTCGTGTTGGTAGCAGGTACACTTTAAATCTAAATGACACTATACTGGGTTCAACATGGATGTGGAAAAATTTACCAACTTTATTTGCGCCCTGAAACCGCATTGTCCATAGATTGCGAAAGTAACACAACAATAGAAATAACTTGGTGATACTAAGTTTTTTTACGCCACATCACGTCACAGTAGGCTCGATTTGTTTTTAGACTGCAAATGAGTTGGTAATTTGGAACATGGTATAAGTGCTTCGTGAGAGCTCATGGTCTAGGGAGGTCTTGGGTTTGATTCCCGGCATGGTAATTTGGGAATTTATAAGTCTCTAAATTGATTCTAGCCTGGTCTAGCTTCGGCTAGATACCACTCTGCCGTATAAGACGTGCTCCCAAGCGATTTAGCGTTCCATTACGATGCGCGTAGAAACAAGAAACCAAGGGATCACACCATGACACGCTAGTACATTTTGAGCTTTAGGAACATCATTTTTTTTTTAATAAAAAATAATATTAGCTATGTTGAACTAGACTAATATTCCCCCTACCTTCACACCTTAAAACGTTGAGTCATTGAGGGTCTAAACTGAAAGAATAAACCGCTTCATAATTACCAATCCACGGGTGAATCACGATTGTCTCTGCAATGTAAGTTTATATAGCCCCACCCTTGTGTATCCATGGACAAACTCAAGAGAAAATTTAAACACTCCACGAACAAAATATTTCTATTCAGTAACATTTATCTAAAACACTTTTACGTTATGAACGAATAGCAGTGAAATATCACATGCAACAATAAGGTATTTGTTATGAAATTAAATGACTGGCAGTAAAATATGCGTTTATCGGAAAATAGTTATGTACCTACCAATGGTACCTACGCCAGATGTAGTTTGTTTTTATAGTTGGAATAGAAGACTAGTTATTATAAGTCAAATAATATTGTATTATTAATAGTTTTAATTTTAGAAATAATGATTAAATGGAATTAGAAAAAACATTTTGAAATAAAGAAAGTAAAGGAAATTGATTTTTAAGAGACGTGTGGACTTTTCGGAGATCTGAAAGTGACTACCACGAACCGATGGGTTTCCCTCCATAGGGTCAGGTACGATTTTCCCTTATTCAGGATTTTAGTCTACAGATGTAGGGGATAAAACCGGTGTTAATTTGTGGAAGTCACAAGGATCATAAAGCTTAGTTTGAAGTCAAATAAAAAAATCAAACTTTAATCATTTATTTAACTTAATCTTTTTAATTGTACATACATAGATATACTGCAATACACATAATATCTTTGATAGATATACTATATTTTTTATGACTATTAAGAGAAATCTCTGCCAAACACAACACACAGTTTGATTTGGACGGATCAAAATATAGATTTCCACACATTTGTTTGTAAAAATTAGGCACGCTTATTTATTCGTAATTTTTTTAATTTCTTGCGCAAATAGGTTATCACTTATTCAAAATGTGAAAATTAAATAACTATGTAATTATTATTTTATTAAAATACTTTAATTAACGATGACAAATTCAAACGTACAATTTTAAAGGTTAATAGACTGACTACAATGTACATTACACTTTTCTCACGTAACTATTTACACTATACATTACTTATCTTAGTTATTTATAATTACATATTAGTTAACTATTTACACTAAATTGATGATTTGGCGATACACAAGAAACAAACTTATTTTGCTATAAACCGACCAAAATAGAAAAATCTATATGGTAGGTATAGCACAATTTACTTACTTATTTCCTTTATCGACACAAAATCATACTAAAACCATCCATTTTTTATTTCAATCTTGTATAACTATATAATTTAACTAGCTGTCCCCTCGCGACTTCGTCCGCGTGGAATTAGGTTCTTTGAAAATCCCGTGCGGACTCCTGATTTTGTCCGAATAAAAGTAACCTATAACACACTGTCTGCAACCATACCCATCAAAGAATCACGTAGATCCGTTGCTCGATATTAACTTGAAAAATTATGGATTTTCATACAAACATTCAACCCCCATTCAACCCCTTTGGGAGTAGAATTTTTGAAAACCGTGAAACACGTCCTTTTTTATTTTTAACTGAAAGCCCAAATACCGAATTTCATGGGTATAACTTGAAAAATGACGGACTTTCATACAAACTTTAACCCCCCCCATTTAACTCCCTTTGGGGGAGAATTTTCGAAAAATGTAAAATACGTAATTCTTTATTTTTGATCAAGAGCCAAAATATCAAGTTTCATAAACATAACTTGAAAAATAACTTGAAGAACGAAGGAATATCATACAAACATTCAACCCCTATTTAACCCCTTAGGGGGTAGAATTTTTTAAAAGTGTGAAACACTTACTTTTTTGTTTTCAATTTAAAGCCTAAATACCGAATTTTATGGGTATAGCTTGAAAAATGACGGAGTTTCATACAAACTTTAACCCCCCTTTTTACCCCCTTGGGGGGAGAATTTAAAAAAAATGTAAAATACGTAATTCTTTATTTTTAATCAAGAGCCAAAATATCAAGTTTCATAAACGTAACTTGAAAAATAACTTGAAGAACGAAGGACTATTATACAAACATTCAACCCCTATTTAACCCCTTAAGGGGTAGAATTTTTAAAAACTGTGAAACACGTACTTTTTTGTTTTCAATTTAAAGCCTAAATACCGAATTTCATGAGTATAACTCGAAAAATGACGGAGTTTCATACAAACTTTAACCCCCCTTTTTACCCCCTTGGGGGGCGAATTTCGAAAAATCCTTTCTTAGTGCTCGCCTACGTCATAAAAGGAACCTACTGTCAAAATTTCAAGTTTCAAACTTCAGTGGTTTAGGCTGTGCGTTGATCGTCAATCAGTCAGTCAGTCAGTCAGTCAATCAGTCAGGACAAGCCTTTTTATATAATTATAGATTAATCAAAATATGCGCGGGATATTTAAAATGGCAAACGCACGCCATTGGTCACAACGGAATATGACACGATGATATCAAACGATTGTATTGGTTCGACTCGAGCGCGTGACATCAGCTACCATGTTAGAGTAGAGAGCATTTTTTATTTCTATACTACGGCAAAATAAACAATGAATTAAAAATATAAAAAATTACATGCATATACCCTATCGCAGACTTCTTGCCCTTCCCAGAATTTTCTCCAGGAATGGTCTCATTTAAACGGAAGGCTAATATGGAATGTTTAACAGCAAAAGACGAGTATCAAAAAGGGCTACATTGAACCACTAATCTAAGCATCACAGTTCGTACAATAGTCTCTAATAACTACGTCAGTTACACGACTGAACGGATTCTATGAGATGCGCAAAGTTACCCCACAGTATCGGACCGGATGTACACACCGTGCCTCCGCCGCGGGATTCTTGAGGTAACTGTAAAGAAAATAAACTATTCGGTTCGGTTCGGTCGGTCGGTTTTGTAAAAGTAAAAATTATTTTTACAAAACCGACTTCAAACGCCAATACAAAGTATATCAATTGTGCCTATCAAAGAAGAGTTCCCTCGATTTCTCGAATTTAAGGCACATTGTTCTTTAGAACCGAATTTTACTGGGGATTGTAAGATATTACAGGTGATTACTCGTATTAAGAAATCAAAGAGGCTCACTACTATTATTCACTATTAGTATTTTTCCATCTCAATATAATTAACCGATTAAGCCGAAATAAACCGATTAGGGTCATAGATTTAAATCCCTCACTCCCATACCATAGGGGGAGGGGGGGGGGGGGGGGCATTGTTTTCACAACTAACTATGACTGATATTAAAACAAAAATGGCGGATATTTGGTGTGACTCACCGCTCGGTTGATGTCCCCGACACACACCCAGTAGTCCGCGACCTTGGTGTCCTGGCTGTTGTGCATCTTGTGCGCGACGGCGACGGCCCACTTCGAATGGTCGTGGTGGGACGTAAACGACATCTTCGCGATTGGGAACTTCAACCGCTCTATGTTGCGCACTCTGAAATAGGAATTTAGAACGTCTTCTTTTTTTTTAGAAAAATCCCGAAACAAGCACAGAAAATTCAAGAATCATTCATATATTTGCGCACATAGTAACAATAAGTTACAAAATTTAGAAAATAGTAATATTTAAAGCTTAAACGATGAATAAATATACTTTACAGTGTGTGTGTGTGTGTGTACGTGCGTGCGTGCGTGCGTGCGTGAGTGCGCGCGCGCGTACGTGCGTGCGAGTGTGTGCATTCGTGCGTATTTCTTACGCCACAATGAATAAACCGATTAGGCTGTTTGAAATGGAGATAGCTCATACTCTGGATTAACACATAGGCTACATTTCATCCCAGAAAATTAAAGATTTCCCGCGGGAATCAAAAACCTTAATCCACGCGGCATCGTCTAGTGGTATATGAATGAACGTGATGCGTGGAGTATGCTTGAGGGGCTAATCTACATATCTTTGAAAACGCCCAAAATACTATTGTCACTCACTGAAAGTTTCTGGAACATTCTGAATCCAAAGTCCCGGGCCCATTAGTCCAGGACTCGACGAGTAAGTCCGATTGGAGAACCTCCGCCACCAGGCCGCTGTACAAATCGTCGTTGAACATGGCGCTCTTGGCGAACGACAGGAACTTTCTACCGACCAATGTTTCGAAGCTTTCTATGTGGTACCTGCAACATTTTATTTGCAAGGTAACTGATTTAGGTAACGATGGTAATACGACAGCGGAAATGATTCATTCATAGTAAGACCCATGCCTATATACTTACTATGAATTTGTTTGCCTTTTTTTGTTTTTTATTTGATGACAAAATAGCCCTTGACTGCGATATCACCTGATGGAAAGTGGCTAAGACGGTAGCGAGATAACTTGGAAGGGGTATAGCAGTGTAAATTCAACCCAACCTAACCAATCACCACCAGCCACGGCCAAAGCCTCCCACCAGACTAAATGCCTGGTGGAAAGCTTTGCCGTGGCTAGTTAGCTGCATATGGATTTTATTTTACATGTATGACTTTGAATGCATGCATTTACCACTGCATATTTATGTATATCTGGAAAACGTGGGTCCAATTTTACCCAAAAATTAATATACTATTTTATAGATATACAAGAAGACGAAAAGCAGTAAAACTTACCAAGGTGATGCTTCTATCGTCTTATTCTTCACTACATCCATCAGATTGGGCAGTTCACTGTCAAACTCCTGCGGTATATGATGGTAAGCTATCATAGGCTCGTTGTATTTCAGCTGAGTAGCAATCTGGTTCAGTGTAGACGTTTGCACAGACACACAGAGGAACGTTTGACCGTACTTAGTGCCGGTGGTCGGATAGTTGTATGAACTCACGTTTAAACCGTGTACTGAAAATTAAAAAACAAAGACGTGTGGCACACGGGGACTGCCGCGGTAAAGCTATTGCATAGCATTTTTTATCAACGCCATCTAGCGGCTCACCGTAGAGGAGTCCCGTGTCAGGTTACTTTCGTTACGGAATTTCTGGATCCCGTCTCCACGCTGGCCCGCGATAGAAGCTATGCTATTGCATAGCTAGCGTATTGTTACTTATTAGCTACTAGCTGATGCCCGCGTCTTTGTCTGCGTGGATTTAGTTTTTAAAATCTCGCGGAAACTCTTTGATTTTCCGGGATCAAAGGTCTTCAAGTATATCCATGCAAAAAATCACGTTGATCCGTAGTTCTTTCGCAGCGTTATTGAAGGACAAACCAAACGATTTTCTGGTGGGAGTCTTTGGCCGTGGCTTGTTACCGCCCTACCGTTAAAGATGTGCCGCCAAGTGATTTACGCGGCGTGTAGAAACCGATTAGGGGTATGGGATGAATTTACACTGCTATACCCCTTCCATTAAGTTAGCCCGCTACCATCTTAGACTGCATCGTCACTTACCATCAGATGAGATCACATGGCAATCTTGTCGAACACAAAAAAAAACTTACTATCAGGCAAAGGCGGAAACCTCGGCACAGAATGCACAAGCCACAGGGAAGTGAACTTGTCCCCCAGTATAACGCCCTTCGTATGCCCTCTTTCGACTCTCGTCTTCATGAACTTTGAGTGCATCTTACACATCTCCGCCAGATCGTAGTCATCGTAGTACTTATCGCCCAGTTTGAACTTTTTGTATCTTTTAACCCCTGCCTGTTTATTTTGACCTGGAAGTAAAGAGCTAAGAAGTAGATGGCAATTTAGGAATTATATTTACCTCGTCGATCACTCTGATATAGTTCTTGCAATTTACGAGGGCGCGTGAGCTTCACTTGTGGTTAAGTATGTCGTGTACATTGCGTAAGTGTGAGTACCTGTCAGGAGCCTAGGTGGGAGCGGTCAAGCGCGAGCAAGCTCTCGCTCACACTTATACAGATACAATACACACACAACAATGAGCCACGCGCCCTCGTGAATTGCAAGAACTATAGTGTAATTCATCAAGCCCCTACACGAAAATTTAAAACTACCTTCATTTTCAACTTTCGTGCTTCGAATTATTTTTAAGGTTTTCGTAAAAATTGTATACTCACCTTTTTTACTTCTCGAGTACATTTCAGCAACAGACTGCAACAGATCTGGCTGATGTTCGGTGGCTGGGGGCTGGTCATTGTACACTAGGGAAATTATATTTTTGTCCTGAAAGTTAGAAATATATATTCTAACTATATTCGTAACTTTATGATCTAATCTTCTAAAAAAATCTAATATAGTTAAGTCATCAGCTTAACTATATTAGGTTATCAAAGGCGGTGCAGGACTCAAATTCCAGGCAAGCAATTCTTACTGTTCGGAAGGAAGGAATTTGATCACTTGATTAGAAGGAAACCTGCATGCTTTGGAGTCTGCTAATCAGCTCTGGACCAGTGTGGTGGACTATGGTGAAATTATGATGATGATAAATGGAAGTCCATACAAAAGACCTTTGTCCAGCAGTGGATAGTTTTTTGCATGCATGGACATGGCATGGACATCACATACTCGTACATTGATAAGAGTAAATTGGTAAGATAAGAGAAATGGATGATAAAAGATGGTACATTCAGTTTTTAGTACATGCTCGACTGAAGAGGACGTACGCAAGATGTGTGTGACATTATAGTTCCAAATAATAAAATATGTGTAACATTACAAAAAGTTGATTGTTACAATTTCAATACAAAGTTTAATAAAAATTCTGTATACTTCTTACCTGATACAATGGTGCTAATGTCCTCCCAACCATAGACCGAGGATCACTAATGGCCAGATCTGACATGGTCCAACCCCCCCTCAGCTTGGAAGGAGTGAGGTGCATATATGCCACTCCTCTCCTCACAAGGGGATTTAAGTGATTCCTTTCTCTTGGCAACTTGTACACGTAGAACCTAAAGGTAATCCCCAATACAATGTAAAGTTTTTTTATCAAAATTTTAATTAAGTAAATAGAAATATCGTACCCTTATTGCAAAAACCGATTATCTGCATTTTTGTACCAAAATTAGGTTAAATATATCAATCGACTCCTCAACTCACGGCGAAGCTGTAGGTCAAACCCATTATCTGCTACGACGCTTTTTTACGGAGATAGCTAGAGTTAAAAGCAACTACCTACAGGTATGATTTAATTACCTTCTTAAAAAAAGAACTAAACTCATTTAAATAATTTAGATTTATAAATCTATACCACAAAAACAATGTATTGTATTATAATACTTTTCAGATGTAGTTGCTTGATTTATCATTATGTCAATATTATTCTGTTAATACATGTTAACCTGCGTTAACAGGTTTCAGCTTTTATTAATATACTAGAAATTGCTGATGTATCTAAAAAGAAAAACGAACTAAACAACATTAGTTGCTTTTTGCAGAATAATGAACTCAATATTTTGTTAAAATTATTGCAGGTAAAAGAACTTAAGTTCACTTTTACTGTATAACTGGGCTACGAGGGTTTTTGAACATCTTCACAAATCAAAAGTTTTTTGATTTGTTAAGCTCACAATATAACTCTATCTTTAAGGTGATAGAGAAAAGACTGTCTAAAGATCTTAAGTTTAGTAACTGGCCAACTGCCGGAATCTATAAAAGTAGAAATAAGCTGCTTGACTTATATGCAGAAAAAAATATAATTATTCCCCCGCGTTTATTGAATATGTAAGAAACTATTCTAAATTGTTTGAAAATGTGTGCGTACAAGCAAAGTCACTTCACATAAAACAAAAAATTGCCAATTCTGATAATAAAATTAAAACAGCATGGGACATCATCGGCGATGAAATGAGTAAACATAAGGTACATAATAATAATAAATTGGAGCTTAAAAGTGATAATCATGTAATTAACTCCGATACAGTAATTGTAAATACATTTGAGAACTTTTTCAAAAATATTCCAATTACTACAACCAGTTCTCTGAATTCCTCGCCTGCAGAAGTCTATCGTCTTCTAAGGAGCAATGTCTCTGAGTGCAATAAGTTATTTAGGTTTGAACACGTTACCCCATATGACATAGTCAAAACATTTAAATCTTTACAAAATAAGAAAACAGCAGATCTATGGGGGATATCAGTTAAAATAATTCATAACATAATTGATATTATTGCGCCATATCTTGCTTTAATTTTTAATAAATCAGTAGATTCTGGATCTTTTCCAGACCTTATGAAATGTAGTAAGCTAATACCGCTTTTTAAATCGGGAAGCAAAAGTGACCCGAATAACTACAGGCCAATTTCAATTTTGCCAACTCTCAGCAAGATATTCGGAAAAATAATGCTCAACCAACTGCTTTTACACTTTAATTTAAATAAAATCCTACACACTGAGCAGTATGGTTTTACAAAGGGTCGATCAACAACCGATGCAGCCGCAAGGCTGTTACAACACATATTCGATGCATGGGAGAACTCACAGAGTGCCATTGGTATTTTCTGTGATTTGTCGTCAAAGGCATTCGAATGCGTTGATCACGAGACACTTTTGCTTAAACTGAGCCACTATGGCATTAAAGATTTTGCACTTAGTCTCATTGCGTCTTATCTCAGTGAACGAGTCCAAAGAGTATGTGTCAATGATGTAAAATCATCCGGATCAGCCTCAGTAATGGGTGTACCCCAGGGTTCTATTCTAGGTCCATTCATGTTTTTGGTCTACATAAATGATTTACCACATTTTGTCCACAATACTTGCGATATTGTACTATTTGCTGATGATACGTCTTTGAATTTTAAAGTCGATAGGATAAAAGACAATTTTGACGATGTAAATAATGCATTATCTCAAGTTTCTGAATGGTTTACGGCAAATAATCTACTTTTAAATACTAAAAAAACAAAGTGTGTTGAGTTTTTATTACCTAACCCGAGAACTGTCAGTAAAAATTTAAAGATAAATAATGAACCTTTGAAAACTGAGGACTCCAAAGTGTTCTTGGGATTAACCCTGGATTCAAAGCTACAATGGGGCACCCATATAGCAACGCTTGCGGGCAAACTTAGCTCTGCTGTATATGTTATCTTTACATAGTATAAAACAAAATCGATTCCCGCTGTCTGGCCCTCTTTATGTACGCGTAGATCTTTTAAACTACGCAACGGATTTTAATTCAGTTTTCATCAGTAGATAGAGGGATTCGAGAGGAAAGTTTACAGTTATAGTGTTTCCCTAAATTCCTACGGGAACGGGACAAATGTAGGTGAAACCGCAAGGCACAGCTAGTTATTCTAATATAATAAAACGAAATAGTTTTTTTATTTAAATGAGCTAATCTCTAGAACGGCTGGACCGATTTCAACGAAACTTTCTTTTAAAGATAGCTGAGATTATAAGAAATAATGTAGGCTTGCCCATTTCCCACGGGAACGGGAACTCCTCGGGTAAAACCATAGGGCGCTGCAGTTAGTACGTACAAAGTTAAATGAAATCTACTTTACCTTCAGCCAAAAGCGACTAAAGATATTTATTTTACACCTGTACTGGCTAAAGTTGAACTAAAACGATTTTTGTCTTGATGATTATTACTATTCAAAACAAGTGATTAAATAAAAAATGCCATTAGAGCTACCAGAACGGTAAATTTGAAAATTTGGTAGTTTTTCTACATTCAGGAAAAACTAACTAAGTGAGCTCCTTACCGGTTATTTTCTTCTTTTTGTTGAAAAAATAGTAAGTTTTTTTCAATTATTAACCTACTTAACATTTCTTGAATAGTTTCTTGTTTATAAAAATTATTATTGTTTAAAAATGGGCATCATTATAACTAATTTTTAAGTCGTTAAAGTTTCAAATGCTTATAACTCAAAAACTTTTCGCTCAAATTTTGGTGCAGATAATCGGTTTTTGCAATAAGGGTACGATATACAAAAAAACATTCTTGTGTACAAATAATAATATTTCAAGTACCCAACAACATTTATTTCATCTTTTTTTGTTAAGTATATTATATTTTAGTTCCATAGGAAAACTGTTGTTATGTCAATAAGAGTTGTTGCCTTCATGTCCTATTTCTGGACAAAAGTCTCCTCTTTCATACAAAACAGAGACAAAGTACTTAAATATGTTTGCAGAGAACATAAGTCACATTACTACTTCCTTTGAGGCTACAACCCTTTGAGGGTATTCGACACCTCTACAATTAATTGTAGTAATTTGCTAAGCATGACTCACGCATGACTAAATTCCCCTTTCCCCTCCAACTAAGCGTAAAACTTGTGCTAAGAGGATAATAGTATATTAGATGGAGTCTTTCAGATGCTCTGCTATGAGTTCAAAATGACGGGCAGTTTTAGTACCTACTTCTAATAACTTAATAGCAAATAAATTGTTAAAAACATTGCCATAGTTAAGATAACAGTAGGTAGGTAGGTATTAAAGAAAACCACAAAGGTTGAAATCCTTTGTTCAAATAATGAATCACTAATGACTCAAAATAATAATATGAAAATTAATAAGAATATTTATTTATAGTTCCTACGCAATTAGTTAGTTTTATTTCAAAACTTTATTTCTATTATCTAGAAATTAAAATTGTATAAAACTTAAATTTATATACACCCTACAAATAAATATGTAATGTTTACATATTTTATCAACACAATAAAATAAATAACATTAAAGGGAACTATTTAGTCATTCATAAATACTACTTATTAAAAAATGTAGAAAGTTACTTACCAATCAACGGCTTCACCCTTTTCATTTCTGCACTGTGGGGTTAAACACGAACAAAATGACAAAAACAGCATGCAAACCATAAACTTCGTGGTGTAACACCTCCACAAACGTGCGCGCTCCATCATAACGGCCAGCCAAGTATAAGGTTGCACAGGAAACTCAGATTGATTTTGTTTATGATGTCATGCGGATCATTCAAACATTTGAACCTCCAAAACATTTATAGATGTTTACACAACATTGCCATTTGTTTCCTTTGAATATTTAGATCGCAATTTTAATTACGGGCAATGCGCATGACCGAAATTATATTTTGTTTTGAATAACGCTTTGCTTTTGTTTGTAAATAATCTTTGTTGTTACTTCACTCATATCTGTCAATGTCACAACAAATTGTCAAGATTTGGCATCTGCGCTGCGTTCAAAATATGCGCAGACGCATTTTACGGTTAACATATATTTAATTCTATGACTTATTTGTTTTGTTTAACTAATTTTACATCATTCTATGCTCATTAAATCAAAACACTCTTGAAAGAAATAGTTACCTCTTTATTGTATTTAAATAATAACAGTAACAAAATATAAACAGACATTTTTTCAATCACAATGTTGGGAAGACATTTTATTATTAGGCTTTACAAAATATTGATCATTTTTACAAAAATAGAATAAATAAAAAATAGAGATACTTATAGTAAATGCTGTTTACACTTTTTCTTAAATATTAGTAAATGGCACTGGAAACAATAAATTAACATAAAATATGTATTATATGGATTGTATTAGATTCTTACATAATTATTACTGTTGGGTGGGCATAGAAACTGCAGCTTTAGTGTGAGATACGTCGCTCTGTCTCCAAAACGATACGACAGTCTTCAATTCAGTATAGAAATCGATTCCCTGTTTACCGCAGAAATGATTTGTGCCCAGAAAACTTCCTCGTGTACCAGTGAAAGAGAACATAGAAAGTGGAACAGGTATAGGCACATTAACTCCAACTTGGCCTACATCAATTTCTGAAGCGAATTTCCTAGCGGTTGCACCATTTGTGGTGAACACAGCCGTTCCATTTCCGTAAGGATTTGAATTTATCAACTGTATGGCTTCATCCAAAGTGTCGACGAAGAGGCAAACTAGGACGGGCCCGAAGATTTCTTCTTTGTAGCATTCCATGTTTGGTTTGACATCTGTGAGTATCGTGGGTCCAACAAAGTTGCCCTTTTCGAAACCTTGAACCTTAACGTTCCGGCCGTCGAGAACAATTTTGGCGCCATCTTTGATACCTGTCAAACAAATTAGAGATATTTGGGTTAATCTGCAATCTATATCTTAAATTATCTTTGAGCCGATTTTGGAATCTCCAACAGTCTAAGGAATTAATTTGACATTTTGAAAAATTCTACTCTCTTACTGTGCTCTTACTATTCTAATGTCATAGTGAAAGATGTGTGTTACTCAATCTCACATAAAGGACGTGGATTTGATTGCAATTTCACACATATGGTTTACCATATACTTTTTAACCCAGAAAACCCAAAGATTAAGAGAAATTAGCAAAATTAATAATTTAATATAAAATTACAAATTCGATGTTGATGTTGTATAAAAGTTTTTTTGATAGTGGAACCATGAGTGAAACTAAATGTTTTATTTTGTTTGTAAATAACATCTGTATTTATAAAGATGAATGCATCAATGTTATCATAAAATAGTCAGGAAAAACGTAAGTGAAATGCCTAGTAAATTTTAACAAAGGTAGGTTGTTTCGAATGTGTTGTTGGCACTTAACCTAGCCCACCGCTACTCTTATTCACTTAATAGTCTTTTCAATTCCATGACGCGATCTGGTAGAATACTCACCTGATTCAACCAGCCTTAGAATCCTCTCCTTAGCTCTGACAGAGATGACGGGACCGACGTCAGTTCCGGGAACATGACCCGCGTTGACTTTCAAAGCCTGAGCGCGGTTCACTAAATCCGGGATCCAGTCTTTTGCCTCTCCTAAAAACAGTTATTCATAGAAAATAGTTGACATTACTTAGGTGCTAATTGGGTAGTATGCACACTAGTTTCGAAAATGTCTATTGGTCTAAAAGTGGTACCAGCCATTTCAGAAAATTCCTTGCGGAAAGAACACTCAGTTTAGGTATTGGTATACAACTGAATTAATACCATTATGATCTCTAAATTTACACTACCCATCTACGAATGAACATTGTACATAGTATACAACCGAATTAATACCATTATGAAATCTAAAGTTTATACTACCCATCTACAAATTAATATTGTTTTTTTGATGATCTTTTGACTATGACCAATACTCACCTACAAAAGAGTTGTCTGTAATTGTATTTTTACTTTCTATAAAATTTAAAATACAGTACAAATAAACCAGTTTCTTATCAGTTTCATAATTTCTTTTAACTTTAAGCCTTTCCAATGTCCAAAAACCTTGATGTTTGGCACCAGTGTTTTTTATTTATTTGTATTCACATAAAAAATTACAGTATATAAATGGGTTCTTGTTCTTGCCATCGCCTACTTGAAGAAGAAGAGGTTCTCTTACTCCTTTTCACCTCTATTAGTTCCTTTTTACTCACTATAATTCCTTCATCTCACGAGGGCACACGGCTCATGGTTGTGTGTGTCTGACTGGCATGCACAATTACGTAATGTGCATGTACACGACGTAACCACTATTAAAGCTCACGCGCCCTCGTGAATTGCAAGAACTATGCCATGTCACTTATTGCTCATTTGCGACAAGAGTGACATAATTCAAAATCGACGATGAGAGAATTCTCTGGTTAGAGAGTAATATTTTGTGGATGCTGCGGTCTCGAAACAACACAGCGGCCAACAAAGCAACAGAGCATTAAGTCACAATCTCTCTCGGTCTTATTTTTTTGTGCTTAGCGTAATGTTGTTTTATAGCAAAAAGTATAAATGTTCGACACTAAAATTGGTGAATTTTGAGTTATGTCACCCTTGTAGCAAATGAGCTTTATGTCCACTTGTACTTACCCACAAATACAGCAGTACTGAGGGCCATGCACCTCTGCCCGGCCGCTCCGAACGCCGCACCTGTCAACTGGTTAAGAGTGTGTTCTTTGTTCGCGTCAGGCATTATCACTCCGTGGTTCTTCGCGCCCATGTTGCTTTGTACTCGTTTACCTGCATACAAATATTCGGGTCACAGGATATATGCCGTCGATGTTTTAAGTATGGAAAAAATCAATGGTGGATACATTCTTGCACGAAGGGAATAACGGTTTTACAAATTCATCAGAACATTTTAGGGTGCGTCTAATATAGCTATCAATTAATCATCAAAAAATTATACATTTGCACAATTCATAGAAAAGTATTAGATTCACTCTGCAAAATCATTTGAATAAATTGCTACAAAAAAAGATCAATAAAGTGCACAGCGCTTAATTACCAATAGTTATTCACCTAGAAGTTGCCTCTTTCTATCGCGTAACTCTTATCCTTTCGGACTGTTTGCCCATTGAGTTGGCCCGTCGAAACGAGCCGGGTACTTGTAGTTTTATACATAGAATGCGGATTTCGCCTGGTCTAATAGTACACAGTTGAAACTTGAAACACTTGCGTGTAAGATCATTTTCATTGAAGTCAGTAAACATTTTTTTCACCTCACTAGCTCAAAGCCTTTGCTGTCTAAAACCAGTGAGCAAAAGTAGTTTTTGTCCTATTTATTCTGTACATTGTAATCTTAAAAACTAACTACTACTACTAGTGTAGTATCGTGTATCACACGATAGCAAAGTTTTTGTTTCTTGTGCCTTTGAATCGCTCTGGGTTCAAACTAAGCACTCGCAACAAAAATTAACTTTCCAATCTTGTTGAACAAATAACTATTGTTGAAAATGTTAACTGTTTTTACCTGCAGCTGAAGCCCTGGTGTAGATGTGCTTCCCGGCCGCATCCCCGCCGACGAAAGAGACCGCTTTAATGTCAGGGTTGTCGCAGATGAAGTTGACTGTATCGTGTGTTCCGTGGACAACCTTGGAAACATGGACAATTGAACCAACGTTTTGACAACCTCTGACGCAATTGTGATGGTGTTTTTTATCCGATGTTATGTATGTGTGTTAGTATGTATGTGTCACCCACACAGTGAGAGAGTAATACACAGGATTGTGGTCTCCTATTCGAAGGGTCGCAAGTTCGATCCCGGGCACGCAACTCTGACCTTTCTGAGGGATGCAAAAGATAATGCTTTCATCATAATGTCATTGACTCCCTGCGTAAGAGAGCTAATTTGTAGTAATTACTATAATTTTTGTTATACTGCTTAAAATAATCTGTATGTCCCTAAATCTTTTGTACATGCCAGTTATTGATATTTTTACTGTCTTTTAGTTATAAGTCTCTTTGTCGATATTTTTACATTTGTACATGAATATTGTTGGTTTTTCAAATAAAGTAAAATAAAATAAATAAATAAACTGGCTCATAAACAATTAAATATCACATGCTTTAACGGTGAAGGAAAATGTGAGGTAAACCTACACACCTGCGTTCTCAAAGATGTGTAAAGTCTTCCAACTCGCATTGGGTCTGCCTGGTGAACTATGGCTTATAACTCTTTTTCATGTGGAGACCTGCCGTGTGTAGTCAGCTGTTGATGATAATTCTAACCGTTTAGAAGGTTGCATGGTAGGTTACATACTTAGGAAATACTAACATTAACAACCCCAGGAGGCGCACCAGCCTCCTGTAGCAGTTCCATCATCATGAGGGTCGCACCCGGGTCCTGTTCCGAGGGTTTGATGAGGCACGTGTTGCCGGTCACCAGCGCGGGGGGGAACATCCATAGAGGAATCATCACTGGGAAGTTGAATGCTGCCACACCTAAAATAAATAAACCAAATCTATACATATAATAAAATTGTAGAAAAGTGGTGTCTGTACAATGGAAATATATTAAAAAAAAGTAGCAGGGGTTGTTATTATATCGATGCCGAGCCCGAAATTGTAATTAATTTTTTTTTGTCTGTTAGTCTGTGTGTTTGTGCACGCTAATATCAGAAACGGCTTATTCGATTTAGATACGGTTTTCACTAATATATTGTATTAAGCTTCACTTAACATTTAGTGTTTATTTCATGTCGATCGGTTCATAAATAAAAAAGTTATGTCAATTTAAAGAATCACGGCGAACATTTTTAACGTACAGAGTACGTACTACACGCCTCGCGCCTGAGCGTCCGTGGCTATATAAAGCGCGCTGAGAGCCGCGCCCCGAAAAGTCACTATTCCACGCGAACGAAGTCGCGGGCACAGCTAGTAAATAAAATAAAATGGTAACAGTGTCATGTGTGGTTGTAATGGTAATAGGCACAAAAATTATACCTGCGTAACGACAAAGTTCAACTTAAATGGAGAAAATCTCCAGTACAAGTTCGGGTTTAAGATATTTATTGTTTCATAAAGAATTACATATTCACTTATATGAAACTTACAGGCTAAATTGCTCACACAAAAATTACATCTTAGAGCGCACAATATGATTAACTAATGAATAGGTATTAAATAAAGAGCTTACAATTGTAAAATAATATTTTTAAATTACATTTTGTGGGTAGATTAGTTTGGAAACTTAAGAGTAGGCTTTTTATAATTTGTACAATGCCTACCTTAAGTGTTTTATAATTCGTACTGGAGATTTTTCCATTTTATATCATCTACCTACTCTGTTTTACACCCTATCTTATGCACGCCACTGCGGAGGGGTTTTTTTATATATTGGTTTGACATACTTTAGAAGTCAGCCTTATGTCATATAGGTATGCTAACCTTTGACTTTGATTTATGTTATTGCTAATAAGAATACCGAATAAGGAAAATTATAAGTTAAGACAAGTTGAATTTTCTATTACTTTATTATTACCTCATCCGAACTCCCGCATTTTGAGACCCAAATTACTTTCCCATGAATTCAAGTATGAGCCCATTATACTACAATTTTACTCAAATTATAGAAAGGCATTTAACAATTTTTTTGACAAAAATACAAAACCTTTTAATAATTAAAGTAAATGTAATGTTGGAAAAGTCTTACCAGCTACGACCCCTAAAGGAACTTTGTAACTGTGTGTGTCCATATCTCTTGCTATGTTCTGAATGCAGTCTCCTAGTTGTAGAGTAGTTATACTGCAGCAGTGTTCTACTAACTCTGAAAGAGAAAAGGCCGGATAATTAAGTCTTCATAGACAATATTGCAGCAATAATTTCAGTGCATATTATCGCTAAGCCAGCTGAATATGGGTCTCTTGAAGTGACCGCCCACAGGACAAGATCTAGTGCAATTTGTATCCAGCTGCTCCCACCTGTGTCTGATGTTATAGTAAAATTCCAATAACTCACGAATGCCTCTCAGTACATCCCCTTCCGCATCTGCTATCGTTTTGCCCTGTTCTTCTGTTATTTTTGCCGCCAATTTACTTTGATTTTCTCGTAATAGGCGGCCGAATCTAAAATCGAAAAAAAAATTAACTGAGAAAGCGGAAAGTCAATTACCCTATCACTTAATTATTATTTATAGAGTCAATACATGGGCTTAGTATAAGAGTTAATCTTTGAAGTCGATTATTTATTAAAAATTTAACTGGCTGACTTATCAATGAACAGTTTAAACAACAGGACAAACAGCACTTTGAAAAAGTTTATTTGAATAAAAAATTATTCTATTCCATAGGACCCCTATGTTTGAAAAATCGAACTTAACGTGACCCAAGCCGCGAGCAAACCCTGGTAATTTATGTGACAAAAGTGAAAATACAAAGTAAACTAAGTATAATTAATTTTACTTGAACATTAGCTGCTGGCGCGTCATAATAGTGCTCTGGCTCCATGATTTGTATGCCTTCTTTGCTGCTTCTAGTGCTGAATTTAATTCCGCTTGTGTTGTTTCTGGTACCCTGCAGAAATAAAAGGATAATATCCATATTAGTAATATTCATCCCGGACCTTTTCCATTCAAATTATTCATTTAATTTTTGAACAACATTAGTGTACTCAAAAGCACTTGTGAAAGTTTATTTGAATGAAAAATTTTGCAATTCTATTCTATTCTAGTGTAACATTGTACGATACAAGGTTTGATCTGTAAACCTTAAGATTCCAGTCTGCCACTCGTTGGCCTTTGCACTATTGAAGGTCAAAATATTAATTAAAGGATTAATAAATATTCCTTCATCATATTTCAAAGACTGATAAAGAGAAACCAAATCATCTATATCAAGATTAATAAATAATAATTTACCAAAGAATGTTCTTTAGGTTAGCGGTGCTTAGCTTATAACTGCATGTTTGACCATACAGATTTTTTCTGTTGGCGGATTACAGCAAAATAATTCTAACATTTTTTTGTTTATCATGAACTTCCGCAAAGTAACGCCTGATTCTATCCAATATTCTTTAGGTTATTCAAATCATGTTTAATCATTAATAAGTTTAGTTTAAGTTAAGAACTTTCTTTAGTTTATTTAAATCATGTTTAATAATAGGTAAGTTTAGTTTTAGTTAAGAACTTTCTTTAGGTTATTCAAATCATGGTTAATCATAGATAAGTTTAGTTTTAGTTAAGAACTTTCTTTAGGTGATTCAAATCATGTTTAATCATAGGTCAGTTTAGTTTTAGTTATTAATGCTATGCATAGATTTATTACAAACAGCCCATGACATAACTTTTTTAAATGTACATAACGACACAATGATCGTTTGAATTGAAAACAATGCAATGTGATTTAAAACTTGACCTTATTAATGATACAGTTGCAACTTTTATTTGAATTGCATTGTAATACTATATAAATAATTCAATACAATATTACAACAAAAATAAACTGTTCATTATTCATTTACAACTAAAAATAATACTAGAATACTATCAGATAAGAGATGAGTTTCTAGATTGGTTTATTAACTAATGGTGTCAAGATAACAATACATGTACCATCATCATAAGATACTAGAGAGCCTAGCTTTATGTCATACATATATTCTTGTATAATACCACTTATACCAGCGACCCCACCTACAGTTGAGTGAACGTAATAGATACAAGATGTGCATCTACCAATCATACTTTGCATATAGGGAGAGGGAAGACTGGCTACTTTTAGCGGCAGGGACTGGCGTTTTTATGGCTTTTACGTCTGCATCTCGTTTTCGCGATTCTTGAACAGATGTCTGCGATTTTCGGTCGCTGATATTTTTTTTTAATCGATGACAAGATAACCCTTGACTGCGATCTCACCTGATGGTAAGTGACGATGCAGTCTAAGATGGTAGCGAGCTAACTTGGAAGGGGTATAGCAGTGTAAATTCAACCCATACCCCTAATCGGTTTCTACACGCCATCGTGCCGGAACGCTAAATCGCTTGGCGGCACGTCTTTGACGGTAGGGTGGTGACTAGCCACGGCCAAAGCCTCCCACCAGACCAGACCAGAGACAATTTAGAAATTATAAATTCCTAAATTGCCCCCGCCGGGAATCGAACCCGAGACCTCCCAGTTATAAGACCGCAGCACAGCGCTCACCACTGCGCCAGGCAGGTCGTCAATTTATGCATTTGTTGTGTGCCCACATTAGCGTTAAAAGCCATAAAAACGCCGATCGCTAAAAGTAGCCAGATATCTATAATGCATTATATCTATGGGAGAGGGCAGTCTCCCATAGATATAATGCATTATAGATATCAAATTTCTGTGTTTAATGCAAAAACTGAATCCATATTTTAAAGAATATCTGTCTTCATTATAAATAAACTTTGTTTATCTGTTTGTTATTTTTAACAGCTGATCTGCTAAACAAGTTCTGATGAAGTTTATCACTGAGCTAGCTTGCATCCTAGATAATGGGTAACAGGGTACTCTAAATACCAAAAAGTCATGAGTTCTCACAAGTGTGTCCAACTAAATTTCAAGACAGACAGACTGCAAGCTGAGTACAAAATTGCAGTTCAGATGCTATTTTCTTGCATAAGATATGACCCCATCTTAGGTGTTAAATGTTAGAATTAAGCAAATAGTTATATACCTTCCAATAACTTCATTGGTAGCAGGATTTGTTAACTCAATCCAGTTATTTGTTTTTGATTCCAGGAACTGTCCATCAATAAATAATTTTGTAGAAGGTGCTGAGCTGCTGTAGTGTCTATGAAGTAGAAAACGAGACTGAAATAAAAATTAAAGCGTGAAAACACATTCAATAAAATAAAAAGGCACAAATATTTTACAAAATCTAAAGTTGTTTCTAGGAGACTTCTTTTTTCAAATCAACATTGCCACATATTAGTACAGAATGTGATGAAAAGTAGGTACTAATAACTATGATAGGTTTCCAATTAAAAAAAAAAAAACTAAAGACTCGCACAACTTGACACAGATACGCAATAACGATTCAACCCACAAACCTTTGTCAAGTTAAATACAAACATAATGTAAAAGAATAAAGTTAACTTTTCAATTGATAACTTGAGTAGGTTGATGCATTATTGCGTTTCTGCATCCAACTAAGAATTCCATTGTAAAACACTATGATATTACTGAGATTTTTTGTGAATTTCTGTTACAACTTACAATAATTTATTTACAATTGTCCCCATTTATCCAACCTCTTTTAAGAGTGTTGCGCAAAATCTTCATGTGAATTATTGATGGAGTCATGATGAAACCTCAGACTCAAATATTCCACTGCGCACAAAATGCTGGAGCGAACTATGAATTATGTAGTCAGTTTAAATACCAAATTGCCTGAGTGATGTATATGTTTGTCTTACATTCTCAGTAGCACAGTGTTTGGGGAAAAACAAGTTTTAAATATTGTCAACATTTTTTGTATTGTTAGCTTTTGTTCGTCTCTTTGCAGGGCAGTGCAACAGCATGACAGTATATACAAAAGAATAGACAGTAGATACAATAGAACATGTAGATACAATAGAATAGAAAAAACTTGCAGGGCAGTGCTAATGTAATGCAATAACTGGGCCTATCAATTGACAGGGTCTTTAGTGAAGAGTTTAGTGTTGATACTTAAGAAATTTATGAGGAAACTGATACTGCATTTTCATAAAATTGTACATCACTCACACTAGAAATAATTGTCAGCAGCAAATACCATGAACACTTAGACAGCAGAATTGAGTGGAATATTTTAAAATAGCAGCCTAAGTGCCAGATACTGATGCTATATTATTAGTTCTGAACTTAATCATTTATGGATAATTGTAAGTAAGACCTTATTTCATAATATAAATTTCATTTCATTTTTGTTCACTTGAGCAGATAAATTAGGAATTGTGTATCTTGACGATTATGGTAGAAATGAGACAATTTTGCTCCCTCGAGAGGTCTAATTTAATGACAATTCTTCTATAAAGTTCTGTTACCTACAATAAATTATAAAAAACTGATACCTCAGTCTTTCTTTTGACTAGGTCTACCAAGCAGGTAATAAATTAATGAATGATAAGTATGAATCGAGAAATAAATGGATAAACTCGCGGTACTTTTATTTAGAGTTTCTTAAGACATATTCAATTATAAACAACTTACTTCTGATTTTAAAAGTTTCAGCATCGCGGACGCCATCGTTAGTTTTATAATGATCTAAAGAAAATAAGCACTAGAACACATGCGCTGATTGGTGAGTTAGGGGCCGAGGGGCAAGTAGAGTCGACTGATTAAAATACAAATCTGGTATAGTATGACCTTGAATTGATAAAATTAAATAAATTAAATTCACTTGTCGTCAACTGCGGTCTGCGGAGTAGGTATTTTTTGACATTTCAAATGTTTATCAATGAATGTTTACAAAATATGAATTTTACGATACGGGGAACGGAACGTTATTCAATTCAAAGAACGCCCGATATAATTATTAAGCATTTTGAAATTTGAATAAAACTTCATATTTTACGTTAAATAAAATAAAAACATGTGATTTTTTTAAGTTCTCATTGTAGTGAAAGTAAGTAAAAACTAAAATAATATACATTATTTTGTATAATGAAAATATTTGTCGTGTAATGTAATGCAAAATCAGCTGTCACTTTGTTGTCATTATTGTTTTTGTCACTGTCAAAATCAACAATTTTAACACTCGTATTGATCGCCTGCCATGGCGATAGATGTCGCTAGTAGTCTCATTTCGTACTCTACAGGGGTAGTTAATTTATGAATTTATGGACTCGCGCGCGTTGTAACAGGTAACAGGACAACTTCCTGAAAAACACTTTTTTTATTTAAACACTATAATATTTAATTAGGTATCTATAAGCAAATAGAAACAAAAGTTTACTAATCTGATACTGAAATGTAATATGCTTTATTACCTACTTTGTATGCTTTTGAAAATATTACCTGTCGAAATATCAAACTTTTCCTACAATAAGATTTGAAGTTAACGTTTATCTAATTTTATCGTGCAAATATTATAGAGTAACGTAATCGTTACACTAATGTGTTTTGTGACAAATCAGTGTTGGTATACCTACTTCAAGCTGCGCACATCCGGTAGGGTTACCACTCGTCAGGGTTGAACAACAAGGGACCGTTTGTACTCGAAACAGCGCGCTCTATTGATAAGACTAACACTTGATCAAACAGCTTCAGCATGGCTTCAAATACAAAATACCTAAGTAATGTACCTACTTATATTATAAATATAAGTAGGTACAGTTTTACCCAACTGCGTGACAGCCAAGAATTGGTACCCTATTCTCTATTTTAGACGCTATGGATAACGATGGAAAGCTGCTATCTAAGCACTGTGTATGACAGTTCTTAGTTACCAAGTTCTTAGTTAAACGGCTGTTCCCTGTGTAATCGCTAAGTAACTTACCCTAACCTCGATTTTCCTCTGAGTGAATCAGAGTGAGTCAATATGAGCATCACAGGTATTTTCATTCACTTCAATGGTATAATAAAATTTAATGGGAAATTTTGTTCGAAAATCAAATTCCTTTCCTTCATTATTATTATATTGTAATCAACAATTCCTTGAAAAGCAGTATTTATGTACTCTCACGGGAAAAGCCCAGCAGTAGATATTATTAGTATTACTAGTAGGTAGGTACTAGCTTTTACCCGTGACTTCATCCGCGTGGAGTTATAGATTTTAGAAATCTCTCGGGAACCTTCTGATTCTCCTGGATAAAAGGGAGCCTACTATGTCAGTCTCTAAGTCCTGAAATATTCCGTTGTAGACAACCAACATACAAAAACCAACATGTAAAGTAGCCTGTGTCACTCCCCAAAGTCTAACTATTTACTATACCCATCCAACATCATGTCGATCCGTTGATCAGTTACTGCGTGATTGAAGGACAAACCAACAAACAAACACACTTTCGCATTTATAATATTAGTAAGGATTTTAGTAAGGAAGTAAGGATACGTAGGTATATTAAACGTTACATTCATCACAAAGCTTATCTACTGTTTCCATGTAACAAGTAGGTTAAAAATCTGCGACTTTTTCAAGAACAATGACGCGTAATGGGGATGGCTTGAAAAAGTAAACAAAGACATACGATTTAACTGGCACGTAGATCTTATTAACCACGTAGGAATCGTAGGATAATTAAAAATAAAACCGGTCAAGTGCGAGTCGTGTTACGAAAGGTGTTCATCACCATCATCAAAAAAAATCATCGTACCAGATTTAACACCAGCTATTTTTTTTTTATTATTTTTGGTTTATTACAACAAAAGTTAATTGTATAGAGACCCTCTTTAATTTTATTATTACTAATTTTTTTTATACCTAATTATTTGTTGGTATAGCGGCAATAGAATTACACATGCTGTGATCAAGTACATAAATCTACCTATTACCATTATCTCAATAGGTGCGGACTGAAGACTGTAAGGGCGCAGTTTTGAATCCCACCCGTTGCACTATTGTCGTACCCAATCCTAACACAAACTTTCCGCTTATTTGTAAGGGATAGGAGGATATTAGTCAACTTCAAGTTGAAATATTCTTTAAAAAAAAATACGGTTCATGAGTGTTTAATACACAAGGTTTTATTCAAGCATTTAGACGACGACTTATCAAAGGCAAAGACAAAAGACATCGACAATCTTAGGGCTAGACGACCGGCAGGGCGATCAGCTAACAATTGTCTCTTATCTCACATCAAAAAATATCCTTATGGACCGATATCGAAACAGTCCATATAACCGGTACCGCGTAAGCTTTTTCAGGATTGTAGCAATGGTCGCAATCACGTGACTATCGATATTTTAGTGGTGGGTCATAACTTATAATCCGACTAATTTGAATATCTATGGTAACCTAGCAATCTATATGGCCATAGCAGTCTTCCAAATTTGACTGCGTTATAGCTGTGAATGAGTCTGTGCCCGTGCCGCAGAATATATTAATTTGTGGTTCTTCTAGGTTCATAGAGAAATATTTATTATTTATTTACACTTTTATTTTACAGGTTCTTTCTACTGTGTTGTGTTATTTAATATCTGCAAATAATAGGTATAGGCAGAGTATTTATTTATGTAGGTATTTCTTACACATAAAAACACAAAAGTTAGGTTATGAAAACTAAAATAGTAAATATGTACTATGTTCCCACATGCTTATACCTTATGTATTGAACATTAACGTATGTAATATGTATCACAAACAGAATTTACCCAGGCGCATATTATTATTGAGTAGGTACATAAATCTCATGTAATATATACACCTACCTACCTACCTACCTATACGGCAAACTTACGAAAGTGTAAAAAGGTAAATCTAAAAATTATTCTTCAATGATTTTAACATTTTCTTACTTCATATAATAATACTAATTGCATTGTTAATTTGATAAATTATTTAATAAAGCTTATTAAATATTTTTACAAAAATATGAGTAGTAAAACGATTTTGGATACCACATATGTCACCGATAAGAACACCTAACGAGGTGTATCAATGAAAGCCTAGTTTGACGTTATATTTGTCGTAGTCCTTAACGGACATCTTACTTCAAAAGTCTTAGGCGGTACCAATTTTCAACAATATTCATACAAAACTTTTATCGATGTGATACTGCATCAATGTCAAAATATTTTTTTGTCATCAACGATCCTTTACGGACTGTCTCAATGTTACGTGGAGCCAAAACCATGTTTTGACATTGACGCTGTCCTTTAATGATTGCGATAAAAGTTAGCTGATCGCCCTGCTGATTGCGTGATAGCTAGTTATGACTGGATTGCGTAACAGTTTATATGAATGAGACAGTTAACATAACAATGAGATACCTACAGCCCGGTGACAGACAGATCAGCGGAGGGTCGCTGACCCCTGTGGCAGTCTTTGACTACGGAACCCTAAAACCGCTGAAAAATCACAGACCAAGTACAGATTACGTAGGTAACTATGCCTATGTACTTGCATAGGCCTGTGATAAGGAGGTCAGTGCCCGAGCTATCGGTCATGCACAGCACGCGGTGACGAACAAACACAAACTTACACTGTATGTATGGTGAATATCAATTTTAGCGACATTCTCCGAAGAATGGTCGTGGTTTTCCGATGTCGTGATAGTGTTTAATTAATAAACAGCGGTCGGTGTCATAATATCTCTTTATGACTAATCTATACTTATATTATAAAGCTGAAGAGTTTGTTTGTTTGAACGCGCTAATCTCAGGAACTACTGGTTCGAATTGAAAAATTATTTTTGTGTTGGATAGTCCATTTATCGAGGAAGGCTTTAAGCTATATAACATGACGCTGCGATCAATAGGAACGAAGCATCAGTGAAACATGTTGCAAAAACGGGGAAAATTATCCATATTTAGAATATATTCTTTTAAAAACTTCTTAATCGCGATCATAATAACAGAAATTGACGCGGATGAAGTCGCAGGCAACAGCTAGTCTTCTAATATATCTTAATCACCCAACGGTTAAAGGTGCGGACTGAAAACTTAAAGGTCGTTGGTTCGCATCCCACCCATTGCACTATTGTCGTAACAATAATATGTCTTTAAATCAAGAGTGAATAGGCACGTTCTAAGTCGCTAGTTTATAATAAAAGTATGGATACGCATGTATCTGTTAAAATAAGTGCAAATAGAGAAGATTTGATATCGCGTTCTTATCGTAAGACTATTACAGTTTAAGTATTTCACTTTTACTGTTATCGTAGGAAGGCCTCGCAAATTGCTTGATACGCTCTCTGATATCAACACAATGACAAAACGAAAGTATCCACTTGCATAACATAAACGCATAACAAAATCGTAAAGATGTTGTTACACATTATGTTGCTTGTTGGATAAATTCCTTTATTTATTTATCTAGTACCAGAGAACAAAATATTAAAACATAAACATTTAATGGACATGCACACGTCTCTAAGGAAGAGATTTCTTCTAGAAGTCTTCGAATGTGAGTGTGAACAGTGAGAACCTTTGAGTATATAACCAACTACTATACTCAAAGAGTGAGATCATACCGAGGTAGGTAGGTCCTTTCCTAGGATTAAAACCTTTAAGATAACTGTACTGTAGTGCAAGCTAAACTTTAATCGTACCTGCCAAACTTTTTGATAAGAATTACAAATGAAAAAGTTTACGCCAGAGAAAAGTACATACGATTGGTGCAATCAATAAAATAATTCTAACCACAGATTCTAACTATTACATAACATTTTAAATAGCGCAGCTGCTGAGTTTCTTGCAGGCTCTTCTCAGCAGAGTCTGCTTTCCGACCCGGTAGAAAAGTCTTGACTTGTCATAAGAACCATAAGTTGGTCTACATGAAATAAATAATTTGATAGAGAAGTCTAAAAGTTAAACAGCATTTAGATAGGTCGGTTGTACCAACGGCAGTGATTTGAACCTTCGACTTCTCGGATTTTAATTCAGCCTGAAGCTGTCATTGAAGCTTACTAAACTTTTGCTTTAGACCGCCAATAGGTAATCGACAATTTATCACTAACTAACTTTGGCCTACGGCTATTCACGATTCGCCATCATTACTTGCAGGTAGGGTTGCCAGGGCTTAAAACCGAAAAGCCGGACAAACCAGCCAGTTTAGCCGGACATTTGGGTAAAAAGGCTCTTAATTTTTTACTCTTAATATAATACGACAATTAAAAAAAAAATAAAACAAGGCTTTTTTATCATCCTTACTTCCTTACTAATATTATAAATGCGAAAGTGTCTTTGTTTGTTGGTTTGTCCTTCGATCCCGCTACAACAAAGCTACGGATCGACGTAATTTTTTGCATGGGTTACTTGAAGACCTGGAAAGTGACATAGACTACTTTTTATCTTGAAAAATCAATCAATTCCAGCGGAATTTTAAAACTAAATTCACGCGAACGAAGTCGCGGGCATCAGCTAGTTTACCATAAAATCTTCTTGCGCTAGTGATTCAAGATGAAGCGGGCGGAGCGGAAACCAACACGTCATGATAAATGTAAAAAAAAGCCGGACAGGCCGGACACCGTCTAATTTGGCCGCACACGCAACCAAAAAGAGGATAGTGTCCGGCTTTATCCGAACTCCTGGCAACTCTACTTGCAGGGTATAATAAACCCTAGAAAATTATGAGACAAGGCTCTTATATCGGGCTTTATAGAATAGGGGATTAGAATTTTGCACCAAATTGCGTCATATCACTACGTACCATATTTTCTTCTACTTCATATTTTGTATCATAGATGTAATTAGCGAGAAGAAGATTGTGTATTAGATAGATAGAGTTTATAATATTAAATTACTCTTAGTTAAATAATGAACGGATCGCCACGTCCGATTTCCCGGAACCATTCTAAATAGCTTACCGGTAACAGTAGATATTTCATAGGAATACGTAACTAGACTATTACATAGTGCTTTATTACAGTTTCAGTGCTGTAATAGAAGTGACGTAAAATGGTAGGTAGGTATTGAATCGTACATATAGGTATTTATTAAAAAATTAGGCAGCTATTTTTTTTATTCTCATTTTTAATAAGGGACTTTTGAAGGTGACCTTCATGTCAGCCCCATCGGTACTCACAAAATATTACAATTATAATAATACAATTAATATATTCATTCGCTGTATATAACTATATCAATTTGAAAGAATCACTAACAAATCTATATACCTACTAAAGAATTAGCCAAGCTGAAGTTGACTAATATCCTACTATCTCCTGCAAATAAGCGGAAAGCTTGTGCTAGGAGTGGGTACGACAATAGTGCAACGGGTGGGATTCGAACCTGCGACATTTCAGTTTTCAGTCCGCACCTTTAACCGTTGGGCTATTGAGGCTAAGTATTCAATTTTTACCTATTAGGTACCTACCTACCTAGGTGGAAGAAGTATACCTGACTAAAAAGATATTCACTAAAAAATCTTCTAAGTTGAGGTAGCGAGGTGAACAAATAACATGAACATAAAAAATATTTTTACGATTTTAATAATATGTTTTAATAATATTTTTCAGCGTGAGCACTAATCATCTCATTACAACCGATAAAACTAAGACGGACGGATGATAATAATATATTTTAATTTTATAAGCCCATAAAACTGTTCTAACTCAAGTAAAAAGTTAATCGGACATTGTTTTCGATAGAGTGTGCCTATTAATTCTTGATAGGCGATTATTTCTCAAGATAAAGTGAAGTTATTGACTGGGTTGTTTCGAAATAAATATAGGCACCTACCTAGAAATACCAAGTTTTTTCTTCTGCTAATACTTCTTTAGTGCTTTCATTAATATTCTTATACAAAACACATATGTATAATAGAAGAAAAGATAAATAAAAAAGCGTGTGGCACTCGGGGACTGCCGCGGTAAAGCTATTGCATAGCATTTTTTATCAACACCATCTAGCGGTGAGAGGAGTCCCGTGTCAGGTTATTTTCGTTACGGAATTTCTGGATTCGGTCTCCACGCTCAAGGCCCGCGATGGAAGCTATGCAATAGCTTAAAAATAAATGGTTCGAAAAGAAATGAGATAGGTAAAGTAGGTAATAGGTTCTGGAAAAATCAAATCAGCTTATTCCTATACAAAAGAAGCCGAATGCACAGGTATCTAAGCTGCGTGTGCCTCACGTATAATAAGGGGCATTACTTATGTATCCGTATTATGTTCCTGAAGATTCCATCTATGTAGAAATTCAGTCTGGAAGTTTTCTTGACTATTTTTTGCCCGCAACTTGGATCAAAGGTTTGAAAACATATAGACAGAAGAGTCAACAGCCCATACTTATAGACACAAAAAAATTAAATAACCGGTCAAATACGAGTCGGACTCGCATACAAAGGGTTCCGTATCAAAAAACACCGAAAAAAAACACGTTTCTAGCAGGGGAGCCCATTTTAATTTTTAATTTATTTTAATTATTTGTTGTTATGGCGGCAACAGAAATACACATTCTCTCAAAATTTCAACTGTTTACCTATTACGGATTATGAGATACAGCTCGGTGATAGACAGACAGACGGATGAATGGATAGCGGAGGCTTAGTAAAAGGGTCCTGTTGGTTACCTTTCGGGTACGGGACACTAAAAACTTGTGTTTGGGTTACGTTATTTTTCAAGTAATCATATCTGATATTTTGGAATCAAAGACGGACACCTCGCATTCTTATTTCAAAGCAAAGTCAAAGCATCAATTTGTAGTTAAAACTGTTAAAAAGTACCTACTGTGTACTGACTGAATACTGACAATAAATAGGGTTCTAATATACCTACCTGAGTTTTCTGTATTCCTCTATCATAATATTTTTCATTGTAGCAAATAAAACGAGTGAAAGTGAGAGTCATTTCCTGTCATCATGTTATCATGATGATGCAATTGCAATATAATAGATGGTATACTTAATATTAGATTAACTATGTAACTACTATTACAAAATATATATTTTGGCCATTACTTTTTTTTATTCGATGATAAGATAGCCCTTGATTGCGATTTCAACTGATGGTAAGTGACGATGCAGTCTAAGATGGTAGCGGGCTAAATTGGAAGGGGTATGGCAGTGTACATTCAACCTATGCCCTAATCGGTTTCTACTAGCCATCGTGCCGGAACACTAAATCGCTTGGCGGCACGTCTTTGACGGTAGGGTGGTAACTAGCCACGACCAAAACCTCCCACCAGACAAAAAAATATGTATTGAATTAAAGTCACAAATATAGTACATTCAATTTAACGTAGCGTATCCGTATACGTAAACGTATAAAAATGCATGCATGAAATTGAGCTCTAATTCAATGCAAATATGTTTCATTTTACTTTGACGATAATGTAATCGAATACGAATACTATCAATCGAATTCAATCTTATACTAACCCTACTGGATGGTATTGTTTCATCACTAATTACACTCCTACACTCACCACAGATGTGACAGTAACGTTGTGTGTGAACAGCTGAGACACTACAACGTAGCGACATTACAATAATGTACTTATACACATTTTCTGGGCCCAAAACCGTGTTATAAAACATTTTTTTTTATTTACAAACATAACATGACGGGATGGTATAGTGCAACAATTGATGTCGTAGTCTATGCAAACCTTTACATTTCACGTTTGATATTTCCGCATTTTCCTACCGCTTTCTCTTCCAACCCAGAATAATCAATAATCGTAGTTAGGTGATTAAATCCTTACCTTATTCAGTAGCGTTTTACCCAATAAACTAAGGCCTGTTTTCACCAATTTTCTATAAATATTAGGCAGCCCTTTAAATGACAATTTCGTTTTCTCCAACCTTTAGGGATTATCTAAAAGTGAAAATGGGTGGGGATTGTATTTAGGGGGCATCTATGTAAAGAGGTACTCTTACTTAGGGGATGATTTTTTGATTTTCTCTGTTTATTCGTCTTCATGGTAAATTATTATAATACACTCTTTAATTTGTTATAGATAATTAAAATTATTTAATGATATGTGAAAGTGTGTTTGTTGGCTTTTCCTTCAATCACGCAGCAACCGAGTAACGGGTCGACGTGATTTTTTGTGTTTCATTGACATAGTTGAAGACCTGGAGAGTGACGTAGGCATAGGGAGAATGACATTATCTCAGAAAAAAAATGCATGCTTGGAGCGTGAGGCCAGTTGAAAAACCTATCTCCACGCAGTCAAAGTCGCGGGCACAAGCTAGTCGCTAATTAATAATGCACATTTATCTAAGGCGATCTCAATTTGCGAGGGCTATCAACGCACAATCTGAACGCAACGCTATTTCAGGCAGGGTCAATGACCACGGCATCGCTCATTTAGCTCTAAACAAAGTTTATCGAACGCACACACAACAATACAATGGAATATAACGACAATAAAATCCAACTATAGTGAACACTATACGCATTTTTCCGCACAAGAGCCGCCGTATATTATTACTAAGGAAATGAAATAAGTTGGAAACAATGCAGTATACGTATTGAAGCCTTGGAGGATATAGCATGATTGAAGCAAAGCAAAGCTATTAAAAGAATCGTGGAACTGTCTAATGGACCTAAATCTCCCTAATTGTCTCTGGCCTGGTCTGATGGGAGGCTTTAGCCGTGGCTATTTACCACTCTACTAGACCCTCTGGTTGATGGTAAAACGCCTAAATTTAAATGAATGGCAAAAACGTCATTGGAAATTTCGTATGTATTTCCATACAAAATTTACAATGACGTCTTGAAAAGCTGTAACTTTTCATTGAACTAGAAACTTGAAATTTTCACAACATTAAGAGACTTGATTGAATATGAAATACAGTATAAAGGACATAACCAGTTTTTGCCCTCCTGAATAAAGCCAAGTTTAAAATGTCTAAAAAAAACCAGCAAGTTTACTGCTTCCGCCTTGTCACTCCATTTTGAAATTCCATATCCATAATAATCATCTGTTAACCCTAACATAGAATTCTAACATATAAGGGTTTCGTTTTTTCGTTTATTTTTCGAAACCCTAAAAAACGTTTTTTTTTTAATCTGAAATATTTGAGAGTTTATTCTATGAACATGCCAACCTCGTCGGGCTTCATCTTACGGACCTACTGCCTTCGTTTTACATGTAATTTGTATATCTCGTACAGTGCTCTAGCCTCCCGCTTCATAGAAACTCCCATAGGAAGGGTTCCGTATCAAAAAAAAAAACGAAAAAAAAAACACGTTTCTAACAGGGGAGCCCTCTCTAATTTTTAATTTATTTTTATTATTTGTTGTTATATAGCGGCAACAGAAACACACACATTCTCTGAAAATTTCAACTCTCTACCTATAACAGATCACGGAGCCCGCTAACAGACGTACGGACGGACGGACGGACGGACGGACGGACGGACGGACGGACGGACGGACAGTGGAGGCTTAGTAATATGGTCCCGTTGGTACCGTTCGGGTACGGAACCCTTAACAGAACTGTCAAAATTTCAGGTTCTTAACTACCACAGCGGCTGAGATTACATGACAGATATTTAATTGAAACAACCGTAGAGATGTAAATAAGGCGCAGAGAATATTTTAAGCGAGCTAATTAGTGCTTTATACGTAAATCAGGACCGGCTACAAATATTTCCGAGTACTGTGACACGAGAACTAAATTGCGATGTTGATTTGCACGGCGCTCAACTTATTTATAATCATCCTTGTTGCCTTGTGAATGAGCTTGAGAGTTGAGATTTGTACGTTTACAACTTTTTACTAATACTTATAAATAAATAAAAAAAGCAAAATGTTTATTTGTTTGTTGGTTTGTCCTTCAAACACGCCGCAAAAGTGCTATTAATCGACGTGATTTCTTGCATGAGTAAAGTCGAGGACCCGGACGTAAGTTTCTTTTTATAACGAAAAAACAAAAACCGGATAAATAATGAACATGTATTTATTCCTGTTTCTGAAATCGTAATGTACGTAGAACCTAAGAATGAAAAGTTTTTGAAGAATTTCCTATTATTATTATACGGCGATAAGGCAATATAAATAAAGAAACACTTGGATAAATATGTACTAAATACTATCCTTCTTTGATTACACAAATGGTTTAAGGTACTTATTTGGATTGTAGACGGGAAGTCAGGAATAACATAATAAGAACAAATGAGTGTGGAAACACGGTAGAAGTATAGCTTGTAAAACTTAATATTTGTCTAATATTTTAGTACACAAAAACTAATATTGTAAAAAAGTCTAAATATATCAAAAACTTCTGTTACTTGGCTTGCCTTGATTACGAATGTATTAGAAAGACAGAGAGTTTCTTCCCAGGAACCAAGTTTTAATAAGACCACTGACAGCTTACAGTGATTGCTAAAATTTTTGTTTTGCAGTTTTGTTTATTAGGTACTTACCTATACCCACATAGATAAATATATTATAGTATTATATCATCATTATGTAGGTATATCAACCGCCCAATAGATTAGTGTATAAGGAAGAGATCTCTATTAGTGATAAGGTCATCTTTTGTGTTATACTGTTTATTTAATTAGGTAGGTAAGTATATGTTTTGTTCTTTTTTCATGCAATAAAGTTGTATACATAAATAAATAATTAAAAAATATGATTGATAACAGGTCACTCAGTAATTCTACTCACGAAGACGGGATTGCGAATTTCATACAAAAAGTTTGATTAAATGTTATATTATTAAGTCCTACTTGGATGTTATTGACTAGAATTCTCTACATACAGCTAGTTATGATTCATTGTCAGATCGCAGCTGCAATGATCGTATATACACTTATGTAGATACACAGTACACACATATGTACATTTTATAGTTAATTGACTTATCATACCATAAAAATGTATCTATAGTATTATATATTATATTCTATATCAATCGCATGTGGATATTATGACGGTTCACGGCCGTAGGTTTCCCGTTCATTACAAATACAAATATATCAATGTACTTACTTTAATTACTTACAAGTATAGCCTGCCAAATGCATGCCTATTATATTGAACGTACCTATTAGACTAGATATATCGCTAATGTGTTCCTTTAGTATCCCTTGGTATCCTTTGATATTAATCAATCCAAGGGTAACTTTCTATCATTAATATTATTGGTGTAACCGTTGGGCTATTGAGGCTTCTTGATTTTGATTTGATATCTGGCTAAGCTTTCGTAAAATACCGAAGTTTATGAACAACATAACAACTTAGGGCACAGAGGTTATTTTGACTGTCAGTTTTTTATTGATCGTCGTGTGTAATTGAACTGTCTCACGTGGTATTCGTAGGTAGGTATCTAGTGATGTTGATCATAAACAAATATTTTTAATCATCATTAAGGTGATATGGAAAGGTGTTGACTGATAGGACCGGAAAATCTTTATGTAGCACATTGCCTGATTACCAGCTCATTAACATTAACTGCCTCGTTGGTCTGGTTGGTAATGGTTAGCAAGTTCGACTACGAATGACGAGGTCCCGGGTTTATTTCCCGGGTCGGAATCGAACCCAGGACAAAAAATGTATTCGGTTTTCTGTCAAGAAATTCTCAGTTCCTATCCAACTTTCCTGATAGGATTTTGGGATTAAAACTTTTATATTCCATCCTTATTTAGCCATCCAATCTGTAATGTGTTTTAGATCTCTACTCTATTAGTATTCTACTAGAATTCTGATATGAATTTTAAGCTTATCTTATTATCATTAAATTACCGCAAACATGACCTCTAACTAACTCTCTAATATTTGCATGCCAGAAATGGCCTATTACATTGGAACTCTATGATTACGTAATAAATACCACCCATTAAACTGTATTCAAGCAAATAAAGGATATTGAATTGAATTGCCTAAATTCGAAAACACGTCTAAACTTTAGTAAGGATGGAGCGCGCGTACTAGTAAATTTTTAGATGCAGATTTGATTTTTACAACAGGAGATCAAGTTTTAACTATCCGAAAAAAACAGGCAAAATCTGTCATCTGTCGCGCTTACTACGAGGTTTCGGGTATGTTTTATTTCACCACTTAATCACGATCGCGGGGATTAAATCAGAAGCAATCTGAAGTAGGTAATTTAATTAATTCTGAACCAACATAATTCTGATAGAGGTAAATTAGGAACAGCATATAGTAATGTACCCTTTGCACCTTGAGCTAGAGTCTAGACAATAGCCATTACCGTTGGCCTCACGCTTTGGGAGTTAGGATCAAAGTGCACAGGGAAGTAATTTTGCGCATGTCATTAGGGACTATATATTTGCAAATTTATAGCCCTACTATAATATCTATATAAGTACTGGCTATGTTTTTGCCGTGACCTAACTGACAGGGATACTTTTTAACTGACTTTCAATAAAGGAGGAGGTTGTCAATTCGTCGGAATCTTTTTTTTATTTAATTATGTATGTTCCCCGATAACTAGAAGACGCCTGGAACGATTTGGAAAATTCTTTTTTTGTTTGAAAGGGTATACTTTCCAAACTATCTCATTGTCATCAGGTCAGGATCTGATAATGGGATCTTGGAAAAATCGAGGGAACTCTTCTAGGCACAATTGATATACTTTGTAGTAGCTTTTGAAGTCGGTTTTGTAAAAAGAATTTTTACTTTATTTATATTATACGCCGATACCTACATGTTCATAACAAATTACCGGTCAAATGCGAGTCGGATTCGCATACGTAGGCAGAGGCGTAACTATACCGTTTGAGGCCCGTGGCAAATTCATCGGACGGGGCCCTCTCTCCCCCAATATAAAGAAGCTCAACCAATGAGATAATATTTTTTTGCTTTATAATAAATCACTAGGTGAAGTAAGTACATACAAACGCGAACACAATTACTTGATTTTCTAATAACCTTTAATTCAGAGCGTATGTCACAATTTTGTATTAGTACCAAATTTCAAAGATTAAAATTCATTTTTTCGGGCTTTTTGTTCAGCAAAAGTGTTAATGACATAAGAACCAAAAATGTCATTATCGCGAGCGAAGCGAGCGCGAAATTTTTTACGATTGTATTCTACCACTACTCCACTAGTCCATATACTTGATGCTTAACTACCTGCAATACCAATGCACAACCGATGGTTTCTAAATCGTCACAATTTAGGTGGGCCTCACCAAGCAGCATCAGGATTAAGGAGTTGGTACCTGAAGTTCAATGATGTAGCCCAGTATTAACGGCTGCACCGCGCAGTTATGTATTCCATACTTGTTACTCCGAAAATGTTGCGAGCGCGAAATTTTTTATGATTGCATTACGGCACTTAGTAGTCCATACTTGGCACCTACAATAGCAAAGTAAAAGGGACATTTTCGCGAGCGAAGCGAGCGCAAAATTTTTTATAATTGCATTACGGCACTTAGTAGTCCATTCTTGGCATCTACAATAACAACTTAAAAGCGACATTTTCGCGAGCGAAGCGAGCGCTAAAATTTTTATGATTACATTACGGCACTTAGTAGTCCTTTCTTGGCATCTACAATAGCAACTTAAAAGTGACATTTTCACGAGCGAAGCGAGCGCGAAATTTTTTATTTTGCACTACGCCATATTTAGTTCTGTACTTTTGACGCTTGAGACCCTGCGCTTGTATGCGCCGCACACCTGGCATCGTAGGTAAAGTCGGCTCTACCAACTATTTAGTTATTGTTTGGGGTATCTATATTCAGTAATTAATTAGATATTTTATAAAATTTTAAAATATGTGTTTATGGACCTAATGACATTTAGGTACATACTTATACAAATCGACCGTAGCAATTAACATTGTCGGATCTACATTTTAGCGATTTTCATTTTATTCCATTAAAGGTCTTAGAATAAGAATAGAAATGCCCCCACCAATAATGAAATTTTTAAAATCAACCAACCATCGTTGGTTTTTGCAAGTGCAAAAAGTAGATACATTGAATATTCTTCACTTTATACATATTTGAAACTTTGAACGGCCATTCCCTAAAGTAGTGATTTTTCACATACGACTATGTTAATTGCTACGGTCGAAATATGTATCTTTATCATCTCTGTAAGTCATAAATAAAAATTTTGGCCCCAAATTTACCGCCCCTAAAATCTGCTGCCCTATGCTCCAGTCAACTCAGCCTTTTGGTAAATCCGACACTGTGCGAAACCTTTCTTGTCGAAAAGAATTTAGTTTACTTATATCAATTTTAATTTTGAAAATGATCGCTCGGCACTAGCCGTAATCACAGGAATGGCTATAAATGTTAGGATCATCTTGTGCTTCTGGCCCTCTCTGATCGGGGGCCCCTTCCAGCTAGGGCCCGTGGCATTTTGCCGTCATGCCACCCTGTAGTTACGCCTCTGTACGTAGGGTTCCGTACCAAAAAACGCCGAAAGAGACCAAGGCCACTTTTTCTTTTAATTCGATGACAAGATAGTCCTTGAATGCTATCTCACCTGATGGTAAGTGACGATGCAGTCTAAATGGTAGCGGGCTAACTTTAATTGGAAGGAGTAGGTATGGCAGTGTTCATTCAACCCATACCCCTAATATGTTTCTACACACCATCGCGCCGGAACGCTAAATCGCTTGGCGGCACGTCTTTGACGATAGGGTGGTAACTAGCCACGGCTAAAGCCTCCCACCAGACAATTTTATTTGTTTAATTCATATACCTATATAGCCTCCCACCGAACCAGACCAGAACTAACCCAGAAATTATAAAATCCCAAATTGACCCCGCCGGGAATCAAACTCGAGACCTCCCATTTATAAGACCACAGCGCTCACCACCCTGCCAGATTCAAAAATAATAAAAATTATAACACCAAATTAATGTGTCATACTTCATAGATATTTGCTATCGCAACTTATAGGTTCAAAGACACTCAGGCCGATAACCCAAAAAGACTTTATTTTAGTAGTTTAAGTGCGATATTAAGATAGTGGTATTCGGTACAATAATACTTGAAGATATTATATTTATCACTGTACACATATACGTAAGTGGAATAAAAATGTATGCCTCACATATCACATCATATGCCTGAGGCATAGATTTTTAAGTCGATTTGAGTCTAAGCCTAAATTTTTAAGTTTGTATTATTTAAATTAATAAAAATGGCCTTTGCTCGCAACTTCGCCGTGATCCTTTCTTTTTCCCTCGCTATAAGCCCTCAACTATAACCATGCAAAAAATCGTGTCGATCCGTTGCTCCGAAAATCAGACACTTCAGAAAAATCTTTAAAGCTACAGTAGTAACGAGTGATGCCCGTGTCATTATTAGGGTTGCCAGATTTTTTTTCAGCCTATAAGGGGCAAAGGGTTGAATGGGGGGAAAAATACGGGATTTCAGTTTTTTACCCGGGACAAATAAAAAACAAAATTTAGTGTCATTTTTTAATTTTTTTTTATATATTTTCGAGGATCGAGTCAGTTTTAACATTGTCATTTTGACACTAACACTGTCGTTGGTCGATGCGGGCGGCAAGTGCAAGTTACTTCACACTACACAGTCGCCGTGTGTGAATACTTAGATCGATTTCATAATGAAAAATGAAGTACGGTTCAAATACGGGACAGAGTCAGTCCCGCCGGGACATTTTAAACTATGCTTAAAATACGGGATGTCCCGGAAAATACGGGACGTCTGGCAACGCTAGTCATTATAGTCGAGGAGTCCACGTACTCACGTATTGATCCTTACTAATATTATAAAAGTGTGTTTGTTTGTTGGTTTGTCCTTCAATCATGCTGCAACAGCTACGGATCGACGTAATTTTGGCATGGGTATAGTTGGGGACCTGGAGAGTGACATAGGCTATTTTTATGCCGGAAAATTAAAAAGTTCCTGCGGGATTTTACAAACTAAAGCTAGTTGGTAATAAAATCAAAACCAAACATATTAATATCCTATAGTAGGTATGATTATAACTAGTAGTCACGTTTTATAATATGTTAACAAGCCACAAATCACGTTATCTTCATTACGTACCTATCTATTCATAATGTTCCTGTGTCACCATACAACCCATACAACATACCTATCCACGAGTACCAACGGTTGTTATTACGACGAATAAGTTTCATTTTCAGCAGACTGCAGCGCAATCCGATATCAGTTTATGTGGGTTAAACTCGATAACGCACCAGACTCGCTAATAAAGTGAATTCATTTACGCACGTCCAAACTATAATGTTACATTAAGCTTACTGCACACTGGTGCATGCATTTCCTGTCACTGGATTGATCGCGTACCTACCTATTCTACTTGAGCTTTGGCATTCATCGACGGTGAAGATCCATGCAGAAACTCAATGCTTCACTGCAAACACAATGAGGCACGAAGTACGCCGGTGTTGCATTGGATCTTGATGAAACTACAGTACCATATTAGATGAATTTTTAGATATTGCAATTTTGCATTGTGGAGTCAAAATCTAATGATGTTGCTGCGGTGTCGGAACGAAATGTAACTACGTCGAGTGTGTTTTGAAAAAGTTTTTGTGGCGCTACGTGTTGGGGTCAAGTTGTTCCTGTGTTTCTTCTATTCTGGAGAAACGACGGTGCGGCGTTTGTTGCCATACAGATTTTTCCTGGTTTGACGGATTACAGCGAAATATTACTTTTACTTTTAATATTATCCTGGAATACGGCAAAGTAACTGTTGCTTCTATCCAATATTTGTAAGCAGCCCAGCTGTGGAATTGTCTAAAAGACATTGGTATAGACGATCACAATCACCTCTTATTGGCTGGTACTCTCACTCAGCTGATAAACTCAGCCATTTCGAGGTTGCTACGATCGTCACACTGCACTGCATTTTTAGACAATCTCATTGGACGTCACTATTGGAGGGTACTGTATTTACTTTCTTACAGTGCAGGAAGCGAAAGGTTGAGTGACGTCAGTTCCGTCCCGCCGCGTCGTGATGTGATGTGATTTGCGCTCGCCTTTACAATGCATCAAAGACTCTGCTTGTTAAGCAATAAAAGATGCTATCTCGAAGATGCAGTCAGTCTTATTTGCTGTAAATACAAACTATACCAACTCATTCATATTTCACACACAGTGCTAAGTTCAATTTTAGAATCATGAATTCATGACCGTTCTTGAAACAAGTGAAGGTCGTTCAAACTCAATTATTAGGTATTTCGTGATTAACCTCAAATAACCTTTGCTTTTTCGAATAGTAATTGGAAATGATTCATTTTCGAATTACGCGGAAAATAAGACACGCTTCGTCTTACGAATAAATTGCTTTTATTTATGATGTTATTTTATTGAGAAAGAAGAAAAACTTGATTAAGAGTTGTCCCCTTATAGGTGTCTAGGTATGGTCGCGGGCAGAAAATGTTTATCAGTTTTCAAAGTAGATTCTATATCACATTGCGTGCATTAAGGTCTATAATGCCATAGAATATCTAAAGCATATCGACTGTCAGGCATAGACGTGTGCATGTAATTATGAATCTTAAGGTGGTAAACATTTTCTGTCCGCGACCGTACCTACTTAAGTAAGTAGGTAGATACACGAGTTAGGTTTTGGTAAGTATAAGAGATCATAAGAAATGTGACGATTTGCGAAATGATGTAATTCTGGGTGCATAGAATAAATGAGACAATGTGCAAAGTTCCCATTAATTTATTATTTTCATAATTTTCTTCTAATCAAATAATGTTTTTTTAATCTAACCACTAATAAAAAAAATTTAGCATTCTACCATCTTACTTTATATTTCTGCAATCAATATTTGTGAAGCTTAAAAAAATAATAAAAAGCGTTAATTAAAACTTAAGTTGGATATATTCGTTTTTGGCTTTGATGACTAAACCGTAATAAAATCATAAGGTTACTCAACTTTCAAGTTATTTCTTGTGTATAAGAGCAATACCTATCCAATAAGTTGATTCAATACGTGATTAAGCCCTCCAAAGTCCAACGTTGCAGGTGTTGCCAGTTCCCGTACTAATATCCCTACTATAATATTCAATAAACGGTAAAATGCGTGTCACCACTCGCAGTGCTGAGTCTAGTTGCCCGTCACTATAATGCATACTTAAAAGGGAATACTTTCATATTTTATAAGGAGTATAATTTTCATCAAAAAATGTATTTTTTTATTTATTTTAAAATAACATTAGAAAATTATACTGATTTAAGACAAAACGCCTAGATTTAAATAAATGGCAAAAACGTCACTTTAAATCTGTTTAAATCTCGTATGGAAATACGCTTCGAAAAGCTGTAATTTTTCATTGAGTTAAACTAGAAAGTTGAATTTTTTTTTTTCGGAACCTTAAAAAGCGAAAGAGTATTTGTTTGCTTGTTCTTCAATCACGCAGAGGCGGATCAACGTGATTTTCTGAGTAATTTAAGTGACAAGCTACTTATTATCCTGGAAAAACATATAGTTTCTTTTTGTTTCTTTCCGAATAATTGATGCATTTTAGACAATAAAGAATGAGTATCGACCAATCAGAGGCGATTGCAATCGTCACACAGAAGCAATCGTTTTCAGATAATCGAACAGCTGAGCCTGATAGGGTGTTGGCAGCTGATCGATCTTTAATTTTAAGCATTACTCTCACCAAATAACTATCCTTTTTTAACTTAGGTTCATAATATGTAACAAAAGGATAGTTAATAAGTATTTTTTTATATAAAACATGTTCTTTTTTTAGTATTATTTACCGGTGATTGGATTCACAAATCACAATCAAACACTCTTATTGTGCTAACTTTTTACTTGTCAAAACTTGTGGTATAGTGTTGTGATCTTAATTTGCTCACTTTAATGATATGATTACCAAGGTGGCAACACCGAATACCAACTTGGCGGTGTTCATCGGACAAGAACTGAACTGGATCCATTAACTTTTATTTGGTTTTGCTTTTTTGTTCCACCTTCCACGTCGATGTGCCATCGTTGATCTTGGAAACTACGATTTTATTGCTGATACAATAAAATTTTATTTTACTTTATTTCGATTTTTGAAACCCCTATTTTACCTCCCAAAAGTATCTAATAAAAATCATACTGAAATTAGGTATAAATACGAAACAAGCAGTAACGCAGCAATGAAACAAGGTATTAAAGATAGAGGGTGGCTTTTTATCCGGGGAAACTGAAAGTCACGCGAAAGAAGTTGCGGATAAACTATTAAGTAATGAAAACAATCGAAAAAAATGCTGAAAATAGTCACTGTAAAATATTACCTAATTAATATTCAGTCGTTTCAATTTTTTTCCAGAGATTAATTAAAGAAGCAGGAATCTACCTAAGTATTTCATCTTTCTTTAGTAGGTTGTCGGACGAATACAAATAACAAAGACTCCACAAATTAAAATTCTTTACGATACATAATTTCCATACAACACGAGCAGGCTATATCTAAATAAAAAGTTAGTAGTAATACATAAGTAATAGCTGAGATTATATTATTCTAGAACAACACGCAAAATTATATAAATAAGGATAAAGTCTGTTTACGTACCTACGCTAATAATAGACTGATTAAAACAAGTACTTGTATCATATTAACAGCGTTTAATTATATAAATACCTATAATCATCAGGTAGATTAAGTACCTACCATCTACCAGATATGTACTTGTTCAAAGAACTGAAATTGCTTCTTTTTCAAGAGAAAAGATTTGTCGAACTATAATTTTATTATTATAGATTTTGCCCCCGCGACTTCGTGCGCTTGGAATTAGGTTTTGGGGTGGAATTTTCAAAAACTGTGAAATATGTTCTTTTTTATTATGAATCGAAAGGCAAAACACCAATTTTCATGGAAAATTAGCATTTAGAATAGATTAGAATATAATTGATATCGGGAAAAAATAAAAGAAAAATTTCATGAATATAGCTTGAAAAATGACGCACGTTCAAAAAAATTCATCTAGTATACGTTTTTAGGCAGAGCAAACGAGTACTACATATAGATAGCACATGACTCTAACTTATAAATACTTATATCAAAACCAAAACCTAAACCCGGGAAATTGTTGTAAAATGAAAACTGGACAAAAAGATTTACTAGGCATTTAAATTAAGAGAATTAGGCATTAAAATAAGGCTAAGCATAGTATGTATTTATTTAATTGCAGAACGTAAAGTTAGGAAAGATTAGCATCTTTAAACATTTCGATCTAGACTGTGCACAATATGGTTTCCTGCTCAGTTCAGGAAATCATTATTCAATTATTTTATGCAATCGTTACATACGGCGGGTTTTACGTAAAATGAAAACACTTCCACTTCTCGCCGTGTTGTTAGTGTCAGAGAAAATAAGTGACAGGGCTGTGAATTTCTGGCAAACACTCTCCAGTTTGTCTAGTGTGAGGCTTTGGTCGTGGCTTGTTACCTGAGACGTGCCGCCAATCGATTTAGCGTTTCGGAATGATGGCTCAGGTGGTACAAATGTACATGGGCGGCGGTAATCACTTTTTACAGACAATTAGTAGCTGCTTACCTACTTCTGAATGATAAACAAATTAATTATTATGTAACACTAAAGGTAACTATTGTTAAGTTATTAAAGAGTTAGAATAGAGCAAAGTTTCCACAATAAGGCTTCCCCCGATACAGTGCGATTGAGGTGACAGCATATTACATACAGCAGTAAATTACATTGAGCACCAAGTTGAATACATTTTTTTGCCTTTTCTGTTCAGTCAAATTATCCTGGCGCAAATTACAAGCCTCAGCAAGATCATATCGCCAAATCGCGCAAAGCATCATATACATAATATAGTATATAGTTCTTTCAACTCATAAGGGCGCGTGAGCTTTACTTGTGGTTACGTTGTGTACATGCACATTGCGTAAGTATGCGTGCCTGTCCGGAGCGTAGGTGGGAGCGGTCAGGCGCGAGCAAGCTCTCGCTCCCACTTATATAGTTACGACACACACACACACAACCATGAGCCACGCGCCCTCGTGAATTGCAAGAACTATAGCACAGAATACTACTTATAATGCGGAGAGTGTTTGTTTTTTTACTTGATTTTGTTGATTTGTAAGTTAACTATTCCCTCCCTTAACTAGACCTATAAAGTAAGAATTCCTTTACTAAGGTAACAAGTTTTGTCATAAAGTTGCATAAGATGTTTATCATATATTTCACATAATGCATAACGTGCAACAAAACTCACATCTAAAATTGACTGCGAAATTGTGTTAAAGAAACAATATAATCAAGCGATGTTTGGTAAATTATGCTCGTGTATGTTTTCAGTGAGTGTTTTTGTTACGTAAAGCCTACGATACGCTGCGTATCTTTACGAGCCTTTGTCTCGATTGCTGCCAAGCGTACTGGTCGAGTACACTCGCCAGTAGTAACAATACCTTGATAAATAAAATTGGAACGGGCTGGCTTTGCGAAGCAACAAGTCCAACAGCAAACAAAATTGATTTTTTCAATGAAAATAATGTCCTCCCGACCGAATCCGGCCACGGCGGTTAATCCCAAAAGTGTGTGCGCAAACACGGGTGCAATCTCTATTCCCTCACTCTCATAGTCCAATAGGACGGAAATCCAACACGACCAGAGACAGATCAGGCGCGAGACTTAAAACTTGAAGCATAAATAGCGTATTATTCCCGGAAAATGAATTTTGTCTTGAAGGAACCCCGACACAAACCGATTCCGTATTTATCAAGATTTTCCTTGGATTTTCCACGTTTAATGGCAACCATGACTACGCACTCTGTGTAAAAGGATGACTAGGATCTCTCAGCTAATTTGAAAAGTCAATTAGGTGTGAAGAGTTTATTTATTAATTTATTCCACAAATACCCTGGCAGATTAATTTATATAGAGTAGAGAATTAGAGAACCAGTGTTTTTTGGTTTATATCGCACCTTTAGAATTAAAGTGACCTAATTCAAAAAATGCAATCTGTGGACAATGAGCAAAAAATAACTCAAAAAGGTATACCTGTTGTTGAGTAAATTTAAATGTATCTCTGTCGTGTTTTATTACAAAAATTTGTTTTTTTGCAGATTTTTATATATTGATCGGTAATATTATATTGAATTTAAATGTATTTAAAACGAAGTTACATGAATTTTTAATTAGGTCACATAATTCTAAATTTAAAACAACTCTAAATAACTGGATACACATCCACGCCAGATGGTAATGTCCCCAGAACGTCCCCAAATAGACGATATATAGTAACTTACTTAAAAACTGTGTTTTTATTTATTTATGTTGTAAGACTTTCGTTCAAGACAGTACATTGGCATTAAAAATTATATCGCCGTCACCCGGTAGCGACTAGCGGGTCACTCGCCGACGCGATACGCTCAATAGTCTCAATACCAACATGTATTGCTTATGAATTTATGAATTTTATACTGTGTCAACTAGCAATGTTTACGGAAGGTTCCTTATAAACGTAAAGCTTTTGCAAATGAACATAAGGCGAACGAACATTGGCAACTCGAGCGAGCGAGGGGAGTTCGAGATTGCAGTTTGAATGCGGTTTAACTGCAACTGATGTAACTGCATCACAACTGCGGACTAATTGCGCAGTCCGCGCAACTCATTAATTCGAACTGCAGGCCTGTTGGAAGGTGGTACGTTGAGATGCAGTTTTACGTTTAAACTGAATTTAAATCGAGCGACTCGCTCCATTCAGCGCGTTATGGGGCCTTTCACAGGAACATCTAACATATTAGGTGTTTTTCTAAAGGATAAGATCCGGACTGAGGAAGTCCGCTCAACCAAGGTGACTGACATAGTCCAAACCATTAGCGAACAGAAGTGGGAATGGTCAGGCCGTGTTAGAGCGATGGCTGGATTATCATCAGCAACACATCAACGGCTCACTTCTTCAGGTCTCCTGTCAGAGAGGAATTATAGGCCATAGTCCACCACGCTAGTGTAATCCAAATTGGCAGACTTCCCACACCTTTGTGAACATTATCGAGAATTCTCAGGTGTACAGGTTTCCTCACGATGTTTTCCTGCACCGTTGAATCGTGTGATATTTAATTTAATTGCCCCTAGGCTATCATTGCTCTCTACTAACTAACTACTCCCTGCCAATAGATGTGTCAGCCAACGATCCCTGCGATGCTCACACCATACTTTCTTGTCAAACAACGGCGTTTAGGCCTCCAGGGCTGCAGATCGTGCGAGCCTGCGATCCTTTACATTGTGGTCACTCCGCAATAATTAGAAAGTCACGTTTTCAAGGGTAACCTAAAGGAAAAAAGAAAACCAAAACAATTTGCATTTCGCTTCGCAGCAAAAACCGGTTGTTCCGTATTTATTTATGGAATTAGTTGTTGAAGGGCATATTTGTGTTCCATCCACACCGCAGTTCCTTTTTGTTGATCAACGTTTCCAAGTGTTACTCAGCAACATTCCACAACAAAAAGTTATTAATTGTTAATAAATGTTGCCGTGTTAGTATATGTTGCCCAAAACCTACTTGATTGTTACTACTACTTTGATTGTGCTACTTGATTGTTGCCGAAAGTTATTGTGTTATATTTTGTTAATTTATGTTTGTGGTGATATGGACGCGATGAGTAACAATCAAAACTAGTAACAAATAATAACAAATAACCACAAAAGTTACAGATTGTTACCGAATGTTACCATATTGCACAATGTTGCTCCACAAAAAATAACCGCGGTGTGGATGCACGGTAGAAACGTATGAATACTCGCATTCGATTCAACAAAACTGTACCTAGGTAGTATCTCAGTGGGTATGGCTTTAATTGTACTATACACACAGTAGTCCGCGAGGTGTAAGCTCAGCTTTAAGTTTATGTGCACACAGACAGTGTACCTACTTACCTATAAGAGTTTTAGAGAGCTTACCTACGCTGCACTTCTTACCTTGCCATCTTCTCTCTTGCCTTGGCATCTGGGATCCCAACGCCCATCGGTTCATTGAGCCATGTGCCTCGTCCATTACCACTTCAGCTTTGCGACTCGGTAAGCTATGTCATATGCTTGTGATTATGCTTGTGCTTGATATATTCTTATGCTCTGATTCTCCTATGGATCTACTATCTACCTACGATATCTCCTCTTTCCTTATCTGATCCCTCAAGCATAACTCTCTGCATAGCCCGCTGAGCTATTCTGAGCCTTCTTATGAGGTCCATAGGAAGCTATTTGGTATACCTATAATTATTACTTTACAAAGTTCCTCGTGTAGCACAACTAGTTTAGTTACTCCGCGATGGATCTTACGAGTTATCTAATCTGTTAGCTGTACAAATATTAGATAATGACTGTTAACTGTTATCACACCCAGCAGCTATAATTATTATTATCACTGTACCAACACTGCGCCTCGTATTTGCTTTCTTGTGCTTGATATTTGACTGATAGGAGTGAGGATTGACACGCCAACATAGAGCGGTTTTTAAGTTATTTGTCTGTACTTTTTGAAAATTATCATCGTCATCTGGACTGCTGTGCGATTGTCTAAATTAGAGTGAATTTATTTGCGCACAAACTTGTGCCCTATAATATTTCCGAGCAGGGCCGCTGTGGCCGAATTCAGTTAGGAGAACATAATATCCATGTATGTACCTATATTTGGTCATAAATGGTTCATTAATACTGTACTCCTTTTACCTTAGCTTGGTAGTACTTAATAGGTACTTTGTAGGTAAAAATTAATAGCCTCTATAATAATAATTAAATTTATCTAGAGTATAGCCATTAGGACCTACCGCGGCTTATTTATTTAATAGTCAAGCTACTAAATATACTTACCTAATTTACTTAAAAATTGTGATATGGTGCCTATTTAATGTGTTGTTTTAAATTTTAATTAAAACTGTTCATTAATATGAGTTCCAGATTCGAGATTAAAACATCCGCTTTCTATAGGGTTGTCATCCTATTTCCATTTCAAATGTCATTACTACATCATAGGTACATATAAAGCTACCTAGATTACTTAAACTGCCAATTCCAGTGAATTTTGATTTAAATTTCTTACGATACAATAAGAAAATAAGCCAGAGTGCCATTTTATGTACATAAAATACACTTTAATTTGAAAATTATATTTTTACTAGTTGATACCCGCGATCTCGTTCGCGGTTTTCTGAGCTTAATATAGCTGTGTTACTCCTGGGTATGAGCTATCTCCATTTCAAACAGCCAAATTAGTTCATTCGTTATGGCGTGAAGGAGTAACAAACATACACACACACATATACAAACTTTTGCCTTTACAATATCTGTGTGATATTCCCCGTTAACAGACACAGCTTCACATGGTGCCACGCTGAGCTGCCGATCGACGTGCTGCTTTCACTACTGATTTTGCTGCCACTGCTAAACGTTCTCCACCATCCAAGCTTTTAGCTATTACAACAAGTTGACAACCCTGCGTTGCATAAAGTTGCCCCGATATAGTAAAAAAGTTTTGATCACGGAGTGAAAACTCTATCAAAGAGGAATAAAGCTGATATTTGCGCCACAAAGTTTGGAGTCAGTTTCTTTTAAAATGTTTAGGTTCTGCCAAGGCCGGCTTATCTGTGTGTCGGGTTACTAGAGTGGCCGACACAGCTCCAGGAATTGAAATTCGACGCCTAATAAAATGTATCAGTAAGCGGTTTGGTACAAACAACGTTTTGTATCGGGCTTGCGCAATATGATATGAATGTTTTTCGTTTAGGAAGGTACCTACTCAGGTACTAAGTGTGGAGTGTGGACGCTCTATGCAACTAGCTGAATAATCCGCGATTTTTAACCGACTTCCAAAAAGGAGGAGGTTATCAATTCGGCCGGTATCTTTTTTTTTATTTACATACTAGATGATGCCCGCGACTTCGTTCGCGTGGATTAAGGTTTAATTCCCGCGGGAACTCTTTGATTTCCCGGGATAAACTGTAGCCTATGTTTTAATCCAGGGCATGAACTATCTCCATTCCTTTCAGCGAAATGCGTCCAGTAGTTTTTGCGTGAAATAGTAACAAACATACACACACGGCCACACACACACATACAAACCTTCGCCTTTACAATATTATAGTGTGATTTGATTAAAGTGTGTAAGTACCTAATTATATAACACAAATATGGCAGTTGGAATTCTTTCAGGCCCTCTGCTATAGGTATCCATGCAAAAATCACGTTTGCTAGAAAATTCGTACCTGAGTGATTGACGGACAAACCAACACACTTGCGCATTTATGATTTTACTTGCTTTTGCTCGCGGCTTCGCTCACGTTAAATTCGATTTTTTAAACCCCTATTTTACCCCCTTAGGGCTTGAATTTTTAAAAATCCTTTCTTAGCGGATGCCTACGTCATAATAGCTGTCTGGATGCCAAATTTCAGCCCGAACCGTCCAGTCTCCAGTGGTTAGGGCTGTGCGTTGATAGATCAGTCAGTCAGTCAGTCACCTTTGCCTTTTATATATTTAGATGACACATCGGAATTATTCAGATGGGACTTTATCGATATTTTGCTACTACGGCTAAGCCAAAAAGGAAGGATTATGATTTTAGCAGTCTGTGTATGTATGTATATATTCCACCATAGCGCTCAAACTACTGAGCCGATTTTGATAAATGTGTCAATCCCTAGCTACCTCAGGAATCGTCAACTACCTAAGGTCGGCCGTGGCCACCTTGGCAGAGCTAGTTATGTGCCATCTACATGCCATGCTCAGTAATTTTTTTTATTTACAACAAGACTTTGACTGCGGTTTCATCCGATTGTAAGTGACGATGCAGTCTAAAATGTTAGCGGGCCAGCATCGACACATTTTCAGTTTTCAAATACAGGTAGGTAATAAATAGGCACAAATTCTCAATTTCAACTTACCAACTCACCTTTTTTTAATCGATGACAAGATATTCTTTGACCTCCCCTGATAGTAAGTGACGACGCAGTCTAAGATGGTAGCGAGCTATCTTGCAAGAGGTATGGGCTAAGGCAGTGTACTCGGTTTCTACACGTCATCGTGCCGGAACGCTAAATCGCTTGGCGGGACATCTTTGACGGTGGGGTGGTAACTAGCCACGGCCAAAGCCTCCCGCCAGACAAAATCCTGCTTATTTACACGATACTTTTCTTCGCCAAATAATATGGCTTGACGAACAAATTATTTCATATCACCTCACAAGAGTCAGCGGTACTGTCGTTGCCTCAATAGTCCAACGGTTAAAGGTGCGGACTGAAAACTAAAAGGTCGCAGGTTCGAACCCCACCCGTTGCACTATTGTCGTACCCAATCCTAGCACAAGCTTTTCGTTTGTTTGGAGGGGAGAGGAGAATATAAGTCAAGTTCAGCTTGGCTAATATTCTTTTTATTAAATTAAAAAAAAAAAAAGTAACGATACTCCAGTGGCGTAGTTGTCGAGACATGTCACATGGTTACGAGTTTGCACAGTGCAAGGGAAGTGCCAGAGACTGACTTCTATAAATGAAGTTGTTCTGTCTCCATACAAAGTTCGCCTTCGAACGAACAGTCATAGTGTAAAAAGGTCGTCACACTCAGGCAATTTTCCCTAAAGAAGGGGTTCGAATCCCATTAGCCTCGTATTTTTGAAATGTGTTTAAAAATACGGATCTAAGTAGGCACATATTTTTTATCCGGTTTTGTATTTTCGTGCATTTGATAATTACCAAGTAAACGAAAACGCAAATTAAAGTATGTAAGTAAATTAAAGGTTGATATTTTAGCAAAATAAATGATAAACAGGATGTGGGCAAGGTATGTCGTGCGGGTGGAAAACAAAAATAAAAAGAAAAATGTAACGTATTTTGGTTATAATTCAATAAAAATGCAGATTGAAATAAGGAAAACTTACAAGAGAATGTCATAAAAAAGCTTTAGACTTAATTTTTTGTCTGTAAGTATAAAAAGTAAAGTCAATTTTTTGGAAGATTAAATTACATAATGGAATTAAATAAAAAAAATTAAATACTTAATTACGACTGAAATCTAACTAAAGTATTTAAAGTAACACTTTTTATATTAAATGACTGAATAATTATATTACTAACATTAAGTTACAAGTAATCGTACTTGAAAACGAACCATTAGATCGTTTTAAATACAAAAGAAATTAAATAAATCAGCTTTGATTGTTTAATAATAATTCGTAATGAACTGATAATAAATAATATTCGCGAGCTTTATGAAAAAACGCTTAAAACTAAATCTTAACATTAGGTACAAAATTATTATCATTCTGTGGTCACCATGCGATTGAGAAAAACTGAAACTAAATAGAAAAATACTTCAAGAAAACAAAATAATACCACCATTTCGGTTCTGTCTGCTTATAAGTTAATAAAGAAAAACCATTATGGTTCAAAGTATGTTTTTATTAATTGTACAAAAGTCTTAGATCTGACATGTAAAAAAATACTTTACTCGAGGCGCTGAGGTCAGGAGAAATACTTCCTTTGCAGAAGACAAGACTCGAAAGCGTACCTATCTGGCTGGTTCTATCAGAGTTTCTCCTAATGAAACAATTGGTCCCTCTTACCTTTATCATTAAAATTTGTTAAGATATAAATATTATAAAATATCACACTTTAAATTCAAAAACTATTCTACGTCGAAACAAATCACTTTGCTCTGTCATAGTTTAAATTAATAACTGCGACAATTTGAATATTATATTCAAAGAGGGGCAATAAATGAAAAAAAATCAATATCTCGATGTTCTGTCAAATTTCTAAAGTCATAACTGTGCCAATTTGAATATTATATTCAAAGAAACAATAAATAAAAAATCAATTATCTCGATCAACTAAAAATTAAATATTATAAATCGATTTATCTGTTATAATGTAAAAGGCACTCATGGAGGGCCGAGCGGGCGCGGCGTGGAAGCGCGGGGAGGGGGCCGCGCCGCCAGCCCCTGTCGACATGCTTCACATAATATTGTCGTCACTATATATTTATACAATACAGGTATTTCGGTGTACGGAGTCACGGGAGATCGACGGGCTTATTCTCGGATACCTGTCATTTTTTGCGTGCGTTCGAGCGCGATCTCGTCAAGCGCTGGAGCGAGAGAGACCCGAACGCGGTCGCGAGGACGAAAAAAACAATCACCAAAACTTCAAAACGGGTTTGAGCTCGCCGCGCTCGCTCCACGCAAAAAGGAAAAATCCTCGCAGACGTGCCGCTGGAGGCGGCGCGCCGCAGGATCCTTCCGATGCTTCAAACGAGCTTTGGATTGTTGATACTAGTGACGCGGCATGATAGCACTGCCGGCAGAACAAGTAAGCCCGTCTCTCTCCTGAGCACCGTCGGCGTCGGCCGATTCCGTCGAGTGGACGCGGCGACTGGAATCGGCCGACTGAGGTCTGTAACGAGCACCGTCCCGTCGACGCGTGCCTCGTCCGTGTGCGGTGTGGCATCGCAGCTGCTAGCTACAAAATAATAATTAAAGTTAAAGAGACTCGAAATAAATAATAAATTATTATCTTATATCCTTAAACATAGATCACGAGCGCCTTCTCGCGGTACGGTACCGAGCGCGGATAGGCAGTATGAAATAAATAAAATGTACTATACGCTAACTTTACAAAGGCCACCGCTCGGCGGAGGATCGCATCGGGAAGACTTCCGCGAGCTTCACAATAAATATCTATCAATATATGGTGTCATTTACAAGTGCGTGCCGATAACTAAAAAGATGTATAACTACTATATTCACACCGCAAACTTTCGAGACGCCAGTGTACACTTGTAACTTTACATTATTTCAAGGCGCAGCAGGAGCATCGGTAAACTGGAGATCATTCGTTGAGCGGGTGAGGGCGCGAGGCGCGTCGAGCGGGACGGCGCTCGGCCGCGGCTGGAAGACGTCGAATAGGCACGAAGGTGACGGACGATCCTTATACGCTACGCTCGGTTGGTTGACTTAGGACTAGGCGATCACTCGCGCTTAGGCGATCACGAGGTCGCCGAACGCGGAAGAGAGGCGGTTGAAGACGGGCAGTCGCTCCTCCTCCAGCTCGGGCGAGTGCGTGCGGCGGAACGCGAAGGAGGTGGCGTGTGCGGGCGGCGACAGCGCCGGCGGAGAGTGCGGCGCCAGCGGAGACTGCGGAGTCAGCGGCGAGTGCGGCGACCTGGGCGAGCGCGAGCCGTCGCTCATGTAGGACGCGAGAGAGCCGCCCGACGATAGCGACGCCAGGGAGCCGCCCGGCGAAGGCGGTTCGCGGCGTCTCGCTTCCTCGGCGTTGTGAACGAAGTGGCAGCGCGGGCCGTAGGGGCAGAAGCCGACGGAGTGGAAGGTGCGGCAAAGCTCGGTCTTGTATTTTGGATGGCGCTGAAGGTTTCGGAGCTCGCGCACGCCGTGAGCGAACTGGCACTTGTCGCCGTATTTGCAAACACCGGCTTCTTCGAATGGTCGACAGAGTTCGGTCTTGTATCGGCTGGTGGCAGGCGGGGGAGGTGCGGGGTCACTGGTGGTGCGTTCGAGGCGCCGATGGCCGAGACTCGATAGGAGACCGGCGAGGGCTCGCTGTGCTGGCACGGACGCTGCTCGCGCTAGGACGGGATGCTGGTCCCAACCGACGCTGGCGGAAACGTTGGTCGCGCCGACTGGACCGAGCGCGCTGCTCAGTGTGCCGTTCATCGTCTGCACTGGGCGAGTTTGGTTCTGAAATAGAAAGAAAAGAAAATTAAATTTTTTGCTATTAAACACTTTTACAGTTATCTATAATCTATAAAAATAAATAAAGTATCTGGAATGATAAATATTTCTATAGCAATATCTTATGCAACGCCTGCCAATGGCGTAACATCGCGTGCCAACCTACTACTAGTGCCATCTATTTTAACTTGCGACATTACGAATGTTAGAGTTACATCCTCTCCATCTAGGTTAGGGATGTAACATTCGAAGTCGCGGGCCGTCCGCTAGTTGTAATATATAAATTGCGTTTCCTTAATTCAGAACTGAAACCTTTATTTCGATCTCTTAAATTTACGATGTTACCCCACCGTTGTAAAAAAAGAAAACGATCTCACTGGAGCAGTCGGATACCTGCTCTAGCAACAAAAAAAAAAAGGTCCCTACACATTGATTTGGTTTCTCGTCTACCTGCTCGGGCAGCCCTCGGTAATGATAGTTTTAACGTTAAATGGTTAATATTTCCAATTAACTGAACCTAAACTGGCACTGTTAGAGCCCCGGAGTGGATCGAATTTTAATGGCTCTAACCACATAGTGAGCCGTCTATCGTGAATTATTTATTTCCAGTCCGTAGTCCGTATGCGTATGAGGTTTCCCAATTCTCGTGGCGTTTAAAAATGCTAATGCTTCGGGGATCTTTTGTTTCTCGACGCGTCCAAGCCGAGTGCAAGACATCACCATAACAATAGTGGTGTTCACGCAAGAGGTGGTTGACACGAGCTCTCGGCTGCACAATCGCATTGGTTATACACTACAATAGTTCACCAGGCTTTGCGCGTCGCAGCCAAACGGCGCAATGAAGAATAATTGTCGCCGAGCCAGCTCCGCGCCGAGGGGCAACGGTCGACCCGTCGTGTTAACTAACAGTACCACCGTAAGTGATCGATTCATGATCTATTGCTTGTCCGGCAACATATTGTTTTAACATAGATAACGTTTAGGGTATTCCAAAATTTCTGTCAGTTGTGGTTAAAGCATGGTTGAAGGGACGATGAGTGTTTTTAAAAATGATACTGATTCTGTTACGTAGAAAATCTTTAATTGACCTTAAACCTTTTAAAAAAAAACCGGCTAAGTGCGAGTAGGACTCGCACACGAACAGTTGTATGGGGATTACCTTAATAGGGTCTCGTTGGCATCCTTTGGGTACAGAACCCTAAAATCTAAAAATCAGCTTTCCAGAATGTTCTACTTATGGAGCTGTCAATTAGGTTTAGTTGCACAAAATAATGAGTGCGTCACCACCAGTGCGTGATTACAACGAAGAGCGAGTAAGGCAAGTTTTTTTTTAGATCTGGAACTGTTGTGATTGGTAGGTACTTTAAAGATTTGTTCACTTGATAAAGTCGGGTCGAGTCTCTATCAGTGCAAAATATTTTTTTGTTTAAAACATGTACAAGATAGTTGATGAGCGCAGAGCAGCACGAAGGTCGGCGTAGAACGCGACGCGGAACATAGCCAGTGGCCACTATACATTATGTATGATAGATCACATCTCGTATGCGGCGGCCTCAATCGATGTGAATGACATATCATTGTATATTCTATACGCCTATGCCTCGACCGAAGATCGTAAACACGTAACACTTGTGTTTTAGATTTAGAATACAACGACGGATTACTATGCCTCTGTATTTGTTAGGCTGATGCCGCCCATGTTCCCTCCATAGCACTTATTCTTGGTGTGGTTTTTTGTTTATAAAAACTTTAGCGATTCTATCAAATCCACTATTCCGACCACTTTAAGTACTTATTCTTACACGAAGCGGTTCACGTGTTCCGACAATGGTTTGTGAACGGATACCAGTACCTAATTCCTTGGTTAATCATTGTATGGGAGCGTTTATAAGGGCTAGACTAAAACATTTTTTTAGAATAAGAAAGTCCATAGTTTACTACGCTGGTGAAGTTACATCAACTCTTAGGCATGCTGGTTCCCTCACGATGTTTTTGTTAACCGTTTAAGCAAGAGATAGGTACCTATTTAATTGCTAATATAGCTGCATTGTCATATAGGTCAGATTCCACTTTATAGTTCCTCAAAAAAAGTGGCATATATATAACATACTATGTAAATTGTACATCTTTCGGGCATAATTTAAGTGAGCTAGACGTTCTATCCTTCTACTTCCCATAAGTTACAATAATATATCTAACCACTCAACTCTCAAGAGTAAAGTTTTGCGGTTAGAAGCCAACGGTAGGCAAACAATTACGCACAAATGCTTTTAGCTGAGTATAAATGGCTATTGTTCTGTAAGCGAGAAACGAGAGACTTGGTTTATGTTATTTTTATTTTTCCAGTTTTCTGCAATATAAAAAGGGCACTCTAAGGTGCAATCTTTGGATTTTAATACCGGTCTTTTCTTAATTTAAGTAAATCATTTTACAAAATGTGAAGCTTTTTTTTACTGACAATGGGTATAAGAGCCTCTTTCTCAATTGCCGATTAAACTATGACTGACGAATAAGTTTAGAGGTTTTGACAGATTTTCACTGGAAAAGAATTTCGAAGTTCTTCGGTGAAGGTGACATAGGCCCTAAGTTATTTAGTTATCTTTACCTAAATATGTATATAAAAGGAAAAGGTTGACTGACTGATTGACTGAGACTGATCTATCAACGCACAGCTCCAACCGCTTGACGGATCGGGCAGAAATTTGGCATACAGATAGCTATCATGCCGTAGGCATCCGGTAAGAAAAATAGGGATTTGAAAAAACTTTACCTGAGTGACGCCGCGGGCAAAATCTAGTGTTCTGGGTGAAATTAAGGCGAAAGTGTAGCAAAACTACGAGTGTTTAGCGTAACCTAAGCGGTTTAGTCGCGGATGGAACACTGCAGTGAAAAGAGCAGGGGTTAAATCTGCGGCTACCGAGTGACGATGGAAAATAGCGGCCGCTTTGTAATTAGAGAGTTATCAGAGCGGAACATTGGCTAAGCGCTTTCCATCGGACATTGCGCCGCAACCGAACTCCAGGGAAATTTGTAATCACTGTCGATTTCGAGCGGCCGCGGTCACTGCGTTCGAAACTAAGGGCAATCAGACGTACGCGGCCACGTAATTACGCCGCACTTTGTCATAATAACATGCACACCCATTTACCGGAACGTCGACTAACACCAGTCATGACAAACCTATAAGGCTATGGCACGTTGCACGCAAAACTACAACGCAGCGATCAAAATGGCAATAGGCTCACGACATTAAATCTATCAAGACCTTCGATCACAGAAAATAAAGACTCGTAATCCGATTTGCAGATTAGATTAAACAATATAAGGCATGTTAACCATGAATAATTTCTCCTTCAAATAAGCGCAAAGTTTATGTTAGGAGTAGGTATGCCAATTTTGCAACATTTGAGGTTGGATTCGACTTTGAATCGAATGCCAAATATTTAATGGCAGATCACGACAAAATTTCCGATTCTAAAACCTTATAGAATTTTGGTAGGAATAGTAGAATAATACGAGAAATATGTGGATTAGAGCCTATTTCAGTATCCCCTCATAATCTTTAGAAATTTTTAACCGATAAATAAAGACGTTCTGACAGACTGCCAATATAAAAACGTCAAAACTTACTTGATCATCAAAAATTATGTAAATATAACATTTTTGGCATCAAACGGAAGGTATATAGGTGAATGTTCCGACAGTATTTTCAATGTTAAAAAGTTTCCAATTAATTTATGTGAGAACCAACTTTTTGGCACGCATTTGCGAAATGGAAACTTTTGAATAGGTAGCAGAATACCAAAAAAAAGAAAAGTTACATGTAAGGTTCGTGACAATGATTCACATGACGTGTCGCGCGTCTAGCAATAACATTTGGGTAAATATTTCGACAGCTCCTCTCGCACATGCTGTACGGTGTTTTCGGGGAACCGTCCAACAGATCGAGCCTGTTTGTGTGTGTGCTCGGTTTATTAGCGCGCGATGGTGTCAACGCGGCGGGCACGCGGGCCCAGGCGGGCATGTTTGTTCACTTCGTTAAGTTTCAACGCGAGGTTGCACAAAGCCCGAACGGCCGAGTTTTTATCACGCGTTGCATGATTTTAACATGGGGCAAGAAGTTACAACTACAGATTTCCTAATAGTCTATCGATTACGTATTATATATTTTTTTGTATTGACCGCTTTATTTGCAGATTTGAAAAGCTTAATAATTGTTTATATATTGATACATACATAGGTTGATACCGCCGAGTTTCTTGCTGGCTCTTCTCGGCAGGAAAGGCATTCCGAACCAGTGGTAGATTCATTGACGATTCAAAAGTGCTTGTAAAAAGTTTATTTGAATAAAAAATATTTCTATTTCTATTTCTATTTAATGGCTGAATCGGGCAAGTGATGCACTCTCTCATTAAGATAATAAATATTGTTCCGTTGGCCGTGGATTCTTCCATATGAAGTTTTATTGGCAATTTCTACAAGATATTCAAACTTCTGTATCTTTTAATATGCCTACTACCATCAGTCTACGCGGGCAAGTATAAGTTATATGATTTACTAGCTTTTTCCTGCGGCTTCTCTCACGTTAAGTTTGACTTTTCCAACCCCTATTTTATCCCCTTAGGGGCCGAATTTTCAAAAACCCTTTCTTAGCGGATGCATACGTCATAATAGCTATCTGTATGCCAAATTTCAGCCCAATCCGTCCAGTGGTTTGAGCCGTGCGTTGATAGATCAGTCAGTCAGTCAGTCACCTTTGCTTTTTATATATTTAGATAAAATCATAAAGGATTATCTAAATTAGAGATATAAAGTTATGTGCATTAAAAAATTACGGATCTTTCCACGTATACTCACACCTACTTAATGGCTCATTCAGAGATGTATGAGCGAGCGGGGCGGAGGCCAACGACTCAAGCTGTGGCCGGATATTTACTAAGAGCTGGTTTTCGTTACTGGTTTTAAAGTATTTTTTTAGCGCCTGAATTATATAAGCTTTTGTACTGGCCTGGAGATTAGATCACAATGTTGCAACAGCCCGGCAGACTGGTGCAATCGAATCTTGCATAAAGATACTTTATATTGTTAATATGCACCAGGCGACTCGGCTAAGCACGACGTAATCTAACATGCACGCAACTTATTTGGTTCTGTTTTGTTTACAAGAATGTTTAATGCGTAAACAAATAAAATCATTATCAGCATCAGCAGCCAGTACTTTCCACTGTAGGACAAAGGCCTCTTTTAGTAGGGATGCATATCCACTTTTCGGATGTGATGGCTTCATCTGGCAGTGGACGCCCTACACTCCATTTGCCAAGAAACGGTCTCCACTCGAGGACCTTACGACTCCAACGGCGATCAGTCCTCCTACAAACATAACCAGTCCACTGCCAATTTGACTTTCCTCAAGAGCTATATTGGATACTTTTGCTATTTGGAAAGCCTATTTCTTTTTTTACTTCCTCCCTAAAAGAAATTCTGTGCATAGCTGTTATTTCTAACAAAAATATTGCAATAGCTAAATCAACTTGCGCAAAAGGGCATACTGTAAATGCTAACTAAAATAACCATAAAGTAAGAACGAATGGTTTTTCTTTACACAGATAATTTGCGTCGAACTATGAAAATGTTATTATTTCCAAGGTTAAGAAATCAAAAAACTATTTTCGGCGGGTTATCGAACTCGGAAAACACTCCCATGACAGCGAGTGTATTTACGCCCGCAATCACTAAAATTTACACCTCCACGATGTTGTCAGATAGAATACGTACGAGGTTCTGCTAAATATATTTCTTTCAGATAACCCAAGGGGCAACGCCTCCTCTTTACAAAGAATGCGAAATGAGGTTTCCGCTTTTCAGTTTTCAAACGGTAAAGATCGATTTTAGCAATTCAAATAAGGAAGTCTTAACAAAGACATTTTAATGGTCTTAGCTTGCCTAAAATCTACTTGTTTGCCATGCCTAATCTATTGTAATTTATTTTTACATCAAAATCGCTAGTGTCAGATTTATATCTACATATATTCCTGAATTGCAATTCTACTGGGCAACTTCGAGCTGCGCAAGACCGCGGGAACCGTACGAGACCTAAGTCAAGAGCAGACTTTGAATGCCCATCAGTTATATTGACGAGTGTTGAGACGACGTTGAAGCAAGTATTTGACTTGTTCGGAACAAAGACCTAAGTACCGGATAGACGGATACCCAAAGGCCTTACCGGACAATTTCTCCTAAGTCAAGTTTAATGTGTTTTATTATGTCTAACGTCTTTTATTCATTATTTCCTGTAACACGATACGGGGAGCATGGACCGCGGCCATTACGAAGACTCTCGCGACAATTGATCCAACGACAGAGTCAAACAAGAGAGTCGTAGCTTAATTGAACGTTAATTGGCTCTAATCAAATGCGTTCTATATTTAAATGAACTTTTAACGACTTAAAACACTTGGTCATCGCTGCATCAAACAGAGATATTTTCATGAGATAATATTTAGATTAACGGTCAATTGTGATTTGTGGTTTGACGATTACATTCGTACATCGCTATCTTTTCATAATGATTCAACCATACTAACGAAATAGGTAATAGATATAGGGTATCTGTATAAGTGTGAGCGAGAGCTTGCTCGCGCCTGACCGCTCCCACCTAGGCTCCTGACAGGCAAGCACGCTTACGCAACGTGCATATACACGACGTGACCACAAGTAAAGCTCACGCGCCCTCGTGAATTATAAGAACTATAGCAACATTACGAAAGAGTCATCGATGAATCAAACAGTTTGATAAATAATAATTTACTTTAAAATAAATCTGATTTTAATTAAAATTAAACTATGCACACGTTAATGTGAAACGGTGGAAAAAATGTAAAAAAGTAACCCATTTAAGTCGACTGACTTATTGAACCGACTATATATTGTGCTATTTACAGTAATTTTCGAATTTGGTAGGCACTGGCTATAAAAATTGGTCCATTTCTCTAAGGACCGAAGGAGAGGGTCTTGTCGATTGCTTCCATCACGTTTATTGGATGATTGCGCGAATATAACCAGCCGAGATACAGCTGTCCCCTCGCGACGTCTCAACCGGCCTACCGATGATAGTCAGGGAGCTGACGGGACTGATTTTAATTGATTTCAAAGTCCAGCTGAGTAAAATTACCTCTTAATCATAAGGGAAGTTGCTTTGCCACTTGAAAGGGTAATAACAAAGTAACAATTGTCAAATTAAAAGTGTTGCAATAAAAGTTCAAGATATATCTTTCTCTATACATTAAAACGAATATCTCTACCCTTTCTGGGTTGAAGTTTACTTGACTTGAGCTTTGAGGTAAGGTATCTCCATATTTTAGCAGATTAACGCTCTCAACAATAAAACTCTTTAATACGGTTGTCACGTTGTCACGTTTAACTAAAAATTTTCACTCGTATGAGAAAGATTTTAATTATTCTGATTCGTGCGCCTACATTGTTAGGTACCATCTCTTTGCCTACAATGGCAATATAATCATTAACCTTTCAAACTGTCGCCCCTTTGTCTCAGACAATGTTTATTTTGATTTGCATAAAAGGGAGGTTGTCGCGAGCTACGATTGTCACAGCCAACTCATGTGCATTGTTTTCCTATTGTAACCTCACATGTTACGATGCTATTACACACACAATATACTACTCTACGATGCTATAGTTTCTTGAATACGATTAGTCAGCATATAGACGAATTTAAACATTTAAATCCCAGTTCTAATCTTTACCATTTACATTGCTTTCACTAACGCCAAGTAACTAACGCTCAACTGAGAAACAAATGTTTAGGCAGATTTTGAGAACGTCCAATTTATTCCCCGATTCAACTCTACTCGGCGTTGGTGAAACTGGCACTTAGTAATTTAACACATTCCTGCTGCGAACTTTTATATTCAATAACTAGATAGTCCTTGACTGCGATCTCACCTGATGGTAAGTGACGATGCAGGCTAAGATGGTAGCGGACTATTCTAATGATCTACACGCCATCGTGCTGGAACGCTAAAACGCTTGGCAGCACATCTTTGACGGTAAGGTTTTCTATAAGTAAGTAGTTAAAATCTCTACGAGAAAAATATCGCTGTCTGAATGTAGGCATATTCTTTACTGTAGACTATACTATAGGATGCTAAGCTCTTACAATCAAAGCTTATAAATAATGTCATTGTAAGTCTTATCAACATCCGATGAGTGTTTTTGTTGTTATTAACGTAAAAAATACATTTTTATGTTACGAGATTTGCAATTCATTTTTTATAGTGTAATCGGCAAAAAGTGATGCTCAGATGAAATCCTCTAGGTATTATAAAAATAATATCTAATCATTCGAAGTAGTAATAACTACATATCGTACCCTTATTGCAAAAACCGATTATCTGCACCAAAATTTGAGCGAAAAGTTTTTGAGTTATAAGCATTTGAAACTTTAACGACTTAAAAATTAGTTATAATGATGCCCATTTTTAAACAATAATAATTTTTATAAACAAGAAACTATTCAAGAAATGTTAAGTAGGTTAATAATTGAAAAAAACTTACTATTTTTTCAACAAAAAGAAGAAAATAACCGGTAAGGAGCTCACTTAGTTAGTTTTTCCTGAATGTAGAAAAACTACCAAATTTTCAAATTTACCGTTCTGGTAGCTCTAATGGCATTTTTTATTTAATCACTTGTTTTGAATAGTAATAATCATCAAGACAAAAATCGTTTTAGTTCAACTTTAGCCAGTACAGGTGTAAAATAAATATCTTTAGTCGCTTTTGGCTGAAGGTAAAGTAGATTTCATTTAACTTTGTACGTACTAACTGCAGCGCCCTATGGTTTTACCCGAGGAGTTCCCGTTCCCGTGGGAAATGGGCAAGCCTACATTATTTCTTATAATCTCAGCTATCTTTAAAAGAAAGTTTCGTTGAAATCGGTCCAGCCGTTCTAGAGATTAGCTCATTTAAATTATTTCGTTTTATTATATTAGAATAACTAGCTGTGCCTTGCGGTTTCACCTACATTTGTCCCGTTCCCGTAGGAATTTAGGGAAACACTATAACTGTAAACTTTCCTCTCGAATCCCTCTATCTACTGATGAAAACTGAATTAAAATCCGTTGCGTAGTTTAAAAGATCTACGCGTACATAAAGAGGGCCAGACAGCGGGAATCGATTTTGTTTTATACTATGTAAAGATAACATATACAGCAGAGCTAAGTTTGCCCGCAAGCGTTGCTATATGGGTGCCCCATTGTAGCTTTGAATCCAGGGTTAATCCCAAGAACACTTTGGAGTCCTCAGTTTTCAAAGGTTCATTATTTATCTTTAAATTTTTACTGACAGTTCTCGGGTTAGGTAATAAAAACTCAACACACTTTGTTTTTTTAGTATTTAAAAGTAGATTATTTGCCGTAAACCATTCAGAAACTTGAGATAATGCATTATTTACATCGTCAAAATTGTCTTTTATCCTATCGACTTTAAAATTCAAAGACGTATCATCAGCAAATAGTACAATATCGCAAGTATTGTGGACAAAATGTGGTAAATCATTTATGTAGACCAAAAACATGAATGGACCTAGAATAGAACCCTGGGGTACACCCATTACTGAGGCTGATCCGGATGATTTTACATCATTGACACATACTCTTTGGACTCGTTCACTGAGATAAGACGCAATGAGACTAAGTGCAAAATCTTTAATGCCATAGTGGCTCAGTTTAAGCAAAAGTGTCTCGTGATCAACGCATTCGAATGCCTTTGACGACAAATCACAGAAAATACCAATGGCACTCTGTGAGTTCTGCCATGCATCGAATATGTGTTGTAACAGCCTTGCGGCTGCATCGGTTGTTGATCGACCCTTTGTAAAACCATACTGCTCAGTGTGTAGGATTTTATTTAAATTAAAGTGTAAAAGCAGTTGGTTGAGCATTATTTTTCCGAATATCTTGCTGAGAGTTGGCAAAATTGAAATTGGCCTGTAGTTATTCGGGTCACTTTTGCTTCCCGATTTAAAAAGCGGTATTAGCTTACTACATTTCATAAGGTCTGGAAAAGATCCAGAATCTACTGATTTATTAAAAATTAAAGCAAGATATGGCGCAATAATATCAATTATGTTATGAATTATTTTAACTGATATCCCCCATAGATCTGCTGTTTTCTTATTTTGTAAAGATTTAAATGTTTTGACTATGTCATATGGGGTAACGTGTTCAAACCTAAATAACTTATTGCACTCAGAGACATTGCTCCTTAGAAGACGATAGACTTCTGCTGGCGAGGAATTCAGAGAACTGGTTGTAGTAATTGGAATATTTTTGAAAAAGTTCTCAAATGTATTTACAATTACTGTATCGGAGTTAATTACATGATTATCACTTTTAAGCTCCAATTTATTATTATTATGTACCTTATGTTTACTCATTTCATCGCCGATGATGTCCCATGCTGTTTTAATTTTATTATCAGAATTGGCAATTTTTTGTTTTATGTGAAGTGACTTTCCTTGTACGCACACATTTTCAAACAATTTAGAATAGTTTCTTACATATTCAATAAACGCGGGGGAATAATTATATTTTTTTCTGCATATAAGTCAAGCAGCTTATTTCTACTTTTATAGATTCCGGCAGTTGGCCAGTTACTAAACTTAAGATCTTTAGACAGTCTTTTCTCTATCACCTTAAAGATAGAGTTATATTGTGAGCTTAACAAATCAAAAAACTTTTGATTTGTGAAGATGTTCAAAAACCCTCGTAGCCCAGTTATACAGTAAAAGTGAACTTAAGTTCTTTTACCTGAAATAATTTTAACAAAATATTGAGTTCATTATTCTGCAAAAAGCAACTAATGTTGTTTAGTTCGTTTTTCTTTTTAGATACATCAGCAATTTCTAGTATATTAATAAAAGCTGAAACCTGTTAACGCAGGTTAACATGTATTAACAGAATAATATTGACATAATGATAAATCAAGCAACTACATCTGAAAAGTATTATAATACAATACATTGTTTTTGTGGTATAGATTTATAAATCTAAATTATTTAAATGAGTTTAGTTCTTTTTAGGGTTCCGAAAAAAAACTTCGGAACCCTTATAGGATCACTCCGTTGTCCGTCTGTCTGTCAGTGTGTCACCACCGTTTTTCTCGAAAACGGCTTATGATACTAAGTCGAAATTTATACTGAATATAAAGTTCAATGGTCTCGTAGTGTTTTAAGAATATCAAGCTTATAGCTTAACTCAGTGAAAAGTTACAGCTTTAAAACCACGGCTTTCTCACTATTAAAACAAATTAAGGGACATCTTCCAAAAATCGTTTCTTTCCACACCTAATTCTTAGTTTCATAGTAAGTCCCGTTATATTTTACAAACACCAGTATTAAAATCTTGCAAATTACGGAGATTTTGATACCTCTAAACCATTAATAGTACCTAAAACAGTAAAAAAAACAAAAAAAAAAACGATAACTTACTATGGCTTTTAAATTAATTGCAACGCTAAGGCTAAAACAAACTATCGGATGCCGCGACTATAGCTGCGACTGATAAGTGTGCACAGTCGTTTGAGATCAGCAGGCCCATATTTCTATCGGACATCCGAACGCTCAAGGATCGCCAAAGGTTACGTTCGCGACTACGCCCGATATAGTGTCTAAAGTTCAATGGAATTTACTATCCAGCCGCGGCTTACGTGTCCGTTAGTTTGTTCAAAGCTTAACTTTTTAACGCGTCACGTCCACATGTCACTTGTCACAACTACAGATTCACAGAACACTAATAGTTTTTTTTTCTACTACAGATTATTATTACAACTTTTTTACACTGACCTCTAGAATTAATCTATGATTAACAGTGGACAGGCTGCTGTCTGTGCTGTGCTGTATGTCATTTAGTAAATTCTAGTACTATTAGTACAGTAGTACATACACGCATTCCCTACCCATAAACTTTGATTTTACTTTTTATGTTACAGATTTAAGTATGTCATTCTAATAAATAAAATATTACTCACTACTACTAAAATCAAAATAAAATCCTACTCAAAAATTATAAAATTTCAAGTTGAAAGTATTGATTTGTTGCTAACTTTTGTATAGATATAACAAAGTTAGCGACACTGCATTGATAAATGCAATTACTTTTAATTTATTTCTCCACTATTACTTATTCACTATTTATATTAGTTAATAAAATTATGGCGGTCGGTGCACCATTTGCAATATTATTAGTTCCAGAGACACTCGTATGTCAAATGTGGTGCTTCAAATTGATTCATAACTATTAAGGTATCTAATCATTGGTAGGTAGGTCTAGGTAGGTAGGTACCTGCAGAGACAGCCAGTCCAGTAGGTATTAATCATAGCATAGATTTCATAGAGGCGTAGACAGCTGTCTACGGTATTCAAAGTTGGTTCAAAATTCGAACTTTCAAAGCCAAATTCAAACAAACAAAAGTTCAATAGTAGTTTGCACAAATAAGCATACTAAATGGTTTATATTCTCTTGGAGACAAATAACATTTGATTTCTTGTTTTATATGTGGGATAGTTATATTACATTTTACAATATTAGTACTGAATCAGTGTTTTCTTTTAACTTTGTATGGAGGTGAACTTCGTATTCGAGACAGAGACTTAATGCATATACCTAACTTTGTGAATTAAACCCATTATCAAAATGGACAATACTGGATCGCCAATGGATAATACGTCATCACCAATGTCGGTGAGTACCTACTTATTTATTTTAATGTCTCGCAAAGAAGCATTAGAAAGGGAAACTCAAACTACAACTCCCAAATTCATGCAGTCATCTAACTATAGAAATGCCTATCTATAGAAGACAGTCTCAGACTTAAGACCGAGTTAAAACTAGCTTGTTATTGTTACTGTTTTAATTAGTAATAATGCTACCTAAATTTTGTCCCATACCATTATAATAATTCTTTCAACAAGTTTATTTAAATGGGTATTCTTCATGTCAATATTATATAGAAGTATAGATAATTTATGTGTTGTTCAACAATATATCATAATATAATCAGAGATAAGCCTAATTTATGCAAAGGCATTTGTTAAGTAACTTGCAAAACTGGCGTGCATTATAATTTTTTGGACAGGCCAGTTAAATAATCATTTGACAATAGAAAAAATAGAAGCACATTCTACTTTTGCTGCCAGCTAATTGCAAGTGCACTCCCCACACTTATAGGAGACTTTAGTATGATGACAAGTTAACATGTCCTGACTTGTCTCGTTGAAAAGTTTGATGTAGGATTTGTTAAGAGTTTAATCTTAGCTTGCCAATTTACCAGTTACTTATATTATTTTAACAATAATTATTTTTATTTCAGGTTACCAGAATACCAGACTATTACTAGAGTTTGCACTGCATGTTGGATTGCTGCTAGAAGAGATAATATATTCAGAAGTAAATGCAGCACAATGTCAATTTTTTGTTGTTGATATTTGGTTCCTTGAGTATGGATAATATTGATTATGAAGAATCCATACATATATCTGTACCTCCACACAACCCAGAGAACCTACAACTTTTAGGATTGTGCCACAAGCTCATATACATTCTGTTTTTACCTTGAGACATTATATATTTTTAGGATAAAATGTTGAATGCCTATTGGTGCCAATTGCAGTCAAATAAATGTTATTAAACTGATATGCTGAGGCATTATTTTCAAATCACTGTGTGGTAAGCTCAATGTCAACCTTTGCTATGTTTATATATCACCTTTAGAATTAATGTGATTTAACTCAAAATTCCTGTAACTTCTGTTGTTGTAAAATGTATTTAACATTTAATATAATATGTATTACCAATCCATATGTATAAGATGATTAAGTATTAAGATAATTAACTTTTTTAATAGTTTTATTGGCAGAGTTACATTCAATTTTACTCAACACTACTTTTTTGAAGTCTTGCTCATTTCCCACAAATTGCAATTTTTGAGTTAGGTCACTTTAATTCCAAAGTTTGTATCTCCTACTCACATTTTTTATAGGTAAGATAAACTTAATGAATAAATTAAATTGTTTTTATAATTTTGTATTATCAAAATACTGTGTCAACCCCAAAATAATATAGTAGTAATAGGCAATTCATAGTTCAGTGATACGGAAATCAGAGAGAGAGATTAGGTGTAAAGCCAACGTCTTTATATGCTCTCTGAGGTACAGATATAATGGAACCTTGTCATCTGCAGTAGAACATCCACTAGACCAACGAGACAAATAATGTGATGAAAGATGGATTGGGGACTCTGTGAGAAAACTACACAACCCCATCGAGTTTGGGCTTTTTAATTCGTCTTGACAAGTTCTCTAGTCCTAAATGATATGCAGGTTCTGATGATGAAGCCGAAAGGCGTTTATGGGAACTCTGTAATGAAACGACGTAACCCCATCGAGTTTCGACTCGTTTGATTCTTTTTGACGTTTAGAAGGTCATTAGTAGGTACCTAATTAATACATTGGTCAATAGTTTCGGAACCCTCAGTGCGCGAGTATGACTCGCACTTGACCGGTTATTTTAAGAAGGTAATTAAATCATACCTGTAGGTAGTTGCTTTTAACTCTAGCTATCTCCGTAAAAAAGCGTCGTAGCAGATAATGGGTTTGACCTACAGCTTCGCCGTGAGTTGAGGAGTCGATTGATATATTTAACCTAATTTTGGTACAAAAATGCAGATAATCGGTTTTTGCAATAAGGGTACGATATATACTTCGGATTAGTCATAGATGTTCTCACTGTAGAGATGTCAATGAATAGTCAAGTTTTCTCGCTGTGTAAGGCTATCTATTGGTGAAAACTGCATGAAAATCTGTTGGGATAAACCCCAAAGGCATGCTAACATATCGGACGGAGAGGGTAAAGTAAGACATCAAAAATGATTGGTTTCCAATTCGACCTACATAATTAGGAATCAGCATAGATAAAATTATTATTAGTGTTAGATTATAAATGTGGCGCAAATTGATAAAATGATAACTAAATTCTTTCTATCCTTACTTAATATTATAAATGCGAAAGTGTGTTTGTTTGTTGGTTTGTCCTTCAATAACGCTGCAACAGAGCTACAGATCGACGTGATTTTTTGCATGAGTATAGGTGAGGACCTGGAGAGTGAGTAATGACTTAGGCTATCCCGGAAAATGAAAGAGTTCCCGCGGGATTTTAAAAACTAAATCCACGCGGACGAAGTCGCGGGCATCAGCTAGTCTGTAATAAATTCAAAATTTGAAGGTTCAAGAAATGGTCGAACTTGAAGACGAAGAGTTAGTGGCATTTTCGCCATCGCCGAGTGAAGTTTTTAAATGACGAATTTTGATATTTTGGCAGATTTTCATTACAAAGACTGTCAGGACGTCCAATTTATTCCACGGTTAAAGTTGACTCGGCGTTGGTGAAATGAGCACGGACTAGTTTAGTTAATCATAGGCAAATATTTCAAGCACGCGGACAATTTAAGCGGGTATCAACTAATAAACAATAATAACTGTATGACAATTATACAATTGTATGGAACGTTACTCCCGCAGAGACTAGAAATCGGATAGACACATAATTGGAACGAACACTTGTTAATTGCGTCGACTGGGGAGTCATCCAAATTAGAATGGACCGTTAATATGACCGAAAGTGGAACATCGCTGGTTGTAATATTTTACACGCTATTATTTAACTCAACAGTTGGTTTAAATTACGCATAATAATTATTGTGTAAGTTTTGTGTTTTGGCAACTACTAAAATGTGCTTTTGTATCCCTAAGTATATATAGGTACTACATAATATTATAATATGAAATATGTACTACATATATGAATTGACAATTAGTTTCAAAAATGAAAATGTGTATATTACTAACTGCCGTTTTTACCAACATCGAGTCGTCATTCGACCTTACCAAGGAATACATTGGGCGTTCGGACAGTTGTATTGAAAATATACCCAAATATCAAATTTATTCCACGGTTTTAAACGTTGGTGAAATTGGCACTTAGTTAAGTTATCAAGTGTTATCAAGTGGCGCGGAAAAAACAGAGAAAAATTGTATTAACGTATAATGTAAAACACACATAATTCCCAACACAGGCACAGATGCGTACCTGGGATCGAACCCGGATCTCTCAAAAGGAGGCTGAACGTGGCTATCGCCGCTCAAGATAACTAGAAGAGAGACGAAATAAAGTCACGATTTAATGGATACATGCATGTTAAAATTACTCCTTTGGTAAATATCGAAGAACCCAATCAACAACGCACCGCTGCCCGCATCACGGCATCAGGCACAAAGGAGTCACACAGCGCGCACTGAGCGTCTGGTAGATGAGTAAGACCGGACGCGCGACGAGCGAGGCGCATGCAGATGGGCCCACTCCACGCTTGCCATGCGAGACCCACCGCCTATGGTAAAAATTCCATCACTCACCTCTATTTGAATATCTATCAACCGATTGTTTCTCGTTATTACACGAAACAATGGAAACATATTGTATTTAGGAGTCCCAGGCAAAACGCTGAGCAAACAGGAAATCACGTAGAGCGATGTTTCGAGAATTGTTAAACGTTTGTCTTTTAACGACTTCTTGTATTAATGCATTAATGACCACCCTAGTCTAATGCACATATTAGGTTCGTCAACATTTTTACACTGATAGCAGTGTGTATGTTTTATGGTAATTGCTACGACAATCTCTGATGAATGTACCTACAGTGGATTTTGTAGTTCTTGATCCATGCGTAACCATGTAAACATCGACAGACCCAGTAAGATTTGGATTCTGGACACCAGAATTTAATAATTAACGATATACCTAATTGGCTCTATTTGTACTTGACCGTCGCCATTCCCCTTTGTTTCGCATGTCAAAAGCGAAATCATACCGAAACTGCGTGTTCTACTCGGTTCCTCACAAACGGTTACGTTGCTAATTTTGAGGCAGAAATGTGGTAACTACGAGAGATCTTGCAGAGCTTTCTTGAACGTTAGGTAAATTGCTATGATCCGAGTTACCGATATAACTAATCGAATTAATAGCTGAATCGGTAATGTATGATAATGGACAAGGTGAAGCATAAATGGCGGAAACAAAATTGACCGTCGACATCAGACGTATCGTACGGAGCCGTTGGATACAGTCGACACAAGATAGGCTGGAAGTCCATAAGAGATCCATGATAAACAATGGACGTCTATCGGTTGCTAAAGAAGGGGAAGGTAAGTAAAGTATGTTCGTTCACCTCGTCAGATACGAGCGGACCGTCACAGACGCCGAGGCAGGCGTCAAGCGTCAGGCAGTTTATTGCGCATGCCATAAAGCCGCGACGAGGTAGAGCGGCCGTAAAGCGAGTGTCAACAAAGGGGCACGTTCACGTCGAGCGTGTTTACCCCTCGGCCGCTCAAAGCGGAGGAAGCACGTCCCCCGGCCGGGCCGCTTTTAGCACCTCCTTATTTATAGATGCAACAACACCACGACGTCCGATGTTGATTTGCAGAACCAAACAAGTAAACAATGTTACTCACGATCCCTGTAACGGTCGGCAGGCGTAATTAAGAATAAGCTCTACCAGGCCCTACATTTCCAAACGTTGCTTTACATTTTCTTTTTAACAGACTTCCACAAAAGGAGGAGGTTCTCAATTCATAGGAATCTTTTTTTATAATAGCGAGCAAAGTAGCAGGTGGCTCACCTGATGAAGTGAATACCGATTACGGCCTTAATTTGCAGCACCAGAGGAAATGTATATATGTGTTGCCGGCTCATAAGGAACTAATCTTCCTCTTGTAAAATAGCCATATATTGGACAAACGATATTGTTAGTTCATGTTGATAACTAAAGCTATTATTTAGTGCCTATAATAGTCAAATATACCTATAATTATATACATATAATTATATATTACTAAAAAAAGTTGGTCCAAACTTTTGCCGCTCTGTAATGAACCCATGATCGTATGGCCTAGCCGGCGCTCATTAGTGAACTAATCTAAACTCTCTCGTCAGTCAGGTATCTGGTTGCAGCAATTCCTTTGTCCATACAGTTTTTATTGTTGCGTCACTACTGGGCCGCTATACGCTTTCCCCGCAAATTGTGCGATGTGACTCACACAGAGATAATCTTATAGGTACATACCTACAAAGAAAACCTTCCTATGACTAATGCACGTATTCTCGGCCAGTAACAAAGATATCGTTATCGTAATGTAGAAAGTTGTCTTAAGATTTAAAAAAATATTAACATAAGTAACCTTTATCTCGTTTAAGTTTAACTATACGCCTTGTAGGAAATTCTTTATTAGGTACTTCTGATTCAAAAGCTAAATTACTTATTAAAAATTGTCGTGTTGATATTTATTAAATTAAACAAAGAAATATAACTTTCCGAAGATTTAATGTAATAAGTCGCTAATAAAAATCTGTTTGCAATAATTAGTCATTAATTAAAATAAATTATAATATAAGTAATAATTATATCATAATGAATTAATTAATTAATCAATAAAATGGTGCCCCTGTTTTGAAATTATTTAATTAGGTACTTAAAAAGCAAGTGAATTAAGGATTTAAAAACCAAAGTGTTCTCGAAGATTGTCGTGTTGATTTTTAATAATGTTAACTTAGAATATGAAATAATTTCAAAGATTTAATGTTTTATATAGCTATTGAAAGATTAAGATTCAAAAATTACCTATATTGATCAATTAATTATAATATATTATGTACCTACTACACATATAATTATAACATTTATAACTATTGCGTATATAATTTTAACCTTCATTATTTAAATAGTGCAATGACTCAAATACCCGTAGTGCTATTATGATCAACCTATTACAGTTTTAATTTATGTTCTACGTTTTTTATTAAAAGTACATTAACCTTTTTATGCCCACATTACGTTTACTTCATAGTTCATACCAAGCAAAAACGTATAATATTCGAATAAGCAAAACTATACATTCCTCTTTAACCTTGATTAAATATATAGCACCTGTTATTTTTAATGTCTAATGTTTGCTATTTCTTAAATATATTAACATATTACATATTTCTGCGTAACCTTGCATATTTGTAGCGTCACATTAATTTCCTGCATTAATTCAAAGATAAATTAGATTTTTGGATTAGTTAAGATTTTTGGATTAGTTGAGATTTTTGGATGTTATGTTTTAATGTTGGTTTTGTGTGATCTTTGCGATAATGTGTTGTGTGAAATATTATTTGATAACACTACCTACATTCTCGTTTCCAGACTGTATAAGCTGAAGTGACGTAAGAACAAATTGTATGCTTCTCTCTCTTTGTTGTTTTATTAATTCAAAGTAAATAACTGTACGTCGCCTTTTCCTAACACTAAAATGCATCTTAGCAACTAAGATCGTCCCAAATGTTAAATTGTTACCAATATATATAAATACGAAAGCGTGTTTGTTTGTTGATTTGTCCTTTTTGCATGCGTATAGTTGAAGGACTTGGAGAGTGAAATGGACTTTTAGACCCTTTACCCCAAAAGACAGGATTTTTAAAACATTACTCGACGCGGACGAAGTTGCGCAAAAGCTAGTAAATAATACTTAAAGAAACATGTCCTAAGTCAGACATTTATACTAACAACGTGGCCGTTTCTTTGTTAGCTGAAAATATAGTATTTGATTTCAATTTGACTTTTGCTACTGTTGCGATTTAAACATGAATGACGAGCTATTTACATAAATTAGTCAGCAGTGACCATCGTTCATTTTGAAAGTATTTTTACCGGTCATCGTTTTTCTTACTAAGTTATAAATTGAATATTTGACTGCGATACCGATGACAGACGTGCGTAGAGTTCATTGCTCCCAGATTCAAGGCTTACCTGAAACAAAAAAGAAAAATTAAGTAATACTTAAGGAAAAAGGTAGTAGGTATTTTATATATATATATATTTAACATGTGTTTTTCAGATGACAACATAAGCACAACATATTGTTAAGTCCAGGAACAGTTAATATAAACAATAAACATAACTCACACTGAAATCTATAGACCGCACACTCACTCTGCTCAGACTCAAGACAGAGTTAAAACGAGACAGATTTATGTCAGAGCATATGTGTCTCGTTTTAACTCCATCTTTCGTCCGAGCTGAGTCAGAAAACACTCTATAGATCTCAGCATTAGATTCAAAGATGAATATTTCTTGCTTAACAAGCGAACAATCCGATGCCAGTAACTGATACCGGTATCTAGTATCCACGGCCGAGCGGGCGTATGTTCACGTAACTATTTGTTCCTAGCTGCCTCAATAAAATTAATAACCGGCATAGCGCAGGCTCCCGATGGTCGGTCGACCGGTCTCCGTCGAAAGCGATAGCACTTCCTACAAGAAAGTAAAACCGCTGGAAAACTCCGATGCGGTGACCATAATTAATTTGCTCGACCAACCAACCATCTCCCTATTTTATAATATGTAATACTAGATAATGCCCGTGACTTCGTCCGCGTGGATTGCTTTTAGATTAAGCGGGATAAAATGTATGTATGTATGTGGGAACGCTCCGGCGTAGCCTACTGAGGCGATTTTGTTGAATGCGGTGTCAATCGATTCATTATTATGGTTTGGACTACATTTCATACGAACAAAATTAATATGACGGACGTTCCAATTAATATAATGATATCCAATTTTCCGTAGTTGGGTTGAAGTTTTTCAAAGTATTTTCTTGTTATTTAAAGTGTTAAACTAATGTTTAATTTTAAAAATCCCCGATCTCGTTAGAACTAAGTAAACGCTTCAAATTGACATGATTCGGTTATTATCGTAAAACTAGCAATTTGCGACATTTCTATTGGAAACGACTATCGTGTATTTAGTGGCCATTTATCAAGCAGTTGTGCAATGCTCCGGTTATGTAATCTGGGTAATTCGATCGCTACCGGTTACCGAGTTGCTTACAACTTTTGACGTCATATAGGAATGGAATACTTATTACTACCTATAGACCTAAAGCTATGATAACCCAACCTCTAGGTCGGGATCTCTGCTCGGGGGGTCGCGGGTTCGATCACGGGCACGCACCTCTGACTTTTGGAGTTATGTGCGTTGAAGCAATTCAATATCACATGTTTCAAAGGTGAAGGAAAACATCAAGATGTTTTTCTTACTGCATGGCCTATAATAATCCTTCTCTGAGAGGAAACCTTAGGAAACCTGCTCTCACCAGTGACCTGTTGATGATTTGATATTGATGAACTAACTATATAAATTGTTTTAAAGGGAAAAGTAGTCCTATATTATTTAACTGTAAAGTTTACAACTAGACTAAGACTCAATAGAGTCAAGTGCTAAAACAATCTGAAATGTTGTAGATAAGTATCTACGTACTGAATAAATTCTTCAATATAACAAAATAAGAGTAAGAAAATAGCGGGCAATTAAAGGCATTGCATGATCGAGATAAACACTGAGCACAACGCCATTAAAAACTGGTTTCATATAAATAATTTATAAGCATTTGTTCCATGTATAGCACGGATAATATAAGGTTTTTTCCTACCTTTCCTTCCTACAACAAAGTATCAAGTACACGTATGGTCTAAGATTAACACTCTAATCAACCGGTTGTTAACAGATATAGTAAAACTAAACTAATGCTGAGATCTATTGAACGTGCTCTGACTCAGCTCAGACTCAAGATAGAAGTTAAAACGAGACACAAATATGTTCTGACAGAAATCTAAAGTCTTAAGTGTGAGTTGATTGAGAGTCCTGTCTATAGATTACCTGATTTATCTTTGTCCCCAGTAAAGCTTTTAAAAAATCTATTGGTGTAGCAACAAAGTTGTTTGTGAGTTGTGATAGTAAAAATTGCAATTGTTGCTATCGTAAGTTACATAATATATATATTACTCTTATTTATTTTAACCAAAAGATTGAAAAAATACTGAATGAAGAATGACTTTGTGATATTGATTAAAATAAGACCAGTTTCCTTTGTCTATAACGTGACTTTCTGAGAACAGTAAAGTAATAATTGCACCTTGGTTTACTCGCGATGCCGAAATTGCCACTACCTCGAGCTGCTAACAATCAGCGAAGAAATAAGTACTTGATAAAACACAAGGATCGGTTCACCAAGAATCTTAACGCACTCGCCGATGCTTTAAATTACATAGGCCCACGGGTCAAGAGACTCAAACGAAATGATTTTGCTCGATAAATGACGGACTTTAAAGCTGCAGCTCCCATGTCCGCAAAAGTCATTTAAGAGCACAACTTATCTGCTTATAGTCTAGCAACTAATTGCAGATTCAAGGAAAAAATTATAACGAGTCATGTAGCTAGTACTTACTTCCTACAATATGTATTGCGCCATACGACACACCAGCAGTATATTAGTGATTGTCAACCGAGTTTCGCGATTGTCGTGAACGATCAACGAAGCAATCGGGGCCACTTGTGCTAATGAAACACTTCAATTGAATTGGGGACGTTAATTCAGCCATATCGCCTCTCGCCACTGTTTACATTGTCACTACACATATCGAGGTACATCCCTATTAATAGGTATCATAAATGCGAATGTAAGTTTGCTTGTTAGTTTTTTCTTCAATCATGGAAGAAATTTTTGCATGGGATAGAGTTACAGGTTTTTTATACCGGAAAAACAAAAAGTTTTCGTGGGACCTTTGTTGAAAAGATGTTTTCGGATCTTTCCCTTTCCTTCAAATGTAGAGTGTCTAAGTATGCATGAATGAACGAATAATAATAAAATTTATGGATTTCCGGATTTTTAATGTATCCACCTATCCATGCATAAAATTATTAAGAATTTCGATCTTCTTCAATTTATACACATTATTATTGTAGCTTGGTCATGGCATGGCTATCACATTTTATTAAGTAGGTATGTGAACGAAAAATCGAGATAGGTATTACATATATATTAGGTAAGTAAAAAATCACATTGAGTAATTTTAGAGTAAAAAAAGAGCACGAAGACTACAATATATTAAGCAACTTATGGAAACTTCATTTTGCAGCCAAGTGGTATCGATTCGCAATGTATTTAAAAGGTTTTGCAGGAATTTAAAGCAGTTTCGGCTGGATAATATTAATTACAATCGCGGTGCGACATTCGCATTTAATTTGGTCATTTTATTTAAATGTATTTATAATATTATTGCACGCATTAGGAAGTCCCAAATCCTTGAACGTGCGATATTTTAATATCACTAATGGTATAAATAAGAGGAAACGCATTATGTAGCGGCAAGATCGCGATATAATTATCGAGATATTGCTGCAAAACTCTACTATAACACTACTATAACAATACTATAACCTAGAAACATAAAACAGACTCAATTTATAAAATATCGTTTTCAAATTTGATCAAACCGGTCATGGAACCCGGGGAACATCACTGAATAACAGTATCACTGCACCGGAGGGCGTCGGTATACAATCCATTAAACATTTCGAACATGTCGACATATTAATTGCAATACTAGTGAAACATCAGTAAACAGTAATCAATATGACATTGTAAATTGAAAATAATGGGGCAACTCAACGAAGTTATTCCAGCGGCCATTATTATTACTTGAATGCTCTAATACAGTCTACGTTATCTGTTATCCTCGACCATCATATTATACCAGTATGTATATTCAAACAAGTCCCAATAAGATTAGCTTTATAGTTTATCATGCTTTGCACCGAATATAAAGACTGTTTTGTGATTCAAAGTTAATATATATATATATTAGGGTTGCCAAACCCGTTGAAATATTCTGTACCTATCTGTTGCTTAATTTAAGTAAAAAAATCTTGTCTCCAATATGAAGAGCAATTCAAACTATGCTATAATAATAGCATAATTATATCAATAATAATTATATTATAACACGACATAATTTATCAGCGTTTATTTACATTTAGTCGTTAACATTACTATACAATATTGGGTTTGCATGCTTATATATCATACTACTATAGCAGAGCATAGCGTTCGCTCGTCATTTAGTTTGTATTTACTTGACCTTATGTGTCAAATACGTAATTGTGTAACGAAAACCCATGCAAAAATCTAGCAAACATTATTTTGTGTTCTTAGCAGACAAACTGATTTAAAGATATTTGAAAGATTTGAGCGCCCAGGAAATACGGATTGATTGGCAGCCCTGACTGCAGTGCTATTTAATTTAAATTTATGAATTATGAATATCATTAAAATAACAACATTGCCCCTCAAACTTGAATCGTTTATTAAATAAAAAATAAGATTTACTACAAATTTAAAAGTGCATAGTTAAGAAAGATTAATAATAGAATTGCTAACAAAACACACTCAAGATTATTCTTTAATTACTTAATATTAATTTGGAATTCTTGTCAGACTTGAAATAAAACCTTAAGAATATGTTATAATCACCAAATTAAAAAAATATGCAAAATAAATATTAAGTAGCATGTAGGAAAACTTCCAAATTAACATTTCCAAACAGATCTGTTTTATGGCCTTGACGTAATATTATGTAGAGAGGGTCATTCAAATACTAATCGAGTTTATTAATAACCGGTTTGGTGGCTTTGCCTTCTGATTCTTTACTTAGCATTTGTTGTCATATACATGGACATTTATTTTAAAGTAGTTAATGAACCATGACGTCACACATTATATTTCCGCCTTAATGTTCGTGTGATAGGTTTATAGGCTTACAAATGTACACGTTTATTTACATCTTGATAAAAACATACAAAAAATAAATATCTGGGGGATAAAACAATATGATATCAGCCACAGTCCAAGACCTATGTTTTCCTTTGATACACAGATAGACAGAAACACTAAATTGACGCAAGAGAAAAAAAAATACATATGTAGGTATGTACATTATTTACCAGGCAACCTTCGGAGTAGAGATTGAGGTGTAGGGACTGTAGAGTAGCCCTTAGTTAGTTATGTATTTTGTGCTTTTTATGCTGAAAACTAAGCTATCAATATAAAAAATAACTACCTACTATAATTTTTTTTTTTGTTTAAGACAATAAGATGTATTTCCAGAGACGTTGCGTTGGGCACTTATCTACTCTATCTCATGTTGGACTACCAACTAGTTGGCGTTCTATTAAAAAAACATTTGCATAAGCGCAAGTTTTTAATGATCACCCCTTACAACTGTATGTACATTAGAAACAGAGGTTTAGCAACATGGAAACGAGGTCGGTCAGGTAAAGTGGTGCATAATTGGTGTGTCATAGAGACATTAGTGCGGATCCGTGATACGATTGTCGCGGCGTGATACACGCGACGCCGACGACCGAGCGAGGACTCATGCACGAGATGTCGCAATAAACGAAATATATTGTTATCTACTAGTTTTTGGCCGTGATTTCGCTCACGTTAAGTTCGATTTTCCAAACCACTATTTTACCCCCTTAGAGGTTGAATTATCGAAAATCCTTTCTCAGTCGAAGCCTATGTCATAATAGCTCTGTATGACGAATTTCAGCCCGATCTGTCCAGTCACCAGTGACAGCTGTGCGTTGATAGATCAGACAGTCAGTCATCTTTTCCTTTTATATGTTTAGATTTTCCTTAGCTGACTTAAGGGTACACAAAGGTAATCTTGAAATGCATACACTTTATTGTACACCCCATAAAAAAAAAACAATTTTTATAAATAAACATTCGTATAAAAAATATAAAATCATCAGGTGCGAAGGTGAAGTTAACGTAAAGTTCATTCACAATGGGCATTGAGAATTCGGAAGTAATTATTCCTATGTACTAGTTGGGCGTATTGTGTAGAGACCTTTAAAATAGCATAGTGATTCAATAAATAATGCAGAATAGACCTACTTACTTTACTGTAGAATAAACCAATTAAGAGGTTGTCAAAAGATACAAAGAAATCGGAAATGACAACAGCATTAGGCAGGCAAAAGGAAACCGACAGATAGAGTCACTTTCGCATTTATAATATTTATATAGTAAAAGTATATATATTATATAATATTATATTATACAATACTATATAAATAATACTATGTACCTAATCATAGTTAATTTAACAGAGAAACATTTTACGCAACGCGATTAATACGAAAGGGCTTGTCGATCGGCGATGACCTACTTAGAGCGCTCGGCGGTATCGAACTCACCTTAATTGCAGTGAGATATATTTATAATCATGGTTATTTTGAGACGTTTGAGAATGAATGGATCCCGGAAATGGACAGCGAAGGTCGAAGAGCGACAAGACGGCCTTGCCTGAGGCTGTGCTACTTTCTCCGCTGCCGATTGAGCCCACGTGCGTTATGTAGTAGTTACAGACTCTTCGAAACAATGCTCAGTAGAGTTAGTACGAGTTTGTATTTCTCGAAAACGTTGATAGCGTAATAATCAGCTTTATATTTTGAGGCACAAGTTCGTCTAAACATCTACAGAAAAGCGGAATCTTCAAGAAATAAAAATCAGTATGCTGGTGTTCGTCTTTAAACAAGGTCCATCTTTAGGGATCTCACGCTCTACGCAGCCAACAGCCGCTTCCAGGTAAAGTATCGTGATTCAGTACGCTTAGCGCACTTGGCTGCAACGACGAACTATCTACATGGTGTGCAGAGACTAGGTCGTTGTGATCAAACTTTGAGTACCTAGTTTACTATGAGCGTCGATATGGTCGTGTAATATGACACACATCAGTCGTAGTGCGTGAGATGCCTACTCTAGAAGTTATCGTGTCTATGGTACGTTCGAAATCTATAGGCGAGACGTACAAACTTGCACTAAAGGTACAGTTCCAATTTATCATGATACGCCGACGCACTCTATGGAACAGTTCACATAATCACCGAAATGAAGGCGTTTCTACTCACGAGCGAGGGTAATTTACATTCGCTACAACAGGACCGTCCAGTGTCCCCGCTCGGGCGCATTGTTTACATAAGAGCCTTGGTTTCGGACTATGATCACGGAACATTCATGCACTTTATAACTGCTCATTGTTATTTCGTTTCGTAATAAGTATACAGTTTGGATTTTGAAACTGCCTTGCTTTCGACATCCAAACTTTTCACGGACAACTTTATTCTGTACGGGACATAAAATGTTTTTTTATACGCAAAAACGAATAAGTACAATTAAAAAGCTTTCTCCGAAAATAAAATCAATATTTGTTCTAAAACAGTAAGTAGTATTTTTAATGAACATGGCATTTACGTTTTCCAAGCTTTTACAGCTACAAATGCCACAAACGAAGCCAATATAAGAAAACAAATAACCATTAAAGCAAAAGATATTTTATTGCTTAAAATAAAACACAAATAAATTAGAAGCCACTAGGCTATTCCGGTTTTGGAACCGGGATAGCCTAGTGGTTCGGAATAAGAAGAGTCAACTTTAAAAATGTTTTTGTTGAACTTAGAGGTCTATCGGCACAAATCGGCATAAACGCGCGCCTTGACTTATGAACTGAATAAATTATAATGTTTACTCAAATGCTTGCAAAGTAATCTTTGCACCGAGCGGCAATGGCGATATTCTAACGAGGCTACGTACAAATTACGTTCCTTGCGTAACTGAATGTAGTTTAACTGAGTTTAACATAACCATGTCAAGTTAACTTTGGTTCGAAGTGTCAAAGCGCGAGTTGATTTTGACGAGCAAATGCCAGAATGACATAACGAGGGAAATCGAAGGTTGTCTCGTAGCGGGGAGAGAAGTTGCAGCTCAGTTGCATCAAACAACACGCTGAGTTGCGTTGTGCAACGGTATCGCAACTGCTGAAATAGTTACTGCATTAGCAACATTGACCACGCAGCTGACACGCCCACGCGTTTGTGGATTATATTAACAGGAAAATGTAGAATAAGCGAAACCTAAATACTTGTGCATAAATTACATTCAGTACAATTTACTATAAATAGGAACAATCATAAACAAAGGTACTAGAACAACCAGTTAATTTACACCAAGGATACTTACAGTAAAATGGTAACGATGGTCGATGACCTAATTCGGAAGTTCCTAATTCATTATAAGTTATTGAGACGAAACTAGATCCAGCTGAATATATGTATATGTACAATATACATATATAAAACAATAGCAGTTAAGACTATCACTGATGATTTAAATGTTCCCTGGATTTTACTATTTTCGGAAACATAACATATGTACCTACATACATATTTTGACACAACTCGGCGGTCAAGTGATAAGAAAATGGTAATGTTATTTTTAACGATATATTTTGATCATAAACCGTGTCACTTTCAGCTTTCGTGGAAGCACCTGACCCCTAACAAAAGTAAAAGTCATAGTTTTCTCAACGACCAAGAAAGTGTTATAAATCTTGATACAAGAGCTGAAGGAAACACATCAAATAAAACTGTCAGTGGCAATAAGAACCAGGATGTGTAATATATACAGAATACATTATTTAAGTCACATAACAAGGAAGCCCAGACTTCGTGAGCAGATAAAGGCAGTTAATGAGCGAGTAAAAAACATACGGGGTATTAAATTGCTGATTGTTTGTACCTACCTGATAATAGACGTGAATTTAAATAATGTGCAGGTAACTACGTACTTACTTCATGATATTGTAATTAGGTGTCTCCTTATTAAACATGTTGAAACGAAAGAAACAAACAGAAAAAACAAATATGAAACTGCATCCTAAATAAAACAGTAAGTTTGACAGTTGTAACAGATCTACTGTCAGATGAAGAGTTAGGTTATCACAGATAATAAAACTCCGAATTATTTTATTCATATTCTCAAAATAAATGACAAACTATCTTGATACCCTACATGGCATCTGACGGCTCTGTAAGATCAGGAGATCTTATTCAATATATCATATATCATTATTTCGAAACATAAGATTTATGTCCAGATAAAGGATACACGAATAACGAATGTAGCCTCTGTCATAACTAATTCAGTTGAATTCAATATCATCTGCGGGGTCAAGTGTCAAGACGCAAGCCTTATGGACACTAAGCTATTATCACGTAACGCCTTGCAAAGTTTGACCTATTCGTTAAGTGTGTAAATGAAATAGACAAGTTGAATACCTGTTTCAACGTTTTTTTTTTTAGTGACCATAAACATGTTCTACAGTTCTACAATACATATTTGAGTTGAGGTTGCCTTTTATAGTTGGCGGGTTATTTATAAATGTTATAAACTTTTTGTACGCTAAGTTGTAGAATCCGCGATGGAAATTGTTAATAGTGACGTAGCTGCCTTCATGCGGTCGTCAAGCAAGTCGTGTAGGTGAGTGAGCGAGCGGGTGACCTTCAAGAGGCGATTGGGTCCATCAGCAAATGATCCACGCAGTTTATGAACAGCTTTAATGATCATTATTTTGATAAATGTCTCACTACAATAGCTCTGTTAAAAACTATTACAAAAGCTCATATTGTGTTTACTTTCAAATTGCTTAAAACTATTTCATTTGCGTAGTCCTTACCAAGCCAAAATGAATTTTTCAACTTTCTATGTACATTGTATAGTTCTTATTTTTCGAAGATATTAATCGTTATCGAAATCTTAATCCGCGTATATGTTTCAATAATTTTTTCCTTAACCATATCACTCACAAACAGATATGGGAAGTGATCGTCTTTTGATAAGTGTTTATTTGAATCGACTCGTTTGTACACCTTACTATAGATTACAATCAACATTTTATTGTTTCAATATTTCGTTCACCTTGACATTAACATTTTTAATTAAAATTCTTACGATGTAGCACCACTGCCATGACTGCCATAAATACTTATAATACTAATAAATTAAATTGTTCTATTTCGTTGAAAAGAAAAAGCGTTTCTTTGCGATAGATCACAAGGAAAGCTTCTAAAAGAAGATTCCAAAAGGTCAATGTTGAGTTAATTTCTGGTTGCTGGATATAGAATTCGTATTTCTGGGGCATAGAATCTTATTAATTTTAGAATAATTCTTTCTGAATCTCTGTTTAAGTTATTTTCGTCTTGATTTATTTGTGTTTGGAGCCACCAGTTGGGACATGAGATAAATATAATTTTGAATTTGGATTTCGAATTATTTCAAAATGTTCAACATTGTGACCGCTGAATGTGGCATATTTAACAAAAGCGTAAAATATCCGCGGAAGTGACCGTATAGAATGAGCCGAAACACAAGTGAGCAACACATTGTGCGAACCCGCTTCCCCGCTGGTATACACCCCGCCATCTTCCTTTGCTAATTGCTCGTTATGATGTCTCCAAAGCAACAGATGTGCAACATCCGCTGCTACTTCATCTCTTTTTATTTTTTCATCGCAAATTGAAAAGCGTCCTTTTGGCGCTGACTGGTCTCTACGAATATGCTATAAATATTAGAGCAGAAAGACATTGCAAAGATATTCGAGTATGGGTGTTAAATCATAGGACTGAGTGGAGATTGCCTAATTGTATATTAGGCGCGAAGTTGGCCCATAAGTTTAAATCGTAATATTTATGGCTATTTCGTAAAAACAGCGCTGTTGTGTAGATGTTACAAAATATTTATGTTTTATGCCGATTTTATAAGTAATAAATAAATTCTTAACTCAACAAGAAAATTCTTCTATCCAATACATTAGAAAACATACAATAATTATTTTAAACTCTATTTTCAATAATAATCGAAATGATAATAGATTTAGAATTGAATTCGATCTCTCTGAAAAACAAACAAACCAAAACAAACTAGTAGTGATAAACCAAAATAATATCTTTCGATCTGGATCAATGACGTGTACGTGAACGTTTACCCCAGAAAAGCAAAATAAGATCCAAAATGGAACAAGTTTAATAAAAAATGTTATAAACGATTACGATAACAACCTGATGTTTATATGAGACTGCAAAATTCAGCGAAGTGAATGACAGATAACTGAAATCGCGGACAACAAAAAATGCATTCGATATTTTGAAGATAAACATAATTAAATTAAAAAATATATATAGCTATTATATTAATAAAAGAATTGTAAGTTTTTAGAATCACACATGACACAAAAATAACATAGCAAAACATGCGCAAAATGAAAATAATAACATAGAGATAAAACACACATTGAAATGAAAGATTACGACCATTTTCACTTTCGTCGGATGCGTAGAGTATCATAGACCGTACCATTTGGGTCAAACAAGTACGACAGTGATATTGATGCATCGTTATTGCAATGTCCATCCACTATTATTGTACGCAAACAATCGTTACATATTTTATGAAGTGTGCACATAAACAAATGTGTGCAAATAACACAATAGCCTATTTCGGCGATACAATGGGCTATATTCTGTCGAAGGTGATTCTTTGCGTGCGTGTAATGATTTCGTTGTATGTTTACTACATACAGCACGAAAACATCAATGAAGTGTTTTAAATAAAGCAATTCAGAACTAAGTATTGCCTAAGATAAATACAATATTATGTTTAGATAGGTATGTAGATATGTAAATCCTTAGCGTCCTGTGTAAACGATCGACAAAGTTCTTAGAAAAATGGGAGGCGGATGCGAGTTTTAAGCGATTATTATTTTAAGCATTCGACGCCAAGTTTTACAAAACTGTACTACAAGTGTTAAAAGTATATTGTTGCATATCAAATATACAACTGATTACAGCTTACCGATTTAGTTATCTATACTAGACAGATATTATATTATAGTATATAATGCATTATGTGCAGATGATATCTAAGAATATCCAATCTCGAAATACCAACTATTCTCAAATTTATTCCTCAATAATGTATTTAGAAATTGGCAAATAATTAAGCTATTGCATAGCTTCTAACGCGGGCCAGCATGGAGACCGAATCCAGAAATTCCGTAACGAAAATAACCTGACACAGGACTCCTCTACGGTGAGCCGCTAGATGGCGCATTTTTTATCAACAATTCAGATAAAAAATGCTATGCAATAGCTTTACCGCGGCAGTCCCCGAGTGCACACGTCTTTTAAGTATCTACCCAAAAATAACAGAACATATCTCAAACGTAAATAAGAAAATTAGGCTTTAAACGAAGAGTTTGTGAAGAAACAAAGATAGATATAGATATCTTTGTATCTAATTTCGGCAAGCACGTTTACCCTCGTGAAAATTCCGCCTAAATCTGTTCAACCGGTCCGAAGATAAGCCCGAATCAGACAGGTTATGCTATCATTCAAATATAATCATAATAATATGAGCTGAACAAGCAGGAGTTATTTCAAAATCATACTGGACACTTGAATTTCATTTATTCAATAGATTAAAAGGCATTTAAAGACCGAGGGTTTCTTTCAAGAGCGTTACATTTATTTTGAGGACCGGATGAATGTCACAATCACCGGTTAAATAACAACTTCAATTACCGACTTATAGCTAGTTAATTGGTGGCAATTTGCGAAGTGATATTTTATCCAAAGAGGCGCGAAGTGTTTTACAATCTCCATTGACGGAGTCGAGGGCATCTGCTAGTTGTAAATAAGGCCATGACGAAACATAAGTTGAACAAACTGCTACATTATATTGTGCGCTCGAGGAAACTATCAAGTCGGGCCTGCTGCGGCGGGGTCGCGCGATAACATTTGAACTAGCTGTACTACTTTTGGATAAGTTATCAACTTGCGTCACGGGACAATAATTTTTAATATTATTACAACAAAATGGCCTTCACTTCAGTCAAAATATTTATTAAACGTACCTACTTAATTAGTGTCTGATAATTTCTTTTTTATACGAATAACCCGGATTTATTGTTTTTCTCATCAAGCTTAAAAATTCCACGCAAAATACACATAAACAAGTGTGGATGATAAATAAAGTTCGTAGCTACGTTATTAACTGCTCTAAGATCGTAATTATTCTGTATGATATTGTTAATTTGCACTGCGTTTACTCAGTGATAAAGTTTAAGCAGTGATAGCGTAGTGGTTAAGGTTGCGGTCTCCTATTTGAGGGGGTTGCGAGTTCGATTCCGGGCAACGCACCTCTTGATTTTTCGACGTTATATGCGTTTAAGCAAATAAATATCACACCCTTCAACGGTGAAGGAAAACCTTGTGAGAAAACCTTGCACACCAGAGAGTTTTCCGTAATGTTCTCAAAGGTGTGTAAAGAAAGCCAAGTCGCAAGGGATATATGTTCCCAAGAGGGAACTTGTTATCTACTTAAGAGCGCGTGTGGTGAATGGTAAATCTTCAAATGCATCTTTGATGTTTACTGCAGTAAATCAAGTTTTAACTAGGTATCCGAAAAAAAAACAGGCAAAAATTACGTCATATTTCCAAGGGATGATACCGAGTTGAAACATAAAATAATGGCTCGACAAAACAAATCGCGAGGTTAGGTCTAATTTTTAACCAATTTGCATTTATTTTCGATGTGTTGCATATTACAGAGCCAAAATTTTTATATAAAATTCCTATACATTCCTATTCATTTTTTTTAAATATGTATCTTACGAGTTATTAGAATACATGATGTATTTGACGTTTACTACACTCCTTTCAAGTAGGTAAGTTTTATTTCATCTATCGCGAGGATTTTTTTCTGGCATTCTGCGCGTTACTGTTAAGCGATCATTATAGCTTTTAATTCTTAACCACATTATTAATACGTACTAATTGTCTCGATATCTTTTTAATTGTGTATCTGAACTTTTCCTTTTCTTGAACAAAAATTATCATTAAGTCCGTTAAATTCTTCCACGGCCAGCGTGGTTAAGCAACCAAGCATGGCTTTTCACAAGCCATAGACCACCCCACTTGTCACGGTGATGACTCCTCACCTCACCGCGAAGGGTACACACATAACCTACTCGTATAACGTTACGAAATGCCACGACCGCCTCAAGCGTTTACTTACAATCTATAAACCGCCTCGTCATGACACTTGTGTTCGCTACGACTGTTTGGACTTAGATAAAAATATACCGAGGAAAATAAATAATTAATTATACAAGATTGTTATTAGAACATCGCAGAAGAAGACCTACGGAGAACCACTATATTTTACTAGCTTTTGCCCGCGGTTTCGCTCGCGCAAAGTTCGATTTTTCAAACCTTTCGATTTTCAAAAATCCTTTCTTAGCGGATGCTGACGTCATAATAGCTATCTACATTCTACAATATACACCTAAAAGGAACAGGTGACCGATTGATTGATTGACTGACTGACTTACTGACTGATCTATCAATGCACAGCTCCGGATCAGGCTGAAATTTAGTATACCTAGCTATTATGACGTAGGCACGAGCTAACAAAGGTTTTTAGTCTATCCATATATCTGTACGCCAAACATCCAGTGTGCAGTGATTTGATCAGTCAGTCTGAAATTTAAGAGATTTAAAATTCTTTTGGAACCTATTGATTTCCTGGAATAAAATGCTTCCTAGATCAGTCTCTAAAATGCAAGCTACCTATCTGCAATGTTTTCAATAGACTAAAGCTGAAATCTATAGACCGCCACTCTCACTCAGTTCAGACTCAAGACAGAGTTAAAACGAGATAGATTTACGTCAGAGCATATATGTGTCTCGTTTTAACCTCTATCTTGAGTCTGAGCTGAGGCAGAGCACGCTCTATAGATATAAGTTACAAACCAATCAAATAAGGACTCTACAATCTCCCTGTGACTCGTGTGATATCGTCAGTCTATCTAATGAGGGTTAGCTAAGATTGTCACATTCATCAGTTAGATACAACCACCACAAAGGGGAAAAGGGGCGTCTGCAATCTAATTGGAGAAAGGTTTTCAATTACATTCAATAAAAGGATTGCGAAGTAATAATTCACGCATGTTGCATACATTTCACGGGTCCTTGGATGCGTAGGTCGGGTCCACTCGTGCGCATCGATGCACTGGACCGCGATTTCAGAATGAATTTATTACGTTTTTTTTTACGTGAGCTCGCTTGTTTTGTGGAAATTAAATGTAAAGCGGCCGATAAAATTTCATAACTGCGTGTATTTCTTTTACCTAAAATAATAATTTCAAATGGAGATTAAATTAAAAACCCTTACCTACTTAGGCTCCTGGATTCATAAATTATTCAGATCAGATATTTTTGGGTACTTGTTTTTATGTGGGTATGTTCGTTAACGTGGGAATTTTAAATAATAATTTCAATTACAACAATTTTAAACTACTTTTACTTTTAATAAAATAAACGTTCGATCCATATAAAAGTTGTTTTTATTTAAAGGCAACCAAAACGAATTCATTTTAAACGCATTAAAAAATATATTAGAGATTAGAATTAAACACCAATCACGATTAGTTTTGTACATTGATCGATAGCCACTCGGCCATTCAACAAAATAACTAATATTGCATTATGTCTGCCTTTCGTCCATCACGTATGTTGTTGCATCTACGTATAGGTACTTCGGTAATGAGATGCGAATAATCATATTCTTTGCATCCGATTTTTTTTATTCGATGTCCTTGACTGTGATCTCACCTGATGGTAAGTGACTATGCCGTCTAAGATCGTAGTGGGTTAATGCTGCCTGATAATGTCTAAGAGATTTTAAAAATAAACAATAATACTTTTCAAACAAACTTAGTTATGCGGTTGCTAACAAAAGAGATTTGTTTTGAAGCTGACGAAATATTTAAAATGATTTAACAAAATAAACATTTTTATGTAAAATTCTTTTCCTTCCAAGGTATATGTACAGATCAGTCGCGCGAGTCTACGAGTATATATTTCAAATTACGCTAGCCATTAAAAAAACTTAAGATATACAACAACGCCCAAAGTCATTAAGATAAAAACTTAGTTATAACAATCTCGTTACCACGTACCTACGCAACAAAGCATAGGGAAGCGATGCCGCGGTTTCGCCTAGTAGGAAGTGCGCGCAAGACCTTGCCGAGTTCAACGCCACTGACGACAGAGAATCCGTGTTTGGTGAGGAAAGATATTAGTGCGAATAATTAAATACTTTAGCAACATAGGAAGTAGTGTGCAAACTAGAATAATTTAATTAAGTGTCTAGGAAGACACGTCTCCGCTCTACGTTTGAGGAAGTATAGTGGAGACCTTGCTCAGTTCAACGGCTTTGACAACAGACCCACACGTCTTCCTACACGAGTTCTCTTTACACTTCTATTGTTGGGAGAAAACAGAGCTCTGAATTTGAATAACCATGGACCGTGATGTAATGATTGTAGTTACATATCGTAGACTTAAACAACACTGTACTTAAGGCTATTTTGCATAAAAGATCAATTTCATGAAATTGATAACCAAAATATCTGATATCTGAAGTTCTGTTTATCTTATGTTTAAAGAAAATTTTAACTGCGTAAATCTGTTTTTTAATATGGACGAGAAATTGACGGGAAAAATTCCGTTAATACTAATTCCTCTTATCCCGTTTTAATTACCCTTTTCTGTTAATACAAACGGTAACATGGTCAACTGCGGTTGACTCAACCTTAAAGGTTACTTTGAGGTATGACATCTCAAAACAATACTGAAATAACACTACTTTTAGCGTTGGTGAGGGCCTCCTGACCCTCAGTTGAATTATAGCTTTTTGCAACAAAGCATAGATCTTTTAGATAGGTAAGCATTCAACAACGTCGGGTATCGTACTCGTGCACAAAGCACTTCAAATGCAGTCTTTAATTTGTACTTCAAATTATAACGCAATGACTGAAGTACGTGTAGCGTTTACATACATCTTATCTTTATTTCAGTGGTACTCGTTTCAAAAGGAAATCCCAACCTAGAGAGAAATAGAGGAATGAGCCCAAACACCCTATATGTGTTGAAAGTTGCTGAGGAGTTGGGTAAACCGCAGACTACTTGATGCTGCAGCATCAACTCAAGGTATCTTGGAAAAAGTCCGAAGTAACAGTACACCAAACAAATCAATCCCACCGGTGAAAGTTGGAAGACCCTTTAATCAAGTAGGAAATGAGCTGATGATCTTCAAACGCCTGAGCAAATCTTCATAAATTAGCTATGAACATCTCGATGACGTAAGCTATCAAAAAGAAAAAAAATCGCATCAAATCGGTCCATTCGTTAGGGAGCTAGGAGAGAACAAAGAGACACAGAGACACACGTTTTACCAATCAACTTATAGCTCGTCGGGGGTTAAAAGTAGGAAGTATACGTGTAGATAAATATCGTGCCGAAATCGTGTATTACACGTTTGTCTAGTGTTGTGTGACAACAGTTACGCAACTCAACACTGACCTATCGGCCGGAGTGCCACTTTCATTGTTGACACACTATCTAGTTATAAACGGAGTCATAAGCTATGGTGCAAAATTTATCCTAATTTAATTTACAAAAGTATAGAAACCCTAGCAGACAGTAAGTAGTAGGTGTGACAAGGTGTTGTTGATATCAAGTGTGGATTAACTACTAAATAGGAAGTGCAGGTAAGCATGTGCCGAAATTGGCACGTTGCGTTGTTGTTGTGACAGCAGTTATGCAACTCAACACTGACCTATCCGGTCGGAGTGCCATTTTCATTGTTGACACACCATAGTTTATGACTCCGTTTATAACTCTAGTTCTTTATAATATACATAATTTATCTTACTTAAGAAAACTATATCAAACCTAGCAGACAGAAAAATTATAGTAGTTGTGACAAAGGTGTTGTTGATATCAAGTGTGGACTAACTACTAAATAGGAAGTGCAGATAAAGCGTGTACCGAAATTGGCACGTTGCGTTGTTGTTGTGACAGCAGTTATGCAACTCAACACTGACCTATCCGGTCGGAGTGCCATTTTCATTGTTGACACCATAGTTTATGACTCCGTTTACAACTCTAGTTCTTTATAATATACATAATTTTATCTTACTTTAATTTAAAAAACTATAGCAAACCTAGCAGACAGAAGTATTATAGTAGGTGTAACAAGGTGTTGTTGATATCAAGTGTGGACTAACTACTAAATAGGAAGTGCAGTAGAAATAAAGCGTGTGCCGAAATTGGCACGTTGCGTTGTTGTTGTGTGACAGCGGTTATGCAACACGACACTGACCTACCGGCCGGCGTGCCACTTTCCTTTCATTATTGACACACTATCTATAAACGGAGAGACTATCACTCAGCTAAGCTACGTGATCGCCGATCAAAACAGCTGAGAGAAATAATAAAATACAATGCAATCTTTATCCATATTAATATTATAATCTAAGTTTTGCTCGCGACTTCGCCCACATAGAGGTAGGTTTTTTAAAATTCCGCAGGAGCCCTTTGTTTAGGTATCCCTTGAACTATACTAAAACAAAAATCACGATGATGATGACTAAGTATAGCTAGTTCAATTAGTAGATAATAAAGTTTCAAAATTAAATATTTCTAAAAACTATGTCAACTTTAGTATAGTTGACAGTATGTAAGCAAGTAACCCAAGTGTAAATCTGTGAGTCATGAAAAGATCTAGAAACTCAACGATAATATTATGAAGCTTGTCCGTCTTTTTATTATAGTTATCTTATTTTACAACTCATGCTCAATAACACTTGTCTTATAATTATCATCGTTAAGATTTATACGTACTCGTAATAAATACCGAAATGAAAATAAGAAAACAATCATCCTGACTTTTAAGTTGTACGATATAATTGCCGCAGCTATCTTGATAGTTAAGTACTACTCATACGCGATGACTTAAGTCCTGTGTGGAATGCTACTCCTAATGTGGACCACGCCACTAACATAAGTCACAAGTACTACTCATACGCGATGACTTAAGTCCTGTGTGGAATGCTACTCCTAATGTGGACCACGCCACTAACATAAGTCACAAGTACTACTCATACGCGATGACTTAAGTCCTGTGTGGAATGCTACTCCTAATGTGGACCACGCCACTAACATAAGTCACAAGTACTACTCATACGCGATGACTTAAGTCCTGTGTGGAATGCTACTCCTAATGTGGACCACGCCACTAACATAAGTCACGTGTACATATAACGCGCTTTCGATTTCGTATAATTATAGAATTTTTTTGTTATATTTCTTGTACGTACGAATGTGTTTTTTTATTATATTTCTTTTGTTATTGTTATAATCTCTTGTTTTAAATGGGCAAATTAGCCATTGAACAGGACGTATAAATATTAATTCTGGATTTTTATTTTGGACTAGCGGACCGCCCCGGCTTCGCCCGTGGTACATATATAGCCTATAGCACTCAGGGATCACGTACATATCTAACGGTGAAAGAATTGTTGCAATCGGTCCAGTAGTTAGCGCGTTCAAACAAACAAACTCTTCAGCTTTATAATATTAGTATAGATTATATTAATTGTAGTTGCAAAATATTATGTACTATAGTACAACAAGTTTATTAGGAACGTGACGTAGATCGACATTGAGGATTGCTGCGACCGATAAGTGCAGTGTAAAGTAATCATTGTAATAAACAACGTGATACACGTAAATGCAACTGCGACCAATTAATCGTCATTTCAGTTATTTAAACAATGAGAGACTCGCCAACTATTTTAAACGCTTCCTAACTCTACCTAGTGGATGTTTCAGTGAAGCAGAGCAATATACGGTTCTTTCTAAGTGGTGACTATTCAGTCAGGTTAGCCCACGTTAACTTCACGTTAACGAAAATACGAAAATCAGTGTTTCTCAAACGAGAGAGTCCGTGAAGACAATAATGCTGAGCTCTATTTAGCGTGCTCTGACTCAGCTCGGACTTAAGTTAGAGTTAAAACGAGGCACAAGCATGCTCTGATATAAATCTGTCACGTTTTAACTCTGTCTTGTTGAGTCTGAGCAGATGAAATTGAATTTGCTTAGATTGTCGAATGCTTTTTTCCATACCAATATTATTCGTCCCACTATCTCTGGGAACAAAGAGGAACCGGCAGTTCTACTCGGACTAAATTCACGGTATAGTGAATGTAAAGGATAGTTTTCTTACCCCTTTCTCCGAAATATAATACAAATTCTTTTCTGCATAACTGAAGCCCGCCAAAATCTTGTTCTATTATTGCTGCATTACTATTGTTTTATGCTTTGTCTTAACTCTCGTCTTATCAATGAAAAGAACGTTGGAACAAAGATCTGTTGTTTCAACATTTTAATCGCTTCAAAATAAATATAAAATGTATAATTACAACGACTTCAAGATAAATAGACTTAAAACAATAAACATGGCAACCTGATAAGTGGCGAGAGCGAGAGCGCATAACTATTTAATCCCAGTTTGTTTCTGCTATGTCAAAATCTCTGAAATGATATCCTTTTCTACAGGCTACTTGTGAAAAGGATTGCAATATTGAAAGAACCTTATTTTAGTGCACAACAGATTTTGTATGATAATCATCACTCATCATCATCATCAACATCAACATCATCAGCAGCAGCACATCAATAGCTCACTACTGAGCGCAGGTCTCCTCTTAGATTGAAATCTATAGACCGCAGTCTCACTCTGCTCAGACTCAAGACAGAGTCAAAACGAGACAGATTTATGTCTATGTTTTTAGTTTTAACTCTAACTTAAGTCTGAGCTGAGTCACAGCACGTTCTATGGATCTCAGGTCAGGTCAAAAATAGGTCCACCACACCCGTCCAATGCGAATTTGGCAATCATCACACACCTCTGAGAACATTGCGGAAAACTCTCAGACGTGCAGATTCCCTCACGATCGTAATAATCGTAGACTTTTGACATATAAATGTATCAAATATAAACGTCGTAATGAATAAGGTCAGTGGAACCCGGATCCATAAATAAATAATAATAATTATACGTTAGTTATAATACAATGTGCCAGGTCGCATGACACATCCAACGACGGACGCGAGGTTGTCCTTACAAGTTACAGCTTACAGGTGCTCAATTGCGCAGTGCGCCTCAAAATTGGGGTAACTCCGCATTTGCATAAACACACATTATACAAGGGGTACCTTAATGAGTAACTTGTTCGAATTAACTATTTATTATTCACGTAAATACCTCGACACATGTGGAACGTGTCGCGGCTGGCAACGCGAGTGTGCGGATTATAGCTAGGCTATTGAAAAAGACAGGTAGTTTATTTTTTCTACAATTGCAATTGCAACTAACAATAGTATTTTTTTCCTGTTCAAAGCAGGTAGAGCCGAGACAGTAACTAGATTAACTATAAATTGCGATACGATGATTAATAACACTACTCAACACTAAAAAAATATCTGAATTCACTCATATGGCTTCATATTGAGGTTGACTAATAATAAATATCTGTAGGCATTTTATTTTGATATCACGTCTAGAAGCGGAGAAATATCACTTTTAATTTTTTCACCTATTTTCGAGTTTTAAAATGCGGGTAGTTCAAAAATACGATTGTTTTGCAAACAAAACATAGCTTACAAGTTACTTTGATTGATAATCTTTAAAATATCATGGGTATATTTTAACAATTTTAATTAGTTTTGTTGTATTTGTGAAGAATTTGCGCCAAAATAGAAAAAAAAGTCATGTTTTGGCTTATTTAAACAGTGTTATTTAGCTAATTTTAATCAAAATGTGAGAAATCTAGATAAGACGTGGGTTTCTAATGTGTGCTGGCTAATATCTAATACGAATCTCAACGGTTGTTAGGATGGAAGAATAAAAAAAAATGCCATTTGGTACGCCGGGAAGGACTGAACCAACGAATCATACAGTGAATTTCTATTTTTGTTTAACACAATTAAAAGAGTTTTCTGAGAAATCTAAACAAAATATTAAGTATGCCGATAGGTTATCAGTTAGAAAACCTTAGCCACATTCCGAAAATTTGCCTATTCTTGAGGGCCCAGTTAAATTTTAATGAAAACAGAAACTTAGAAAAGTTTACTTTATGAGACAGTGAAAATCGTGATTATCAAAAATCAAAGAGGGCGTATTCGTAGGTCTAGATATAAAAAACTGATTAAAAATTCATCTTTTACATCTACCCATAACAATATTATTGAAAACCAAGCTTTTAAATTTTTTTTTTGACGTGAAAAAATATTCAACAAAACCGCTCACTTCTGGGAAAGAATAAAACTGATGTTGGACTGCTACCATAAAATGGGATGCAAAATCTTATTAAAATTTCCTTTATTTCATTTCCTCCATTCCCATTTGGACTTTCTTCTCGAAAATATGGTTAATTTAGCAATGAACATGGGGATAACTTTCATCAAAATGTAGCTGCAATCGGAAACCGTTTTCAAGGAAGATGGGAACCTGCTATGCTTGCAGATTACTGTTGGAGCCATGTCAGAGATACTCCTGGCTACCATTACTACAAGAGGAATCAGCTTTACTAATAAAACTTCACCTTTTCCATCAAAACATCAATAAAAGTTAATGTACTTGCTTCATTTTCTAAGAAAATTGAATTTTTGACTTGACCCTTTTATCTCGAAAATGAGATGTGATGGAAAAACTTCATTTATGCATTTCTCTTAGGTCAATAGCAAGGAACAATTATCACATAGTAGGAACTCAGATAAAAAAAAAAGTTCGAAATTTGTTGAGTAGTGTAATGTAGAGTTAGCGTAACAATCTTTTTTAAGGTTCTACACCTACCCAAAGCATGCCAGTGGGACTCTATTACTAAGCGTCCACTGTCCGTCTGTCAATCTTTAAGCGGGCTGTATCTCATGAACCGTGATAGATAGATACTTGAAAATTTCACAAAATGCGTAGTTCTAATACCTAAATTAAAAAAACTTAAAATTTAAAGAGACAAACAATAAATTTTTATTTTTGCTCGAACTTAATAATAGCTTAATCTTGTATGGTACGGAACCCTTCGTGTACGGGTCCGACTCGCACTTGGCCGGTTTTATTTTTTGGGTTACGAGGGGAAAACACCTGACGATAAGGCAGGGGAGAGATAGGGGAGATACTATAACGAAATGAATAAAAATATAATTTAGGTTTCGATTGTCATTGCGATACGTACATACCTATGCATTATTTAAACTATAATTTGAAAACTATACCCTTAGATTAGATTATTAATTGTAAGTTCTATTATAACGTTTTAATGAAAAATTATCCTCATTTTGAACTGATAGGTAATAGGTAGGTACTCATAGTACCCGATTCAAATCATTATATTATTTATATGTAAACAAACTTTCATGCAAGATTCGCGGAACAGTGAGGTAACAGGTCGGGCCACAGGCAGTTCACTCCGGAAGGCGGCGTCGAACATGGCAACAAAGTACGAGGTAACAAGCGGAGGAGTTCGAAAGTTCGCTTCCTGCAGCACGAGCGCATAAGATATCACAGCACGCGCGGATTATAATCGATGTAATGGCTTCACGTTGCAACACCACTGCAATCCAGCGGATCGCGCAATATGTGACGTTGCATGAGCGTCTTGCGTCAACGGATAACTAAATCTAAGCACAGTAACTGAACGGTCCATTTTATGTATCACAAGCTAGGGAAAATTTCAAGACTTTAGAATCACTCTTATATCAACTAGGCGCTTCAAGATGCTTAACAATTAAGTAGATAGAATTCGTTTCGATCTTGAGGCCTTGAGACACCAATCGATCTATAGAGCGTTCTCTGACTTAAAATATAGTTAAAACGAGACACAAATATCCTCCGACATAAATCTGTCTCGTTTTAACTCTGTCTTGAATCTGAGCAGAGTGAGAGTGCGGTCTATAGATTACAGCCTCAGTTATAGCTGTTTCCTGATGTATGTACAGTGAACAAATGCGGTATAGTCGATTACTATCACTACATATCATAAAACAAAGTCCCCGCACCGCGTCTGTCTGTCTATCTGTCTGTTCCCGATAAACTCAAAAACTCCTTTTCTTCAGAAGGGATTTTCATGGGGTTTTCATTAATACACAGGTTGGTTCATGAGGAAGGTTTAGGTGTATATTTGTTGTTGTATAACTACTTGACTGGATTTTTGGCGATCAGACTCTAGAGGTCAACAATCTAATCTCATTCCTAAAAAAGTGTCAATGTGTCATCATAGATAGACACCACAGCATAACGCACAGGCTAAGTGCTCCGATTTTTCAATTTAACACTATAAAAAATCAATAAACGATTATGAAACGGCGCCGGCACTGGATCTGACGCTCGTCTCCGTTCGGCCGTGTCATTACGAAACAAGAAAAGAAAGTTAAGACCGTTTCAGCTGAGAGAATGTCGCTCTAGTCGACAGCTTGCGACCGCGTTGCCGAGCGGCGTGCTGCAATTGTAATACATCCCGCCCCCGTCCTACTAACCAGCCGCTTGGCGTGTGATGTAATTGATTTAATTTACTTGCACTTTTGCATGCTTCAAAGTTAGGTTTAGATTACGAGACTTAAGTGTGTACCTTTTTTTTATTCAATGACAAGTTAGTCTTTGGCTGCAATCTCATCTGATGGTAAGTGTCGATGCAGTCTTAGATGGTAGCGGGCTAACTTGGAAAGGGCATGGCAGCGTACTTGTGGCGGACCGCTAAATCGCTTGGCGGCACGTCTTTGACCGCCACGGCCAAAGCCTCCCACCAGACCAGAGACAATTAAGAAATTATAAAATCCCAAATTGCCCCCGCTGAGAATCAAACCCGAGACCTCCCAGTTATAAGATCACAGCGCTCACCACTGCTCCAGGGAGGTCGTCAAAATCAAGATCTCAGCATCAAGCAGCGGCAGTTATGTCTTTGACGGTAGGGTGGTAACTAGCCACGGCCAATGCCTCCCACCAGAAACTGTATACATTCAGTGTATACATCGAAGGTAACTGTGTGAACTTGTGACATTCATTGCGACACCTCAAGTTCAGGGAAATTGTCCACTTATCTGAGAACGGAAGAGACAGTGTCAGACATTCAAGTAATGAGGACCTAAACACCAAGCAAACTAGTACAGATGTACCAACAAGTCAGAAGCCGATTGTTTACTTGTAAATAAATAGTAATGCCTCAGTCCTATACTTATGTTTGGTTTGTATAAGCACCCAATCCAATAGAACTACGAACTTGGTCGATTTGACCTAGATCACAAAATGTTCGACGTTTAGCGAAAAGTTCGCATGTCTAACGCCATTTCTAGTCGATTTAAATAAGTCGTAGTAATAACACAGAGTTGTAGATTTAATTTTTAAAGCATTAGTTAAAATACCAATACTTTTTCAACCATAGTGGCCTAAAACATGCAAACAGGAATGGAACTATGGAACATGGAACTATCAGTCGGATTTGAAAAATTCTTTTTGTATCTGATAGCCCAATTCTTGAGGAAGGTTATAGGCTATTCAATATCTCGGTACGACTCTTAGAAGCCGAGCAAAAAGAAAAAATAGCGCGGGCGAACAATGCGATGCGGTAAGTCGGTGGTCGAGGGCTGTCACCCGACGAGAACCGAAAAAGAACTGAACCGAAGGCTATTTATTAATCCGGAAGATCAAAGCGTTCCCAGGGGATTATTAAAAACTAAATCCACGCGGACGAAGCCGCGGGCAACGGCTAGTTATATAATAATATAATTAAGTAATTCGCATTGGGCCCGCAGCGTGGTGTACTAGGGCCCATAACCCTTCTCCGAGAGGAGACCGGCGCTCAGTAGTGAGGAATTAATGGGTTCCTCATGATGATCATTAAATAAAACGAGAGCATTTGTTAAAAATATCTTCAATAAAATTACGTCAAGTGCGATCGGTGTAAGAGATAAGAGATAGAATACATTTTTATCGCGATAACACACTATAGTACATTTAATAAACATATTAAGTAGACCAGTCACGAATTAGTGACCCTCTTTGGCAGCCAACTTGAATATCAAATTATGTTTTGGTGTTGCATAAGAACTGTGGGCCGAAATGATGTTTACGAGCAATTATGTAAAACCAAAGCTTGGTATACACCTGCGCTATCAGCTGTTGCGTTAACTATTCGAATCGCTCGCGGAAAATTTCCCAATGAGGAGTTTAGTAACTAACCGAACGATTAAAATTTGAAAAGGTGTTTAAGTTTTACACAATATTCTATTTAATTCAATAGTGAGTCATATCAATACGATTTTTCAAAAAATACTATTTGCTGGAGCAAGTAATTCATTAATGGTTAAACGGTGCGAAAGATCGATCAATTACTTAACTATCGAAATACTCGTGGTTATTGCAGAACCGGAGTGCGCCTCAATAGTTTTATTGCCTTGCGTAACTTAAATAACTAATTTAAGTAAGTACTTATTTCTTGAATAAATAAGTAGTTTTTCCACAAATGAAGATAGCGAATCACTTGTTTACAGCTGCAATTTAAAGAAAGAAGAAAAAAGTTGAGTCCTATTTAAATTTAATATACCTAGAAAAAGAGTTAAACACAGACACAATAAATGTTAACTAACTAGTTCTTCCAGACTACTTTAAAAGCTTGTATTAAAAGGTTTGTTTGATATAATATGGTATCAAAAAACATAAAGGTGTGTGACATTGTAAGAATAAGAAATTAATAATTAGAATTTTTAAAGTAATGGGTATAGACTCTCTTTTGGACACATTTTAAATATTATTGATGTTTAAAATTTTTGCATGCTACTCTGTGACAGACGGGAGCACTATAACAATTTATTTACTCAATTTTTGCGAAGAAATGAAACGAAAAAGAAAAAAAAAAACAAAAACAATCGCTATCTCCTATTAATAGAGCACACATGATTACATTATTCGTTATGGGTATCTAATGATTAGATTAGATATTGCTAAGACAAGAGATAGTGTACTCTTTCGGACCACATCCGTTCTCTAGCTCGCGGTAACTTGGTGAATGTGTTCGTAGCTTAGTGGCAACAGGTAGAGAGGCGGCCACTGCGCTCGCGGTTATGGTAAAAGTGTTACACGACTCGGTCTCGAGTCTCGGCCTGCGCTCAATTCTCTGTGACGCAACAGCTGAGCAAATGTGTGCCAAAACTGCAGTCAGAACCTCCGACACCGATGCTGCGCAGGTTAAGTGTTACGTCCGACTTTACCCACTGTTTATGCAATACTTAAGCCAACTATTTTTGGTTTTAATCAATTATAAGGTTAGGTATCAATAACTTATATTACGTGCTTACCTATACCGTCGAACTGCTTTGTTTAAAGATTCAAGTCTTAAAACGTTTGTCCAACATAGATAAATAATATCGTAAGTATACTATGTATAACATACATATCTATGTATAATGTATAAATAATATTGTCTCTAGTAATAACGATTGAATCCGAATAGGTAATAAATGACCGCACCATTTAACCAAAAATTAATTAAATTTTGTAGAGACGCTCTAGAAGTTTGATTTGGTCTTCTTCGTTTGTATTTCGAGATAAACTTCTCTCAAGTAACTACTTTGATAATTTTTCTTGGATCCGGTTAGGACTAAGTAAAGCACAACAGCTCCCTTTATAATTGAATACTCTTCTAATTAACAAGAATCGATAATTTGGTAACGGAAGTCGGAATTGACTGGAATGAGGAGATATGTGGACTATGGAGGCAACCTCGAAAAGGTCTAACTACGAGTATGTCTAGCAGTTGTCTCGGAGATAAGCTGATTATGTAAATTATGATGAAGTCCATGTCTAGAAGAAAAAGAAAGTGCAGCAATGGCGTGTGTTGTTTTGAATAACACCACTAATAATAACGAAGTATACGTAATAGTACCGACGTAGCCGATAAGATACATTAGGTACCTACACTTTGTTTATACATTACTCTCCATATAGGACCTCAGTCTGATATGTTATGCATTATCTGCAGGTACTTAGTACTTAGGTATTGTTTGGTTACTGCAGACGATGCGTAGGACAAATAAATAAGAGTAACATTAGTAACTATTTGGTAACTAAGAATAAACAAAGTAAACAAATAAAACGATTAGTGTTCGGTGATAATAATACGTTTATTTTTAAGTGGTATCTACTTAATTAGTTATTTACTTGTTGAGAATTTATATTTATAGCTAATTTCGTACTTTTCTAGAACTAAACATATGCTTATATGTATTCATAGATGTTTATATTAGACCATTAATTAATAATAATATTGTACAGTGTACATAGTGAAAACGATGTAAGTGCCTGTAGTGGGTTAGATTCAATTTAGTATATCTTTTTAATAAATGACTTATTAGATTTCCTTAATCTGAATGAAGTACCTACCTAAACAAGTTCAAGGACAACGTAATCAACGGATAAAAAACAGGTTTCTAATTTAGATTAATAAAATAACTATTGAATTGACGATAACGGCAAGCATTGTGCATTGCATTATTGGCAACGATCGAATTATTTACAGCTCATTTTTTAATACCTACTAGCTGATTTCCCGGGATAAAAAGTAGCCCATGCCACTCTCCAGGTTCCCAACTATAGCCACGCATAAAATCACGTTGATCTGTAGCTCTGTTGCAGCGTGATTGAAGGACAACCAACAAACAAACACACTTTCGCATACAAATGCGAAAGTGTGTTTGTTGTATTATACAAATAATATTAGTAAGGAGTAAGGAAGTACAGAACTAACGAACGAGAAATAATCAAAGCAATTTTGATATTAAGAAATTACTAAAATAGGTTCTCGAAATGCATGGGCTTCCGAAGCTGTACGCAGTCTCCATGTGAGTGATTGTACAAGCGTCTACTCGGCAATGAACCCTAGCATTTGTTCTGTTGAAACAATTAGCGACGCGTCGCGAAACAACAAGCCTTATTCGAACATCTAATGAATAATGCAGTCATTCCGATTAAAAAAAAAAGCGATGCCATCAAACTAACGTTGCCCTACTCAATATCGTTGTGAAATCTTGTGTTTTACAAGTGGACCAGTTCCGTCTATGAGCCCACCTATTGTGTATTCTATCTTATATAAAATCTAGCTACTTTAGGTTGCCAACAAAATAAACTACTTATAAATTATAATATTTCGCAATCTTATATAGTAATATTACAGAAAGTTTCGCATTTGATACAATAAAGGGGTATGTAGTCTTAATGCAAATTTTCTATATTGACTTTATGTAATAATACATTCTTTTATGATTTATATTTAAGTACAGTTGCACAACTCATGAATTACTTAATTAGTTAAAATGCAAACCTTTTGTTAGATATTATGAAAAAACACAGAGCTATTGTTAGCGTTGGCGATATTATGAAAGTGCAATGTTTTATTTATGAAATTGATAAGGATTGTTCCATTAGAAGGTTAAATATAAAGGTAAAAAAAAAACTGAACTGTGTGATAACACTTTGATTTACGAACCGACACTTTTTAATAAATAAATTGAACCTACTTTATAACCTTATTTATTATGTTTGGACTTAATAAACTCACCTAATGCTTTATAATATAGAATATAATTTTATGTTATCTGTCTTATTATTATCTTTGAAATGCAATAAATATAACCTACTTGTGATGTCAATTTTAAATCTTTTATCTCTTTTTTTATCTCAATGTCAACCTGACTAACTTCTTAATTTGTATTGTAATTTAATTATAGTACTGTTTGTATTGAAAAAATATGTTTGTAACAATAAACAATTTTAAATACTTTCGCATTGGATCGCAGAATAAAGACTATAAGCAAATAATAGAATTCTATATTATATATTTTAAATTATACGGTTTCAAATCAGGTAAGCAATTGAAACATGCGTGCCCAAAGCAAATGAGTTCACGCTAAGAATCAAGGCCCATAACCTGTAGTAACAATTTAAGGTCAGCTGTATTTATGTACAAATTACTCACATTGAATTCAGAGTTCAAAATGTTAATTAAAGGATGTTGGTATTGAGAACTGTATGCCGGAAACGCATTGTTCGCTGTCCTTAGGTAATTCTCTACGCCTAAAAGGGGATATAACCTGACTACTTTAAATACCTAATATTGTAGGATAGACTTTGAGCGAACTACAGAGCAGGACTGCTAGCTTTTTGTTTGGCTTGTATTGTCTGCCGCGCGCCTGTGCATTGCCCACGCAGTAATTTCTCATAATAATAGGCTGGCAGTAGGCACAGTACGTTGCAAAAGTTAAAAAACGAGGATAGAGTTTATCAATACGGTGGAAAATGTTTGTCTTGAATGGGCTGCTTTTCAAAGGATCTACTGGATACAGATGTATAGATATATAGATGTATGTATTTTCTTTGGAATTAACCAAGAATCACCGGCCACCGCTGCATAAATGGTGGATAAAGGACCAATCATAATAAAAATGAGCAAGGACCCTATACTTACACTAAAGCGAATTAGGCTTCGAGTTATTTAGACTGCCTCTGTTTTGTATAATGTGGGAGTCAACAGGGCCTATATTTGGAACTATTCAGACTAGCGACAAATTAGGTGGTGGTCAGTGTCTCTAACGTCAGTGTCGAATAATAATGCCATCTTCACATTGGGTAACGCAGTCAAGGCGAGCCAGATATTAAAAACTAAACAATATTCAAAGCGCCAGTAAAGCGCGATGCCTTGACTTGTATTGACCATACAGTAGGTATAGGTCGGATCGTGAATCGTGTCCTCACAGCGAGGCCATTAGGTTCGGAGGGAATAAAGGGTTGAGTCACATCCGCGCTCGCTCGCTGGAGAAAGGGACTGCACTTAAAAATAGAATATTGCCGTTGAAGTTCTTGCTCGCTGTGAGTCAACATAGAGTAGGATCGATAGCTACAAATGTTCCGAACTAGGACACAAGTTTGCAAAATGAATCCAAAAATGTGTTGAGAAAAGAAAGAAAAGAATAAATATAAGAATTATAATATAACACATATTGTAACATATAATGTTTAATTCTTTCAAATAGGCTTGATTACGATCATGCCAGACGGTAAGCATTGATGAGGTCTAGCGGTTCGTATCAAAAATGTTCAACAAATAATATTCTAAAACTTATAATATAAATATTCATTTCATCCCATTTTTATCAAAGATCCCAGGTTTTGATAATTCATGTTTACCTAAAACTGTTTCTCTCAACGCCTCTCTCGTCTTTGGGTAGTTACCGATTTGAAATTTATTTATTTAAATGAATTTTCAATCAAGGCCTTTTCTAATCTTAATCAAATCTTAAATACTGGGTCATCTGAGCTCTTCAACTCAGATATTATACAATTCAAAAAAAAGGCTTGCGTGCCTTGTTGAACGAGCGAAGCGAGTTCTCTGAGTCAACTAGGGCGCTTGCCTACTAGACAGAGAAGTGTGTCCGTATAAATGTCTGTCAGAGCCCTATAACTTCTGAATTACTGAATATTAGAACGTGAAACTTGGTTGAAAATTCAGTTATATCCTGTACTTGAACAACAAATACTAAAATTAGATAAATGTTATAAAGAAACGAAATTATTTAATTTTAATGCGCCATCTATTAGCATTATTGTGAAGCTAATAGCTTCACTATAATGCTAATAGATGGCGCTGTGTCAGTAAAACAGTTTTATGTCAACTATTATTTTTTTTATTGCGTCTAATGTTAAAAGTTAATTATTACAATATATAATTAAAACTTTTGGGAATTATGGGATATCGCGAGGTCTCAGTTCGGGGCGAACCACTAGTTTAGCTGATCGGTGGCCACTAATCAACAAATAACGTAAAACACGCTCCGTGTAGATTTACAGGCGTTGATCAAGTAATCAAGCAACGTCGACCGCTCGTAATCAGACAACGTATTTCCACTTCAGTGGCTTCATTTCGTAACTTGAAAGAGGTTAACGCAATGCTATATGTGATAACCTAAGTAACTTACGATATATGGTTGGAAACCTTCAACAAAGATTAACTTGGTTATGTGTTTTTACAAGGCTTTATGCTTCCTGTATAATTTGTAACCGTTACTCTAATTAGATCTATCATCTAACTAAGAATGTATAAGATATTTATCATAGGTAAAGAAAGAGTTTTATGTATTTAAACAAAAAAATCAATTCTTAAAAGATCGAAATGTATAATTTCAGTAGTACCTATACGTTATGTACGTATTCATACCACTCATTTGCGACAAGAGTGACATAATTCAAAATCGACGATGAGAGGATTCTCTCGTTAAGAGAGTAATGTTTAAAATAACGGTAACTGTCACGGATAGGAATAAAAAGGATCGTAATTTACCGATAAAAAAATTATTAAAATCGGTTCAGATTTGACGGAGTTATGGAGTAACATCGCCAAAAAAAAAAAAAAAAACATACGCGTCGAATTGAGAACCTCCTCTTTTTTTTGAAGTCGGTTAAAAACAAGAGTTCTGCTGACAGCTGTAACTAGAAGCACGAAATGCTTAGCAAAATGGCGCCTTAGTCCCACGCGGAATCTCATTTCGCTAACACATCGTACGAGGAAATAATCTGAGTAGTTATTGTATATAAGCAACGCTAACTGCCACCTCAGCTCCCACGATCGGCACATTGTTTGCGCAGCACTCGAAGGTTTCTGCAACGCCTAGATGTTGGGAAACGTAGGCAACTGAGGCCAGAAACCGGCTATTTGAGAAACCTTTCAAGATACGATTGCGAAAAGAGTGGAAAGCTTGTGTTTGCCTGCACGCAGATATAGTCAAGTAACGCATGTAAACACTCGAATGCGTACGTTAACTGAACAGTAACCAGAAGTCAAAAATAACAAACTGAATGAAAACCGCACCTTCATCTGAAATCTAAACTTAACTATATTTAAGTAGGTACTTACTAACTATTGATTCTAAAAGTTCATTCCACTGATTAGACCGTAGGAAACTCGGATGATATATAGTCTATTATAAGTCTAGTATAAATCATAAGTTTTTAGAGTCAAGAGTGTTTCCATTTATTCCATTTTTCTACATTAATGCATACCTAGTTTATTTTAAAAATTAAAATAAGATTTATTATTATATAAATTATTATCGAACTGTTTGATTCACAATATTGCTACAATCTATTTTTCCATTCACCCATGTCAACTGACTTACATTCACTGTCATTTTAACATAAAAATAAATAATCGGCGATGGTATGTCATATGTACACATTTGCCTCCATTTTTGCTGTGTCATAATAAAAAGCAACAATTGTAATAATATGTTGTTTGTCGCTAATTTTTCGCATCAACTCCGAAGTGGCTGTATCCAAAGCCTTATCAGGACACGTGGAGAGCTAATCGCGTCGCGTGACCACTACAATACAACCGCCTATGCAATTAACTATGCGGATAAAACTAAACTATAGCTATATTTACTCTTAAAAGGCACTCAAACCGGAGGTACCAACTTACTTCCTTTTCCTAAAGGTGTAAGGAGTACATTATTGAATAATCACTCGGAACGCAGTTGTAAACAAGTGACTGCAATAAAAACCTTATCAACAATGTAACATTGTAAAAATATATATAATTATCTCAGCAAAAATAGAGATAAGCACTTGACTTCCTCTAATTGCTTGTATGATCATGGGTTTTTTTTTTATCTGCTGTGTTAATTTTGATATATACGGTGAAGGACATAAATTATGTATAATATTAGAACTAAGGTTCACACTTGCTCCATTATAAAGCCACTATTTGGAAAGCAATAAATACCTAAATATCTATCTAACTATTCTTTATTATTAGTCTTTTGTCAAGCTCAGCACCGGTAGTTAGGTTCTGAATTTTTTTAATTTTCCCAGGTCTAGATCACATTTAGTTTAATCTTCTACTTATCAGTGAGTAAAGCCTTTTTTTGCCCAAATAAAAAAAACCATTTCACCAGTGGCAATCAGGGGTAGTTATTTCGAAAACAGACAGATATATCAACTTTGTATGTACCTATATAGTTATCTAGATTATAATCGAGTCTACAGAGTAGGTACGTATAGGACGCACATAAGTCCATAAACGCGTTTCGCGTGCTAGCATCGCGCAATCGCACGCTTCGACGCCCCTCATGATTACATGCCTTACTGACCAACTAACAACAAAAGAAATAAGACTAATTCCATTATACGAAACTGACATTGTTTTTAGACGCGGTGATACCTAAATAGCTTTTAACTTTAACCAATTGAATTTAATAACGCGATTCTACGATTTATAACTTAGGCTTAACCATTCATTTAAAAGTTAAAAACATTACGAGGCTTAGCACATAAACGAGCGTCAAATGCGTGGACTGATTTCCAAAACTAATCTTTCAAACATAAATTAATTTATTAATCATTATTCAATATTTTAATTTACTGCACGTAGTTGTTTTAATATAGTAATGATTTTATCATATCTTTGCAATGTAACGAGAAATTATTAGTTTAGTAAAGTCAATTAATAACATAATCGTCTTTAAATGTACATTTTTCATAGAGTCAGGACTTTTTTTCCGTCTTAACGGATTTAACTAGACTATCTCGTACAAGCATAATAAATGCTTATATGTTAACACTATTCTTTATTAAATAAAAATACAATAAGTCAAATAAAAATACATAGTAAGCAGAATGAGAAAAGTTATTTTACGGCTGAATATCCTATTTACCTTAGTAAAAAGAACGCAAGTAATAACTATCATTTCCTGTTACAGCTAATTACATGTTCTATTTGTAGGCCAGATTTAACCTTATTTTTATAGTGGCACTTTTTGTACGACCTAAAGAAATAAAGCAAACAAAGAGGAAATCTCCATAAAAACTTAAAAACATCCCACTTGCCAACGACTTTCCAGTCTTTCCCCTCTAAATTTTGGAAGTTGCCAACAATGGTTGATCGAACAAAGGGGAATTGTAGGACAAAAGCCTTTTTATCTTGTGCCAAAACGTAAAAAAATGGTTATAGTGAGCGGTTGTATTTGTAAATAGGCAGCAGGTAGAAGGTTGTAGGTGTATTTATGGAGCCCAACGGTTTAAAGGATCTTTTTTGTGCTATTCAAGATAAAAATAAAAGAAATACGATGCACCTTTCAAAATTCCCACTGAGATTTTGAAAGGCGTCTGTCTCGTAACTGAACTGTCATGAAAACGTAGCAAAATGTCCTTTCAAAAACTGAACTATTACGTGAAACTTGAAAATTGCAAAGCTTACTAGAAATGGTGAAAACACTAATGGTTAAAACAGTGAAAAAACCTTCAGTTTTCCGCTTTAGTTATGTCTTAATATAAGACATTTTATTTCTAACTGTTATACTTTATTTAGGTAGGTACTTTCCGAGATTAGTTACCTTAGTTCAAGAAACTGAAAAACTGAAATCTTACCTTTTAAATCACTTATATCATATAATTTATACACAATATATTCAACTGGCATTAATATTATGTAGTCAACGTACCTAGATTTAACTTTTTGTTAGCATATATTACAAACCCGGGTGGTTTTTCACATGCTAGCTATAAGTATTTTTTGTAACCTTTATGTAAATAAATAATAAAAAAAATAGTAAGTATATATATTTCGCTGATTGGGAGAGTCTGCTCTTCCAATCTCTCTTCATAGTGCCAATTTCACCAACGTTGAGTAATATTTAACCGTGGAGTAAATTTGATATTTTCGTAGATTTTCAATACAAAAACTGTCAGGCCCAATTTATTCCTCAGTTAAACGTCACTCGACATCGCGTTGGTGAAATCGGCAATAAGGGCCTATTTCAACATCAAGTAAACTAACAACTAAAAAGGTATTTACATTGGCATTTTCAAATCATCAAAATTTTCTTAAATTAAAGTTTTCTATGGGGTGGAGAAATAATATGCTCCTGAACTATTATTGCTCAAAATAAAGTGTACCTAGTGTGTAACAGTCAAAGAATCTCGCCTTTAAAAACTTGTTTATGAATATTCAAAACATGCGCTTATATTTTATACATAAGCCGCTCCGCATCTCTACTGTGTCTCTACCCCTTACGTTATATGCTCCAAGGAATACAAAACAGGGCAGCCCGAAGCAACAAGTGGCTTATATGCAATATAAAGAAACCACAAAAACCGTGAGCAGGTAGCGTATAAAAGAGCAAACGATTTATAACCATGTGAATTAGCTAATAGAACCGGTTTTACTTCGCCATTACAAATAGGGTCTAAAACGTGCTCGTCAAGCGATAGTGATCTTAATTACATAGACTGAAGAGTCTTTTCTAGGTATAACGTGAATTATAATGGGAGCCACACCAGTCACACCACTTAACCGCGTCTGCTCTTACCCCTGCTGAGATTTCAAAGGGATTTGTCAAGCAATAACAAAATGAGTAAGATAAGTTAAAATACAACTAAAGGAAGATTAAGGTTCGGTGATCAGCTAAATAGAGCCGAAAGAAGATCATTTTATTCAAAATCTATTGGTCATAATACTATGAAAAAAAAGGGAGTTACAATTGATCATATTTCTGGCCTGATGCCTGTTTCCAAAACACAATGACGTAAACTTTTTTCAATAGAAAAAAATTGCAAAGTTGCCTCTGCAAATACATGAATTCCCATTTTTCTCAGTTACCATACATTAATTTTTGTAAAATTTAAGTACAATTTGTTTGTCATATTTTACTACAAAAAATAGCAGTTTTAGATTTTTTTTACAGCGACTATTATAATTTAATCTTTTTTTATCACAATTTGTGTCTTGGCCGTTTTATTTCCAGTAGCGGCTTCTTTGTCACTCGTACTCAATTAGACAGTGATCGCTAAGGCGTGCTGCTAGGTGGACCTGCGCGGCGCTGCTCTCGCTCGGCTATCAAATAACATCGCGAAATATAATAATTGAAAATTGTTTTTGTTTTATGTTGAAGTTGAAGTTGTTGTATTTTGTATATTTTAGTGAAGTCAAATAGAGTGTACCTAGTTATAAGTTTGTATACAATATATTGTTAATAAATAAACCATAATATAGTTGTAAATAAATAAGTAACTAAGTAGTAGAAATTTTGAAAATGAGTCCGAAAAAGAAAATGAACAAAATAAGAAGTCGGTTAAAAACAACAAAAGCAGATGGTGATAGTTATAAGTGTCTACCTACCTATTTTTAATTTTATCGTACAGTACGTAAATGTGACGTAAATCGGCTAATCAAATTGTTGTGTGGTACTTTACTATAATGTACCTTATTTTCGTCATTCTTTCTAGTAGAAATTTGGCTCAGTTAGTTTGGTCGCGATTTGATAATTAGAAATTGCAGGTTCGAATCTCAACTACGTTCATTTTGCATTTTCTAAAAAAAGGTTTTATGTTTTTTTTTTAGGACAAGTGTTTTTTTTTTTTTTCAAAATTAATTATAATAAGTAAAATTGTTTTTGTTTTATGTTGAAGACTATTTTGTATATTTTAGTGAAGTTAAATAGAGTTTACCTATTATTTTGTAAAGGTTTTGCATTATGTAAGGGATCATGAAATATCAATTTCATCATCAATTTTCAATTACTTGAAAAAACGTAATAATTGTGAAGAAATTACGTAAGTTACGTAATCACAATTATTACGTTTTTTCAAATTACCTGCGAGATCAAATCAGAAATGAGGAGATCCGTAGGAGAACCAAGTTACCGACATAGCTCTGCGAGTCGCGAAACTAAAGTGGAAATGGGCGGGGCACATAGTTCGAAGAGCTGAAGGTCGTTGGGGTTCCAAGGTGCTGGACTAGCGACCTCACACAGGGAAGCTCAATGTTGGCAGATCCCCCACTAGGTGGACCGACGACATCAAACGAGTCGCATGGAGCCGCTGGATTCAGGCGGCGCAAGAACGAGATCTGTGGAAGTCCACGTAAGAGACCTTTGTTCAGCAGTAGACGTCTATGGGTTGACGAAGAAGAAGGTAAGTATCTAATAATAATGGTGTAATACCCCAGTTCGTCGTACAGTTCGGCTTATCAAACTGTAGTTAGCTTGTTAGGTATATCTATAGTTAGGTAGTTAGGTATAGCTATACTAGACCTTATTTTCGTCGTTTATAGTATTAGACGTTGGGCTTAGTCAGTGTAGGAGAGAGTTATAATAATATAGCTAGAAGTTACGGGTTCGGTTCTTCTACCGTGTTTGTTTTGCATTTTCTAAGCGCATTTTTTTAGGACAATAGTATTTTTTTTTTTCAAAATTAATTATAATAAGTTATATTTAATTTTCAGTCGGAAAAAACGTTTGAAGCTCAGTTCTGAGGAACCATCAACATTGCAAGAGTGAGTAAAGCCTTTGCTCCGAATCTTGCGGGCAGCGGTGCGGCGACGGCGCACTATGGGACGAAATCATATAAACCGTCTCGAAAATCAATAACTTTTTTGTTTCTTGACATTTTGATTTGAAAATTTGTACACGTATTATTGAATGTATAAGCTACTAGAAAAATGAAACACCAGTATTTTAAAGATAATATTTATTTCGTGAGAGCATGTCAAAAATCAAATTATTTAATTTTCCATAAGTACTAAAAATTGAATTATAATACTTAAAATTATTTCATTATTAATAATTATTGTCATTTTAGTTATTTCATAAAAATAAGTACTAGTTAAATAATAAGAATGATCTTATTTACATAATAAAAAATTTTTTTCACCCATGGTTTCGTGTAGAGGACAAAAATATGGAGAGAGCTGATGATTGAGGATTTCGGAGACGGTTGAGGAGCACCGGCCAGGGTATCGAAGATAGGTAGGGGGTGTTCAACCAAATGTCACTCGAAACCTCATCCAATTGGCAGAGAGCCGAACAAAAACTCCAAAATGGCAAATTCAAGATGGCGGCCATACAAATTTCGTCGGTGCCTATCTCGGAGACTATAAAAGATGGAAGAGTGGTTTCTTGGAAAAAGATGATCAGTACTTGAAGGTCTACTTGATGAATAGAAAAAAATTCAAGATGGCGAAATTAATTTTTTTCATATACAAAATATATACAAGACTGTTAGGATTCTTTTTCAGAATTACCGATGATTTCAAATAGGACAAAAATTCATTCTTAGAAAAAATATGGAAGAAGCTGATGATTCAGGATTTCGAAGACGGGTGAGGAGAACGGCCAGGGTATTGAAGATAGGTGGAGGTTGCTCAAACAAAAATCACGCGAAACCTCATCCAATTGGCAGGGAGCTAAAAAAAACCAAAATAGCGGAATCAAGATGGCGGCCATATAAATTTCGTCGGTGCCTATTTGACAAAGAATAAAAAATCGAAGAGTGGTTTTTTAGTAGAAAATGATCAAGCCCTGAAAGTCTAAGAGCAGAAAAACCGCGGTCCACTGCAGCGGGCCACGCACCCACGCGCTCTACTAGTTAATATATATATATCTACTCGTGCTGATTCACTGATTCACTCACTCAGTCACTGACTCATTGATCACCTCTCCTGTAAAATTTTGTATGGAAAAAAATTTTTTCACGCATGGTTTCGTATAGAGGACAAAAATTCATTCGGAGGAAAAATATGGAGAGAGCTGATGATTGAGGATTTCGGAGACGGCTGAGGAGCACCGGCCAGGGTATCGAAGATAGGTGGGGGGTGTTCAACCAAATGTCACTCAAAACCTCATCCAATTGGCAGAGAGCCGAAAAAAAAACCCAAAATGGCGGATTCAAGATGGCGGCCATACAAACTTCGTCGGTGTCTATCTCGAAAACTATAAAAGATGGAAGAGTGGTTTCTTGGCAAAGGATGATCAGGACTCAAAGGTCTACTTGATGAATAGAAAAAAATTCAAGATGGCGGAATTAATTTTTTCCATACAAAATATATGCAAGACTTTATGCGGCGCCTTTTCAAAATTTCTGATGGTTTCGTAGAGAGGACAAAAATTCATTCGGAGGAAAAATATGGAGAGAACTGATGGTTGAGGATTTCGGAGACGGGTGAGGAGTACGGCCAGGATATCGAAGATAGGTGGGGAGTGTTCAAACAAATGTCACTCGAAACTTCATCCAATTGGCAGAGAGCTGAAAAAAAAACTCCAAAATGGCGGATTCAAGATGGCGGCCATACAAATTTCGTCGGTGTCTATCTCGAAGACTATAAAAGATGGAAGAGCAGTTTCTTGGAAAAAGATGATCAGGACCCGATGGTCTACGTGATGAATAGAAAAAATTCAAGATGGCGGATTTTTTTTTTCATATAAAATGTATGCAAGACTTTGATACGTTCCTTTCCGCTGATGGTTTCGTATAGAGGACAAAAATTCATTTGGATGAAAAATATGGAGGGAGCTGATGATTGAGGATTTCGGAGACGGGCGAGGAGCACGGTCAGGGTATTGAAGATAGGTTGAGGGTGCCCAAACAAAAATCACTCGAAACATCATCCAATTGGCAATGAGCCGAAAAAAAATACCAAAATGGCGGATTCAAGATGGCGACCATACAAATTGCGTCGGAGTCTATCTCGGAGACTATAAGAGATGGAAGAGTGGTTTCTTGGAAAAAGGTGATCAGGACCCGAAGGTCTACTTGATGAATAGAAAAAAAATTCAAGATGGCGGATTATTCTTTTCATATAAAATGTATGCAAACTTTGATGCGTTCCTTTCCGCTGATGGTTTCGTATAGAGGACAAAAATTCATTTGGATGAAAAATATGGAGGGAGCTGATGATTGAAGATTTCGGAGACGAGTGAGGAGCACGGTCAGGATAATAAAGATAGGTGGGGGCTGCTCAAACAAAAGTCACTCGAAACCTCATCCAATTAGCAGTGAGCTGAAAAAAAAAACACCAAAATGGCGGATTCAAGATGGCGGCCGTACAAATTTCGTCGGTGTCTATTTCGGAGACTATAATAGATGGAAGAGTGGTTTCTTGGAAAAAGATGATCGAGACCCGAAGGTCTACTTGGTGGACAGAAAAACTGCGGTTCGCTTTAGCGAGCCGCGCATCCACGCGCCCTACTAGTTACTATATATATAGCTACTCGTGCTGACTCGTGCTGATTGATTAAATAATAAGAATGATCTTATTTACATAATAAAAAATTTTTTTCACCCATGGTTTCGTGTAGAGGACAAAAATTCATTCGGAGGAAAAATATGGGGAGAGCTGATGATTGAGGATTTCGGAGACGGTTGAGGAGCACCGGCCAGGGTATCGAAGATAGGTGGGGGGTGTTCAACCAAATGTCACTCGAAACCTCATCCAATTGGCAAAGAGCCGAAAAAAAACTCCAAAATGGCGGATTCAAGATGGCGACCATACAAACTTCGTCGGTGTCTATCTTGGAGACTATAAATGGTGGAAGAGTGGTTGCTTGGAAAAAGATGATCAAGACCCAAAGGTCTATTTGATGAATAGAAAAAAAATTCAAGATGGCGGAATTTATTTTTTCCATACAAAATATATGCAAGACTTTATGTGGCTCTTTTTCAAAATTTCTGATGGTTTCGTAGAGAGGACAAAAATTCATTTGGAGAAAAAATACGGAGAGAGCTGATGGTTGAGGATTTCTGAGACGGGTGAGGAGCACGGCCAGGGTTTCGAAGATAGGTGGAGGGTTCTCGAACAAAAGTCACTCGAAACCTCATCCAATTGGCAAGGAGCTGAAAAAATCTCCAAAATGGCGGATTCAAGATGGCGGTCATATAAATTTCGTCGGTGCCTATCTTGGAGAGTATAAAAAAGAGAGTGTTTTTTGTTGGAAAGTGGAAGAGTGGTTTTTTAGAAAAAGATGATCAGTACTCGAAAGTCTACTTAATGAATAGAAAAAAATTCAAAATGGCGGAATTTATTTTTTTCATACAAAATATATGCAAGACTAAGATAAGGTTTCTTTTCCAAACTGATGGTTTCGTATAGAAGATAAAAATTCATTTGTATGAAAAATATAGAGGGAGCTGATGATTGAGGATTTCGCAGACGGGTGAGGAGCACGGTCAGGGTATTGAAGATAGGTTGAGGGTGCCCAAACAAAAATCACTCGACACCTTATCCAATTGGCAATGAGCTGAAAAAAACTACCAAAATGGCGGATTCAAGATGGTGGCCATACAAATTTCGTCGATGTCTATCTTAGAGAATGTACAAGATGAAATAGTGGTTTTGGAAAAAGATGATCAAGATCCGAAGATCTACTTGGGGAACAGAAAACACGCGGTTCGCTTTAGCGAGCCGCGGACCCACGCGCCCTACTAGTAATTTTATATACCTAGAACTAAAATATTTTTATTTTTCAACATTATTCATAAAGGTTCTATTATCTGAGGATATTAATCCATGGAAAAATCTTTGGAATCATAACATTCGTCCCAACCATTTATGAGACGTATTGGATTGTAAATTTTATATAATCTGTATTTAAAAATGTTAGTTGGTCTATGATATTGTCTATGCTCCCTTCTTCTCTCATCTCAAAAGACCATGTAAAGTTTTGTGTGTGCTAAGTTTAAAATAAAAAGTCAATTCAAGTTTCAACCAGAATTCTCGTTTATTATCCACTGCTTAACCAACCCCTAATAGGTTATGGCCCAGTGTCGCGAATAAAAAACGAAGAGCAGTTTATTTTAGTTGGAATTGACTTTGTAATTTGTGGGCGTTGCACGTGGCACGCAGCCGGCCGGCATCACCAATCGTTGCAAATATTGTCATTATCAAAAGATATCGCGATGAACGAAAAGGTATTAACTGTGGAAAAGTTCAACGGCGAAAACTTCCGCCAGTGGAAGTTTCAAATAAAGTGCGCATTAAAGGCGAAAGGAATTGACATAACCAAAAATAAATCTTCAGCCGAAAGTGAAAGCCAATGGCTTAAAAATGATGGTATGGCGATGTATATCATAACGTCGTCGATGGAGCTTAGTCAGATTACACTCATTGAAAACTGTGAAACAGCATTAGAGGTTATGCAAAAGTTGGAGGCAATATTTGAACAAAAGAGTGAAATAAACAAAATGATGAATCATGAACGTTTTTATCAATATAAAATGACGCCAGGTGATAGTATGGCGCAACATATCTCCAAGGTGGAGAACCTCGCCAAGCAGTTGAGAGAAAGTGGTGAAACCATTAGTGATACCGCTATCATGACAAAAATATTAAGTAATCTACCTGTCAAGTATCGTTCACTTAGACAAGCTTGGTTATCGTTGGATCCCAAGTTACAAACCATACATAATCTAACATCACGGTTATTAGACGAGGAAGCTAGCTTGACAAATGAAGATGAGATGGAAACCGCCTTAGTAGCTGACAAAAGGTATTCAAACCAGAATAGGGTTAAGAAAAATAGTGTGCCCAACCAGAAAGATTCATCGGACACTGCTAATTATTCAAAGCACAGATTCATTTGCTACAACTGTAACAAGAGGGGGCATATTTCCCGGTATTGTAGAGCCCCTAAGAAATCTGGGAGGAAATCTCAAGAGCAGAATATGTTGGCATTTAATGCTGAATGTTTGCAGTTGAACACTGATGCAGATGTGTGGATTCTTGACAGCGGCGCCTCTGTTCATATGTCATACAGGCGCGACTTTTTCTGTGAGTTTCAAGAATATAGTGTGTCTAACAGTAGCACTGATAGAATAGTAAAGTTGGGAAATAAGAAAGAGTTAGAAGCACGTGGCCAGGGCAAAGTGCTGATAAACAGGTGTGTCAACGGACAGTGGGAGCAAAGTGTGCTAACCAATGTGCTGTACGTACCAGAATTGCGTAGAAACTTATTTTCCGAGGGGGCAGCTACTAGAAAAGGCTATGTAATTGTCAAGAAGAACTGTCAAGCTATGATATTAAAGGATAACAATGTTGTGATGTCAGCGACACTAAAGGAGAATAATCTCTATGAACTTAATATTAAATCAATAGTGAATGAAAGCTGTAACTTAGTGCAATCAAGTTTAAAAGTATGGCATGAACGCTTAGGTCATTTAAATATTAAAGAAGTGCAAAATATGTGTAAGAATGGTGCCCTCCCGATTAAATTAACTGACGAAGATAAGAACTTTATCTGTGAAGCATGTCAGTATGGTAAACAGAGTCGTTTACCTTTTCAAAGATCTAACAGAGGTCAAAGTGAACCCGGCGACTTAGTCTATAGTGATGTGTGTGGACCGGTAGAACATGCTTCGGTGTCGGGAGCGAGGTACTTTGTGTTGTTCAAGGATGGTGCAACTAGTTACAGACATGTTTACATCATTAAGCATAAAAGTGATGTCCTAATTTGTTTTAAAAAATATGTTGAGATAATCAAAAATAATTTTCAACACAGTGTTAAAATACTACACACAGACAATGGTCGTGAGTATGTGAATCAAGATTTTAGAGCTTACCTGGATGCAGAGGGTATTACTCATGAGTGCACAGCCCCATACACTCCGGAACAGAATGGTCGGGCTGAGAGGGAGATACGTACCATTATGGAGAGTGCAAGATCCATGTTGTATGCTCGAGATATACCTCTCAAGTTGTGGGCAGAAGCAGTCAATTGTGCTGTTTATTTATTAAACAGAAGTTCATCCAGTCAAACGAAAGATATATCACCATATGAGTTATGGACTGGGAATAAACCATATTTAGAACATGTGAGGGTCTTTGGTTCAGAAGGATATGTTCATGTACCTCAAGAAAAGAGAAAGAAATTGGATAAAAAGAGTAAGTGTATGTTGTTAGTAGGATATGATAACCAAAACTATAGAATGTATGATCCTCAGACAAATAAGGTTATCATTTCAAGAAATGTGAATTTTAATGAGAACAATGTGCCTTCAGTAAGAAAGAATTTTACAAAAATTTATATAAATGGGGAAGAAAATGAGAATGCTTGTGAGCCTGGTCCGAGCGCATCCCCATGCAGGCCAGTAGACCCAGACTGTTATACAAGTGATGAGAGCCCCAAAAGCTCCAAGGATGATGATGAGTCATATCGGCCATCAGAAACTGTAGAGAGTGATGATGAACCTTGTCATGTCACATTAAGGCCAAGGCGCCATAGAAAAGAGCATGAAGTAAATATTACCGAGTTCGATATACCAGTCACTTATAAAGAAGCTGTTCAAGGTACAGATAGTCAAAAGTGGAAGGCGGCCATATCGGAGGAGTTGCAGTCACACTCAGAGAACAAAACCTGGGACTTAGTAGAAAGGAATAATAATAAAAAGACTATAACGTCCAAATGGGTCTTTTCCATAAAAAGGAAAAGTAACGGTGAGATTGACAGATATAAAGCTCGTCTGTGTGCCCGTGGATTCACACAGGTTAAAGGCATTGATTATAAGGAGACTTTCTCACCTACTGTAAGGTATGATTCCATTAGGATTTTGTTTAGTATTGCATCTAGAGAGAACTTTGAGATACAACAGTTTGATGTTAAAACTGCATTCTTATATGGCGAGCTCGCAGAGGACATTTATATGGAGCTGCCTGAGGGTGTCCAAGCAGACCCAGGGATGATATGTAAGTTAAATAAATCATTGTACGGATTAAAGCAGGCATCTCGATGCTGGAATAAGAAGTTTACTTCATTTTTGTTGACATATGGCTTTAAGGCATGTCATTCAGATAATTGTATTTTTGTTGGTAATTTTAATAATTTTAAAGTTATACTTTTGCTATATGTAGATGATGCCTTATTGTTTTCAAAAAGTAAAGAAGTTTTGTCAATAATTATAAAAGATCTTATGATGAGTTTTAAGATTAAAGTGTTAAGTTTAAACTCATTTGTTGGTATGGAAATTATAAAGTCTAATAGTTCCATAATAATTCATCAAAAACAATATATAGAACAGCTGATAGAAAAGTTTAATATGTCAGATGCAAGTCCATGTAGTACACCAGCTGACAGTAATGTGGTACTAACTAAAGATTTAAATAATTGTGATATTACATTTCCATATAGAGAGGCTGTAGGAGCTTTATTGTTTTTGTCATCAGTCTCTAGACCTGATATAGCATTTGCAGTGAATATTGTGAGTAGATACATAAATAATCCTAATCAAAGCCATGTAAATGCATTAAAGAGAATAATTAGATATTTGTTGAGTACTAAAAATGTGTGTATTGCATATAATTGTAATAGCCAGTTAATAGGGTTTTCTGATGCTGACTATGCTTCAGACTTGGACTCTAGAAAATCCAATTCTGGGTATATTTTTATGTTGAATGGTGGTCCTGTCACATGGGCTAGTAGAAAGCAGAATACAGTGGCCTTGTCCACCACTGAGTCTGAGTTCATGGCAGCGGCAGAAGCTGCAAAAGAGTTGTTGTGGTTGAAACAACTTTTTATTGATATTGGAGAGTCACAGGAATTAATATATCTTTGTATTGATAATCAAAGTGCAATTAAATTGATTCACAACCCTGTTTATCATAGGAGATCTAAACATATTGATGTAAAATATAACTTCATAAGAGAGAAAGTAGAATCAAAAATAATGTGTATTGATTATGTAAGTACTGTGAATCAAATAGCAGATTTTCTTACTAAAGCTTTGCCGTTGAATAAATTTGTGTCAAACAGAGACCAAGTGTTAAGTAATTTTGAGTAATATTGTTATTAGTTTGAGTAATTTTTAAGTAATTGAGGATATTAACTATTGTTTTCTTTGATTAGGGATGTCAGCCTTATAAAATTTAAGTGGGAGTATTGGATTGTAAATTTTATATAATCTGTATTTAAAAATGTTAGTTGGTCTATGATATTGTCTATGCTCCCTTCTTCTCTCATCTCAAAAGACCATGTAAAGTTTTGTGTGTGCTAAGTTTAAAATAAAAAGTCAATTCAAGTTTCAACCAGAATTCTCGTTTATTATCCACTGCTTAACCAACCCCTAATAAGACGGTTTATATTATTTCGTCCCATAGTGCGGCGGCGGCACTATGGGACGAAATAAAAATTTTCTCTAAAATTGATAGTTTGCCCGAAATAGTTATTTGTTCAACAAGATAGCAAAGTTTTTTTGTTGCGAGTGCCTAGTTTGAATCCCGAGCGAGAGAAGGATTCTAAGTTAGAATCATAAGAGTAGTGAGGGATTCAAAGGCACAAGAAGCAAAAACTTTGCTATCGTGTGATACTTACATCTTTCACCTCAATAGCGAAAAAATACAACATGTAAGAAAAATATTTATTAGAACATTTTATTTATTTTTTATTCGATAACAAGATAGCCCTTGACTGCGATCTCACCTGATGGTAAGTGACGATGCAGTCTAAGATGGTAGCGGGCTAACTTGGAAGGGGTATAGCAGTGTAAATTCAACCCATAACCCTAGTCGGTTTCTACACGCCATCGTGCCGGAACGCTATATCGCTTGGAGGCACGTCTTTGACGGTAGGGTGGTAATTAGCCACGGCCAAAGCCTCCCACCAGACCAGACCAGAGACAATTTAGAAATTATAAATTCCTAAATTGCCCCCGCCGGGAATCGAACCCGAGACTTCCCGAGACCTTTTTTGAAAATCGGTTAAAAAAGTTGCCCATATTACTCCTACCATCAGCTATCTGCCAGTGAAAGTCCCATCAAAATCGGTCCAGCCGTTCAAGCGTGATGTTTCGGGAAATAGGGATTCATTTTAAAAACTAATCCACGCGAACGAAGCCACGGGCATCAACTAGTAATTTATCAATATATCAATATATAGAATATAGATTAAAAAATTAGGTAATAAATTAAAAAATACAACACCTAACTTAAAACACTATTTATTCAAATTATGTACTTAAGAAAATGTAAGTAATATTGAAATACATACTATGGTAAAAAAAAAAGCTAAAAATGAATAAGGAAATTAAAAGAACAATGTTACATTACTGGCTAGGAATCGAACCTGTACTCTGTCTCTGAAAATAAACTGTAGCCATACCAACCGAGCCATATACGTTACAATATGATTGACGAAAATAAGTTATAGTACAGACCTAATATAGTTTTGTCAGCCGGACTGAGTCATTTCTTGCCGCCACCTTGTCGCTATCAAAGCTAATATTTCGCGCTCGCCCTAAATTCGTCCGGGGGCCCCCCGCGGTTGGCGGGACTAATACCGCGCGCTTTCCTCTGCCGCACCCCCTCAAATACCTAAAATTCGTCCAGAACCTCGTCTTAACATAGGCTATGGACAAAAATAATATTCCTAATATTCCTCTTGGAAAAAATTAATACTATCTAACTAGTAGATAGGGTGATTTCGCCGGTTGGCGACCGATTAGCGGGATATTCAACTTTACGTCAATATTTAAGTATGTTGCACCCATAGCGCATGTATTAAAGTTATATGACGGGGTCCTAGATATTGTCAAGTTATATTTAAAAGTAAGAAAATAAGAATTACAGTTGTGAAAACATTTTAAATTGAATAAATCTTAAAAACTATGTGAAATGCTAGTTGGCGACCACTTTTGCTAGTTGACGACTGCCCCCTTATCTAGTTGGCGACCTCTCGATTTGCTAGGGAAAACTAAATTTGATTAATTAAAAATAAAAAATATGAACGTGTTAATGTTTAAAAAATAATTATTATTCATGCTTTATTATTCATACATTATAATAAATTATTAAAACACATTTTTTCATGAGATCAAAGGTACACTTTAATATTCAAGCTTAAGCTTAAATGAATCTTAGCAAGTATAATACATTTTCCTACACAAGTACAAAATTAAAAATATCACTTTAAACAACAATTACAAAAGTTTAGAATCAAATCATGAGATCATCAGATCTCGGGATGTTATACATTTTACATTTCTTTCTAATACCGTGTCCTCCTTCTCTTATATTTTTAAAGCACATTCCAGATCTCTTTGGGAATAAGCCGGTGTTATTTTCTAATACGGTTTGTGGAGGACATCTGTAATGAAAATGTTATTATATATTAAACACCTACATTATGCAAAAAACAGATAAGATTATAAGTAGTGATTGCAAATGGTCGTAAACCCACATATTAATTTGCTCATTTTTAGTTGGCGACCACTTGATGCCCATACATTTTAAGATGTTTTATAATAATAATTTGGTGGTCGTAAACTAAAAGATACACGGATAAAAATAAACAAATTAAATTGAAAGTGATTAAATTCCGAATTAGATTTGTAGTCTATAAAAAATAAAAATAAATGTTTTTCTTTCTAAATGTCTATTGGCGGCCAGGTGGTCGCCAACTGAAGTTATTGGCTAATTCCAATTTCAGTTAGCGACCATTCAATTTTTTTACCTGATTTTGTATATTACATGTAATAAATGTACAAATAACGTAAAACATATATATATCCACTTAATAGAACATTAAAAAATTGACTCAAATAAATACATCACGATCTACTTACCTCGAACGCATCACTTACTCACTATTTTTTTCGTTGTTTTGGGAACGTGTACGCGCCGAAAGTATGAGCGGCGGATTGAACTAAGATTTGTTTGCTTTCGGGTAAACACAAAGCTGCCAACTATTGTAGGTAAAACTAATAGGTCTATCCCCCTCTTTACTTAAGTGAATTTCATTTGGAAAAGAAGAATAGAATTCTTATTATTTTCGTTTTAATGCCGTAGGTCCTGTTAGTGGTCGCGTAACTGACCCTGGTCGCGTAACCGGCGAAGTCACCCTATTATATCTACCTATCGCAACATCTTTCGTAGAAAAAAAACTAGAGGTTTAAGTAGGACTTAGGAGATAATATTATATCAGATACAAGTCCTATCTTAAAATTTTAAGCGGTTTTTTCACTATCACTTAAACATATTATTTTATCGCTTATATCGTAAAAGTAAATACTATAAAGATGTGAATGAATAAAGTTCCTTAGTACTAGGCAATTTTATGTACCGACCTGCCTAGACAAAAAATTTTGAAAATCAACATCATCTAGTTAGGCAATATTCAGGCTGCTTCATCAATAAATTAAGAAAGCTCGAACTTCTTGGCCAATAGGCCAAAAGTTACGTCGAAGGCTTAGCTCAAAAGTAAACGAGTCGCGCTAATCTCCTTCACTATTTCTCAAATGTTCTACTTTTACTTTTTAAAGGAAATAAGTCCACAACAAGTCCTACCACCAACGCGACCAACGAATTGAATTGAATGACGACCTTAGGCTAACGTTTATAAGGTCCTATATCCTCATTGTATGTCAAAACAATACTGAAATATGTTGATGCCCACGGCTTCGCTCGCGTGGCTTTAGTTTTTAAAATCCCGCGGGAACTCTGATTTTCCGCGATAAAAAGTAGCCTATGTCACTCTACCGGTCCTCAACTATACCCATGCAAAAATCATGTAATCCGTTGCCTTTTTTTGGCGTGATTGAAGGACAAAGTAACAAATAAACACACTTTCGCATTTTAGTAAGTAGATATACCTACCTATAATATTAGTAAGGATGTCAAAAGCTTTGATGGCAAGGCCCCAGAATTATCTATAGAATCAGATGATCCTATAGATAATTTCCTTACTTTTATACCTACCAGCCTGCAGCAATAAATAACTAAGTAGGTAGGTACGATAAGAACTTTTTAGACTTTCTATATGAAACTTGTTGTTCTGTCAAATAAGTGTACAGCTTTTGATAGGAATGGGTTCGACAATAGTGCAATGTGTGAACCGTCGACCTTACGGTCTTCAGTCCGCGCCTTTTAAACGTTGAACTAACTCAAATTTAAAGGTAAATAGGTATTAGGTAGGTATGATGATAAGGAGAAAACGTGAACGACACGCGGTGTTACTTTTTAGGTTATGTTACGTTATTTTAGATAACAATGTTATTATTTCATGCCTGCTTGGAATGTGAAACCAAGTTATTACTTATTACTTCAATTTGATAAACAGGTTATTAGGTAAGTAGGTATGATATTATTTTAGTAGACATATTATATTCCTTTAATATCTACTGTCTCCAAATCCTGTACAAAACGTATTATTAAATAGATAGGTAGGTAGGAAAGACTCAAACCAGCTCTTCAACCTACTTAGATGATTTTTTATTGTATAGAAGTTTAAATCAGCTAAGTAACTATACTAGCTCAATACCTAATTGAATAATTACATATAATTAATCGGCAAATTGACTGACTAGATAGGTGCCTACTTATTTAGTTGACATTTCATATTTAATTAACTAGGTAGGTATTTTAATATTTTTTCTATTTTTTTTCCTTAATTACCTATGTAAATGAGGTAGGTACGTAGTTGATACCGCATTTTTTTCGTGTGTAAGGAGGGTTAAATGCAAAAATTAACTGGATCTCAAATCTGACACATTCTGAGTGGTCGAAAACCGCTCGAATCCCTATCTTCCGAATTGATTTTTGACAAGAACCACGGAAAAGCATTATTTTGGCATTTTGATAAGTAGGGACTTTATTTTGTTATTTTAAGTTTTTTTGCAGAATTATCCAAGGTCCCTGACTTCAGAAACGACCCTACTTTCGAAAGTAGTGTACCTACCTACCTATTTGTATGTAAATAGAAACTTTTTTTTTTTTGGTAAATTATCCGATGTCCCCCCGTCTCCAGCGTGTCGATTCTCTAGAAATTACTGCATCAGTGTAACGATCGCAATGACCTCTGACTGGCTGGTACCCTCCCGCTATTGGTTAAAATGCATTGACGCAGCAAGAACGCCATGAATTCAGCCAATCAGAGGCCATTGCGATCGTAACACTGTTGCAATCATTTTTATTAGAGAATCGACACACAGGATACAGCGCAAGCTTATCTTCTTACTGTGTGTCACATTCCCAAACCACATAAGAGAATTTTGATGATTTTGAAATGTTTAAATAATATATAATGTACTGCTCTAAATGTCTAACCTTGAAAAAAAAATGACTTAAAAATGATCTCAAATTCATTTGACTTCTACCTGCAGTAATCAAAGCATTCATAGCAGGCGCATAATGTCAGACGTTCACGATTTAGATCTCTGGTTTTAGGTTTATGTAGTTTCAGAATCAAAAGGCCTGCAGCATTTTGTATTTTTTTAAATAATTTAGATCTCTGGTTTACGTAGTTTCAGAATCAAAAGGCCTGCAGCATTTTGTATTTTTTTTTAAATAATGTTTAAAATTCGAAAGAAAATATTGCGGAACGGAAAGCATGTAAAAACTGGTTTACGATAGTAATTTAAACTTGTATTTTTAGATAGGTTTCAGGACTTACACCTAATTAAAAATTTCCGTAGGTAGGAACCAAACTTATAGCAACAATATGTACATTACTTACTTACCTATTTTATTACGAAAACCTAATATTAGGTAGGTACAACAATGGGAAGGCACATGGGAGTGGTTTTGAAACGTCGAACTTTAGGTTTTCGGTCCATGCCTTGCAGCGTTGCGCTATTGAGGCTTCAAGTCAAAGCATCAACATGATGAATAAGTATACTATTTGAAAAGTTAGGGAAATAAACTTCGCTTACCTTCAAGAACAGATCACCAATGTCATACAGAGCAGACTGATGCATTATAGCGGTAGACATTGTGTAAAACCAGCTCGACACTAATTACGATCCAGGTTTTCAGTGCTTGTTTTAAAATGTGCAACTTGACAGATTCACTGAGACACGAATTTTGAGGTTAAACTCACTGTAATTTAGCAAGGTAAAAAGTTCACGATATTTTCAACGAGAATTTCTTGAAACTAATGTATGTTTGTGAAATAATTAGTGAAATGATAGGTTTTTGTTTATACGGTCGGTGACCACAGATTTAGTCCGAACTAGTTGGCTGAGGGCAATGTTTTTTTTACTTTGCCTTCCACGATTGAGCCAGTTTTATAATTTTTGAACACAATTTCGCAAGCGTTGCGAAAATGTACAAAACAGTCCTTTGTTTCGAAATGTCTTCTTCACTTTTTTCGCGTCTATACGGAAATTCACAAATACTGGTCAAAACTCTGCGCGAACTGCATCGAAGTAAACTTTAGACAATAAAAACTTTTTATTTGTCCAACTTTATACTCCAAAACGTTATTGATACTGGCTGCATAAGTCGCAAGTAAAAAGAAATAATCGCAGTGTCAACGTCCGCGCAAAACGCACCACACGTTCATTCCGTATCACGCTTGCTCGCGCACTGAGACTGCAATTCGGTTCGCCCGTGACTTGTGAGCCGGCAGCGGGCGGGTGGATTTTGTTTTCAAATCAAACAGCACGATCACGTTTTGAAGCGAGATTCGTTTTCCGATCGGGTGCGGTCGGGTGATGTCGGCGATATTCGGCGGTTTGTTTTGTTGTTGATTGCCAGCCACAATAAAAATGATAAAACCCTTGCCTCATGGCCCAAGCGGTTCAAGTCTCTATCTACTCGTTACTGTCAATATTTTTCTTTCAAAAATATGTACTTTCCTATGTTTCCTACCTACTTATGCCGATTACGATTTTAGAATAATTCGATATAGTTAAGTGGCTGCTTATTAATTTTATTTTCGTATCATGAAGTTCTGATTCCGGGTCGGGTCAAAAGTATAAGTATGTTTCAGTCAAGAAATTTCAAATAGATCTCACAATAGCAGCCCGGATTTGGAAAAATGGCAGTTTTAGATCTCCGTGCTCCGTAGAGCACACTACGTTTTTTTTTATTAATTTACGGCTGTATGCCTATCTGATGACGGGGTAGAAGGTACTCACGGTAGGTAAGTATATTATGTGCAGGTAAAAAAACATTACCCTAGAGATCTCCGACGAAACTGCTTCACCTGGGAGGCAATTCAGCCTAGGTAGGTACCTGAGTGAGAAACTACCTGTGAAAAAGAGGTCATCTATCGAATCAAACCCGGTTGGACACTGGATAGTAGATACGGGAATAAATACCTGCCTACTAGACGGTTACCTAGGTCTTTTAGGAGTCTAAAGTTTAATGAGTACCTACTGTAACATTCAAATATGTTCACGGTTCATAATAATATTTTTTACTATTTGATGCGTATTATACTAAATAATTAATGTTAATAAGCATGCATACAAGTTATACCGACCATTTTAGACTTATATAGGTAAGAGAATTTTATACATTTTGGTGAGGAAGTGCTAAAAAATAAACGGCCAGAACGGTGAACAAACGCAAAAACTTGTAATTTTAGAGCTGGTTCGACCAATCGAGCTATTCACCGCCCGCGCTTGTTACAAAGGCTACGGTTTTGTTTATAAACTGAGCGGTTATTACTTGTACTTAAATCCATATCTAAGTCATTTTCAAATTATATTAGGTAGGCTACTTAGTATTTTATAAGCTATGCACTTGATCAAATAACATATATTTATTTTTAGTCGTGATTAACATAAATCAGATTGAAAACTTGACCGTGCGTGCAATTGTAAAGGGGTTTTCAGCTATTCCCTGCTATAGATGGTTTTGCTTATAGCTACCCCAGAAGAAAAAATATTTATTTTCTCACGACAAACGATAAAATCCACAAACGAAGTAGATTATAATATAGATAACACCTTATACTTAGTAGGTACCTACTTACTGCAGTACTTTTTTATGCATTTGTATAAAAAAGCTCATACTGTTTATTTTCTGCAACAATATTAGTTTCGAAAAAGCAGTGATTTTTATTCAAGTCTAGACGTGTCTATACACTTTAGACATATTTTAAAAAAAAACTTGTTTTTAATTTTTTTTTTAAATGTGTCTTTTGAGATTAAACAGTGTTCCAGCAAATGAACGAAATAGCGTTTTCCAGAAACGCTAAACGCTTGGCGTATCACTAGTGCAAAGAGTGCCCGCCGGGTCCCTCGAGCAACTTTTTATTATGGCATTCGTTGGTTGCAAACCCGTTTGACGCTTTTAGTGTTATACTCTATGTTGCACCAAGCTTACGGGAACTGGAGTCTCAAGTCTTGACTCAAGTTCACTTATTCAAGTGAACGCAACTTAATCTTAAATTATTACCAGCTTGCATAAATAATACTTCTTTATCTCAGAATTTTGTTGAAACCTACCTCCTACGAGTAGCTTACGTTTGCGTGGAATCAGGTTTCCTTACAATCCGGAACTCGTTCTTTTATAGCGTGATAAGAAACCACTACCTGCGTAGTTCTGTACCTGCCTGCGAAAGTCCGTTCAAAATCGAGTCAGAGATCAAGCCTTTTTAGTTTTTTCATAAGTATCCTTGGTCCTTATCTCGCTGTTTATTCTAGGTAGGTATTTATTTTAACAATTAACGTTGCTTGGTTTTCCTTAAAATCTTCTTGGATAATTATGGCTTCGAAATTCAAATGCACTACCTACATGAGAACTCATGCTTTATTTTATTTTACAATGATCTACTCATCAACTGAGCGTATTTCGCCAGAATTTCCCGTACTTAATTGACTAAGAAAAAATGTATAGAGTAAATACCTAACAACTTTAAAGTACCTATCAGGTAGTAGGTACTTATGGAAAAACTCAGAAGAAAAATAAAATTCATGTTATCAGTCACGTAGATGGCCATTTAATTTTGTTTGCGTCATTTATTGATTAACATAATAAATAAACATTCACACTTTAAAGCGTAGTTATCTTCTCAACAAGAACTTATTTGGATTTATACCTAAAAACCTGTTCCACAGCCTTTAAAATAATTTAGTCTAATTCATCAAATGGTGATGAACGATGATACCTAAGTACCTAACCTTCTTTCACATTCAGAGTCTCTGAAGGAACTTGAGGATTATGAAAGGTTGCCGCAATCAATAAATTGGATGTTATTTGAATGTACTCATATCCAATATCAGTTATAATAATTAATTAATATACTTTAGTTTACTAGGGCCCGCAATATTTCGTTCGCAGTAAAAATTATGACGCGCGCTTATAAAGCGCCCGTGCGAATCGAACTAGGGCTCATGTTGTTGCCTACGTTGCCTTTTTACTAAGGATGTGCAAGAATTGGTTCAACAATAAACTGTCAATAAATCTGTGATTCTGTGAAAATAATAATTATAGCCTCAATAGTTCAATCGACACGCCAACTGAAAACCAAAGGTTTTGTTTGTTTGTTGCCGCTAATCTCGGGAGCGATTGGACTGATTTTGACGGGACTTTCATTGGTAGATAGCTGATGTTATCGGGAATAACATAGGCTACTTTTTTACCAACTTTCGAAAAAGGAAGAGAAAGAATTGTGTTTTTCTAGCTATGTATATCGACATCTGCGTGATTTCTAAACCGATTTGCGTAAATCTTTTTTTATTTTATAACATATAATAATTACAGGTTCCAACTCCTCAATCCTGAAGCTGCAGAGGTACTGCCTCCCTAAAGTGTGAGGATTTAGGAACTGTCGATTATGAAAAGCTATTGTAGGTACCAAGTAAAGACTACCTACATCGTTGAATTCCAGGATTCAACTCCTCAATCCTGATTCCGCAGGGGTTCTGCCCAACTAAACTTTGGGGAGTTAGGAACTAGCGATTGTGAATTAAGATGAACATGAGCAAGACGAAGATCATGTCTAATGCTCATGCTTCGCTCCACCCAGTAATTCTTGAGAACTCTGCACTCGAAATTGTAGACGAGTATATATATACCTGGGACACACAGTCCAGCTAGGTAAGTCCAATTTCGAGAAACAGATCAACCGCCGAATCCAACTTAGTTGGGCAGCGTTCGAGAAGCTTAGAGATGTTTTCTCGTCCAAAATTCCTCAGTGCCTGAAGACTAAAGTCTTCGAACAGTGCGTGTTGTCAGTGATGACTTATGGATCCGAAACATGGTCGCTAACTATGGGCCTCATAAGAAGGCTCAGGATCACTCAGCGGGCGATGAAGAGAGCCATGCTCGGAGTATCCTTGCGAGATCAAATCAGAAATGAGGAGATCCGTAGGAGAACCAAAGTCACCGATATAGCTCAGCGAGTCGCGAAACTGAAGTGGAAATGGGCGGGGCGCATAGTTCGAAGAGCTGATGCTCGATGGGGTCCCACGGTGCTGGAGTGGCGACCCCGCACCGGAAAGCACAGTGTTGGCAGACCCCCACTAGGTGGACCGACGACATCAAACGAGTCGCAGGGAGTCGCTGGATTCAGGCGGCGCAAGACCGAGGTCTGTGGAGGTCCATGCAAGAGACTTATGTCCAGCAGTTTATAAGTTGAAGAGGAAGGAAGGAAGGATTGTGAATTAAAGAAGCGGACGAAGTCGCGGGCGTCCGCTATTTTTTAATGAGAACAAAGTACAAACGTGTCTCTATTAAAAAAAATAGTAATTAGGTTGGTAGGTACCTAATTGCTGATGTCGAATCTATTTTCAAAGAAAATAGCCGAACTCCTTTGAAAAAGTATATTTACGTAATAGAAAATATAGTATTTCTCGTACTTAAGCTGATTTTGCGGCGTCTCCAATGACCTCTCATGGGAAATATTTCGAAATGTGAGTCGTAATATACACTGCCAGCGCGTTTAGAGATCCCTGGTTCAAAGAAAAATAGGAATGGATGGCACGAGGCCGGCCTCAGTACCTATCGTCAAGGAAAACATCACATTGGTATAAGTGATTGTGACAATATTTACTGCTGGGTTCTATATGTATAAGATTTCATTATGTCCCATATCACACGATGTATGTATGTATGTCTTCGTAGAGGATACCTGCCTTCGTAAAGGTGATTGATAGGTAGGGACTAGATTTAGCCCATCCCATCCAATAGCAAAGCCCATCGAATCGCAAAACCAACCAATGGTCGTTGAGGTCCCAGGATACTCAAGTAGTGTCCTCATATCGGTATCTGGAAGACGAAAAAACACACTTCACAGTTATTTTAATAGAAACATTCGTTATTATCTCAATTGATACACGTCCACGGCTGAACAAAATTAAAGCAATTTTCATAAACTTGCCCCACATTTGGCCAGCGAATCCCCGCGAATCGATTGATGTCGTCCGTCCAACAAAAGACCCCGGGGCAAGATTAAAGGACGAATTTTATTCGTTGTCAAGATAGTCCTTGACTGCGATCTCACCTGATGGTAAGTGACGATGCAGTCTAAGATGGTAGCGGGCTAACTTGGAAGGGGTATAGCAGTGTAGATTCAACCCATACCCCCTAATCGGTTTCTACACGCCACCATGCCGGAACGCTAAATCGCTTGGCGGCACTTCTTTGACGGCTAAAACCTGCCACCAATAGTTTTTATTTGATGTACAGAACCACTTGATTGCTAAAAAGTTTACGCATCGGTCTCGACTGAGTGTTTAGTGTCAGATGTCGGTCACGTAGTGCTTACTCCTAAACTTATGGCGCTTGGTAATATTACAGCGCATTGTGCGCGAAATACTGATTACAGATAAAAAAGGAAACCTATAACCAATTCCGTGTAATTAGGTCATGTGTATTCATATATTGTACTCAGTACACAGAAACTAGGTATCTATAGCAAAAGCAGCGATCCTGTGGCTTTCCTATTAAAGCGAGGACGAGCCCGTTGGGTTTTAGTGGGTATTTTGGCAGTGCCAACGAGTCCCACATACCCGCCTGTTGTCAAGATGGGCGGGATGCGTAAAGGCATTTCCCAACGTTAAAAAAAAAGGTATCTATAGCAAAGCTTAGCTGTGTAACTCCAAGTTTAGTCTAGCCTACAAACATATAACTAGATAGAAAAGAAATGTACCTACTGATGAGTGATTGAAGGATAAACCAAACAAGATAAACGTAAATTTTTTTTTCACAAATCCGACTTCAAACGCAACTACAAAGTATTTCAATTGTGCCTATAAAATTTGAAGAGTTCCCTCGATTTCTCCAGGATCCCATCATCAGATCCTGTCCTGATGACAATAGGACCACCTGGGAAGTATACCCTTTCAAAAAAAAAGGAGTTTCCGAATCGGTCCAGGCTTCTTCGAGTAATCGGGAAACATACATTAAAAAAAAATCCGACGAATTGAGAACCTCCCCCTTTTTTGGAAGTCGGTTAAAAACAAATAAGACTTTCGCATTCATAATACTTACATATTATTGGGGATTCAATCTATTGTAATGGTCCGTGCACTTTTTCGCTCATATCTCTGAAACTATGCTTTCAAGTTTCACATCTACGTCATGGCTTATTAGTGCCTATACAAACTAGGTATGAAAATGTTGGCTTTCAGATTTTGAGCTAAGACATCACTGTTGTGGGTTATTGGTTTAAAACTTTGTTTTTATTGTAGAATCAAAATCTGTTATAGTACATTTATCTTACGAAGTTACGGGCGCTTTACTTGTGGTTACGTCGTGTACATGCACATCGCGTAAATGTGCGTGCCTGTCAGAAGCCTAGGTGGGAGCAGTCAGGCGCGAAAAAGCTCTCGCTCACACTTATACATATACGACACACACACACAACCATGAGCCACGCGCCGTCCGCGTCGTGAATTGCAATCTTTGATATTAGTGGGTAGGTAGGTAGGTACATACTACTTACTATACATCTCTACACTACAAAAAATAATAACTACACCACTATTAGCTATAGCGTCATTATAGAACTCTATAGTGTTGTGAATAATTCTAGCGTTAATTTATGTCTTGTCTAGGTAGGTACATTCTGTTAAATAACTGTGTATCGAGACACTACCAGACCTTGAATAATTCAAGCTGTTTGAGTCGAAAGCCTTCTTTGACTGAATTGACTTCGGTTACTGCGAGTCAATTAATATGCCTTTCAATTTGTGCGCTGACATTTATGCATGTTCCTAACGGAGTACGTAGGTACCTATACGATATATTAGTACATATCTTAACTTCCGAATGCAATCAGGAAATATAATTATATTTATTACTAAAAATAAAACGCTCAAATATGGTATAGTTCTTGCAATTCACGAGGGCGCGTGAGCTTTACTTGTGGTTACGTCGTGTACATGCACATTGCGTAAGTGTGCGTCCCTGTCAAGAGCAAGCTCTCGCTCACACTTATACAGACACGACACGCACACAACTATGAGCCACTCGCCCTCGTGAGTTGAAAAAACTATATTTACATATGTATATAATCCTAACTCAAGCTAAACATTGGTTGGAGCGAAAAAGGATATTAGTCACGTTCAGCATCGCCTATATTCTTAAAATCGAAGTTTTAATTCGAAAACAATAAAAACTAAACAATAGACATAGGCGTTTACAAAAAATAACAAGTTACCATAGACTTATTATATTACTGCGTACAAGTTAATGACAACAGGCCAAGCCATAACATTTATACTTCTAGGTAGGTAATTCCTATAAATACAGCATGGAAACAGTCGAATAGGAAAAAAAATTATATATAAGTATACAAGGTAGAGTAACAAAATGGCTTTAAATAATAATCATTATTATTTAGTTAAAACAGATGAGTTTTAAAACTGTTCAGGTAGAAGAAATCCCAACCCATCCCTAACTTTATTATGCCGATAAACTTTAAGCTATAGGTAGGTACTTAGTTTAGACCGTGCTTTTCCATATTGTTTTAAGTTTCTTTGTTTTACTTGACTAGCAAACAATAATGTAATTAGGTACCATTTTAACTATAATCTAGTAACAAAAGTCTGTTTAAAAATAATAATTCTATTGATGTTTATAGAACTAACGAATTGGGTTGGTTACCGGAATTTTCGAATACCTATCAGTATTTCTACATCTCTTCTAATTAGGTATTTATAAAATAAAGCCATAATCAGCTCTGCGATTTTTTTTATTATTTAAATTCACATATTATGTAAAAAAAACCGATCCGTACCAAAAAACGCCGAAAAAACACGTTTCTAGTGGGGGAGCGGTAACACAAGTACACATTCTCTGAAAATTTCAACTCTGACAGACAGACGGACGGCTTAGTGATAGGGTCCCGTTGGTTTCCCTTTGGGTACGGAACCTAAAAATATTCTCAATATAGGTATGGTTTCATCATCATCATCGCGTGCCTTCTTCGAAGTGAAGTTTGGCGGTCAGCATACGAAAAGCTTCTCTATGCAGGGCCGCTTCCTTCAGTTTAGGATAGCTAAGCCCAGTCCACTCCCTCACATCGTCCAACCACTTGCGTCTTTGGCGACCTGGTGCTCTCCTGCCTGCAATTCTTCCTTCCAACAGCAATCTCGGGAATAAGAATTGGGCTCCCCGCTGTAAGTGGCCAAAGAAAGCGAGTTTTCTCCGCATAATGGTTGACATGAGTTCTCTCTTTTTGCTAACTAATATGCTAGGTATGGTTTAAATAAAAATAAAATAAACTTTGCATAGTTAAGACCTCCATTTTGCAACAAAGTTTTTAATGTACTATGATGACTGATGAGACACGTCCATTTATTTTACGATCCTGCGTCCTACCACAATATTGACCCCTTCAAGTATCAGAAACACAAGGTTACATAGTAAAAGCACGTCCGTCTTTTTAAATCAACTTTAATATTACAAAATATTATAGGTAAAGTCTGTCCGTCTGTCTGCTAGCTAAGCTGCTAAATTGCTGAGCCGATTTTCACGGGAAATTAAATGCAGTTTGGAGACATATTAGAGACGGATCAGTAAGAGTGGTACCAATATAGTCAATAGGTAATGGGTACATATAATAATTATTTACGCATTTACTTCGTACGTACAGTTTTTTCTTTGTAGCATGGTGCGGGTGACAGGTCAATAGAGTGTAAGTAACTTATTTTTAGTATAACGTACCATCTAGGAGGATTAAGCTCACAAAATTTTTTTTCCTCCGAGCGTACCATACAATCAGTCATAAGTTGGAAATTGTGAAAATGGTTTTTTCTGGAAAAAAAATAGTCTCAAAACTCAAATGATTTAATGACGTGACCTTATGATTGCAAAATTGTGGTACTAAATAGGTTACGTTCTATTGACCTGTCACCCGCACTATGTTACAACGAAAAAAACATGAAAAGGCATCATCGCTTACGACTCGTCATCACAATTTTCATCAGGCGTGATTATCGTCAAGCGTATAATCCAATAGGTAAGGTAAGTAAACCTATACATTATGTTATGGTCAGGGAGTGTGACGTCACACAAAACATAAATTGTACAGAAGGACAACAAAGGTGACATTGCAATTCACGTTCGCGCATGTATACGACCTACGTTAATGTGCAGTAAAATTTTATATCCAATTTTAGAGATAACGTGCCTACATTTTGTTACGCAAGGGAGAACTTTGTGTAAGTGCATTCAGTTTTATACTTCTGTACTTGAAGGTACATTGAAATGATACAACGTTATAAAGGCCTGTTCACACATCGACGTTTTTTGAATCTTGATCGCGTAATGGTAAATCTTCGGATGCAGATTTGATTTTTACAGCAGTAGATCAAGTTTTGACTATCCGAAAACAAAAACAGACAAAAATTACATCATATTTCCAAGGGACGATACCGAGACATAAAATAATGTTTGTTCGACAAAAAAATCGCGAAGTTATAGGTCAAATTCTAACCAATTTAGATTTATTTTCAATGTGTTGCATATTACACAAACAAACAAACAATCAAATCTTTCGTCTTTATAATATGAGTTTAGATGTACTTTTTCGGCAATGTTTTGTTTATTAATAAGTTTGTAATTATGTATATGTAATAATAAGTAGGTTCTATGTAATGTCTGTTTTTGCCAAAATAAATTAAAACAAAAACTGTTAATTCTGACCTGAAGTTGGGTTAGATCTAAGTATATATACTTATTTTGAGTCTAGATCTGACCTATTTTGACTTTTTATCATTTTATTACCCATTACCACCAACCAAATACTCGTAGCCATAAGACTATTCGAGTGCGTAATAGGAAGATAGAAGCTCTTTTATTTACTTTATCACGCCTAAACCTTAGTAACGGCTTCTTAAAAGACAGTTAGTCGAGGTTAATGTCCTGAATATAAAGTGTCATTCTTTCAGATCGTTAAATCTTTCAGTTCATTAAGGATGCGTAAAAATTTCATCGGGACGTTCACTCACTTGTAAAACACGTTTATTAGTTGATTTAACTGTTTAATCCATCTTTAAGCTGCGATTTTTTTTAATATTACATAATACTTAATACGGTTACAGGTTGTTAGTTATTTATTTGTTTGTAAAATGTATAAATTAATAAAATTAAGTTTATCCATAAATAAGTATTAAATACATTATTTTGTCTATAATATTAAATTGCGTAGGAACAGCGTGTATTGGGAATAGGCACGAATGAGTGTTACGATTGCAATCATCTCTGTTCGACTGGATTTATGACGTTCTTGTTGCATCAATGCGTTTCAACCACTAGTGAAAGAGACTCCTAGACTAGTGAGACTACTAGATTAGAAAGATAGTACTAGCCAATCAGAAGTAATCGCGATCGTCGGACAGTCGTCACATAAAAATAAATATTTTAGACGATCCCACAGCGTTTCAGTCAAATCCCTTGCCCATTGAATCTTCAAAAATTCACCTTCGCACTAGCATATTCCTAGTTTATAGCCAGAGAAGGGCATTAACTTTAAGAAAGCTTTGTCTGGTGGGAGGCTTTGGCCGTGGCTACTTACCACCCTACCGTCAAAGACGTGCCGCCAAGCGATTTAGCGTTCCGGCACGATGGCGTGTAGAAACCGATTAGGGGTGTATGGGTTGAATGTACACTGCCATATCCCTTCCAAGTTAGTCCGCTACCATCTTAGACTACATCATCACTTACCATCAGGTGAGCTCGCGGTCAAGGCCTATCTTGTCATCGTATAAAAAAAAAGACGTGTGGCACTCGGGGACTGCCGCGGTAAAGCTATTGCATAGCCTTTTTTATCAACGCCATCTGGCGGCTCACACTAGAGGAGTCCCGTGCCAGGTTATTTTCGTTATGGAATTTCTGGATTCGGTCTCCACGCTGGCCTGCGATAGAAGCTATGCAATAGCTTAAAAACCCTTTAATTATGTGCATTAAATTATTTATTTATAATTTTTATTTCTGAATACTAAGCCCGTAACGGCTGACGGCTCCATAAAAATTTCAAACCAATAAGAAAGCCAGTTAACCGGACCGCATTCATATCTACATTCCGAACAAACAAAACAGCTATGCTATGTATGACTCGTATTTGGCAACATATCCACAGCTATTAAAATTATTAGCCAGCCATGTTCGGCGTAAATGCGGGCGCGGACGTTTCTTATCGCGAACGCTTTGTAGCATGATAATGTTATTGCCACACGTAGCGTTACTGCATCGTTTGTTTATTATGATACTGTCAATATCTAAATATATAAAAAGAGTAGGTGACTGACTGAGTGACTGATCTGTCAACGCACGCTTAAACCACTGGACGGATCGGGCTGAAAGGCATTATGACGTAGCCATCCGCTAAGAACCTTCAACCTCAAGGGAGTAAAATAGGGCTTTGTTTGTATGAAAATTGAACCTCAACCAAGCCGCGGGAAAAAATTACTTTTTATATAATTATGTATTAGCTTTTTATTACTAGCTTTTGCCTTCGATTTCGTCAGTATGGAACTAGGTTTTTAAAAACTCGCAAGAAAATTAAAAGTCCGCCTTTTGTACTATTTTTGTGCAATGAAGTGAAAAATAAAAACCTTTACCCGAGATTTTCTCGCCAGATCTTCAATTATTATACCCATAGTACCTACCTTTAGTATTAGAAAACCTACCTATAGTAATTTTCTTAATAAATAGCCGTAATACAAACAATGCAAAAATGCAGTGTGTAGTAAAAAAGAGTAGTAAGACACACAGTGTGAAGTAAATGTAGTGTCTAGACACAAAGGACTTTATTACTATAAAAATTACTCATCACTGTTGACTATAAGCAGAGTACATATACGTTGTTGTTATAATACTGAACCGACACTAAAGGTAGCAAACCCTTACCCTTAGTAATTATCATAATACATACAAGTAACGTATCTAACGTACTCGTAAATACAGTGTGTAGTAACACCTCTAGCCGTGTATACTGTTCAATGTACATGTTACGCGATAAAGGATTTTTACTGCTCCAAATACTTATGCAATGAAGCTTACAGTTTAAACTGTCGTGAAGCCATACACCGTGGTGAAAACATGACAATAGCACGAGCAATAGTGTGGGTAACTTCCTTTACCATTCATATGTGTACACTATCTATTCCCGTGGTATGCGTTTTAGTCAACTTGATAGATGATTCGACATCATTGTATCTACTTTTTCTTTTTTTTTTCGACGATTTTATCTCCGGGTGATCCATATTGGTATACAATAACACTTTAAGTTTCATTTGTTAGTGACTATTTAGTTATCGAAATGAGTACTTTTTTTTTTCAAATCAGTAGAAGTCGCTGCAATACCAACAGTAGGTAATGTTGATGCGATAATGCAGTCTGACGAGTCAAAGTATTTACCGACACTGATGGTACGAAAAGTGAATTTTACAGAGAAGAGCTGGTAAAAACTAAGCAGTATTTAAGGATATAAGCACTACTAATAGAAAAAATATTTTTCTCTAAACAGTGTAAAACAAAGCTGCTACCCGCGTCTGTCTGTTTCTAGGTGCGCTTAATTCTTCTTCACCATCGATGTAATGGATTTTACGACGTTTTTTCATACGGTTTTCACTTTTAGCGAATTTTTCCGGAGGGTTTATACCAATGTATAATGTGATACATGCATATGCATACATAATAGGAAGTAGAGAAATGGATTGGCTGGTAAATATGCCTAAATCGCTTGGAAACTTTATAGTTTAATCACATCATCATCATCATCACATTAGTACATTGCACCCGTGTGAAGCCAGAGCTGATCCTCTAGTTGCATAATAGTTCTATAAGTTGCCATAGAGTTCTATCTAGTGTCGTATCGGAACGCTGATTAGGTTTATACATTTATATAATTCACGATGTCAAAGATAAATGTTAGTTGCGACCATAAATGACTATTTTCCGTCGTACGGTAAATCATACGATGGAAATAAAAATACCATTCTTGTTTACTATACGTTTTAATACGTCTCGGAAAGGTTAGTAATTTTATAAAATTCTATGCATATCTCACGATAATACGTCTACTTGCCCATTTTCCTTATAGCACGGAGTCCGGATATAGATTACATTGGCTACGTTTCTTCAAATTCAGTAGAAGTTTTAAATCTACATTCAACAAGGACTTGCCAGGACCAAAAAACAACAATTTAAATTATACTTACACAAGGAATATACTTATATTCCTTCATGTCGATCTGTAGCTCTGTTTCAGCGTAATCAAAGGACAAACTAACAAACAAACACACTTTCACATTTATAATATTAGTACCTAAGGATGGATGGAGTTCACATGCCACCTTATAAAACACCAAAAAAAATAATACCTAGTCCTTATATTTAATATTTTATGTCACCTTAGCTTGGCTTACCCCCATACACGGGAGCGCTTCACCTCGTCCATCAATAAAAAATCTATTAAATAAAAAAATTATAATAAGGTATAATTAAATGGTTCAATAATCGTTTTGTTAATGAATACCTTACCAGTTTCGCTACACGCACCACTGGTTTCGAGTGCCCAGGAAAATTGTACCAGTACCATAAATAACTTGTTAAAGGGCAGACGCTCAAAAGCACTTTTAATTCCGCATCGGTCCTTCCCTTTATGGTGTATTCACATTTTAAAAGGGCAGACCTCGAATCGACTGCCGGGTTCTAGCGAGACACGTCACACGTGAATGTATCGTAACATGAGAGAATGAAAGGCCAACATATGAAACCACTTTATCAATACATTCGTATGTTTTTCAATTGTTCACAACACACGTACAATTTGCTCTCAATACAGTATACACCGCTCTCAAAACTGTAAAAACGCGCTGAATAATTGAGTATTACCGCAGTGTGATTTAAATTTTACAACACATTTGACCACTTTCGTAAGTCATGCGGTAAAAAATTATAATCGCACAAGTGCGGTAAAGTTTCCCTTATCAAATGCTTAGAGGCTTCCATCCTGCTTAGTTTCCTCAATAATATGATGGTGTTTGACGATTTATTGGAGTCGAAATGTCGACATTTCCTTCAAAACATTTATCATGATACGTACCCGCTTAATCTTACTAATCCTACTAATATTATAAATGCAAAAGTTTGTTAGAATGGATGCATGGATGTATGAAGAGATGTTTGATACTTCTTCACGCAACAACGAATGATCCGATTTGGCTGAAATTTGGATAGCTCACACCCATCTGGCCAGGATTGACACATCTAAGGCTTCATATTAACCCGCAAAATTATAGAGATCTCGTGGAAATTAAAAAACCCTAATCCACGCGGACGAAGTCGTGATCATAAGCTAGTTATGTCGATAAACTACGAAATTAGTCTTAAATCTTTAATGTATGAGCGCAGTGCCTTAGAAGATTTTCTACGGTCGCGTATTACATTTATACTTCACCTTGGATTACAAATATAATGAACCAAAAGCGTGAGTTCTAGTTAGGCAAAAAAACACACAAGCTTACGTGTCGGATCACAATCAACAAACACGCACAGACACAGTCGTAATCGTTTCGTCATAGTTTAACTAAACTAACACTCGTAATGTATAGGTAATTGAATTGCGTCTTAAAACAGTAATTTATGTGTGACACGCTATACGCCAATAGCTAGTTTATTTAATATTTTTTCGCCTGCCCGGTGGTCGTACCTACGTTATCTTTATCTTTAAAATGACCCCATGTCCTTTAGAAAATATTGCGCAGAGACGTTATTGATTGTAAGAAGACTTTATTAATTTGATAGGATCTAAATCAACTGCCTACAGCAACCTAAACAAACCTGCTTTTCAGCAAGAATGTGAGAAGGATGGATTTATACCTACTGTCTGGTACTATCTAATGGAAGTTCAGATAAGTTAAATCGGTTAAAATGCAAATAAAAATTCATTTTTAACCGACCGACCGAAAAAGGAGGTTTTGACTATATATGTAATATTATTGGAACTACAAAATATTCACAAAATTATAATAATCTGTTAGCAAACAAGTATCAAAATTTTATAGGTGTATGTGTGCATGTATAATATGAGGATGCAATAACATTAAATAGCACACTGTGTACAGTCAAGTAAGTAAATGTTAGATAGTGCTCAAATTAAATGAACATTCATCACTGTCAAAGACCTATAATAATTATAGGTCTTTATTATAGAGGAAGTTATGTACAAATATAGAATATAATAGAATAGAATAGAATATCGTTTATTCATTGACATGTACAAACACAAATTAAATAGGTACACTTAAGACTTACACATTACAATTGCTTAAAATATAACTAGAGGTATCTACTATGTATCATGCCAATGAAAGGGTCCAAGCTCAGCTCAATGCTGTGGATACAAATATGTAACCACAACGCTGTTATTCTGCTAGGGCCCGCCCGAGGGAAGTTCATGATTAATTAAATAAGTACATACAAAGCGAAAGTGTATTGTTATCCTAGAATACTATTAAAATGTTCTTTACTTTTTGAAGTTTGGAAGGTTTTTCATTTTTAATTAAATTTTACTTAAATTTTAGTGCCACGGCTAAATATCTGATCAATCGTTTTTTTGTATGTTTAATAAATAGTTTCGGAATAGTTTTTTGAAATTTAATTTTGAATTTACATTTCGAAAAGGTGGAGGAATGTCGTTCCAGCATTTCGTCTGATCTATTAAACGCTCTACTTCCGTTTTCAAGCTTGCTAGAATAAAATTAATGAACATACCTACTAATATGGAATATAATATATAAAATTAATACTCTTGTATTAATTCTTTACGATCTAATATTGAAATCTTATTTTTTTTATTGTATAGTTAAGTGTTAGAATTTAAGAAGTTTTCAAGTCTTATGACGTTATGATTTTAAATGATATCGGTGGATATTGGTATTAGTACTTAATTTGTTTTTACTCCAAGCCTTATCGCGAATTTAATTAACGTTGCAAAATAAAATAAAGTAACATATTTAAAACAAAATTATTTATACGTTCCTTAAAACTCAGATTGCATTAAGGAAAAAATATTATTACGAAGGCATTTTTATTAAAATTTCGCGGTTTTCCTTTGTAAACAAGTGATTAAGGTACAACTCATAATTTTATTAGGAGGGTTGGCAACATTTTTCGGGAAAATTAAATATATAGGAGAAACTATTATTGCTTTTTATTTGAAAAAGAAAGTTATGAGATTTTTTAGATCTTTTTCTTAATTTGTAGACAACTAAATTTTAAAATATATAAAATTTGAAAAACCCGCGGAATCGGATAAAAGTTAGCCTATATCGCTCTACAAGTCTTCAAAATATACTCCTGCAAAAAATCATTTTGACCGTTGCTCATTTGCTGCGTGATGGAAGGACAAACCAATAAACCCAGTTTATTATAAATTATTATTAGTAAGGATTAAAGGCTCTATCGGTTCAGTTTTGTCGAAGCTACGTGAACATACACTAATTTCTAAAACGCAACAGTATTATTTATGTCGTATAATACTGTTGCGTTTTAGAAATTAGATTGCCTGAAAATAGGAGTATATTGTTTTCAGGGTTCCTGATTGTTTGTATGATGTATGTATGTGAGTTTCTATATTCCACGATAACTTCTATACGCCTGAACCGATTTAGATGAATGAGGTATCGTTAGAATCCTCAGCTTATTCCGAGTGATATAGGATAGTAAAATTAAAAAAAAATTGATGGGGTGACCTTGGTCCCGCATTAAAGACTAAAGTTGAAAATAATAATTCGAAAATAAGAGTAAGTACCTATGTAAACTTCATCTAGAAAATGATGAGTATATTCCGAAAATATATAACACTATAGTTCAATATCCAGCGATTCACAAAAATATATCGTTTAAAAATTTGAATAAGATTCCAAAGGGCGTTTTTGGCTGGGCAAGGGAGCAGTTGTGTTTTTTATTTTTTTTATTTTAATTATAGCTTCTTAAATTCTTAATATAAGCTACTATATTGCCGCATCCAGGTTCGTGACAACCCTAAGCATAGTCTGCTCATTAACCTATTTGACTATATCGACTACATTTAATAATAAATACGTATTTCTCATAATTTATATCCTGGAGCGGAAGTGTATTAATATTAAAACTCCGATAAAGCCCCTCAATCAATATCCGTACAGGAACTGCGACGAATAAACTTAGCTGTTTCTTTTCGATAACAAGTTAACGATACCTACCTATAACTTTATCTTATTACTTATTTATTACGTTTACTACCTAAGTTATTATTACGTATTACACTGTACAAATTACAACCTCATGCCACAACATGAGTCATAACATTAAAAATGTTAACGCCAGAGAAAAAGGTGTACAGGAAATAGTTGAGCAAATTCCGAAACCTACGAAAAAAATGAAACTCGAACTAAGTCGCGAGCAGTTGCTAGTTTTTATTAAAACGAATATAAAGTATGACAGTGAAAATCGATCAAGGCCACATACGATCAAATTTTCTGTCAAGTTTGCATGATACTCAGGGATTCAAAAAAACGATCGATACTTGTGTAGTATCGATAATTTTGGTTCGATACCTAGGAAAGCTCCTGAAAGCCGTACCTGTGAACTCTAATGATGAGATAAAAGTATCATACCTTAAGCAAGCATATAAGCCTTGAATTCTGGCTTTGCGTATATATAAGTCCCTATTATTGTATATGTAAGTACTTTTGGGATTCCAAAAATGTTGATTTTCGGTTGTTACGTGATAAATTGGGCCTTCATTTGGAGCCTTTACATCACAAAAACCAGCCCACAAATATCAAGAAGCAAAAAGGAATGTGACATGCAACCCGTTAAGGCTTAATTATACGTTCTATATAAAGATATATACCTGCCTACCTTTTAGAACAAAAATCTTGTTGCCGTAGGAGATAAACTGCATACATTTTACTGTACCGAGTACTAATTATACAGAATTTTCCACTTGAAGCAGCTGTCCATACTCATAATATGCATATCCCACATCTATTAGCTCGTTGGGACGGAGAGACGGAGAGGCGGTCGATCGACTAATAGTTCCAATAACGTTGATTATATTATTATCGGCTACAGACGTGCCAATTTCCAACACTATTTTAGTCATAGTTAGCTATATGGCATGGTTAGCTAGTTAGGTAGGAATATGGCACGCAACGAAGAGTTATATCTTCTTCGGAGTAGAGATTTATGCGTTCCTATGTCTAGATAAAACCACGCCGTCCGTGTTGTTTGAAAATATTATTTTTTGTCAAAAATAAACACTGACTTATGAAAGGAATCGAAAACTGTTGACTAACTTTACTGCAAATTGATTGCGTTTCCTGCTCACTCTACTTGAACAACTTGTATTCAACTGTATAGAGGTATGTAAATAATAAATAGGTATTATATAGGTAATATGATACGGAAAAGAGACGGTAGTATTTCCGTTCCTTTCTCGTCCAAACTAAATGACAGTTTTACGAATAGAGTTAGGAGAGCTTAATCTTGTGATTCGGAGTTAGATTTATGCACTTGATGACTTAAATTTCTTCGGGCCAAGTGCATGGAACTGCAGTGTATCTAGCTTTAATTTGACAAACTCAGTTGGATAATGTCAGGGCCGACATGTTGGTACATCTATAGAAGCTTGATAATATGAGGAAACCAGGGACCGGTTTCTTCACGAACGACGCGGACGTCGGGTCGCGAAACGTTTGTACATAGCATTACATATATTATACAGTATACACATGCCATTTATTATTATAATACTACCTTCTCCGGCCTACAGTGTAGCTGTGACGTAAGATTACTACAACTAATCGATCGGGAAGTTGAATTTTTTTAGGCGCCATACAGAGTTGTAGTAATTAATTTAGTTTCGAGTATGACGTGCGAGAGACATCACTCTGCATTCATTTTTGGACCTTGCAGGCGAAACTGTATTTACGATATTATTATGTTATGATTCCGTCTCTCAAGTAAAGAAGTGCCAGATCCCAACGATATCGAAAAATCACGTTACGTATGCGTAGACCTTAACTCAGCATTTAAATTACCTTTAGTAGCTAAATTGGCTGAGGTTTTGTCAAGTAATATAACTACAGTTTCAGAGCAAAGTTGAAAAAAAATTCAAAATTTAAAATTATTTATTTCATGTAGGCTAACTTGTGGCTCTTATGACAAGTCGAAAATCTACCACCTGTCTGAAAAGCTGATTCATGAATGTTGAATCATCATAACATCATAATTCATAACCGATCGCAGGCCCATTTCACTCTCAAATTGAGTTAAGAGTTTTGGCCGAACTCTTTGACATTCAACATTAACATCTGTCAATGCTGACCAATTGTGGATTTGCAGACTTTGACAAAACTATGGAGAAACCTCAGGCATGCATGTTGAAACATGATTAAAACCAATAATAATAACTTATTTATTTACTTATAAAGGATCTACAATCTAAATACATTATCTGTATCTAGCTAACGAGTCAGCATTCAAGGTTGATCCATTTAATTAAAAGATTGATCCATTGACGTGGTACACCTATCCTACCAAGGTATCCCTGCTGGTAGGGATAAGTGGAAAAAAATCACATAGTCATACTTTGTCTCTATTTATTAATTTTTGTCTATATTTATTAATTATACCTTGGTTTAGTAATATGCAAAGAAGAATCGAACTATTTATGTACCAACTAGCTTTTGCCCGCGGCTTCGCTCATATTAAATTCAATTTTTCAACCCCCTATTTATTACTCTTAGGGGTTGATTTTCAAAAAACCTTTCTTAGCGGAAGCTTACGTCGTAATAGCTATCTGTATGCCAAAATTCAGCCCGATCAATCCATTGGTTTGAGCTATGCGTTGATAGCTCAGTCAGTCAGTCATTCAGTCAGTCACGTTTTCCTTTTATATATTTAAAGAAGATTCTGCCAGAGGTTGACTTTTCTCTAGTGAGAGCTAAAACATACTATGTTTATAAAAGGGTATCTTTACCTTGGTCAAATATCAGAAACTAATAAATACCTCTACCTACTCCAATCAGTTTGCTTTATAACACAAACTCAAGTTTATACACCCACGCTCGAACACCTTGTTCAATTATTACTATGCAATTCTTATGAACCTTAAAGTAATGTAATTGGAAATGCAATTACATAGGCAGAATAAAGCCCCGGATACACTTGCATCACTTCAGCTTACCTCATGCCACGTGACGCGTGACGTAAATCAAATCTTTTTTTTTGCAATGAAGTGTTGATACTTGATAGTGTGTTTTTAAACATCATTATTTTCAATACTTACTCGCGACTTCAGCAGCGAACTTTTGTTCCATTGGTGAACTACAAAATAATATCTAAAAAGAAATCCTATAGCTATACAGTATACATACTCCAAGATGATAACTTCAACCGTTCTAAAGTCTAAGTCCTCATAAATAACTCAACTAATCCTACTAATATTATAAATGTGAAAGTTTGGATGTATGAATGGATGGATGTTTGTTACTCAATCACGCCGCAACGACTGAACCGAATTGACTGAAATTTGGAATGGAGATAACTCATATACCTATCCAGAATTAACAGATAAACATTTTATCCCGGAAAATCATAGAATTCCTATGGAAATCCAAAACCCTTAATGATAAATCGCCCGATGGTGAGTCCTGCTGGAAGCTCTTCCGGAAGGACTTGTTTTCGTCCTGCTGGAAGACTGCCATGCATGCGAAGTCGCGGGCATCAGTACTAGACTGATTATTATAAATTAAATAACTTGCCATCTCGTCTACCGTCTACGATCAACCCATAGACGTCGACTGTTCGATATAATCTTATGCCTTTTTAAGTAAATTAACATAAGCCAAGCTGAACTTAACTAATATTCTCCTTTCCCCTCCAAATAAACTTAAAGCTTGTGCTAGGAGTGGGTACGACAATAGTGCAACGGGTGAGGACTGTTCCGTCGACCTTTCAGTTTTCAGTCAACCGTTGGTCTATTCAGGAAAATTCTCCAATTGACACGCGCATGTCGTCAGGCAGGTTGGTAAGTTGCAAATGTGTTTCTGCCATTATACAAACTGCCTACAGGCTGACCCGGCGGCCGACTATACGATATCGAAGGTACGCCGAAGGTCTAATAGCGGGGCAAGGCACAAGGCATCGAATTATAACAGCACGCACTAATTTGAATAATGAACAAAGTGCCTTCACAACCGGTTGGAATATGCACAATTCAGCCGAGCAATACGAAAGTGGCATAACCTGTAGAATATTATTATTTTCATAAATACCAGCCTATACTTAAAGCAATATTATTTAAAAAATGAAAATCTTAAATTTTTTTTGTATGACATGTCAAAAACAATACCTATTGAAATCATCGCGTTGGTAGTAAGTCCTGGCCCTGATAAAATTTTATCTATAAGTTATGTTATATTAGAAAATGATAGCAAAATGCATAATTTCTTTTATTCATCCTAAATGCTTCTTATAGGGACCTTTTTAACAATTGAAAATTATTGGAATACTAGCTGATGCTCGCGATTTCGGTCGTGTGGATTGGGGTTTTTTTTATTGTAGGCAAAAGGAAACTCAATACGTTTAGGTAACAGTCTGATTTTATTTATTAATAAATATCAAGCTTATTCTTCCCACGAGAAGGCTGAAATATATCCATTTAAAAATATTCTTGGCAAAAGAAGGTGTTTGAAATTTTCAATAACTAAGTAAATAATGGGTAACTTCAGACCTTACATTTTAATTTTTGTGGTTAAGCCAGTTCTGCGTCGATTAAACGACGATATAAAATCTGAAGTAGGAATCGGATTTTATAGATTGAGCTCATTTGTACGTCAAAGCCTCAAGGGTGTTATTGTATAAAATAACGCTTGAATGAATTAATAGTACCTGTAGTACGTAAGTAATGACGCGATGTTTGACGACATAAGGAAGAGAATATGTTAGACTCTTTAAAAAACAAACGTACTTACATAAAAAGAAATAGATACTTACATGCTTTAAAGTTTTTCAAGAAAGCAGATTTCGGGTACATACCTATCAATAATTAATTTTACTTCGAAAATTTTCTGTATCGTTTAAATAGAACTTGCTCATCCGAATAAGCGTAGAATACTCGTAAGAGGAAAAAAAGAAAGTATTAGTAAAGTATTCAAGTAATTCCTTGCAGGCGCCTCTAAAAAAGCCAAAGAGATATTTCAGGCGAAGACTGAAACTCAAACATTGTTGCCGACCCACTACCCACTACTAGTCAAGTCAGATCCAACTTCCAGCCCCTTTAAAGGTTTTGACTTTAAACAAACAGTCCCCGAGAAACAAAACAAACTATCAATCATCGGCGAAATTTATTTTTTGTCAACTCGCACGAAATTCGAAGTTACATAATTTAGAAACAAAAGGGTCCCTCAAAAAAGTGTACCCGCAGAATGGGTCTAAAATAAAACGTCTGCCAAGTTATGTTCTTAGAGTTAAGCTTGTGATCTAAGAGCTGGTGACGGCTGGAATAATACCTAAAAAGTTATTAATAAAAGTTAAAGTAATCATTTTCATTATTTTATTTTTTATAGTAACTGATGCCCGCGACTTTGTCTGCGTAGATTTAGTTTTGAAAAACCTCGCGGGAACTCTTTGTTTATCCGGGACCAAAAACCTATGTCACTCTCAGAGTCTCAACTCCAACTATGCAAAAAACAACGGAAAAAATGAAAAAGAGGTTTTTTCTGTTGCGGTGTATTTGAAGTACAAAGCAATGAACAAACACACTTTCTCATTTATAATATTATTAATTAGGATATATCAATAGTAAAAACAATACGGTTTGCTAAACCTGTAAGTTTATGTATTTGCGGCTGATGTGGGATTAATTAAAAATGCTATTGGTTAAAATACGCATTGATGCAGCATGGAAAGCATGGACGCCATAAATTCAGCCCTCTAAGTGGGATAGAGATAATTAGATTTTGTGCGGGACTGCCATTAAATCTAATCTTGCTCATTATTGATCAAAGTAAGACTATATATAATGCTAGCTTTTGCCCTCGGCTTTGCTCACGTTACGTTCGATATTTTAAAACCCTATTTTACCCCCATAGGGGTTGAATTTTCAAAATATATTCTTAGCGTTCAGCATCTCTTGGCCTATAAGGCTATTCAGACCGTCTCATAAATCGCACGCGGGAAACAATAAGATCAGCCGAAATGTGTTTCTCATTTTTTTTCGGCGAAATAGTCGGCCATTGGGCTATTGCATAATCGGTAGGAGGCCCGAAACATTCTATTCAATCCTCGTGGATGGAACTCTAACAATTACTTAACCAAGAAATTATTTTTTTCCAAGGCGCATTAATATTATGTATTAAATTTCTTGTTTATCTATATCTTTATATGTTTTTTCTTTATATGTTTTGCTTTATTACTGCTGAGACTCATGCCGGCTATTCTCAGCAAAATCTGCTTTACGAACTGGTGGAAGAGTCGTGTCATAAGAGCTAATGATCACTAGGTACCTACCTCTTTTAATACACATAAATTAATTGATAAGAGCCATATAAAATAAATAATTTTGATTTTGAATTAAGAATAAAGAGAAAAAGTAAAGGTACAATGATACAATAACATGTAAAATTGTAAGACTTTGTGTGTGATTTGGAAATACATTTATCTGCCAAGTTTTTTTTGGCAACCCCGTTTTTTAATTTTTGTATGGTATGTAGTCTGTCCAAACTTCGCAATACTTCATAACGACTAAATCGATTTTGAAGAGGTTTTACAGCCAGGTAGAGGCTAGGCTACTTTTTATCCCTGAAAAGCAAAGAGCTTCCGTGGAATTGCATCGCGTTTCTTTCTATCCCTTCGGACTACGTTAGTTCATCGACCATTGTGTTGGTCCGACGCGACGCGACGGGCCGGTACGATTTTATGTGGGTTGCGCCTGACTTGGAAGTAGGTACTAACTTTAACTGAGTTTTCTCCATGTTGTCTTACTGCTTGACCCAAATAAAGCCCTTTTTTTATAATAGAGCTTAAAGTTTCATAAAGGAAGACGGTCTTTTGTTTATTTTACAGGCCGAACAGCTAATAAGTACTGTAGAGAATTTTTGTATTTCTAAGAAAACACATTATTGACTCTTCCAGTTATCTCTGTTTTTACTTTCGGAGAGATAAATAGTATTAGTAGGGATAAATGGAGAGTTTATCACCGACACCATTCATTAATTACGCTTATCACCAAAAAGTAGGTTGGCCGCTACGATAGCGTTTTCATTACTTATTATAATATCCGATAGCTTAACGCGGATGTATATTGATTGAGTACATACCTACTTATATTTTTAAAATAATACTAAGTAATACTAAGTGAATCCTTATTTAGTATTACTATACTTATGAAGATAAATAACTTATCTTATCTTATATAAAAGGAAATGGTGACTGACTGACTGACAACGCTTAGTTCAAAAGGCTTACAGATAACTATTATGATGCAGTTCCCGAAAAAGGACCTTACGTACCGTTTTATAGTTGAACGGCGTATTTCGTCAAGGTATAACGAAAGGCCGTTACCGGTTTCTGAAGACTGAAGTTACGAAACGGTGATCTAAAATAGTCTATTTGAAAGTGAGAGTGAAATGCAATGTTATAGCACTAAAGGTTGGAGCACATGCACAAAGTACCGCAATACAAAAATCAAAATTCAAAATCATGAGACAGATTTTGGGGATTGCTTTCCTGATAGAATGTTCTATACCCAGATACGAAATAAATAAGGGGTTATGAAGGGAGTTTATTTCCTAGAAAATACTATGCATTGATTTGACTCAACTAGCCTAGCCTGAAGAAGGCCTGATGTTATGTTAGGTACTGTATCAAGTACTGTAATGCTATTTGAAAGGAATATCTCAGAATTTCTAGAATCGTACGGTTTTCTAAGGTACAGCAGTGAACTACAGCGTAAAGACGCACCAGCGGAAGAACAAGTCTAGAAACTAGCGTTGCCAGACGTCCCGTATTTCCCGGGACATCCCGTATTTTAGGCATCATTAAAAATGTCCCGGCGGGACAGGCTGTGTCCCGTATTTGAACTGTACTTCGTTTTTCATTATGAAATCGATCCAAGTACTCACACAGGCAACATTCGTAAAAAGCGAGTTGATGACCGTTTATAATTAAGATTAATAACTGTACTTATTGATTTTTGCAGATATGTTAAAACGAATAAAAATGACTCGATCCTCGGAAAAATATCAAAAAAATAACACTAAATAATTGTTTTTTATTTGTCCCGGGTAAAAAACTGAAATCCCGTATTTTTTACCGATTTAACCATTTGTCTCTTATAGGCTGAAAAAAAATCTGGCACCCCTACTAGAAACAGACCCGGGAAGAAATATAAAAGTAGGAAATATTATGATTTCATAATATTTCCTACTTTTATATTTCTTCTTCACGGCATGTACGCTTATTTAAGCGTACATGCTGTGGATGCTGAACTTTACAACAAAGGAATTATTGCGAACTAAAACGAAGCGAGGTCCCGTCGATAGCGTCTTATCACTTGACCCCACTGTCGAGCGATAACACGGCCTCATGGGCTTAAATTACTGCCAACCGGACCGATTAGAATTATTTTTTATAATATATAGCTTTTTATTTTGTTTTGCAAACAACATTTAGGTTAAAAGATAATAGTGATACATACCTACGACTATGTTATGTGTTGTATTATGTCTAATATCTATTTATGTGCGTAATAAGGATAGATATCACAGCTTCGCTTGTTAAGATTTTTTGAGGTCTATAAAGCAGAAAACACATTGGTAACACTCGATGCTACACCTCTTGATGTCATGCGTTTTAAGTCGGTTAGAAGTTGAATGGCAGAGTAATTTAGAGCATAAAAAATATATTAGTATTTGATTGGTCTAATGTGTTTCCGCCTTAATCCTCTGTTTTATTTAAAACTAGCTGATGCTCGCGACTTTGTACGCGTGGATTTAGTTTTTAAAATACCGCGGGAACTCTTTGACTTTTCGAAATAAAGAGTAGCCTATGTCACTCTCCAGGTCCTCAACATATACCCATGCAAAAAATCACGTCGATCCGCAGCTCTGTTCCAGCGTTATTGAAGGACAAACCAACAAACAAACACACTTTCGCATTTATATATTAGTAAGGATTGGTAAGGATACGGATTATTTTATTTCATCTAGGTTAACTTCTCTGGCTCTTATGAATAGTTATGACTCTACCATCATTAACCACCATAGATACTTATCATATTTCAGTTATTGTCCGCGAATGGAACTAGATTTTATTTTAGTTAAATAAATAAAGTCAATACGTAGGCACAGAATCACAAAATTATGTACATACTGACGTAGGTAGGTACCTAGGTATACTTTTGCTATACCTACTTAAGTAGTTATTTCTTAAGACAAAATAATATATACTTATATATTTTTTTTTCACCTTTCATACATTGGTGGTAATCAAATTTTAATATCTATATTAAAATTTAATTACCTCTATAAACAAGTTGATATATAATTAAATTATTATCGACCGAAATTCTATCTTATTTTTCTTTTTACATAATCAACATTCCAATCGGACCGTGATTCGGTCGTTTTTAATTGAATCAGTCACTTACGTATGTAGGTATCTACTTACCTATAGGCAGGTTATTAAAGAGTAGATATTTTTAACGTATTTTTGCCACTTGCTTGAGTACCTTGACCCGTTATTGTCAATCTAAATCTAAATTGTCAAAACTGTTCTATACTAATACAATGGTAGACCTTTCAACACGCAATTTCGATACGATAAAAGAAATTGAACTAATTTCATAGAACTATAACGCTTAGAATAGAAGTTTCTAACAATATTTCGCTCCAAACGTAGGCGTTATTTTAATAACCAATGCCATTATATGTGAGTACCATGTAATTTATTTTTTGAACTGATAATTACGTTTTTGATGTTTATTTTGATGAATTATAATTCATACATACATACTGTATACAGCACAGTAGGTACGTCATTTTTTAATAATTTTCTACGATCTAGTCGTACTAACGCGATGATACTACGTGGTAGGCCTTTGAAGGCTTACTAAAAATGGCTTATCACCGTGTTGACTATGGCGCATCTAAGGGCTAATAGTTGGATGACTAATTTGTTCAATGAATAAAATAGATTGAGAAATTTTTCTCAACTCTTACCGACTCTATGAAATGTTGTGAAAAATAAAATAGTGTGTAGTTTGTAGCAAAAGGGCAAAGCGGGCGTTCATTATTATTTTCGAGGACTAAAAATTAAAATTATTAAAAAAAATCTTTTTACGTAATATTTTAACTTAGAGTCACGTGGGGTAACCGTACGCGGCGAGTAAGTATACGCAGTGAAGTTTGCACGAGACTCGTTGTCATAGGTTGACCGCAATATAGTGAATTTAGTTCGCACTTGAGAGGCAAGTGAGGGGGTCGCGTCATGCACCTGTCGTGCAGCGTGCTGGAAAGTTATAAAATCATTTAATTTTTGCGTCGATTTCTTATTATTTTTATTCAAATACATGAGCGTGGTGTAGGGACACTCCTGGACTAACTACAATTATACGGTGTTTGTCAATAAGGAAAATTAATAAATATTTTATGATAATTCAGTGATTTCATCTAAATCAACCTAAACTTATATTTTTGACAAATATAAATTTCTTTTCCTAAATGGGGAAAGTATACGCGGGAAAGTGTCCGCACGTGTACACTTTCCCGATCAATGTAAATCCTTCTGAAGAAGTTATTGGTTACAAACCCTACAGCTTGAAATTGAACCACTAGAATCTACTAAGTTTTTGTCAGTGCGTTGGCACTTACAAAACTTAGTAGATGAACTTCCTGAATTTTCAGGAAGAATGTAGTTCTTTTCCCTTCGTTCTTGTTTACATTTCAAACATGCTCCATAATCCATTAACTACTGTTATTTCAAAGACTTATTATTATAAGCCCATTAACATATAACAAGAAGAATAAAGCTGCAAAAAAAGAAAATGAAAAATCAGGTTTTACTGCCCTTTGTGTCAAGGGAGGAATGAGCATTTCCCCCACCGAAGACTAGATACAGTGCAATATTTGTAAGTCTTGGTGGCACAAGGCATGCACAAGCTATGAAACAGGGGAATTTAAATCTGATCTATGCATAATACATTGAGAGCGTACACTTAACCTACGTTCGTATACTTATCCGAAAGCTTGCGGATACTTTCCCTCTGGTGTGGGTAAGTGTCCGCATTTCCCGAGTTGATTAAAACATCCAATAACTATTACAATTATCAAAAAAGTTCAAATTTTATGTTTCATTATTGTTAAGAGATGTCTAATTAAAGAGAATAACGGCTGATTTGTTACAAATTATAAAACTGTTTCATTTTAGAAGAGATTTACCAAAAAGTGCGTACAGATACCCCACGTGACTCTAATACTTATTAGAAGCTTTCAGATATAACTAGTAATTTCAGTCAAATCCTGCAACAAATAACAAATATCGGTTAGTCAATCAAGTTGTTAATAAAATAATTTACTTAATTTATTTATAATAAGTCAACGTGATAATTCCATTCTTAATTTCGGGCTAGACAAAACAGTGCTCAAGAGCTAAGTATAGTCTTAATTATTTATAGCATTAATGCAATCTAGCTTGTGAGATCATGATTAGGGTCAAGAGTTAATTAAAACGTTAAGCACGTGCGCAAAATCACAATCATGTTATATTATATCTACCTACATTGTAGCAGAATAACAGTTCAATAAATTGCAATCAATTTAAATCCGAGCTCTTAATCTGCACGATTAAAAGCATACCTAATGCAGTTATAAATAGGCAACTAAAAATACGTAGGGCCACTGACACAGTACGGCGAACAACGAGAGTTCATAATTAGCCGTCAATTGACCCCTGGCCCTGCTTGGCGCCATCTAACGTCACGTGGCCGAAGTGCCATAGTCGCGACCTTGAGAGTGTGTACTTTGAATCGTGATTGGGAAGATGCAGCTGCTCTTGATCTGATTGCAACTATAAGGGCTAGCGTATGCTGGGACGCAGGCGACGCAGTCCACGAAGAACAAAGTAGAGTAGATTTAACAAATGCAAGAACTTGCAAAGAGCTTTTTCTTTTATTCGTTGACAAGATAGTCCTTGACTGCGTTCTCACCTGACGGTAAGTGACGATGCAGTCTAGAGGGTAGCGGGCTAATTTAGAACGAGTATGGCAGTGTGATAAGAATAAGAGCCACAAGTTGGCTTTCATGAAATAAAGAATTTTGAATTTTGAGTTTAGATTCAATCCAGGCCCCCTAGCTTCTAGCTGGCACAAATGCGTGACGTGCAGACATGTGTTTAGCCTGCTCCTGTAGTTACAGCACAGATAGATATCTGAACGACACGTCCGCGTTGATGTGTTTTGACCATCGATTTATACGTACAAATAAGCTCGTACGAACAAAAATGGGCACCAACAAGTTGGGACTATTTATTGAACACTCGCGGAGTATACTATTTATTCTTTATACTAGCGAATTAATGTATCTGTGTCATGCAGCTGCGACTGCAAAATCTGTACTACGCTGTGCTGCGCCGCCTGCTTTGAGCATACGCTTCACCTAACTCTTTGTGGTTCATGAATGTGGAATGAATTGGCAGGTTCCAGTACGTGTCTCGTCTACAATCTAGCTGATTGAATCTACATCATCACTTTCTAATTTCCATCAGTCTCGACAGCAAACAAACGTTACAATGGCACAAATTGAACTGACAGCTTTAAGCAAACAATAAATGATCAAAGGAGCCATCTTTTATTGTATATGTAGGTCTTTTCAGGAAGTCTGAGGCAGCGATATAAATGATGAATATAATTTGCTAAAAAGCCGACTTCCCTGGTGGAGAGTGGTGAGCGACGTGGTCTTAAAGTGGGAAGTTTCGGGTTCGAGCCCGGTCTGGTCTGGTTTAGTTGGCTCATCATCAACGATGTGCCGCCAAGGGATTTAGTGTTCCGGCACGAAAACATGTAGAAACCGATTACAAGCATGGGTTTAGTTAAAAAAACTTCTAATTCGCTACCATCTTAGACTGCACGTCACTTACCGTCAGGTGAGAATTGCGATCTTTGTCTTCGAATAACAAAACTTTTCAGTTTTAAGTAAGACTAAAAAATTCGTACTCTCTATCTTCATAACTCTAACTAACTTCGTAAAACATTGTCTCTAAACAGTAGGTATCGATTCCAAATATTATTGAATGAAAAATGTCTAGTTCAGTGAATTGCTATTGTAAATAATAATAATTGATCTACAAATGCTCGTAGTGAACCTATTCGGGAACAATGTCCCGAGCTGTCTTCGTCTTCAATCAATATTATGAATAGGCTATTTTAACAAATGGCAATTGAGAATGATTGATCCTTTATTTCGGGATTGGGAACAACACATTGTAGACTTGTCGTTCCTCGAACATTGCGTGCTCCCATTACATTTACATCTTCATGAACGTAATGTATACGTATGAGTGTAGTATAGTACGAAAGATAGTACGTTTATCTCACGAAGTTACGCGCGCTTTACTTGTGGTTACGTCATGTACATGCACATTGCGTAAGTGTGCATGCCTGTCAGGAGTAGGTGGGAGCGGTCAGGCGCGAGCAAGCTCTCGTTCACACTTATACAGATTACAGATACGACACACACACAACCATGAGCCACGTGCCGTCTTGAATTGCAAGAACTATATCAGCAATACCATACTGAACTATTTTCAAGGCCTCCTTTAATTTTCTAAATTGTTATTAAAGGCGTAATGTTTCATCCTCTACTACTTTTATTACTCTTGCTTATTAGTAAAGGTCAGCAATCCCGACCATTTGAAATGGTGCTAAAACATCAACGAGTTTTATGCCGAGGTCTATAGAGCGTGGTCTGACTAGCTCTGACTTATAAGATAGAGTTAAAACGAGACCCATGTTCTGACACTTTGTCTCGTTTTAACTCTATTTTGAATCTAAGCAACGTGAGAGTGCGGTCTATAGATTTTTTGCTCCGATCTTCTTCGTCTAATTTCTATTTGCTTTAATTTTCATAATTCCATATCTTTTATATTATGATAGAGTGCAATATGATGAATCTAGAATAAGAATCGAGAATACAAATGTATGATTGTAAAAATTATGGAATTTACATTTTATCGTGTTTTATTTCACTAGGGCTCGTGGCTCATGGTTGTGTGTGTCGGATCTGTATAAGTGTGAGCGAGAGTTTGCTTGCACCTGACCGCTTCCACCTAGGCTCTTGACAGGCACGCGCACTTACGCAATGTGCATGTACACGACGTAACCACAAGTAAAGCGCCCGTAACTTCGTGAGATAAACGTAGTATACGTGATAGCAACATAAAGCATGGTTACAAGTGAGGTTACAAGATATAAGGTTCCGTGTTTCCCGACGTTTTCCTCATATTTAATATTTCTGATTATCGTTTCGTAACGATGTAGGTAAGTGTATATTGCTCGGGTCATTCATCAATTGGTGTATTATGTCTGCTACAAAGATGTATGTAATCACGGGTTACATGATTGTTCTCTTCATTACATACTATTGACGTAAAAAGTCTTCACGGTTTCAACTTGAACTTAATTTTAAACCCGGTTGACGTTATTTTTGTCAATCCTTTGTTAGCTTCGAGCGTTTTTTTACAGATCGAGATAGTTTGTTTGGGATAAAATTAGATGCATGACTTGTATTTTTGATTGAGTTAAATACAATCGAATTTATTTTTGGTAGATTTTTGCTAAAAATTGTTTCCATGCCATTAATATTAAGAGTTCCTATTAGTAGAACATACCTAGATTGCACTCTAGAAACAGTATTTTTCCATTCTCTCTAAAGCACGCAGTGAATGTATAGAAGTAGTATACTATACTTTATTTTAAGACTATAGTTCAAGATTATTACTAACAGAGACTTGTAAGTTAGTTTCAGACTTACTAACTTCTAACCGACATCCAGTGCTTTGAAAGTAATATTGCAACTGCCCTCCACTCCATTCTTAATAAACTCTACGTTTATACTCTTTTGCTGAATTATTGCGAAGTCTTCAACACAGTTCTCCGCAAATACCTATAAATCGGACTGTAAACTCTATATTATTTATTAATAATAGAGTATAGAGTTAGTACCACTATTATTTTGAATATGTACTTGATTATTTATTATATTATTGTAAAATGTATAAGAGTATTTAAATACTTTTGTTTATAGTCCACCCAACACCGATTTGATCATGATTGAATGAAACAAAGTTTTGAGTCATAATTTTATTTGTTACTTAAGTAGGTGCTTAATCGTTTCCAAATGTCATTATTATGAATCAAAATTTCATTTCATTCAACCATAATATTGTATCTATTGGTAAACGTGAAACGTGCAGAAGTAACCGTGCTATATTGGTTCATAAAAGTGCCGAAAGTGGCAAAGAAACAAAAAACAATGACCGCGTTACGTACCAAAGTGTTGAGTAACGTTGCTATTGAGATCATTATAAAAAAAATAATCAAGTGAATTACAGCTCGGAGTCATGAGCGTGCTTTTTGTTACGAATACGGAAGTGCTAAATTGCTTTGACCAGCGGCGTATAAACATACGTACTCGTAACAGCGTATCTCATTAGGTTATTAAGTAAATGAACACTAGAAAGAGAACTACGAGTATGTACACGACTAAGTATAGTTCAATCCACGAGGACGAACTAGGATCATGAGGAAAATCCACGGATGCAGAGGTCAGCGTTCATTCATCTCAACCTATCTCAAGCCCACAACTGGCCACAGGCCTTCTGGTAAATATGAAGAATTTAGGCCATGGTCCAGTGCAGATTGGCAGGCTTCACACTCTTGAAAATGTTATGGAGAACACTCAAATATGCAAGTTTCTGCACAATGGTTTCCTTTACCATAAAGTATGTGATATTTAAATGCTTAAAATCTAAGTCCTGAAGTTTAAGTAGAGACCTCATTTTGACCATCAAACGAAGCAAGGTTAGTTATTAACGGCATCGTCTTCTACAGACCATTGTGTTGGGCAAAATTGAGGGCAAGAGGAGTGATAGCAGAAGAAGAAAGTCGTGGCTTAGAAACTTCCATAAATGGACAAGAATAGTCAATTGGAGCAGGAACATATGGAGAAGGGGAGAAGCATAACAAGAAGAAGAGTACCTACATGATAAGAAATACTACGAAAGTAGTAGTAATACTACGAAAGTAGCCATACTTTCGCAAATCAATAGTAGGTAGGTACTATTATATCTTTGTAAAATATTGGTTACAACTTACAAGGCAGGCCATAATAGCTGTGGGTAAATACGTAAGTCACCGTAACAAGCGACCCACGTCCCATTATGTAGGTAGGAACTAGTTATAGTAAAAGTGGTCACAAAACTAGTTTCAGCACCGCCAACAATATACTAGTACTAAGTTGCATTGATACATATTTCCAGTCTAGATACAGCTTGTTTGGTGCTTTACAAGTTGATCATCACACATTTTGATTTAATTTTAAGCTCATTATTCAGGGAAAAGTTCCTGGAAGAAGACTACCTGACCAGATTAAAACATCTTGAATTAAGAACTTACAACAATGGTACGGGAAAAGTAGATTACGTCTCTATTGCGTCCGATTTCTAAAGACTTAGTACAGCCAAAGTGTTAATAGCCCTTATGCCAACCTCCGTTAGGAAAAAGCACTGCAAGAATTTAATAAAATATCACTTAAACAAACTCCATGCGGCAGGTAGGTATAAAGAATAAAAATTAAGCAACTTCCAAGAATTGTTAAATTAAATTATGGTTACTCGATTATTATTTACGCAATCTTAGCCAGTAGTCATAGTGTAGTTTATTTCAATAATTTGCTTTGATACCTAAACAATAAATTTAGCAATAGGCGTAATAGATATCATTAATTTATGATAATAAATACGTTTATCGTTATACAATTATTCTGTGTTAAATATTGCAAACACCGATAACAATGCTTTTAGTATAAACAGCTAATACTTTGTTACCACAACTTCTAACCTCAAGGATAATATAGAGTTGCCACATTACTGGAGTAGCGATATTCGGCAAAATCAATTCAACTTGTACCACTTCAAATTCATCAGTAGTGTTTTTCGTCATTACTTAATTGGCAATAAATCTATTTTTACCCTGTTTTTGCCTCTATCGTAGTCATATATGACGCAATTCTTATGCTAATTTAACAAGAGCAAGATAAATATAATTACATATATTCTTATTAATGTATGTATATTTAGGTACTAAGCACGGTGGATACCTGCGTCATCAAATCAACATCCGCAGAAGGAGCAGCTGCCGTATTCTCTATTTTGATATTTCCAGTGACTATGGTAAACAATGGAAAGTTGCCAACTAAATACTATCAGACCCGCATTTCTTTATACAAAATGCGGGTTTGACAGTTCTAGTTAGCTAATGAACGAAAGCCATTGAGATTGAGAATAGCCCCCTGACATACGAACATAGCTCATAAGAATTGATAGACGTTGGGTTCTTAAGGTTCTTCAATGTCGCAACGGGAAACTCAGCGTTGGAAAAGTGTTGAACAGATGATATTATCTGTAATTTCATACGAGTTGTTGGGAGTCGTGCAAGCGGGATGAGATCAGCTTGTATCTCTGTGGATGAGAGCCCTTTGTATAGACGTGGGCAAAGGACTCTCGGTGACGATGACGGGTAATTAAAAATGTTTATTCCAATCTTATTATGTCTTTATAGTAATTAGGTGTAGACGCTTTTTTGACGCCCAAAGTACAAGCTTTGCTACTCCATAGTCTAACTCAATGAAAGTTAACGAATTCTTAAATTGCCTATTTAATCCGCAAAGGATAACCTTTAGGATATTTAGTAAAAGGTCAGATAGATTCGCCTGGCTATAAATAACGATCTGGGTTAGTATAAAAACCGATCCATTCTTAACCCGGAACAACACAAGTAATAAGAATAAAAGCCACTCGTTCGACAAAGTTTTCGTAAAATACATTATAGTATTACAGCTAGCTTTGGTTCATGGCTTTGCATGCTAGAAAAGTTGCTGCAGTGGAGCGATTTTCATTAAGTCAGACGATTTTCATTAAGAAGACGATTTATAATCACTTATGTGTATATGGACATAGTATATACGTATGATTTTTAACCGACTTCCAAAAAGGAGGAGGTTATCAATTCGGCCGGTATATTTTTTTTTTTTTTTCTATGTATGCCCGCCGATTACTCCGGGGTTTCTGGACCGATTCACGCGATTTTTTTTTAATCGACAGAAGAAGCTCGCGAAATGGTCCCATAAAAATTTTTACCTTCAACTCTTCAAGCCTGATGCTGCAGAGGTACTTTCCCCCTAAATTATGGGGTTTTAGGGACTGTCATTTACGAATCGGTATGCTTGGCCTAAGCATATACTAGATCTTAGAGCTTCAGGTCCTACTCCTCAATCCTGATGCTGCAGGGTACTGCCCACCTAAACTATGAGGTTTTAGGAACTTTCGCTTGCGAATTGATATTATTGGTATTAAGCATAGTCTACATCGTAGAGCTCAAGGTCCTAGCTCTTCAATCCTGATGCTGCAGGGTACTGCCCACCTAAACTGTGAGAATTTAGGAACTTTCGCTTGCGAATTGATATTGTTAGTATTAAGCATAGTCTACATCGTGGAGCTCAAGGTCCTAGCTCTTCACTCCTGATGCTGCAGGGGTACGCCTACCTAATCTGTGAGGATTTAGGAACTGTTGCTTACGAATTGATATTGTTGGTACCAAGCATATACTACATATAAAATTCAAGGTTCTAGCTCCTCAATCCTGATGCTGCAGGGTTGGAGGGATTACGAACTGTCGCTTTCGAATTGATATGTTTGGTACCAAGCATGGACTACATCATGGACCTCCTGGTCCAAAGAGTAAATATAGATAGTCCTTTAGAAATTGTGTGCTGTTAATAAGTACTGTAGGTACCAAGTATAGACTACTTTAGTACCGTAGTGTTGGAGGGAGAGGAGAAAGAGAGCAGGAACAAGCTACACTAAAAACCTTAAAATAAAAATTCTTTTCAAAAAACCGACTTCAAACGCCACTACAAAGTATAAAAATAATTTTATTTTGTACACGTTTGTAGAAGTCGGGCGGGCTTAACTAGAAACGATGAAATCGATGCGCGACGCTTACCTTATGGTGACATATAAGAGACACGCTTATTGAAATCGGGTGAGCATCGCGTATCGGTTTCATCGTTTCTGTTTAAGCCGCCCGACTTCAACAAATGTGTACAAAATAAAATTATTTTTATACTTTGTAGTGGCGTTTGAAGTCGGTTTTTTGAAAAGAATTTTTATTTTCTCAAGCGGTCAAGACAGAGTGTAGAGCTGTTACTAATTAGAATCTATACCTACGCTTATTATATATTGTAGGTTTCTATAGGTTTCTGGATAAAGTAATATTTAATAAAAAAAATATCATGTATACTTACATATTATTTTATTTGTAATTATGTCTATCGTCATAATCATTAGGGTAAAGATGCCGAATATGAGATACCATTTACATATTCGGCCATAAAAAATAAATTATTGCACTAATGACTATGAAAATTACTTATATTCGATAAGTATTTAATGAAGTTTATCCTTGAAAGACCGTTTAGTGCTAGGTATAATAGATTTTTTGTTATATCAAATAATATTAGAAAAGTCAGAAATTACGTCTTAGGGAAATGGTCTCCTATTATGAGATACCAAGGGTTTTTAATATGAGATAGTATAGATTCTGAGAAAAAGGAAAGAAATCATTCAAAAAACTTTTTATTGGCGATATTTATTAATCTACAACATCGTACAATTAAATAAAAAGGTTTTAGTAACAACTTAATAATATATAAAAAAAAAAATACTATCATGTGCTTGTGCCAAGTGCTTGATGTTCTTCAAATGTAGATGTAACCCATAAAATCATTAGTCCAACTTTACAATATTTTTCTATTTTTGCTTCTAAATAGTCATACTCATAAACCTTGACAAATACTTCTGCATTAACATCTTTTTTGACATAACGTTCTAGGATACTCTTAGGAACATCGAAAGTTTTGACGCTATTAGGTAACATATTTGTTTGCTTCGCACTGCACTCACGGCCCGTATTATGGCATCGTGGTCCTAGGACTTCTTTGATCGACGGCATCTAGCAAAAGAGGTTTTTAAATAGTCGTATTTCTATACATCCTAATATGAGATATCTCATTTAAGGAGCCCCCACGTGTCTCATATTAGGAAAACACCCAAATTTAAGAACTAGGCTGCCTATTATTTCTTGACGAAGAAAAAACAACTAAACTGCAAATGCATTGTAAAATTAACCATACAACTGAAACAATGACTGTAAATTTAAATCATTTAGTGTGACTATAAAGTTGTAACATACCTCGTTAAAATTTGGTGTCAAAAATCGGGTTTTGTGGTTTCGTAAAAATCCGCACGTACACAACCTGACTTCGCCTCGAACTGGGAAGCACCAACACATGTTTCGGTCTGTTGCCACACGGCTTCTGGTTACAGTATCGCCAAATAGCTGCGGCGATTAGTTTCGCCAAAACCTAACTATCTCATATTTGGCAACCATCTCATATTCGGCATCCTTACCCTATAACCATATTTATTTCATTATTCATGGGCGGCAGTAATGCATGTTTACTACTATCTATTTATTAAAAAAAAAAGCCTTCATGTAAGATATTGAAATCATTTGTCCCTTCATAACAGGTAAACATGCAAAATTTCCAATACGAATGAGTGTGTCACTTTCCGTGAAAACCAGTAACAGTTAACCCAATTTCACGTTACGTGATACATATTTCCCGACCAATTTCAACAAAATACGACTGATATTGACATCTCGAGCTGTGAAATACGAGTACGTAAAATTCCCGGGTAAAGCTGATCGCATACTACCGCTACAGCCGCAACAGGTCCAAGAGAAAAACAGGCAAAGTATATTTATTATATAAATACTAAACTTTAAAACTGTAATTTTTTTAGGGATATGGTTTTAATAAAAAGTGCCATGCCATTCAAAGTTAAGTCATTTCAATCTTATTTTGCATCGTCACTTACCTAGTGGCTAGGCATAACCACCAGCCAGATGAGATCACACTCAAGGGATATCATGTAATCGAACAACATTCTATTATTTAAAAAATAAATAAAACTAATAACGCTATCGCATCTATGGACGTCGACATGTCCGATGCAGCCGGCTTTTGCTACTGACGTTAATCACGCATTAACATCACATTTTCCATAGAACAGCCATTTTCAGTGCTGAAAAAACGTTTTTGCTGCTGTTTTTACACTTGTGCTTTATCCGGTAGCTAGTGCGACGAATTCTGTTGAACACAATTTCTACATTAAACTAAATTGAAAATTCTAAAACTAAACTAAGCTAAATCTAAATCCGCTCCCTTTGAAAAAGGACAGCACTAGATAGCACAGGTCTTTCAATTTAGTTTAGGATTGTGCACCATAGTATTAGCCGCGGTGTCTTGCGCCATTTACTAGCATGCGATCAGGCTCAAGTCTTCGATAGAAATGTTCGCGTACTGGCTTTAGCGCCTTTCACTAGCGAACGGCGGAAGAGAAGTTATGTCACCGCCAGTGGGCCATCGGCTGACCGTAATGGCCGACATACTTACCACGACCCACCAAAACAAGAATTACGTCAACGATATGACAACATTTATTACTTGTATCATTGCATAACTTTATCTTGGGCATATCGATGGCGCTACGGCGCGGCATCGGCGCCATGGTTATGTATACAAAATAATTATAAAATATGTAAATATATTATGATTTTGACGACCTTCCTGGTGAACGGTTTTATAAGTGGGAGGTCCTGGGTGTGTAAATTGATTTTTCCCATTCTAGCGATAACAACATGACCTAGTTATCGGATAACCCCTAAAACCGCGGTGTTACTGCCAGAATGATAAACTCAGTTATCAATGAAAAAACAATGTTTCAAAGCTTCAAATATAAAATATTGTAATGGGTTCCTTAGATGTAGGGCTCCAATTTTAAGTAACTAAAATTGTAATAAATTTTTATGAGCTTAAAATAAATTTGATGTTTTGGCAGATCACGTACCAAGAAATAAATAAGGGTTTCTAAATAAAACATGTTCTCACATACCCTTATTTTCAAATTAGATTTCTCATAATCGGTTTCAAAACGAAGTGAATGGGTAGACTATAAATAAGTACCTAACAATGGTTTTACGCAGTTGTCTTTTTTATATCCAAATAAATTTTTGTTTACTTCCTACTCGTATTGCATAACTCTTACGAGGCGCAAAATTACGACTTGCCCCCGAGATACGCAATTTGATAAAGATGTATTTCATGTTTCCTCTTTTATTGATTTATTCACTGACGCGCTTCGATTGTTTTCTTAAAGACTTCCAGTCGTGTAATCGAAAACGGTAATTTAGGTTTATAACACAGAGATATAAATAAAATAAAAATAAAATAAAATAGCCATTTATTCTACTACCAATTAAATAATTCAGTATTTTACAATTGTTATTAACATAATTACCTACATAGTATTTTTAAAATTGAGAAATTGAATTATTATTATAATACAATGTTTGAGATGTCAATTATTTGAATTATTATATATATTTTTTTTATATATGTATGTACCTAGTTTGTATGTCAGTATTATGTGTTTGTATGTCAGTATTATGTGTTGGTAGAAGTCGCCTGTTTGGCGTAGGCCTCCCCCAGCTCTCTCCAAGTCCGTCTATCTCGTGCGTTCCTCATCCACAGTGGTCCATTGATCCGTGCAAACACATCTGCCCAGCGTCTCCTGGGTCTTCCTCTTTTTCTCTTAGCATTGCGTGGTAACCACTCTGTCAAGATTTTCGTCCATTTAGTGTTACACGCTCGGCTAATATGGCCAGCCCATTTCCATTTTAATAGCCTTATCTGCCTAGTGACGTCGCTAACTCTTGTTTTATTACGAATAGCTTGGTTGCTGATTCTATCTGATAGTTTTATGCCCAGCATGCTTCTTTCCATTTTTCGCTGGCACACCGCGATTCTTTCCTCGTCTACCATCCTGAGTGCCCACGTTTGGCAGCCATATATTAAACATGGGAGTATTGCGACGTTAAACAATTTAGTCTTTATCTTTATATGTACACTCTTGTTTTCATTATTTCTTTCAGACTCCAATATTTCTTCCAGGCTAAAGCGATTCGTCTTTGCACCTCTTTCTCCATATGGTCTTCGAATGATACTAGCTGTCCCAGGTAGACATATTCGTTGACAATTTCTATTTCGTCTCCATCAACTATTATCTGCGGTGTATTTTCACTGTTTGTCATTACTTTTGTTTTAGTTTTATTTAGTGCTAAACCTACTTTCTGACTTTCTCGTGCTAATTCAGATATCATGTCATTAAGGGTTTTTGGAGACTCAGAGAAAATCACGATATCATCCGCGAATCGCAAGTGACTTCAATATTCCCCGTTTATTTTAATTCCTTTGTTCGACCAATCTATTTTCCTAAATACTGTTTCCATTACCGCAGAGAATAATTTTGGCGATAAAGGATCTCCTTGCCTTACACCTTTTTTGATATAAAATTCCGGTCCTGTTTTTTCTAACTTTAGTTTTGCCGAACTTCTGCTATATATGCTGTGAATTACATCAATGTATTCGTTGTCGACGCCTTGTTGTTTAAGTGACTTCCATATTTCTGAGTGTCGTATAGTATCAAATGCTTTAGTAAAATCTATGAAGCAAATATATAAAGTGATACCGTATTCCTTGACCTTCTCTATTACTTGAGACACCACTTGAATGTGATCGGTAGTAGCCCAACCTTTGCGAAAACCCGCTTGCTCTCGAGGTTGGTTTTCTTCCAAAGGTTTCGTGATACGATTTAGTACAAGTTTTGCAAACACTTTGTACAAGTTCGACATTAAGCTGATTGGTCTGTAATTTGATAAATCCGTCTTATCTCCTTTCTTATGTATAAGGATCGTCGTGGATTTCGACCATTGTTCTGGGGTCTCTCCTTTTTTTAAGATATTATCATACAGTATCTTAAGTGCCGGCTTCAACGGTTCACAGAGAGATTTCAGTAGCTCATTCGATATACCGTCTTCACCTGGTGTTTTGTCCTTCTTTTGGGTGCTTATAGCGTACTCTATTTCCGATAGTAATATATCGCATATGTCATTGATGTCACTTTTATCATTTTTCTCTTGTTGTTCAGAGTGTTCTGTACAGGGAGTGTTACTTTCTTCTGATGAATATAATTGTTCATAGAAATCCGTAGCTTCTTTTAGAATGTCTGGACGTCTTATTAATTGTTTCCCTGTTTTACTTTTTATGGTCGCTGCCCATTCTCTTGTGCTTCTTAGATCTTTATAAGCTTTTTTAATAGCTCCTGATTTTTCTATATATTTTTCAAATGTCTTTGTCCTGTGCAATTTTTTGTCCATACTTATGCTTTTGGTTATTTCCTTGCTTATACGTGTTATTTTATTTTTTATTTCGCGTGTTCTTTTTAATTGATATAAAGCTTTTCTTTTTTTGAGGAGTTCTTGTGTGTGTGCACTTAATTGAGATGATTGTTCACGTTTTTTGTTAGTACAATCTTTAACAGCGGCATCTATTTCCCCTACTAGATTGTTGTATTGCGTTTGAATGTCTTTGGTCTCATTTACTGCATTTAAAAATAGTTCTTTTAAGTGTTTCCCGTCCTCTTTGGTCAGTATTGGTAAGGATTTTAGAAGTTTATTATTATTTGTTATTTGTCTTCTCGTTCTTTTCATGGTGCCAAGGCAAATTTTACATCGTATCATTCTGTGGTCAGTATTGAAATTTAAATTATTAATAATGTCAAAGTTTTTAATATTAATAGGCTTATTGGTTAGGATGTAGTCGATTTCATTAAAATATCTATCTCCAGGTGATTTCCAAGTCCATTTTTTGTAAGGTTTTCTCTTAAATTCACTGTTTACAAACCTTAAGTCATGTTCCATGGCAAATTCAACTAGCCTATACCCTTGTTTACTCCTTTTACCATACGAAAAATTCCCAAACACTCTGTCTTCCCCCAACTGAGCTTTTCCAATTTGCGCATTAAAGTCTCCCATGACTACTATATTTTGTTTGTTCATTAATTGCAAAGCCGTTTCTAGGGTAGCGTAGAACGCGGCTAAATCTTCGTCTTTGTAACTTTCGGTGGGAGCATATACTTGTATAATCGTCCACACACTACCGTTCGGAAACTTTAACTCGAGAGAAGCCAATCTATCTGAGTGACCTTTGAAACTGATAATGTTATTTCGAAGATATTTCTTAACTAAGAAGCCTACACCATTTCTTCCATCAGTACACGCAGTGTGGTATAAGATATAGTCGAGGTGTTCTTCAATCACTTCATATGGTCGTCTTAGTTCACTCAATCCGAGTACATCCCAATTAAGGTCATGAATAGCGAGTTGTAGTTCGGTAAGTCTTGCCTCTGTTGCTAGAGTTCGTACATTTAGGCTGGAAATGAACAAGCTGGATGTTTTGTTTTTTAACAGAGAATATAGACAACATAACACAGAGATATATCTACTTCAAAATAGAACTGAAAAGTAGGCGAGGCACGCAACAATTTTAAATATGGTGCAATAACACTCCGTGTAATACACTATTAAAGAAATAAAAGCTTAATTGAAAAAAGGTAATAGAATTTCTTTTCACATCAGCAATATTTGCAAAAGTCAGTTCGGCAGGTTACTTGCCCTGTGTAGCAGTAAATTGCAACTTTCAACTAGTCTGGGGCCCAAGTCTGCTATTGCCATTGTAGTTCAATTGTCTGTCAATGACATGACAATTGTTATTTTTAGCAATTGTCATGTCATTGATAGACAATTGAACCCCTGGGCCCCAAGTCAAATTGCTAAAAGTAGCAATTGGGATGTCATTGATAGGCAATGTCACTGTAATGTAACTACAATTGTAATAGCAGACTTGGGCCCCTGGTCATCTGCAAGAAATTGCGACAGTTACTTGCCAGTGTTAACATTTCTATAAAGTGTCTTATTGTACCTAAAGGCTCAATGCCTTTTTAATTCGAAAAAGGCTAATTTGCATTTAGTAAATTATTAATTTTGAAAGAATATATTTAAATTATACTTGTACAGTAATGATCATTTCGTTTAAATTCTTGACGTGAACAAATTGTCTTTTTTCAGGTCACTGTTGTAGAAAGATGGATGTACAATCGTACATATATTATTATGAAGCGAAAGTTTGCCGGAATCGAATAACAATGCACTGTAAGGTTGGTTGGGTATTATGCTAAAAGTAATAACCGGCTCGGGGTTACCTATTGTGATGTAAGATGACATCAATCTCCTCATCAAAAATAGATTAGCTAATGTACAAAAACGTTTTAGATATGGGTACATAAAATTCGCTTTCGAAATTTGGTGCTGGAGAAGAATGTCAGGAGTTTCATAAAGCATCCTGGACGAAGAAGATTGTCATCAAAGATCTAAGTATCAATCAGCAGCAGTTGTGTCTATTTTCCCTTTTAAAGTAGAACTCAACTTATTAGATCGCGTATTCATGCGTCAATGTTCATAGAACGGTTTGAGTCTCATTTCTTCTTTATCACCTGATAGACGTCCACTGCTGGACATGCCTCTTGTACGGACCTCCACAAGTCTCGGTCTTGCGCCGCCTGAATCCAGCGACTCCCTGCGACTCGTTTGATGTCGTCGGTCCACCTAGTGGGGGGTCTGCTAATACTGTGCTTCCCGGTGCGGGGTCGCCACTCCAGCACCTTGGGATCCCATTGACCATCAGCTCTTCGAACTATGTGCCCCGCTCGTTTCCACTTCAGTTTCGCAACTCGCAGAGCTATGTCGATGACTTTGGTTCTCCTACGGATCTCCTCATTTCTGATTTGATCTTGCAGGGATACTCCGAGCATAGCTCAAGCCTCCTTATGAGTCTCATTTGCTCAACAGTTAAGACGCGGATTAAAAACACCAATATTCCTGAAGGTTGATAATTCAAAAAAATCCACACTATTTTCGTGCTACTCCACACACATACACACAAGCACAACACACAACACACACATACACAAGCTTCACGCTTACTCGGATGGAATACCGGAAATGGGAATATTAATCGTGTTCAACATAATTAATATTCAAAATACCCTTACAAGTGAAATAGAAGGACGACGGATTATTTATCAAAAAAATTAGAGAACTTGTTTCAAACGAATGAATGTATGAATGAAACGTGTAAGAAAATTACTAGGTTTATTTGGGGTCCAAAAACACTCCATTCATAGTAACGCTATAGCATAAAACGGCGTGGAAGTAAATTATTACTAGCTTTTATTTTAATAGGTAAGTAGTTTTTGCTGTCACGCTACGGTCAAGAAGTAGGCACGATGTGTTTTGGGACCGCAACATACTTGTTAATTTTTTCACGTTAATTTGAAATAAAGTATACAAATCGGAGGAGCTATTTTATTTATGTCACTCAGTAGCCTCGCCTTCGCCTCCTACAATTTCTATACAGCTGCACCAGCGCTCTAGCCTCATCCGACAGAGGTAGGGCCAGAGCGGTGTTCCAACCGCCGATCTGCTGGAGCATGGGAAAACGGGAAAAGTATCCCATCACTCGGTCTCGTTGCGGACTTATAGTAAGACATGAATAACATCCTCGAGCTTGTCACAATCAGGGCAATAAGGTGAATCAACTTTAGTTCTTAGTAACTTTCGATTATCTCTGAGACGAAGAATAGCTCTACTACTAACAAATACGATCAGTTAGCCGAGACAAGACTGCATTATTAAAGATATTAATAAATTAAAGTCAAATTAGTGTATCAGTTATATATTAGTCACCCTCTGTACGGGTACTTGACTATATAGGAAATATACAGTTCAACTCAACATTTAACAATGATCATAATGGTTAGTTTGCACATGTGTTTGATGTTTACGTACTCTACTTTTCTGTATTCAAAATGTGACGCATTTTTCGTCGATGTACAAAGCGTGGAAAATTATAACCTAAATAATATAGTCTCCATAGTTTTCAGATGAGCAATTATTATTTAAACTTAAATAAGGTTAATTACGAAACTATTTTATTACTTTTGTTATTGACCTTATAAGTGTAAACAAATGTCGGTATCGGTATGCCTAGTTATTATGAAATATTTAATCTTAAATAAGTATTCAAGTTAGTTTTCTGTCGAAGAAAATATTGTTAACCTTACATCTAAAAGATGTAAGGTTAACAATATTTTCAATATTTTCTTTCAGTAAAAGGTGTTATGAAAAACTATGAATACGAACTTTATTTTCAAGTTGTAAACGTAACCTCAGATCGGCTAAGAAAGGATTTTTCGCAAGTTGACTTGATGATGGCAAAAATTAATAATGAATACTGAAATATGCCATAAAATCACTTTGTTTCGAAAATTAATTAAGTATTATCAATTTATCCTAATACCTACCTACTATTAAACTACTACTGTCTTTATTTATGTAAAAGCCACTTAAGAGCTCTGCGACCTAGAAACAATGTCGATTATCGCCATAATCATAAAATTGTTACCCATAGTTTTATGGTTTTGTTACCTCATCACGAAAATACCATTTTACCGTGACATGTCATGTTACCAAAATTCTCGCGGAAAAAGTAGCAGCAAGTTACACAGTACACAAGTAAAGTCTATATTCTTATATGCTTCAGCCTTAGTAAGGCAAAAAGTAAAAATAGCTTGACTCAGTGAGGCGTGACGGTTCAAATCACTGCACAGGAGTTCGCCGAGTCACTGCATCCCTCCGAACCCATCTCAGATCAATCGAGATGTGATGTCACGCAGAAGACGAAATTTGGGATCGTATTAAACCCAACGGGGTAAACTAAGTGCCGAGTAACGCGAAAGGGTCTTTAAGCGACGGATTAAAGTCCGCGTAGCGTGAGTTTTTTTTAATAACTTTTGACCGCTATATAAGTTTTATTTTAAACTTCCATTAAAAGTTTCTGATTACAACTGACAGACTAACTTCGTGATTTTAATATGGAATTTAAAGTGGATTTTGGATGGTTGGAGGCGTTGGAACTTTTCAATGTACTTTTTTATTAAAAACGTTTCGTACATATCTTAATGAAACATATTTATGTTAAGTAAAATGCAGCAAATAAAGACGAACTTAATTATATTTAAATATCAAGTCACTGATAGGATAAATAAATAAGATTAGGCTTATTTTGACAACATAATCTAAATTCCTTTCACGACATGATTGCACAAAATAAACTTGCGAATATTTTGTTTAAATTACAAACAATTACTCTCAGTAATTACACCGGTAATATATTAATGTAAACTGGAACGATTACAGCGGCGTTCGTTAGCGCCGACTTCTTACGAAACGAGAAGTAGAGGAATTGTTCAATAATACTCTGATTATTATTATTGTTGTTAATACAATGCACAGATTCTGCAATTATTTATTGCATTTTCTTGTCTTTTATTGCCTTACACGGAACAGGAAATAATATTTTATGAATATTATGTTTATCGTACTTATATAAGGGACCATAACTAATTTGAATGATAAAAGGTGTTTATATTTATTTAAACATGTAGAAGTATCTTTCAATAGCTGAAAGTAATTGGCCACTTTCATCAAAAGCTCTATCAAAGAATAATTACGTCTTATATATAATAATAACATCATTTAATTCAACGTTTCCGATAAGAACTGCTAATTTGTGGAACACTCTTCCAGCATCCGTGTTTCCTGCCAATTATAATTTGAGTACCTTCAAGGCAAGAGTGAATAGACATCTTCTTGGCAAACGCGCTCCAACCGAGACCTCATCAGTGCTATCCAGTATTGATTGTTGTTAAGCGCAAGCCTACTACTGATTTTGACAGTATCGCTTCAAGTTACGAGTAGGTATGTATCCCGCTATTTGCTACTTCAGCGTTCGGGACGTTCCATTACGGATCTCTTTATTTCATGTTTAATGCAGGAAGGCCTATAACTGTAACTTAAAAAGCCTCAATAGCCCAACGGTTAAAGATGCGGACTGAAAACTAAAAGGTCGCAGGTTCGAGCCCCACCCGTTGCACTATTGTCGTACCCACACCTAACACAAGCTTTTCGCTTTTTTGGAGGATATTGGAAAATATAAGTCAAGTTCAGCTTGGCTGATAGTCTTTAAAAAAAAAACTGTGGGTTGTAGGTGATGCTGTAATCTAAACTTTTACGATCATCATTTAAGCTCTTGTTATCTGCAGTGAAAATAACTGACGTATCAACTAACTCTATAAAAGGCTAATTAGGAAAAACGGAAAATCAGACCAAAGAGTTCAACGCGCTCGAGGTAAGCATCAAAAAAGAGGCAAACGGAAACACAAAAACTCGTTCTTGGGGTATTTTATATCGGCTCTTTAGCTGTACTACAGAGTGTATATTAATTTTTAAATTACATTTCTTAAGAGGACATTCCCTCAATCTCTTCCTATACGAAACGAAGTTTTATTTTAGGTCAAAAGTAGCTTTTAACCGCAACTTCGTTTGGAAAGAGATACCTTTTTTAAATCCTCCATGTAACCTTTATTTACCCAGGATAAAAAGTATTTTATATCACTGTGTAGGTCTTTAACTATGTCCGTGAAAAAACCTAAATCTGCATATTTTCACGTAATTCTGACAAACTATAGACAGATATTCTAATGACTATCTACAAAATTTTGTCGAAGTTAGCTTGTTAATATTCAAATACTTCGTTTGTATGGGTTGCACTCGAGGTACACACCTATTAAATACAAAAGCAACCGTTTTTGGCAACTTTTTTACAAGAAGTAAAATCAAACAAACATTAGGTAAAGCAAACTCTACAATTACAATGTAGTTTGCCTGGAACTTCCTAGTTCGCTCGAGAATCAGCATCAGTGAGAGTGGTGCGCCCGCGCAGGCTCGCCATTACATCACCCGCACACACACACACATACACTTTCACTGTTAGATAATGGCACTCGTACACTCGTACCACGCCATTGCCTTACTTGCACACTTACCACTCAGTAGGAAATCGTAATGATCTATGTTGAACACTCTTAAGCCTCTTATTGTAAAGTATACGTGTACGACTCAAATCATTTAGATTTTATGAATTTGTTATTTATTATGAGAACATAAACTATGCGCAGTTATTTTAGTTTGTGGGTATTCCCATAATTAAAAATTCAGCAAACACATTTTTTATAATTTCACTAGCTTTTGCCCCCGCGACTTCGTCCGCGTGGAATTAGATTTTCGGGTGGAATTTTCAAAAACTCACGTACTTTTTTATTTTTAACTGAAAGCTCAAATACCAACTTTGATGGAAACAGTTTGAAAAATGACGGAGTTTCATATAAACTTCCATCCCTTATTTAAACCCCTTAGGGGTGGAATTTCCAATTATCCTTTCTTAGTGTGCGCCTACGTCATAAAAGGAACCAACTGTAAAAATTTCAAGTTTCTAACTTCAGTAGTTTAGGCTGTGTGTTGATATCTCAGTCAGTCAGTCAGTCAGGAATTTTATATAATATATAGATTAGATTAGAAGTACTATGTATATTAGAAGTACACTTATAATATAAAAATAAAGGTACATATTTATTTTAGTCATAAATTCTTTACAAAAGTACAATGGATATATATGTGTACGCATTTAAGTATATAAAATGATGTTGGTTTGAGTTGTTTGCTAATTAGCTACCGATCTGACTTTTATAGTACGAAGTAAAAAGAAATAAGTCTTTTCAAAGTTTACAACGAAGCACTTTTGTATTAAATGGAAACGATATTTAAGGAAATTACAACTTTTATCAAAAGTTTTTGTATAAAACGTGCTTACATTTGAGTGACCACGGAATAGATAGTCATCTCGCTGTCGACTTGATTTAAGGCGAAGGAATAAGTATTCAAAAAAACGCTACCATAACTGAAACCGACGATGCGTTACGAAATTTATGTAGATTTAGCTAGTTGGATAGTAGATACTCACTTAAAAGTTTTCAAATTCTCAACTTAAAAATAACGCAACCAACTTACAAAAAATACTATGAAAGGGTTCTCGGTATTCTCGAATAAGACTATTTATTTTACTGAATCTAAATAGTTTATAATAAGACGTTACATTCTTATACCGTACGTAGTAATGTACAAAGTAGATGTTTTATGCATCTTTTCCAACAAAACATATTATATTTCGCGATATGTTGATTACTAATTTTAAAATTTCGTTAAATAACAAAATAAGTCAAAATCTTTAATAACTCGAAAACTAAGACAACCTGACCTAGCCCTTCGGCAACTCAGTCCTTGGTTGGCTAAGGGCCGATTTCACCAACGTAAAATACGTCTTATTCGAGCGTCCATTTGATACTTTAGCAGATTTTCAATATAAAAACTGTCAGAACGTCTATTTACTCCTCGATTTAATGTCACTTGACGTAGGTTAAATCGCTATTAAGTCAGGTAACCCAAGTGGATTGTTTAAAAAATTAACGCTGAATGGCTAAATTGAATATTTGTATCCTCAACAATTCTTACATTCTGTGTATTAGTATAGTGTACACAACGATAGATATTCCTTAAATGTTAAATATTTTACGACAGATATTCCTTAAATGTTATACCTACAAGCAATAAAAAACTGCTTTTTAAAAAATTACTATAATTAATTCTTCTGTATGAACTGACATACTCACCCGCATCATCATCGCAATAGTTATTTATTACTCCAGTGGCAACATAACTGCATTATTCAATAGGATACAAACATTTAACGTACCTACGCTTTTAATTACTTAACGGTTGGTTAAATATAATAAGGCATGGGCACTTACATAATGAGGCTCGGTTTTAACAATACAATGCTGAGAATCTGCTAAATCTAACACGTGCAAGTTTAATTCGGTATACGAAACTAAACTTAATTGCAAAACTAAATTGTACAAGTATAGTTAATTCATTAATATTGCGTGCTTATAATATTTTGTAAAGCTCTTCTTCCATGACCATAAAAGCCATATTCTTTTTTCATAATAGATAATAAATAAACTCCTCTACTCCAATTTATCACCTATAAAAATCTAAACAACCTATAAAGTACATAATATTATCGTGTTCTTCGATATTCGCCGCAAAGGCAGACCCGTGTGTCTGGTTATATTATTAAGTTTTACATAAGCTCGCTGTCAAGTTTTTACACGATGAGCAATAAGTCGGTTCTACACTGCAATAGATTATAGACAACATACGATGTTAGCTTTTATTCGTGCGTTGGCAACAAATGAATATTAAGTCGGGTATATCCGCCTGTAGCGAGTGCGACCTTGGCTTGGTACGTTCAGTAAGTTAATTCTTTCCGTCTTTTGAGCATCGGAGCTCTAATAATTCATGCTACAATTTTTTTGAAGGGACGATCTTTAATAAATCAAGATCCATAAAAATAACCGGCCAAATTCGAGTCGGACTCCCATACGAAGGATTCCGTACCAAAAAACGCGAAAACAAACATGTTTCTAGTAGCCCTAAAAATGAAAATCTAAAACATGTCTTGACAAACTCGGATCAACATCTCAAGTCTCAACCTATTCCCGGCCACTACTAGATACAGCTTCCCTCTCAAATAAGAAAGTTTTACGACATATTCCACATAAGCCAAGTGCAGATTGGTAGACAAACTTAGTTAAATACAAAATCACAAAAATGAATTCCCATTAATTTAAGTGCAATACTCTTCAGTGGTAACTTAATACTTCAAAGATTATATCAACTCGTAGGAGATAGTAGGTATTTATTACCTAAGACAAATTTTTTATTGAAACAGGTTCCTCGTTGTGTGATTTTGTTGGCCGATTTTAGTCTCGGAATCTTAATTAATATTACTGCATTTGAGACATTAAAGATTATTTCCGGCGGCCGATTCCGATATTGGCTGTTCTGTAGCAATACCATTTTGGTGCCCATTTAAAATTTAGCACGCACTTTTTTTTGTGATCCCAAAGACTGGTCACGAACGGCAGCAAAAAGTTTTATCTGCAACCTTGATCTTTGCTGGCGAAAAAATTACGTCTGTATTGTGAACACTAAGGATAGTATAAGATTTAATTCGATTGATCGTATTTGTATTCGATGACGTTAGCGTCAAATTAAAATGAATCGTAATTGCATTGAATTAGAGCTCAATTTCGTGCATGCATTCTTATACTTTTACGTTCACGGATACGCTTCAAATTAAAATCAGTTGTATTGAATTTGTGACTTTAAATCAATGCAGCTAAGTTTTATTTTTCTTTGACGCTGACGTCATCGAATACGAATACGATCAATCGAATTAAACCTTATACTAACCCCACAGTTCGTAACAATACTATAGCTATGGAAAACTATGTAGGTATAACAATTGGTGCTGATAATTATGATCAGATATATAGGCAGATATTTTTTGTTTGTAAACAATAAATCATGCCGGTGACTATGCTCATTAACTTGGATTCTTGTCTAATCATTATAGACAACATTGCTGATAGGAAAGTATGTTTGTTTTCACAGCGTAACAGCTGAACTGATTTTGATGTAAATGCGCACAAAAAAAAATTTAATTGGACGTGAATGGAAGTTGACTTACTTTTCATCAAAAAAACGTTAGAATTATAGCAGCATTTAAAAAACCTTAATGAACGTGGATGGTGTGGATGATGACCAAGATTAAGGATAAAATTAACATGCAAGGTAGGTACTATAATTTTTTGGTTTTAAAGTTAAGTTATTAGTTTCCAAATGTTGACTAGTCGTTATATTATCGAAATACACTACAAGGAATTCATAAAGAATTATAATAAAGAACAAAAATCTTTCAGGACAAAATTATTTCTGATTAGATGTACACCGATGACCGAAGTTTACCTTGACCTTGCCAACAACTATATATGACCAAAGTTTTTTTTTATCCGAAATATGCTTGTGCTTGACGACAATCAGTACTGGATGGCACTGATGAGGTCTAGGTTGGAGCGAGCCTAGAAAATGCTTCGTCACTCTTGACTTGAAGGTACTCAAATTATACTGGATGCTGGAAGTAACTCAGAATTTTTGGTAACATAAATTGCCGAAAGTCTGGTAACGAGATTAGAAGTTTAAAATCGTTTCATCAAATTGGCAAAATTTTGTTACGTCCATTTCAAAACACCCACGCCAAAGGAAGTAATTGGCAGTCGATGTAAATTTTGCAAATTGGTAGGTGAGAGAAAGTAAACTGATATATTTAGCACGTGCCCATTCTGTATTGAAAACTGTGAAATTTGGAATCGGGATGCGATTTCACTTATGCACTTACAGTTGCGTGAATACGTTAGCTCACTCACAGACATGCTGATTTTTAAGCTCGAGATTGGCTCTGATTATATCTGCAGTTTTCAGTCAATTAAACTTCAAAGGTACTTTACCTAAAACTGAAGGTTATGGCGAGCTCTCAGAATGGGAAGTTGGTAACCAAAACGTTTTTGCAATTACAGATTTTCGTAGGATTAGCGTTGGTTAATAAAATGAAGCTATCAAATCAGGAATGAGGAGATCCGTAGGAGAACCAGAGTTACCAGCATAATACAAAAGTTGTGTCGCTTTCATTTTCAATACTGAAAAAAGCACTTCTTGCGACTGTGTACGATCTCCTTTATTCTGAACTTTTCCACTCGCCCAATGAAAAAACGTCTCTCCCGATGTATCGGTAAAGGACGGCGTGTTTATGAGACGGATTAATATTTATCAGTTCTCGGATACAACAATAACAGCGAATCAAGGTATCGGTGTGTTAAAGAGCTTATGAATATAAAGCAAAATTTACATACCTACCCACTTCATCTCATACATACATGTACGACTAAAGTCTCCGTGTTTTGTTAGGGCTGTGACTGGTTTGAAAGAGTCTAGTGACGCGGGCGAAATATGTATTATGTATCATATTTTTTAATTAAGTACCTTTCTAGAATTATAATAATACATCAAGGGTGTGAAAAATATGTGTGTATTATCAATGCGAAGAAAAATTAATCAATGAAAAATTCAAATAAAATTTAATTTCTTTTAATTTTTAGACTAGTGCTTGACTGCAATCTCACCTTATGGTAACTGAAGATGTGCAGCCTAAGATGGAGCGCGGTTGTCTAAAAGATGCCTATTCATTCTTGATTTAATGGTACACATGTTATAGTTGTAGTTGATAAAACCTCCTGTTAAGATCATGTCATACCCAAACACGTTTTTTTAATTTTCTGTGTTTGTAAGAAGACAATCTTTGCGACGGCTGAACCGATTTTTACGGGATTTTCACAAGTAGTAGATTATACCAAGGTTAACTTTGGCTACACTTTATTATAGATATATGAGGGTTCCTTCGTAAAAAAACCTTTAATATAGGGAATATCTAAAGTTTAGACTATGTTGTGTTAGACACTTAACGCTAAACCGATCATGGTGAACCTAGTTACAGAGATTGCATTTTGGAGATGAATATAGGCTACTTTTTCCCAGAAATCACAACCTAATACCGTGCGGACTAATTTGCGGATAAAAGCTAATTGAGGAATTGTTTTACTGTAACATTTTAATTATTTACCAATTTCTAAATAATTTATTGAGGAATAAAATTGAGAATAGTTGGTATTTCGAGATTGGATATTTTTAGATATCATCTGCACATAATGCAGGCATATAACACAGCCCTAGTTTTTATATGCTTTACGAAATCGATCGTCAGTTTAATAGTCGGCCTCGACTGCAGGGTCGACGAACGATAAAATACGTACGTTTATCATGTTCGTGTTATACGGTCATATTTGTTAATAAGCTAAGACAATGTGTCTAATGACAAACTATTTACTCGTTCAGGTTTTATCTCGAAACCTCTGTGACTCACTGTCGAGAACAAAAGGTAGTTACGCACCTCACCTACATTAAACAGGTAGGTACATATTCATCATAAATCAATGCACTTTGTTATAGGCATCGTCTATATTTTTTTATAAATTATAGCCATACGCTTGACCACCATCACACCTGATGGAAAGTGATGATAAGGTGTATAACGCGTTTGCCTAGAATATGCCCATTCACTCTTGTTTTAAAGATACCCAAATTGTACGTGTTGGGAAACACAGATCTCGGAAGAGCGTTCTAGACCCTAGTCGTGCGAATCAGGAATAAAGACTTAAAGCTCTTCGTGCGCGCCGATGGAATATCAAGGACGTCGGGATTAGGGACTTTAGAGTAAAATTTTCAAAAAATATCTTGAAGTAAAACAGTTGCAATTTACAGCGAATGAACGATTTTTCACGCAATGTTTTTTTCATTAGATTTAGTGTGTACCTATCACATTAATGTCCACATAATATGTTTTGGTAGCTGCATAAGTACTGCGAAAGCTCATCCGTTTGAAAAAGGTAGTTACAAGAAGCAGTCAATTGGAAGAACAAAGCATTTTTAAAAATTATGAGAGAACGCAAAGCTTCCATGCATTTTGTTGAGAAAAGAATGCTTCGAAAAAAACTGACAGTATTCCTGCTGGTGAGAAGAGTGCTATTCGCTGTCGTTTTATGAAGTTCAACCGCGTTCTTCAACTTTAAAACCGCAGCCATATAAAGCTTTTATAGCCGTTGTCCCTTTTAACACAGTAAAATGTGTCCATTACCCGCCGTTTGCCAATGATTATTCTTTAAAAAAACCAACCCTATAGCAGCGACTATGCGGGTCGCGTGCATCGCGCGTGTCCCCTATACTACGCAAATTTAAATAAAAAAGTTTCAACAGCACTCAAAACACGAACGCACTTCGCGATGAGCTATTTAAAACGCACGGCAATATGGTTTATTATAAAACGAGTATCGTTTAGAAGGGGTGAACACTGAACCGAGGGAAGGTGTGAAAGATCAAGGCTCCGAGAATATAAGCAGATTTACATACAGAGAGGTTTTATGAAGAGTACACACCGGTTGATATTTCAAACCGGATCCTATTAGTAACATCATATTCTGTCATTATGAAGTCACGAGTCACGACGGCTTTGAAAAAAATAGTAGTAGGTAGAGCTAATTAATGAAAAATAATCACAAACGAATGTCGCGCGAGATGGCTTGCCGCTTGTCTACTGAGGTTAAGAAATTATGACTTGTTGAATTTTAGATCAACATTATTCTGCGACTAGCTCTTGTCTATATATTTTATATATTTTTTAATTTTCGCGTAAGCTCTCCAGTAGGACAAACATGCGCGCCACGAGAAAATTTTGTCTACATATTTACTCGTGAATCTCTATAGAGAATCACATAGAGCTTACGAGTAAACGTGTAGACAAAATATTCTCGTGGCGCGAATGTTAGCTCTACAGGTCCTCAACTACACCCATGCAAAAAATCATTTCGATGCGTTGCTATTTTCCGGACAATAAAGGCCAAACCAACCAACAAACATACTTTCCCATTTTTATTATTATTTAGTAATGTATTGCTTTTATCTTTTATCAATTACCCATCTATTCCTATCTGAATCTCTTGTCTTGACTAGACTGACATCCATATTAACAGGTAGTTATGTACTATATAAATCAAAAAGTTTGTTTGTCTGTTTTTCTGTTACCCTTACACGAACAAAAATAAACTCTCCTGGAGACAGAGAAGACGCCTTTTATCCCGGAAAATCAAAGAGGATTTTCAAAAACTAAATCCATCCATACGAAGTCGCGGAGTTGCAGACATGAGGTAGTTAGGTATAATTAATTATGTGAATAAGAAATTAGCAGTCATTACTTTAATTACTGCATACATTTAAATTAAGCTTTTTAATACCGATTCCCAATGAAACTGTATGTTATGTAAGGTTTTTTATTTTCCCTGAAGTGCTTAAGTGCTTATAATGTACTGCATCTTCATATCGAAGATCAAAGGACATGTCTTGCGACTTGACACTGAAAGATAGTTTGTTTTTGTTTTATATAAAATCAACAACGATATATTTTGATCCAAAATATATTGCAGTATAACTGTCAAATATTACAACAAATAAATCTCGCCGGTATTTTCTTTAGAAGAAAATAGAATAGAATAATTTTTTATTCAAATAAACTTTTACAAAGTGCTTTCGAATCGTCAAATGAATCTATCACTGGCTTGAAATGCCGAGAAGAACCAGCCAGAAACTCGGCGGTTGCTCTTTTAAAAATAAAATAATTTATATAACAATACAGTAGAGCGATTTTCTAAAAAAATGATTGCTAAAATGTGACGATTGCATCGCCTCTGATTGGCCGATACTCACTCGCTATTGGCTAAAATGCATTGTTGCAGAACAAACACGATAAATTCAGCCAATCACCACACTAAGACTGTAGCAATGATTGATGCAGCTTGTACAGAATCGACTGCATAATAAGATTTCAAGTTTATAACTTACTAGTTGATACCCACAACTTCGTCCGCGTGGATATAGTATTTAAAATCCCGCGGGAACTCTTTGATTTTCCAGGATAAAAAGTAGCCTATGTCGCTCTTCCGGTCCTCAACTGTACCCGTGCAAAAACACTACGATCCGTTGCTTTGTTGCACCGCGATTGAAGGACAAACCAACAGCCCAACAAACCAACAAACATTCGCATTTATAATATTAGTAAGGATAACAATAAATAGGTAAGTAAGTACTTTTTATACTGACCGGTAACCGTTTTGTGTGATCAACCCTAAGTTAACAGTTGATAAGTGAATACGTTAACCTTTACCCCAACGAGGGTGAGAGCTTGTCTGTTACTGAATGTAATGAATCTCACCCCTCTTCAATACACGACTAATTGAGTTACGTGTTTTTAAATAAGGCTTAGTGTTATAATATTTTTCATTTTCTAAAAATAGTGCCCCTAGAAACAGTTAGTTTTAATTCCATTACGACGTATTTACTAAGAGTCAGCGTATCCGGGATCGAAACCGCGGCCCTCCGAATATGAGACCGTGGTTCTAACCAATAGGCTATCACTGCTTTCCGGGATAAAAATGTGTTAATCCTGGGTATGAGATCTAATCTAATCTATTCCAAATTTCAGCAAAATTGGTTGATTCGTTACGGCGTAAATGAGTAACGAGCACGCACGCACACACACACACACACACACACACACACACACACAAACACACACAAACTTTAACCTTTATAATATTTACGGAAAATTGTATGTATTATAACATCTGTCAACAACAATTGTATGTAAAATCATTACGACAAGATTATTAATTTGTAAATCTAACGTTTATCAATAAATGTATAGGTATATTTTACTCTAAGAAACGAGTTTTTTTATGCAAATGTCTGACACACCTATATATATCTAATGTATGAGGAAATCTTGCAATTCTTAGAAGTTGCACTTATGAAAGACAAGCTTATACGGAAGGGAAATACATGAATTGTCATTAATTGTTATTGGTTTCTTTCGTATAATTGTCTTTAGCTAAGTAGGTACAAGTGTCGCTTTGGTTTCAGTCTAGTAAGATTGACATAGGAGCATTGGACAGGCTATCTAACAAAATGCGTAAGTGTGTTTGTTTGTTCTTCAATCACGAAGCAAACGATCGAAGTGGTTTTTACATCAGTAGATACAGATAAGGATCTGTAGAGTGTCACATCGTCACTTACCATCAGGTGAAATTGCAGTCTAGGACTAACTTGTCATCGAATAAAAAAAAGTACCATATAATGTCAAAGAAAAGCATTACCAATTTCCTCGCTTGATTTCTCAAGTGGCAACATAAACTCCGCGTTGTTGATCTATAGATTCTGTAGGTATTTTGTGGGTATCGATTTGTGGCCCATTTCCAAAAAGAGAGAATTCTGCCGAATCAACCCGTCCCCGTGATTGCAAGTTTTTCTGATAGCGATAATAAATAACTAATAATAATTATAAAGCTATCAGGATCCCACGTCAGGTTCCCATGGCATCAATCTTCCCTGTTTTGATTTCCACGTTAATAGCAGATTGCAAAAATTTTCGGCCTGCCAGAAATATTTAATTTGAGCTGTATCTTCTAATCATTAAGATGTAAAATGCATTGTGAAATTTTAATATGAACAAAAATTTGTTGAAGCTCGTGAGGAGTGAGGACCCGCATGTTTTGCCCTTCACACGGATTGCGTTAGTTTGGGGTTGCCAGCCCCTACACTATATTATAGTTTAAGAGCACTAACATACTCGTATGATAAATTCGGTTAACGATCTTTTATTGCTTTTTGGGCCAGACGTCATACCTACATACTAATTAGTATTCCACACCATTCTTAACTTTTTTCTTTCCTGAATATGCAGCGCTGTTTCTATAAAACGCTTTCGCAGCAGTCATACCTAATTCAGAAACAAAATTAGCCGACATTTAATATATCGCAGGTACAATTTAAAATGAGATTTTCGCGAGTTGCGCAAAACCGTAATTAATTTAAAATTCACTTAACATTCATCGTGACGTCTCTTGCATTAAGTTTGGTGAGGAAAGGGACAGCATGAATTTAAAGTGAATATATAATAATACAGAATATTATGGTTTCGTGCACCACATGGAAATTATTTAAATATAAAAATTTTAATCTCCTTTCTCTAAAAAGTTACTTTATACAATACTAGCTTTTGCCCCCGCGACTTCGTCCGCGTGGAATTAGATTTTGGGGTGGAATTTTCAAAAACTGTGACACACGTACTTCTTTATTTTTAACTGAAAGCTCAAATACCAACTTTGTTGGAAATAGCTTGAAAAATGACGGAGTTACATATAAACTTCCACCCCCCTATTTAAACCCCTTAGGGGTGGAATTTCCAATAATCCTTTCTTAGTGTGCGCCTACGTTATAAAAGGAACCAACTGTAAAAATTTCAAGTTTCTAACTTCAGTAGTTTAGGCTGTGCGTTGATATCTCAGTCAGTCAGTCAGTCAGTCAATCAGTCAGTCAGTCTGGACTTTGAATTTTATATATATAGATGATCAATAAAGAAAAAAAAGATACCGACCGAATTGAAAATCTTTTTAAATATCATAATATGTATATGTACCTAGTAATATGTGTGTATTAGACTTTGTCGTTAGTGTGTGTTGTGTATATAAACATTATACTATATAAAGTACGTACGCATATGCAATTACATAAGATACATGAAAACTAGTTTATTGTTCCCGTTTAATTGTTAAACTGCTCGCATATCAGAGCAAAATCAATATGTTAATCATTTAGACCGCCAACCGTCGTCTGACAAAAACAACCAGTGGGGAAGCGCGGGCGATGTGAACTACCCGCATGAGAGGTATAATGGCGGTGCGCCAATCTAGTTTTTCCCCTCAAACGCCTTATTTAATACGAAAGGGGCTTTGAAAATGGATCAACAGGGTAACAATGTGATTATTATACGATAATTATAACGGTTTATGAAGCGTGCGTAGACGTAGAACAATTATACCTCCACTTGGATTTATCATAGAGCTGCGGATTCAAATCCGAATAGGCACTATCTAATTTATCAGATCTCCTCTCAGAGTAGGGTTACAAGGCCATGATCCACCACGCTAGCCCAATGCGAATTGGTAGACTTCACACACCTTTGAGAACATTATGGAGAACTCTCAAATGTGCAGGTTTCCTCACAATGTTTTCCTTCGTTGAAGCATGTGATATGTAACTAAGCAGTTCCATGGAAGATGGGCCGGGTGCTGGTATGGGATGCAACCTGTTCAGACACGCTGGCCCCTTGCCATCTACATGGAACCAACAACAGAGCTGGTGCGGCTTGTGAAGCGGCTGATAAAGCTAAAGCATGCAAATACAGGGGTCTAGACTCCGAATATGATTTTGTCCCATTCGGTGTCGAGACCCTTGGTCCGTGGGGTCCTAGCGCTATAAGGCTTTTTAAGGAAATAGCAAAAAGGTTACATCACAGGATCAAGGTCTACATCACAGGAGACCGAAGAGCTGGCAGCTACCTCGGACAAAGATTTAGTCTAGCTATTAAAGTTAGTTTTCGGAGTTAATTGCGTTGAGGCAATTAAATATCACATGCACATATTATACCTACGATATAAAAATTATAGAGAAACCGCACCTCGCTATACAGCAGGGCCAAATTAAGTTAGTTTGCGTGCATCTACAAAGCCAGTCACGTTCAAAACCATGTAAAAGCCTGCCGCGCCGCCTCCGACAGTTCCGAGAACACTTGAACTACATTTAACTCGTTCCTCTAAACAAAACAATTCAGTAATTCTACAACCTCCACGGGCTGATTTCCTAGCGAACGCTGTCTATTTTTTAACATCAACTCGAATACCCTGCAATTTACCTGTTAGAGATATACATACGGCATACAGATCCGAATGTTCTTAACTAGCCTTTAACCACAGACCGCATAAGCAGGCGTAAGCCCATGTAATCTTTACCAGTTTGAGCTTTGAGGGCTTCGATCACAAAAATTTTGTAATCGAAGTTTGAGGGCTCCAGTGTCCTAAAGATCCGAATTTTTGAAAAATCATCAGCAAGGAAAGATTTTCCTTTATCATTAAAAGAGCAATAAATTAAATGCATTCTACGTTATTTTATTTTTCATGGACTCTTACTTTTTTCTGATGGAAGGCTGTGGTTAATTACCACCCCATCAACAAATGCCTACGTGCCGCCATGCGATTTAGCGTTCCAAGACTGTGGTGTGTAGAAACATTCAAGGATAGTTTCAACTGAAATCTGCCATACCTTTCCGCTTCCAAGTTAGCTCTCTACCATTTTTAACTGATCAAGGGGTATCTTGTAATGAATAAAAAGAAAAAACTAAGAGCGATTCCACACAGCGCCCTCCCCCGTATTCACTACGTAATCATTTGATCAAATGAAAATTTCTTGTATCTAACGTATCGATTTTCTATAATATCATCGTAGATGTCGTGAGCATAATGATCCAATCCAATGTAATTTCGAAAGCTTGACAGCATTTGTGCATATACAAAAAAGCAAACCAACCAACACTCAATCGAGCAAAACATGCAAAAGCGAATGTCATCACAGAGAAGTTCAGCCAAATTTCTCTCGAGTGGGCCCAAATTTAGTTAATTTGTGTGCATCTAAGTCACAAGTCACGTTCAAAAACAAAAGCCCCGCGGCCACCGACAGCTTTCCGAGAACACTTGAACCACATTTAGCTCGTCCCCCTGAGCGAAAATAATCTCGCTCTACAGCATTCGCGAGCTGATTTTCTAGCGTAAACTGTTTACTTTTTTGTCGGGTTTACGAACACTCTGTAATTTGCTTGTTGGTAATTATTTGTAGGGCTGTTACGTAAGAGTTTAGAATTTATTCTTAACTAACTTTTACCCCCGACTTCACCTGCGTGGAGTTAGTTTTTAAAAATCGCGGAAACCCTATGTTTTTCCGAAATAAAAGGTAGCCTATAAGTCACTCTCCATGTCCTCAACTTATAAATTCTTTGTGCAGCTTCGACGATTTGTAACTATGATATAGATCGGATGTGGTAACAATACAGTATTCTTGTTTTTGTTTAAGTAGAAGCATTTTTTAAATAAAGTGCAAAAATAAGGAGCAGTGATTGCCTGCTGGTAGAACTGCGGTTTCGTATTTGAGGGTCATCGATTCGATTCAGGATTCTGACCTCTGACTTTTCGGAGATCAAATGTTTCAAGGGTGAAGGAAAACGTCTTGAAGAAACCTGCATGCCTGAGAGTTCTCCAAAATGTTCTCAAAGGTTTGTGAAGTCCACAAAGCATCGGATCAGCGTTTTTGACTATGGCATTACAACCTCTCTGAGAAGACATCTGCGTTCAGTACTGAGCAGTTGATGAATTGCTGATGATGATGGTAGTACAGAAGTTAAGCCGGCATCAACGCCTGTATGACGTGATGGTGTAAATGCTGGTTGCATTTACATCATCACGTCTTAAATAAAATATAATATACTTATACTTATTGCTAGATTTCCTGATACAAAATGTAAATATACCAGTATTGGGGTTGAACGCGAGCCATTATAAAATATGAAGTAGGACGGTTGTCGCTATAAATTGCCACTTCTGGTTGCCACACCTACTGAATGCCTAAGCACCATTTACAATACGCAATCAAGGATAAATGGCTAGATTTTGATAAGATTTCCATACTTTAATTTACAATGAGTTGCGCAATTACATTAAATAATTTAATTATTGGAACGTGCCCACGTAGCGTTAAGATTTTAAGATCTTTCTGAGGATGGAACAAGATAAGGGTTTTATTATGCAATAAAAACTCAACCAACTGGTTCGCCGGAATATTTTATTAGGAGATCATATTACGACGAATTTTTACAGAAGGTATAATATTTTACTACCCGCGATTTCGTAATTACTGGAACCTTTTGCTTAAATTCTCACGACTTTTCAAAATACTAGTATTTTCGGAGTCAAATGACAATAATAATTTTATGGCTACATAAAGTAAGCAAATTAATTTCAATTTTTTTTTCATAACCTACTCTACCTAACTTTACTAATATTATACATAAATGCGAAAGCAAATGAAATGAATGAATGAAGTACCCACACTTTATTGTACACCAAAACATAAACATCGGAGGTATAAAATAAAATTAAAAAATATAAAGGTAAGTACAAATTGGCATACAAACAAATGCACAAGTGTGTTTTTGTTATTTTGTTCTTTAATCACGTAGCAACGAAGCAACAAATCGACGTGATTTTTTGCATGGGTATATTTTTTATGCTCAGAATAGGAAAAAAAGTAGCCTATGTCGCTACATAGGCTACTTTTTATCCTATTAGGTACATTATAATAGATAGATACGTAATCATATTGCAACGTTTTGATTTGAAAAAAGCAATTGCCGCCACAATTGTCGTGCCGCCTCTTTCTAGTAGAATCTGCTTTCCGAACCGGGCGGTGGCGGTGGTAGTAGTTTTGATGTCTCACAAGAGCTTCAGGTTGACCTACTTGAAACAAATTATGAATGAATGAATGAATGAATGGATGAAAAAACTTTAAAACATTGGTTTGAGCTTAGAAACATTTAAGACATATAAATAGTTGGTCAGTTTTTAAGACAGGATAGTTTTTTCTACACATTTTAATATCATTTATCATATCCACATTACAAGCTTCCTTGTTATCATACATTGCACAATGATAGCTATATCGGAGTACTAACAGTTCACGCAGTCCTTATAATCGTGGAATAAGGTTCAAAATATAATTTAAGACGAGGGTAGAGGTCGAGGCTATATTCTAGAGATAAGGAGTCAACCGCCGAGTTGAAAGCATAAATGACAAACTCACGATTGTTGATATGAGATGAGTTCACGTTCTTACTTGTTTGCTTCGGCACACCCGGGTGTTTCTTATGATACCTATCTACAGAACGTGCTCTGACTTAGCTCGGACTTAAGATACAGTTAAAACGAGACACAAATATGCTTTGGCATAAATCTGTCTCGTTTTAACTCTGTCTTGAGTCTGAGCAGAGTGAGAGTGCGGTCTATAGATTTCAGCCTTAGAACCTTGAAAAGAACTTTTATAAAAAAACATGTCTGAAATAAATTTTTCATAGCCCAAAGCTTACCAAAAGGGTCATATTAATTAATAGCTTTGCTACAAAATCATTAAGTATTTATATAAATTACTAGCTGATGCCCGCGACTTCGTCCGCGTGGATTTTGTTTCTAAAATCCCGCGGGAACTCTTTGATATTCTGGAATAAAAAGTAGCCTATGTCACTCTCCGTCCTCACCTATACCAATGCAAAAAATCACGTCGATCCGTTGCTCTATTCTGCCGTCATAAGGAAAAAAGACGCATCTGTCATTTTTTTCGAAATAGAGTTAGACACATATTTGGCATCAAAACAAAAAAACGCAGCTACCAGTATTTTTAAACTTTGTTTAAACTTATCACTGTGATATGTTTAAACAAAATTTAAAATTCTGGTAAGTACTGGTAGATGCGTTTTTTTGTTTTGATGCCAAATATGTGTCTAATTCTATTTCGAAAAAAATGACAGATGCGTCTTTTTTCCTTATGACGGCAGTATTGCAGAGTTATTGAAGGAAAAACTAACAGACACACTTTCGCATTTATAATATTATTAGTTAGTAAGGATAATAAAATAATTCTAATTATGAAATAACTTATGATTGATACAAAATTAAATGCTATACTTAATTGTACCTAGGTATACCTAGTTAATTTATGTTGTGCACACTGAACATTTATTAAATGGCAAATAAATAAAATTAGTAGTGGTCTGTCCATAAATCGATTATTTATTATCACAATCGTTTATAATTAGACGCTGCTATCTTAATAAGTCTATTAATAAATAATTAAATATACAGGGTGTCCCACGGCTATGCCACATGGAGGGGAAGTACCTTAAATATTGTAGATGGAACATTTTACTGAAAGAAGACTTCATTTTAATTTAAAAAACAATTTAAACTGCATTCATAGATTTTTAAATAATTGCCTGGTTGAACCGGGACTCGAACCCGCTATACGAGAAAAAAAATTAACCTGTATCTTTATCATACCGATCGGAAGGCTTCATCATAAGGATTATTTTTTGTTAAATAACATAGCATGAGAAATAAAAGGAAGACCATGAATTTTAGCCTTTGATGTAAAATTTTGTTCAGAAAAATGAAAAGCTGACATTGGCGTATCGCATCGACATACAACTGACATGAACTATTACTAATGAGTACCCACTTGAGAAGTACGCATCATTTCCCGACCCTTACTATCCTTACTAATCCTTACTTATATTACCTATAAATGCGAAAGTGTGTTTGTTTGTTGATTTATTGGTTTGTCCTTCAATCCCGCTGCAATTCGTAGCTCTGTTGCAGCGGGATTGAAGGACATTTTTCTGAACAAAATTTTACATCAAAGGCTAAAATTCATGGTCTTCCTTTTATTTCTCATGCTATGTTATTTAACAAAAAATAATCCTTATGATGAAGCCTTCCGATCGGTATGATAAAGATACAGGTTAATTTTTTTTCTCGTATAGCGGGTTCGAGTCCCGGTTCAACCAGGCAATTATTTAAAAATCTATGAATGCAGTTTAAATTGTTTTTTAAATTAAAATGAAGTCTTCTTTCAGTAAAATGTTCCATCTACAATATTTAAGGTACTTCCCCTCCATGTGGCATAGCCGTGGGACACCCTGTATATTACTCACATTACATTTAACTTTTAATCAGTTGAGGAAAGTTTAGGGGCGTATTATGGCCAAGGCGTTGCCAAAGGCAAAAATAACCTAATTACACAATCTTACCATACCTTCTATGTAAGAAAGTGAAACTAATTTTTTTACTACTTGTTTTATAATTAACTAGATGATGCCCGCGACTTTGTGCGCGTGGATTAACGTTTTTATAATTCCCGCAGGAACTCTTTCATTTACACACACACACACACACACACACACACACACACACACACACACACACACACACACACACACACACGCACGCACACACACACACACAAACACACACACACACACATGAAAACTTTCATCTTTATATTAGTGTGATCCCAACTCAGATCTTATAAATGGTATACCTACATGTGGTACCTAGAGGTGAAAAAGTTTAAAAACCCGACTACCGGAAAATTGTATGTAGATACGTCATACGAACACTGACTGACTGATGACTTTTCATTAGTGCCAAACTGCACTGTTAATGTAATTTTTTTTAACGTAGGTTAACTTAAATCTTTTAGAAAATGACATGGGTTTGACATCTCCAAACTAAATGAGAGATTTACTCACGGTTAACATTAATTCGAAAAGCTTACACACTTTGAGTGTACAAGACTTTCAGATATGTATTTACATTTAACTCTTTATTAAATAACTAACATAAATTATTATCTAATAAAATATTTCAAATCGAGAATCCGGTTTACATAAATTATAACGACAATATTCTCTAATCCGATTAAGGAAATCAAGGTCTGTAGGGTACAAAATAAATTCTAACGATCTTGCAACACAGAAAAGCGTTCACTTTTACTTTCAACACAATCGCTCTGCCCTCACTTCCCACTTAAAAAGGAGGGATGTGCTGCAATGTACTGTCTCTTTTACTCCCAATTCATTATGTATTTCATCGTCTCTCGCACGCCTTAGCGTCATCAAGATTTAAACGAGTTTTCTTATAACAGCTTAGTCATCTCGGGTCAGTGATAGGAGGCCGAAATGTCATTGCAATCGACTTGAAGAGCAATTTAATTTTGATTCACAAGTGACGTAAATTCATAATATTCGTCGTTTTTGTTAGATCGTCAGAGAGTTCACCTTGGCTGGAAGTGAAGGTACCTAGTACCTACCCATTAAAGCTCGAGCCTTCGACGGTTAAGTATTGAAAATGTATGAACCGTATTGTTGTTATTATGATTGTTGAAAGATATTTCTGTATCCTTTATTTTGAATCATTGTAAATGAATGCAGCTTATAATTTTTAGTAGGTACATAATAGGTATAATTTTATTCTGAATGACACTGTTATGGTTGAGCGAAGCAATGGCTGGATCATGCGTCATGCTCGTGAACGGGTGCCACCAATGGGAATGGGTCTGCTTTGACTGCCCATCTTGACATGCGTTGAATTGGTGTACCTACGTATGCATTTTTACATTTTTGAAGCTTTATTGTGGAAGCACTGTATACATAGCATAGCTTTGTAAAAAAAATTTTTTTGAATAGAGCAACTGCTGAGTTTCTTACCGGCTCTTCTCAGCAGAATCTGCATTCCGAACCGGTGGTAGATTTATGACGTGTCATAAGAGCTACAAGTTAGCCTAAATGAAATAAATAAATTTTGAATTTTGAAATTTTATGTAATTATTAAGTGCCTCAATAGCCCAAAGGTGCAGACTGAAACTGAAAGGTCGCATGTTCGATCATCACCCGTTGCACTAATGTCGTACCTACCCACTCCTAACAAGCTTTCTGCTTATTTGGCGAGGAGAGGAGACATTAGGTTACTCCGTTGCAGCTTGACTGAAGGACAAACCAATAAACCAACAAACAAACACAATGTAAAGATGGAAATCGAAAGTTTAAAACGTCCGTTGTCAAGTAAATAACTTGGGATCTAAAAGACCCAACAGGGAATTTTTTTTATTTCGTTATGAGAACCGACAAGAATATGCAAATTCATAATATATTTCGTAGATGGAGAATATTTATTTACTTTATATATGCCAGTTAGACGCCAGTTTATGGCTCGTATGTCAAGACTCAAATTCGGAAAGCAGATTGATATTATGATGTTCTTTTTAAATAAAAGTATTTTAAGATTTTTTACTATTTATAATGAATATAATATAATATTGATTTATGAATCATAGTTGTATGAAATAATAAAAGTTTTGACTTTGTAGTTTATCAAATTCGACGGTTATAAATGTACACGACAGAATAAACACGATTGTTCATAGGCAAAGAGCTTGTGACAAAATAGTTTAGTAGCGACTACAAAATATAGGTGGGTCATAACGACATTTTATATATATGGCAAATTCAGCAGTATTACTTCCAATTTACCTCATTGAAACTGTTTTGTTACTGAATGAAATTTTTTTTTAAAGAATATTAGCCAAGCGAACTTAACTTATATTCTCCTCACACCTCTAAATGAGCGAAAATCTTGTGCTATGTATCTTGTGCTGTGGAGTGGGTACGACAATAGTGCAACGGGTGGGGCTCGAACTTGCGACCTTTCAGCTTTCAGTAACCATCCTTTCAGTAACCGACCTTTAACCGTTGGGCTAATGAGGCTATTATAATAGAATGACTTCATTGCAACAAACCATGAAAGAAAACATGAAATAAGAATATAATGTTAGAGTTTTAGTGCAGAGTGCTCTTCTTCTTTATACATAATATAGTAGATATTTGAATACGGGAAATTAAATGACAGAGGGAAATCTTTTTTTCAAGGTCTCTAGAACATTGATAGTTTTTTGTGTTGTTCATGATGATAGGTGGTGAACATTATTATTTATTCAAAGTTTTACTTTTATCTACCGCGGTACTGTAGTTATACTGTATAATATTATGTGTTATAGGTATGTCACGAAATACATGAACCTATATTAGCCCACACTAAAACTTGAATATTTTTTTCTGTGATCTCTTGATCTAAGTTGAATATCGATTACCAGGGCCCGCATGCTTATCAATTCACAAGGCAAATAGTGCTTAATGTGTCGACTTGACGGCGATAACGTGATAAGGCTCGCTTTGAAATTTATTTAAGGAATCAACTCAGATAGGAAATGCAAATATAAGTCGGAAATGGTTGGTGATATTCGAAATGAGTTGAGGGTTTACCTCATTGCGGGACAGTAGGTATACCTACTTAGTGCTTTGCTCATATAAGTATACCTACATACTGCTAAAATTATACCAGTTTCTCTCGCCGTAGTCCGGTAAAAATAAATTAGATGGTCCATCGATACGCAGTCCATACAAGTACATAGAAGCTGCACAGGACGAGCTTGATCATTTCAGACAATATACAGATAGCCTAAACAAACAACTTCCATTATACTGTGTTTAGTCTATTTATGTGTCTAGAACGAATGCCCGCTTAAGTATATCTCGCAAGCAAGAGATCTCAGATTCGATTCTCGTTTTATCAGTTTTGTTCATGTTTGGTTGTAGTTTACTCTAGCTTTATCGACCAAGTCGACATAAAAAATATCATCTTTAACTTTTGTGAAGCTAAATGATTTGAGGTCCTGTTTCCTCTCCGGTTGGGTTGGATCTTCTCCCATCGGATTTGAGAGTGAGGGAATAGAGAGTACACATGTATTTGCCTACACTTGTGCACTATAATATCTCCCGCGCACATAGCTAATCTGTGGAGATTGTCCGGGTTCAGTCGAGAGGACATCATTATTATTCTTTATTATTACTATCTAGAAACGTACGATAAATCAAAAAACGAATTTATTGGTACTAATTGTACTAATCCTTACTTCGTTATAAAGTGTGTTTGTATGTTGTTTTGTATTTGTTGGTTTGTCTTTCAATCACGCTGCAAGAGAGGGATTGATGTGACATTTTGCATGGGTATAGTTGAGCATCTAACGCTAAGATGCGCGCCACGAGAAAATTTTGTTTTACTCGTTATCTCTAAGTGAACCTCTATAGAGATTTACGTGAAAAGTATAGACAAAATTTTCTCGTACTGCGCATCTTAGCCCTACTGGAGAATGACATAAGCTACTTCTTCTCCCGGAAAATCAAACAGTTCCCGCGAGTTTTGAAAAAATTAATCCACGCGGACGAAGTCGCGAGCACAAGCTAGTATAATAATACTAGTAATATTTTTAATTAAACCACTGGAGTTGCATCGATACGCATCGCAAGCAACAGAATAGGCTGTGATCGTTTCAGGTATTACAGAGATAGCCTAAAGCAACACTCCACAATTGTGCCCCGTTTAGACTAAATTGTATGCAATTTTCAAATCAAGGGAATCGTGTTTTTCTTCACATGGACAACGGTACGGTGGGGTTAGTTTAAGATTTAATTCGATTAATCGTACTCGTATTCGATGACATTAGCGGCAAAGTAAAAAGAACCTTATTTGTATTAAAATTCAATAAAACCGATTTTAATTTGGAGCGTAGCCGTATAAGAATGCATGCACAAAATTGAGATTTAACTCAATGCAGTTATCGTTCATTTTACTTTGCCGCTAATGTCATCGAATACGAACACAATCAATCGAATTAAATCTTATACTAACCCTACGGTTATACGAGTATACGGCTATCTACGCATCGAGTTTATCAGCTTGAATATGGCTTGAATCCATTTTCTTGTTTTAGTGTAAAATAAATATTATCAAATAGCATTTCAAATCGACTTCAGAAAAAGGACGTTATCCAATCGACACATACTACTACACTACTACGATGTAATTTTATTGGAACTGCAAAGTATTCATTAACATAATTACATCCATTAATTATTTCCCAAGTAACAATTTCTTGTCCTATAGCAGCCCATAGAACGTTTCCTCTAACACCACTTAAGCACTGTAAAAGCAATAAGAAGGTCGTATAACGCTGATTTGGCGCAGTTATATCTCTATTTAGAGACATAGCGAAACTATAGCAGTTGTGCTTGGGACTTTTTTTTTTCTATAAATTTGATATATTGGTGCCTTGTATGACAATTTGTTGACATACGAGGCACAATAATGCTTTTATAGTTCTTTTTTATTCTGTAGCAGCGTTCGTAATTCCATTATAGTGCTATTATACTCTATAGAAAAGTACGTGATTCTTTTACTACGCTTTTCATTTTAATTTTTCACGGCAAGGTGGTCTATGTGTGTTTATACAAAAACAAAAAAATAAAAGGGATAAGGATTCCATCTTGCTGAGTTTAATGTCATCTTTTATTTAGACATGGATAAATTCGACCAATACTATAAAAACCACTTGGAACCAAAGTTTTACTGATAGAATAGCATTAGTTTTACTTATTATTTTCAATGCGCCCTAAATTAATTGAGTTTTTTAATTAAAATATTAATAAAAATAAATAAAATTAACCGTAGTTTCTGCTACACAGCCAAAAAGCTAATTTGGTTCTCTTTTAGGTTAACTATAGCACAAGTGACAAAAAATCTGCCGCCATTGACGTAAAATTAGGGTTCCTTATGACTAGTCTTGTCCCACATACTTAATTTTTGAATACATTTTTGTATCCAAGGAAGAAATAAAATAGATAGGTAGGTAATCGTTGCTCATGATTGGTTTTCTTTCTCAGGTACTTATAATAAATATGCCCCTAGTAATGGATATTGATAAATTTCTAAAATTTGTTCTATAAAGGAAATAAAGGAATTAGCTATATATCGCTGTTGTCTTAAAACAGAACAACCAAAACCATAATAGAAAACATTGGTCATGTAATAGAGTCATGGTGACTTCTTCTTCAATGAGACTATAATAAACCCAACAAAGATAATTAAAACACTTTTTATTGTTATAAAAATGTCCCGAAAATCGTTTATAAAGCAAAACCGCTCTATAACAGTGTTGTTATGAGTAATTATGTACCATGTACTATAGCAGTGTTTTGTGGGACCACAATAGCGTCAAATTATTGTATTGTTGTGTCCTTCATCACTGCTAAAACGCCATACTTATAGCAGTTACCAGGAAAACTTTATAGTACTAATGGGGTACATAATAGTGAATTCAAACGCTGTTATACATTAATATAGCGCTATATTGTCTAAATTCGAGGTTTTTATAGAACTTGCCTATAACGGCTCTACAAAACGGTTTTGTAAACCTTTACATCCCCTGCTAAAAGGATAGTTTGGCTATATAAGCTTATAGAGCAAAAAAGTCATAGCAAATGCTTTTATATAACGGGTGGTTATCGCTACAACCTTTACACGATGTTAACTCAACCTTTTCGTGATGAATTCTTAAATTATAGTACCAAAATGTTACTTGGGTTATCATCATATAATTTATTAGGGCTTACAAACAAATATTCAAAATGTATGGGTATTGGGCATATATGATATATGTATGTATACTTGTTCACGCATTTCTCGGAAACTATTAATCGGATTGTGATCATTCTTTTTATTGCTTACATTTACTTCAACTTAGGCAACAGTAAAGGTTTCATTTTTGATGAAATCTTTAGTGACCGATTTTTCAAGATATGGACACTTTTCCTTTTTCTCTTATTCTTTATTTCGGTAGGTATATTGAAGTCGGTTTAACTTTTCTTAAATTATAGCTTGTTTAATTGAAGTATGAAATTATCGGTTTTATTCGTATTTTCGTTTTTTTGACATAGAATTAATAAAAACTAAGTAGTAGGTATATGCTTTCGGTGTTCGTATTAAAGGAATAACAAAAGACATGAAAGAGATATAAAAAAAATATTTTTAGTTTCATATAAAAAAAAGACACTTATAGTATAAGTAGCGTAAGTATTTCTTTTTTGTATGCGTTATTTAAACACTACCTAGCTTTTTATGAGGACTTTGAGTTGAATATGAAAATCGACATTTATAAATGACAGTTGAAATTATTCAGAGGCGACGCAACCGCGTGTTCTAAATTTCAAATGTGTAATGGCCGTATTACATTAATTCTGTAGTACGAGGCATTGCAAAAAAGAATAATATATTTACTACTACGTTAGCCTACTGAATACAGTGTAGAATATTTCCATGTATCTATTCTAAGATTTGATTCTAGATTCTATGATTATTTTATCTGTTTTTGTATTCCGAATAGAAAATGATTTTTTTTCAACCGACGAAAAGAAAGAAGAAGGTATCTCGATTCCTCGCGTATCTATATCTATTATTTTTTTATGTATGACCACGCATAACTTTTCGCAGAGTCGTTGATTATTTTTTTTATTATTATAGCAATCTCGTTGCCATGCTTAAAAAAATAAAAGTCGTAGTTATCTAAATATATAAAAGGCAAAGGTGACTGACTGACTGACTGACTGATCTATCAACGCACAGCTCTAACCACTGGACCGATCGAGCTGAAATTTGGTATACAGGTAGCTGTTAGGACGTAGACATCCGCTAAGAAAGCATTTTGGAAAATTTCAACCCCAAGAGGGTTAAATAGGGGGTTAAAAATCGACCCTAACGTGAGCGAAGCCGCGGGTTTAAGCTAGTGCTTTTAAAAAAGTTTGTCGCCGACTTAAAATTAGTTACTTCGTACATTAGTGTAGGACCTTAAAATTATTAGGACTAAAAAGGTTTATTTTGTTTTTCCCTTTTTAATTGCTACGGTTCAGGACAAGATGATGAGGTTTTAGGTAATAACTACAGCCTATCTAGTTTTTTTAAAAATACATACACTCGTAGGACATAATATGGACTTATCGTAGTTTAACGCTAAGATTAAAGGTAAATACTTATCAACAGAGACCAAAGTTTTTTTTTTTAAAGAATATATTTGCAGGACACTTCACACTTGACATTTGTCGTAGTGTAACTGAGATACGGACACGGCCTGCAGATGAGCAAGCAACTAGGCGGAGCGTCACCAAGTAAGTGCTTGCGCAGCACGCAAGCGGCATACCAAACCAAGGTCACTCACTGCTTGCCTCATACCATCACTTCCTTGTTGGCAAGCGACTTGTGCAAGCGCCTCTCACCTGAATTAGGTGCTTGCGACATTACTTACATACATCACTCAGGTTTAAATCTTTTGAAACTAAAATAAAAAAAATCACTTCCTATTATGAAACAAAGTCCCTCCAGTTTATGTCCTGTGCGCGCTTATCTCCTGACGGGATTTTCACTAGTTTCCACCAATTAGCTTTTAGTTTGTAAAGGTTTCGAAATCCTTACTTATATTTTAAATGCGAAAGTGTTTGTTTGTTGGTTTTCTTCAATCACGCAGCAACGGACCAACTGTTTGGCTTGATTTTTTGGGTGGGTGACATAGGGCAGCTGCCACCTTTTATCCCAAAGAATCAAGGATTCCCGCGATAAGTTTAAAAACCAAATTTTACAAGAAGATGCGAGCTGGGTGACATAGGGCACCTGCCACCTTTTATCCCAAAGAATCAAGGATTCCCGCGGGAAGTTTAAAAACCTAATTTCATAAGAAGATGCGAGCTGGGTGACATAGGGCACCTGCGACCTTTTATCCCAAAGAATCAAGGATTCCCGCGGGAAGTTTAAAAACCAAATTTTACAAGAAGATGCGAGCTGGGTGACATAGGGCACTTGCCACCTTTTATCCCAAAGAATCAAGGATTCCCGCGGGAAGTTTAAAAACCTAATTGCACAAGAAGATGCGAGCAAAAGCATTGGCAAAAATCCAGTGAGCGGAGAGCTTTCCTGGCATAATAGTAGTAGACATTACGACGGAAATATTTTACGTTGTTTACAGAAAGTTCAATTGTAAAACAACTCGATAAAATGCCATATCGCTGTATAATGTAAATAACAACAGTTTCCTTATTGCAAAAGGAATAAATAAAGCAAGTCAGCTATTGTTATTACTTAAGTGGATGTAGGTACATTCTCCGGTAAAACATCCAGGAAAACATGTCGTACAACATAAATAAGTACATAACATGAATAAATTATAGCTCTTATAATGTAACATACTGATACTAATTAGCACAAAGATAAGGAAATAAAGAATTAGGTGGGTATTCCTTGGATCTTTTACCATTCTTAAATCGTTTTAAATACTATTTTCAACCAATTTCAAAAGAAAGGATATTATGAATTTGATACGTATGTAAATGTATGTAATATTATTGAAACTGTGAGATATTCACATATAATAATATAACAAAGTGTTATTATGTGCTTAAGGGTAATTTCTATAATGAGTTGAAGAATCGGCGAGACGCTCAGATACCAGTTCAAATTTATTTAGAATTCCTTGGCCAATTCAGGGAATAAGCTTTTCTTCAGAAGCGATCCCGCCCTAAATTGTCCCAACCTGAACGACGAACTTAGTTCGTTCCATAAGATATCCCAAATAAGCTTCTTTTAGTTTTTTTATTTTGCCGTAGATAAAGGCGGCTCTGGCACTTTTCTTTTAATTAAAGGCTACCTACAAACTATCAGATTGCTTTGCTTATGGTGGTCGCAAATAACATACGGCCATGTTGCACGCCTAAGAGCCGCATATGGCGAAAGTAGCGCATATTTCTGGGCTTAACGCCAGAAAGACGAATCGCACGGTTGATCCGAGACGCAATATTCCGGGACGCGCTGATCAATTCTTTAACTCGTCTGATACATTATAGGCCAAACCAGACTTTCTTTGCTACTAGCAGTTGCATTTTGGTACTGAAAAAATGCGAATGAGACAAATATAACACGGCGCGCATATAACAGTTGACAAACCAGGGATAGCAGATCAAAGTAGCACCGCAGTGGTTCCCCAACGCAGCACGATGTTACAGCATATCGTATGGCATACACCGGACCGGAGTTATCTACAAATATAGCATTCTGAAAAACTATGCAAGGACTGCACCAAGGCATCGCACTGTGCCAGTCAGCAAGTGATCAGCGGCGGTAGAGCTATGTAATGTGCGATCTTCATAAAGCAATATAAGTATAGAGGTTGTGAGGTTGAGTATTATAAAACGAATATTCGCTCTCAGAATTGCCAATTAGTTCTTCGCCGTAGATATGTTAATCGTATATTGAAATAAATTAACATAAACACGGCACTGGAACTCGAGTCCGCCTGTTTATCGCCAACGTTGCAATTTAACTTTCAAGGTTGGGACGGAGGCCTGCCGAGTAATCTATAGTCAACAAACTAGGAGTAGAAGCAGTCCCTTGTACAGACTGCCGCGCACTGTAGACGAAACAAATCAAGCAATGCAAAAATAAAAATAGAGATAACATTTTATCTTGTAGTTAAAAAGAGCCTACCACAAACTGAAGGCGAAAAAAATAATGAAATATATAATGTATCTTATTATTATGAAAACTATGAAATTCAGATTTGCAAGGGATTCTATAATAACCTGTATGTCGCCATAACATAGTATCAATGCACTAAAATACAACGCAGCTACAAGCATTAAAGCAATTTTTATCAAAAAATCCATCTATTTACGTAAATAAATACTATAAGAAGGTACATAATGTACTTCTTTCTTATTCTTCTAAATATAGCCAACAATCTTTTACAGACAACTTCTAAGCATCAAAGTAAAAAAAAAATCCACGAATTAAATTAATTAAACATGTGCATCATTCATTCATTCATACTAACCAAAACAACCCTAAAACGTATACCGAGAAGAGACCTGGGTCCAGTATTGGGCCAGTAATGGATAGAAAGTTGAAGACGATGAACCAAAAACAAAAAAAGGAATAGAAATTGTAAAGTAAAGCTGCATGATTTTTCTATCTTCTTTCTTTTTTTCTATTCATTTAAAATCAACATGTTCAGTGTGTAAATTCATTGTCTCAGGTGTCCGCCTGGTCTTACAAAGTTCAAGTTTATCATAATGAGTAAGCATGTCACTTCTTAGTAAGTACCCGTTTATCGAACAGTAACAAAGAAAGGTTGGATTTAAAAGCTTTATTAACTTTCAAATGACATTTTGAACAAAGGATCCAACGCATTTAATACATTGTATTTTGTAAAACAAGGTGTAGGATGTCGGATGTTATGCATTACAAGCCCGAAATAAAGTAGCTTTGGGTTTTGGATCCAATTTGTGAATTTTGTTTTTGAATTCCGAAAATATTTTGCGCTATAATTTCTTCTTTGATCGAGTATTCTTTCGGTGGTTTTTTTCAGAGTTTGCTATTTTTTGTCCGGATTTTGATGGGCAGGTTTGACTTGAATTCTTTGCTAGTAATATTTTTGTCATTGTTATAAGGGTATATTTTCCAGTAAGTAATTTTATTTTCGCATTTAAGTTATAGGTACCTACTCAATTTTCACGATCCTTTGCACTTTTTTTTCATTTCTGCCTTTCATTCTGCACCTTTCAAAGTTTTTTAAAGTTGCTGCGTCATACAGATTTGGCTATCCTAAGATATACTATAGTCACGCTAAATAATTATTTAATTCCTATTTAATAACATCAAAAGGTTACCAAATATGTTACCATCTTTACATTGTTAATATTCTGTGCAGTGACGAAAGTGAAGTAAAGTGGTTCGCGAATAACTACCTACCTATCAAACTACTGCTTTGATGATTTCGATAGTATAATATATACGGATGATTAAACAAGTTATACGGTTCTGGTTGATTGGTTACCGGGTTGTGTCTCTATATTAAGGCATTAGGTATACAGACTAGAGGTTAACCTATTTTTTACTTTGTAAACTTAGGTTAGGTTTTTGAGCTCTTCTACTTTTAACAATAATTTTGACGATTATCCTGAATTTTTCTTCTTTATCAACCGATAGACTTCCACTGAATAGACTTCTTGTATTGACCTGCACGTGCGGCGGTCTTGCGCATTGAATTATTATGTACTAATGTACCTACACCTTGCGCCGCCTTTTTCAGTTAGGTATCCAGCGGCTCCTTGCGACCAATCTGATAATATCGATCCACCTAGTGGTAAAAAAAGACGTGTGGTACTCGGGGACTGCCGCGGTAAAGCTATTGCATAGAATTTTTTATCAACGCCATCTAGCGGTGAGAGGAGTCCGTGTTCCCGTCGAGCCTTAGGTTTTTTTCGTTACGGAATTTCTGGATTCGGTCTCCACGCTCAAGGCCCGCGATAGAAGCTATGCAATAGCTTAAAAACTAAAGTACCTTGAAGTGTAAGTAAATAAGTAAGCATTTTAGTAAAACTATTATAACTGATGGCATTACTAACTTAGGTCAACTATGCTTAACCAGCACAATCGATTTGTGCGCGCTGGCGCAACCAGATCACACCTCGTCTTATTCAGCGGTCAGAATAAAATACTACAAAAGGAACTAAATATTGCATTGAATGATTGTTGATTTTTGTGGTATGCACGAGCAATTTTAATTAGAATCTTTGAACACGGCACCTTCGGAACGAATTCGTGAGCTCGAATTGAAGTGACCGATATTTTTTCGTTGCACAATGGAGCTTCTTTTATTTAACAATTGCGCAAGAGCAAGTTTTTAAGAACATTCCTCACGATTCGCTGGTTGTGTTGGTTTTAAAATAAGATGCTTTATTTGAATTTCCGGCAGTTATTTAGTGCTTCCATTGACCGTAGACAACCCGTACGCATAATAATGATTGCATCAATGTAGCAATCGCAATGACTTTTGATTGGCTGGTACTCTCCCGCTATTGGTTAAAATTTATTGATGCAGCGAGAACGCCACAAATTCAGCCAATCAGAGCTGGAGATCGGGGTGCGATTCCAGACTCGCATCTCTGATTTTCCGTTTTAAGCACTTTATAACTCGATTTATCGGTGAGGAAACGCGAGAGTTCTCCATAATGTTCTCAAAGGCGCATTACATAAACACTCACACATCCACTCACTTGCATGCTCATATTCTCGTAATCATTAAATAATCATTAATTTTAGTAATAAAAAGTTTTTGTAATTTGTATTGTTAGCACTTAAGGATAATGTAAGTGGAGAGAACTGTTGCCTATATTACGAGTTCTGAACTTATCTTAGGCAGCTGTGTCTCAACCTAACAAAATATGGATCATTGTAGGCACAATGATCCATATTTTCTAATAATGACCTAATTTAATTAAATTTCATTTCAATTTCAATTTGGCCAGGGTGGTAGACTATGGCCTTAACCCTTCTGTATGAATATGCATGTGCGTCTTTGAGAATTTATCTATAAGATGTATCGTATGCACAAGTATGCATATCCATAATGTCTGTGGTATATTTGCAAAGAATGCGTTTTGGAACTGGTTATCTTTATAAGTGAAACAGGTGACACCAACAGGTAGAGTTGTTTATTCCATCAATGGCTGGATTGGTACAAAAAATACATAAAAGGTTTCATTGGCATTCAGTGTTAGTAAACAAAGTAGGAATATACGCAATACGAATATACGCATTCAGACAAAATAATAGTGAATTACCATATAAATTGCCGTCTGACAGAGGTTTTTTATTAGCCGTATTTACTTCGGTTTTCATAATAGGTATCATGTTAAAAATAGAATTTTTGTGTTATTTCGAATAAGTTACGAAAACTTAGGTACTTCGTCGATTTATAAATTTAAATACAAAATTATGATTAAATATAAATATTAAATATTAATGCATTTGATTGCTACTTACCTACTACCTACATTTTTTATCTCTTGAGAATTTTCGAGTAATAACAATTTATGTCCTAGGTTAATCTGTGTTAAAACTTAATATATTGCCATGATAAATACAATAGCAAAAAATGTATAAAATTATCTAGAGATATACGTACCTACTACGAAAAGAACTAATCTTTCTTCGTTAACCGACTTCTTTTAGTACTATGTACTAGATATTACCTACCAACCTATTCTTATTATAACCTAGTAGTGAGGAATAATTATTCCTATGTAAATTTTCTTTCTCTTATGGTTGTATAAAATAAAGCCACCGTCACATAATGCTTTACGGTAGGAAAACTAAAACTTAGATATGGATAAAGAACCACATTTTCTTGGATACTTTATTTATCGTGTGATTTTTACAATTACAAATGGAGCATCATTATGAATCATTATACATCGAGCCGTTGTTGCAAGTGATCTTATACAGCATGACTAACACGCCTGTTTTATACATCATCTCAAGCCATGGCTGGCACATACTGAGCATGGGTCTCCTCTCAGAATGAGAAGGCGACATTGTCAAGTTTGTGAGGAAAATAAAATCAATGGAATTTTTCCTTTGAGAACAACTTTCTGTACCAATTATACCTAGATCGCTACCTATACTTGAATCTCAACGAGGTCCAACCGGTACTTCGCAAATTACAAATAGTAATTATTGTAGTAATACGTGACATTTGAAGCGTAAACTAGATCTAACTCTAGATATAATAAATATACTTACATATTTAGTTACATGAGGAAACAGAATTAGTTCACTCACTCTTATAACGCATAAAGGTATGAAAATAATGGTTTGTTTACTACTCTAATTATAATAAATGGCAACTTAGTTGCTATAATCGGTAGGTATATTATAATTTGCAATGTGTAATTATGTAAAACTAGCTAATGTCCGCGACTTCATCCGCGTGGGTTTTTGATTCCCGCGGGAATTCATTAATTTTCCGAAATAAAATATAGCCTATGTGCTATTCTGCTATTGTCATTGTGAAGTTTCATCCAAATCCGTCCAGTAGTTTTTGCGTGAAAAAGTAAGAAAAACCCATCCATCCATCCTCACAAACTTTCGAATATTAATAAGAAGAGCGCTTTTTTAAATACCATAAAACTAAAAATTATGCTGCGACTCTACATATATTTAAAAATAATTAATTGATAAATATCACATTAATATTATAAAGGCGAAAGTTTGTATGTGTGTGTGAGTATGTATGTTTGTTACTCCTTTAAGCCACAACGAAGGAACCGATTTGACTGAAGGAACGGAGATAGCCCATACCCAGGATTAGCACATAGACTACATTTTATACCGGAAAATTTAAAACCTTTACCCACGCGGATGAAGTCGCGGGCATCATCTAGTATGGCATAATTTCAACTAAATTATGTACTTACCTACTTCGTCACACATAAAACAGATGTTATTATAAGTTACGTATTACACGTTCACTTGTGCAATAAGTAAGTGCATCAATCACCTATGAACCAAGCTACAAATTGGTCATGCAACATCGCAATGCATAACTAATAGGTCGGTTCGACTTACAAACTGACAGCTAAGCTAAGTACGTAGCAAATGTATAAAACAGGAACAAGAAAAAATATATCAAAACCAAATAGGTTATTATTTTGTTTCCATTAATGCGAATATGAATAAAAACGTTAAGTTTATTTACTGTTCACAAAGTTTTAAGCGTCTTCTAAAAGCTTTCTAAAAGTTAAAACTTTTATAAAAATAAAACTGTATGTAATAAAATCTTAATATATAAAACAAAGTCGGGTTTGTTCGAACACTTATAACTCTAGAATGGCTGGACCGATTTTCACGGTTTTTGATGTGTTGTATTTGTCTCCGACCCGAATAGCAGAATAATTATTAAAAACGTTGGAAAATTGTCGAAAAAAAAATATGAAAAAATTTCATTTTCTCATACAGTTTGTATTGAACGGGTTTTTAAGCGGACAAAGTCGCGGACAAAAGCTAGTATATATTATAAAATCCGAGTAAAAAGAAACACACGGTCTTCCTAATCAAAAATCGTACAATCCAGTACTGCATATATAAAATTATCACATATTACACATAATAGTATACAAGTCACGTTTTCTAGTCATGAATCTAGTCTTAAAAAAATACCTTCAACGTCAGTAATAAGTTTCTTAGAACAAGCTTGATGGGATCTAGGAAAATAAAATAGGTAATGCGTAACTTAGCAACAAGTTTTTAAGGAGCCACAAGTTTGACGAAGCTCACAAAAACAAACACCTCGTACTTATTTTTTTGGACTGAGATTATAGAAAAAGTTTTTGACCTTGATAATAGAAATAAAATGTATGCATCTAAATGATAATAATTAAAACTTAACACTCTCGTAACTTTACTAAAAGATATCGTTAAGTTTATGTAGGTACTTGATGATTCTTAAGACCATTATTATCGAAGGTGTACATAATGTCAAAATGTATTTTAGGATACACTGAAAAAATGTAAGTATAAATCTGACTAAATCTAATTTGAAAATAAGAGTGATTGTCAATAGTATATAGCTATAAATAGATAAATGTGTGCTTCTAAATACAAGTTATACTTGAATCAAATAAGTTCGATATTATCTTTACTAATATTATAAATGCGAAAGTGTGTGTTGTTTGTTGGTTTGTCCTTCAATCACGCTGCAACAAAGCAACGGATCGACGTGATTTTTTGCATGGGTATACCGTATAGTTGAGGACCGGGAGAGTGACATAGACTACTTTTTATCCCGGAAAAACAAAGAGTCCCCGCGGGATTTTAAAAACTAAATCCACGCGAGCGCAGCCGCGGGCATCAACTAGTTAATAATAATTTTAGCAAAATACCTACTATTGCATGCAGCCTTTACTTTTTGGGGCTTTTAAATGTTTTTTAGCTATAATAAAAATGATTTTTCAGCGTATTTAGTTTACGAAGCTTTAATAGATACGTGTAGTGGAACAAAAATAATTGAATAGTAAATTATAACGAATGGATCTCTATCATCACTTCGTTTCTGTCGTAAGATGATGATGCAAAGCAATCAGTTCTTCTAACAACTTTTAGTAATATTAAATTGATTTTATACTGGCTGGTGCCCTGTTATGCTACCTGAGTTTTTCCGTTTTATCTAATTGTTATTTGAAATAGGAGTGCTTGAGTGGGTTTTTACTTTGTTAGTACCTCTGTAAGCAAGAAATATTACTTTATAAGTATAGCAAAAAAAGTATTTCATAATGCCTCGTTGATCTATAGTGGCTAGGGGTTTTTTGTCAAAAAATTCTCAATGGCAATAGTCGTTTTTTTAGTTTCGTAACGAACCCATCTTATCAACGATGAGCTGAATTACTCACGTTTTGACATTCTAAATACGCGAACTCATCGCTGTACCTAGTCATATATAAATAATTAACGTATAATCTTGTCTGTGTTTGTGTGTCTAGCTCGGGGCGGCAGAACTGCGCGATTCGTTTTAAAACAGGTTTACTTGTCCGTAACGCCCGCAAGTCTGCCTCGCCCAGTGTTGTGTTGTGTTGTAAAAAAGTAAAACCTCAACAAAAAAGTAAATCGATTACGTGCGAACCCGCTCTATATTACCGGGGTTCTGCAAAGAAAGTAAATCTAGAGAATCCAAAGGTCTTGATAAAATTAATATGCTTACTTACCTACTATATTTAACTTCTGTCTTCAAAATACCTCGGTAGAACTTTTTTTCCATAAAGCATCGTTATGTGAAGGTGCCTTTATTTTTAACCGACTTTAAAAAAGGTGGAGGCTCTCAATTCGACGGAATCTTTTTTTAATTTTTTTATGTATGTTTCCCGATTACTTGAAGGTCGATTTGGAAAATTCTGTTTTTGTTTGGAAGGCTATACTTCCCAGGTGGTCCCATGGTCATCAGGTCAGGATCGGATGATAGGATCCTGGAAAAATCGGGGATTTCTTAAAATTTTATAGATGCAATTGATATACTTTGCAGTGGCGTTTGATGTCGGTTTTGTAAAAAAGACTTTTTACGTTTATATTATGTACTACCATCTAGCCTTCGGGCTAATAAGTAATACTATTTTAACTTAAACTTCTACTTGCGATTAATTTGTATATCTAATTTACAGTCCAATAACTGTCCTTAGTTTATTCTAATGTATGAGTTCACTATGTTCTTGTGACCTAGTTAAACGGCAGAACTGAAATTAGACCAGTTTACATACTTCTTCCATTTTGACATAACAATAACATTAAAATACCCGAAAATGCGCAAATAATACAGCAAGCAGGGATTTGGTTTGCTCTACTTTCCTGGTTAAAGAAACCTAAAGTAGGGTAAGTATTTTTACTACGGAACCACAGAGTATTGAATTATTAATGATTACCATGTACCTATCTACCGGGGAAAATGTCAACAGTGTAAAAAATTATCTAGAGGATTAATTTCAAACTGGACGGATACCTATAATGTGAAAAAAATAAATATTCTCCTATTAAATAAAGTATTATAAAATTGCTTCAATTAAATCGAAGTGTTGAACATAAATACCTACATGATTTGCATTTTTAAAAGAACAGAGGATACAGGAAAATCGTTGATACTGAGTCAATGTGAAGTTCAAAGTTTATTGGCGATACCTACTTGCCTATCTGTAACAAAAAAAGTAATTGCGGTTAGCTTATGCGTAACGTGAATACGAATCTACGATCCATATTGTAATAAATAAATAAATAAATAAAAATAATAAATCGTAAACGTATAAGTTACGGGCGCTTTACTTGTGGTTACGTCGTGTGCATGCACATTGCGTAAGTGTGCCTGTCAGGAGCCTAGGTGGGAGCGGTCAGGCGCGAACAAGCTCTCGCTCACCATTATACAGATACAACATACACACAACCATGAGCCACGAGCCCTCGTGAAATGAAAGAACTGACATTACACACACTTATGAAAATGATGGTTTTAATTTAGCAAAGCTTCTTTCTATAGCGTCCTGATTTCTATAACGATCACATTTTTGATATTATTAAATTAGCCGATGATGCAGTCCTACATAAATCATTTATGTAAATAGAACATTAAGTAACCATATATTTTTGCATCTATTTGTCGATGTATTATTTATATTTGAATTTTTCCTCATTAGTTACCTACCTATAGTTCAAATTGATAAATAAGTGGTCTTCTTCAACTTGTATCGGAATGGTTTAAGAGCAAAACTCTTAACGCTTTAACTTCAATACTTATATTATTAAGCTGTCCAATACCTAATTACATGCTACTAATACACGTATTATTATACGAGTACATAAGAGAGTTTGTGAGGAAATCCTCACAAACTTTCTATGGCCTAAACTTTACCAACCACCACCACCACCACGCAGGTCAAGTAGATACAGATTAGCAGACCTCGCAAATCTTTGAGAACATTACGGAGAACTAAATCTAAGACGTGCACGTTTCTCACGTTATTTTCCTTCGCGGTTAAAGCGAGTATAATATTTTATAACTTTGAGAACTTGAGGTTCGGTCTCGGATTCGAAGTCCGTCCCCCTGAAAAGAAATCCCAAGTCTTAACGACTAGGCATCAGCACTAAATAAACATTATTATGAAGATTATACTATGCAAAGCGAGAATGATTTATTACGCCAAGGGCGATCTAGCGATCTTGTTTATGCAAACTGGTTCCTTGTACCTTAAATACCTAGGCACCATGAATGTATTATCTTTAATAATTAGGTACAGGCTAAATAACATTTGCAATACGCTCAGTAGTTGCGTAGCAACATTGTCAGCACGGTCGGAGGTATAAGTCGCTGATTTGGTTTGAGATGGATTTGATACTCCACTACGTTTAATACTGGATATTAGATATTATTAAATATTATGTACTTACAGACATGTTGCTCGACATAACAGAGAAGGTGCAAGCAAGACAATGGAGCAAGACCATATTGCATTATGCGCGTAGATAGCTACCAGTAAAATGATAGCATACCTATCTAGTTTTTGCACGCGGCTTCGATCACGTTAAGTTCAATTTTCAAACCCTTATTTTACCCTCCTAGGGGTTGAATTTTCAAAATTTTTCCTTAGCGGATGCCTACGTTATAATAGCTATATGTATGCCTTTCAGCCCGATCCGTCCAGTGGTTAGAGCTGTGCGTTTATAGATCCGTCAGTCAGCCAATCAGTCACCTTTTCATTTTATATAATACTAGCGGCCCGCTCCGGCTTCGCACGGGAATCTAAATATATAAAAGGAAAAGGTGACTGACTGACTGACTGACTGACTGTCTGACTGACTGACTGACTGACTGACTGACTGACTGACTGACTGATCTATCAACGCACAGCTCTAACCACTGGACCGATTGAGCTGAAATTTGGCATACAGGTAGCTGTTAGGACGTAGACATCCGCTAAGAAAGGATTTTGGAAAATTTCAACCCCAAGAGGGTTAAATAGGGGGTTAAAAAATCGAACCTAACGTGAGCGAAGCCGCGGGTTAAAGCTAATAAAATATATAGCCTATGTCATTCACTGATAAAATGATTAAAATCAATCAAACAATTTGATTTATTCATTACTGCCCGTGGCCTGCACGCGTTTTTAGAGTAAAACAATTCTTCTTTCCCTAAACCATGAAAATTTCCTGCTATTTTTTAATATCTAAATTCATACACTACATTCTTACTTATTTACTTTTTACATTTTTACCTATTTATTCTATTTATACAACAATTAATATATTACAGATTGTCTTTATATACAACGTTCACAGCTTTCTTGTAAAATAAAATTGAAGTGTCTGTTTGTACTATCAAAAGAACAGCTTTTTACTAACTGCATACGAAAGTAAATACGATACTTATACCAAGAAAACAATTTTTAAAATTTTTGTCTGTCTGTCTGTCCGTCTGTTTGTCTGTCTGTCTGTTTGTTACCGCTAATCTCGGGAACGGCTGGACCGATTTTGACGGGACTTTCACTGGTAGATAGCTGATATTATGGGGCAGCGTATACTTTTTTAACCGACTTTCGAAAAAGGAGGAGAAGGAGTTGTGTTTTTCTACCTCTGCATATCAATGTCTCCGTGATTTCTTAACCGATTTGCGTGAATCTTTTTTTAATCGACATAAAAACTTTGCGAGATGGTCCCATAAAAAGTTCGGGTTCCAACTCCTCAATCCTGATGCTGCAGGGGTACTGCTCCCCTAAACTGTGGGGATTTAGAAACTGTTGATTATGAATAGTTATTGTAGGGACCAAATAAAGACTACCTACATCGTTAAATTCCAGGACCCAACTCCTCAATCCTGATGCTGAAGGGGTTCTGCCAACTTAAACTGTGGTGATGTAGGAACGCGGACGAAGTCGCGGGCGTCCGCTAGTTAGACAATATATTTTAAAGGCACACTCCCGCCGCCCCGGCCAGCCAGAACCGCCGCAAGCGCTAAGTCCCGCAATTTTTAAATCTGTAATGTCTTCGAAAATATTCATTTAAATTATATGCTGTAAAGGGCCATATAGATCTATATTAAATCAACAATGTATTTAAGGTATTTAATTAGATAAGGATTAATGCTGTATTGGTTAAAATCGCTTCGAAAATTAGCCATTATTTGTCGTAAAAAGTAAATGACAAAAAAACGTTATCCATAAGAGGTAGACATATACCATCGCGGAGTTTTCTGTAGACTTTTTCAATGTGTACAATACTTAGTACATTATTTTGATAAATCTCGTAGGGTTCAGCCTGCGTTTGCAATGTAAGCGGAAAAAATGTAATTATTTACGACATCACTTTAGAAAACTCAAAAACAACAGTATTTCTCCACTATTTAAAGGATGTTATTATACATATAAACCTTCCTCTTAAATCACTCTATCTATTAAAAAAAACCGCATCAAAATCCGTTACGTAGTTTTAAAGATTTAAGCGACCAAGGGGAAATAGGGACAGAAAAAGCGACTTTGTTTTATACTATGTAGTCATTTAGATTAACTTCCATGACTTCCAAAAAATTACATTAACCACGTAAATTAATCAATGAACATGATTTCGTACATGAATACCTGAATAAAGCTTTATGAAAAAATGTAAACAACCTTTTAATAGTCCAGTCAAAACAAGGTTTAACCTCTGGAAAATTGCGAAAGTTTTGAAACTTTGCACATCGAATTATGGGTCCCTGGGGATGAATATACCAAAAGTCCTCATGCGTACGAGGCGAGCTCTAGCGGCAATTAGCGGAAACAGGACTCTTTTTTTGGTTTTTTGTTAATATCTCGAGAACCTTTGGTCAGAGGTAAAAGTTTACTACTACATAATTAAAGCTTATTAAATTTGCAACAATAATGATTCTATACATTTTTCTTGAATTCCTAATACTTACCGAGTTTTAGGCCACTAAAAGATAGCTTTTTCGAAAAATCACGCTAGCGGCGCCCGGTACAATATGGCATTTGTAATAATATTTGACAATCATGGTTTATAATTTTTTTTTGGGTACCAAGGGTGATTCAGAAAATAAACTTCACAGTTATGTACAAAAAAAAGACATATTGTTTATCAAACAACTAGCTTTTGCCCTCGGCTTCGCGTACGTTAAGTTAAATTTTTCATACCCCTATTTTACCCGTTGTACCCCCTTAGGGGTCGAATTTTCAAAAATCCTTTCGTAGAGGATGCCTACGGCCTAATAGCTACCTGTATGCCAAATTTCAGCCTGATCCGTCCAGTGGTTTAAGCTGTGCGTGGATAGATCAGTCAGTAAGTCTGTCACCTTTGCGTTTTAAATATTTAGATGAAATACAGAAACAATAAAAAATGCTATCAACGCACAGCTTAAACCACTGAACGGATCAGGCTGAAATTTGGCATACAGGTAGCTATTAGGCCGTAGGCATCCTCTACGAAAGGATTTTTGAAAATTCGACCCCTAAGGGGGTACAACGGGTAAAATAGGGGTTTGAAAAATTTAACTTAACGTGCGCGAAGCCGAGGGCAAAAGCTAGTTGTTTGATAAACAATATGTCTTTTTTTTGTACATAACTGTGAAGTTTATTTTCTGAATCACCCTTGGTACCCAAAAAAAAATTATAAACCATGATTGTCAAATATTATTACAAATGCCATATTGTACCGGGCGCCGCTAGCGTGATTTTTCGAAAAAGCTATCTTTTAGTGGCCTAAAACTCGGTAAGTATTAGGAATTCAAGAAAAATGTATAGAATCATTATTGTTGCAAATTTAATAAGCTTTAATTATGTAGTAGTAAACTTTTACCTCTGACCAAAGGTTCTCGAGATATTAACAAAAAACCAAAAAAAGAGTCCTGTTTCCGCTAATTGCCGCTAGAGCTCGCCTCGTACGCATGAGGACTTTTGGTATATTCATCCCCAGGGACCCATAATTCGATGTGCAAAGTTTCAAAACTTTCGCAATTTTCCAGAGGTTGGGCCATTTTTTGAGGTTTTTTGACTGGACTATAACAACCTTTTAATAGTCACGAGATTTAACGAATTGTTTACAATCTTTAATGAAACATTCGCATACTTCCAGTATCAGTTTTTATGATATGGTGGTATTGAATCACTATAGAAGGTAAACTCCAGCGATTTATACTTTTAGCTGGACCTATAAAATTGTCATCCGTGCATTGAATTTCATAAGCACAAAATAAAGACATGTCTCAGTTTAAGCCCATCTTCAAAGCTCACTCTTACATTACGATTCAGGTAATTGCATTTATACCGGACCAAGCGATAAGTAGAAAAAAAACTTTGCCTCGGTCTTTTTTCAAGTACATTCTTCGCCTTATTTAGACGTTACCGGTCATGTATGGCGGTAACTTTTTGTCTCACTCATTAGGACTTGGACCCACACAAAGCTTGACGGCAGCGACACACGATCTGTGCTTCTTAATTCAAGGGAATGTCTTCCCTCGTCTTCGACAACCTTCCTGGCGAAGTGTGTTGCTGTGGTCCTAGAAGTGGGAGGACTACGGTTCAATTCCCAAATTGCCCCTAATTGGGATTTTATAATTTCTGAACTGTTTCTGAGCCCATTGAGAGGCTTTGGCCGTGGTTAGTTCTACCACTGTTTTAAAAGAAGTGCCGTCAAGCTATTTAGCGTTTCAGTACGACGGTGATTACTTGTAGAAACCGATTAGTGGTATGGATTTAATTTGTACTGAAATACCCTTTCCAAGTTAGCTCACTACCATCTTACATCGTCACTTATCATCAGGCGAGATTACAGTCAAGAGCTATCTTGTGTTCGTATAAAAAAATGTGATGACAAAGGCGTTAACTACATCCTGCTTGCATTCAACCTATATTTCCTAATAAGCCTATCCTATATTTCGTGAACACTAAACTTTTACATTACCTGTGGTTCCAAATCGAAAACAATGAGATCCGTAAGAGATCCAAAGTTACCGGCTTGCGAGTATCTCATCTAATCGCAAAGCAGAATTACTCGTAGCCATTGCTATTGCCACCCATTGGCAGGGCACATAGACTTTAGGGTCCCAAGCTGCTGGAATGGTGACTCTGCAAGCGCAGTGCAAGGAAGCACAGTGTTGGAAGGTAGACACCAGGTAGACGAACGATATCAAACGAGTCGCTGGAAGCTGCTGGATTCTGTTGAAAGGAGGAAAAGGAGATGTGGAGAGGAGCTGTGTAGAAGTTGTTATTGTTTGTGTCATAACAGGGTGCTCTGTCTGTCGTCATCTGCTTGTAGGGGCCGTAAAAGACATGCTCTAGGGCGGCTTTTATCACAGGGATTCCTAGCATCATAACTTCCAAGTACCGTTTTTAAAATTCGTCGCGAGTCGAGTCTGTCCAAGCCTTTAGTGGCCGGTAGTATTTTATTAACGCGTTGGCAACGTCGTTACGCCATGTAACTGATGTTTATGGCCCATTTTCTTAGCTTCGACAATCTTGATGGCTGTATTGTTTGAAGTAAGTTATCATAATACATAAATATACTCTCCTGTGGTATGAAATAGATCAGAGCGTAGTACAGTAGACACTTATGACGATTATATCTATAAAGATGAAAGCATAAATGACTGGCTACCTTAGGGCTTTTGTGAAACTATGTAGAAATAATGGAGAGCGAATATGATTTAATACTCGATAAATATTATGTTGATTTTGCAAAGTAGTTGCTTAGACATTCTCAGTTAACTAAAAAGAAAGTAAAAATAGACGCGTAGCTTTTTAGAAATTGTAAAATGATAAGATACGAAGCAATTTCAAACACACAAACACACTCTATTTTAATTCTGTTTTATTTTTCACAACGAACTAATTTCAAACCTTAATATCCACTCACTCTTGTACACATTTGCTTTTAATATCAATCTGACATGTAGTTTCTAAGAAAAAAAGAAAAACTACGTTTGTAGGGGAGCTCGATTTTACAGGAGTCTCAAATGTAAAATTGCCTTTTAGACTGAAATCTATAGACGCACCAAGACTGCACTCTTACTTTGCTCATACTCAAGACAGAGTTAAAACGAGACAAATTTATTCAGAGCATATTTGTGTCCCGTTTTATCTCTTATCTCAAGTCCGAGCTAAGTCAGAGTACACTCTATAGATCTCAGCATTAGTCCCCAATCGATAGGCTTTTCAATCATACAACAAAGGTTTTCCGCATGTGAAGACGGCAAGTGAAACTTCACAGACCTTGACTTTGTCCCCATTTCCTTATGCGAGGGTTACGTCAGCCACGTAATGCCGAGACACGTCGCGATGGCATACGAAATTGTACGTTTGACAAGTGGACGTACGTGCTTCGAGAGTAAATTGTCTTATGGCTTCTTGGCGTTAGTTATTTTGGTTTTGTACCCGGTTTGAATCCTTACTTAAATGCAAGATCATTAAATGATCCATACGATGTCATCATCAGACTAGGAAGTGAATAGGCTTGATATTTATGTATGTATGACTTTATCAAAACGCTTCCTAGAAACAAGTGTCACGCTGCAAACTACATAGATCATAAAATAAAATACTTACATAGGTAAGTACATAGCATACATTATAATTCATAACATGTGATAAAGTCCTTGTTAAGATTGTAGAAGCAGAAGTGTGTTTGTTTGTTGGTTTGTCCTTGAATCATGCAGCAACGGAGCAAAAGATCGAAGTGAGGTTCTACATGGGTAGGTATATTTGAAGACTTGGATAGTGGCATAGGCTAGTACTCGTAGAGTTAGATTTTTCTGAAATCCCCTGAGAAGCCGTCCTTTTCGAGATAAAAAATATGTCTGCGTCACACTCCAGATAAACACCTACCTATTCAACTATAGGTACTCAGTAAAAGCACTTGGAACCGTCACTCCTTTGCGGCGTGATTGAACGACAAACCTACAAACAAACACACTTCTATAATCTTAGTAAGGATTTTATCACATGCTATAAATTATAATGTGTGTTAGTTATGTACCTTACCTATGTAAGTATTTTATTTTATGATCTATGTAGTTTGAAGCGTGACACTTGTTTCTAGGAAGCGTTTTGATAAAGTCATACATACATATATCAAGCCTATTCATTTCCTAGTCTGGTGATAACATCGTATAGATCGTAAGCATGAAGCCTATCTTATTATGCCTACGATGCAACGCCTACGTTTGGTTTATAAACAATCATACGCCTTGCTATTTCAATGTCGCGGGTGTGGTTTAAAGTGCGACACTATTTACTGCATAATTAACCCTATATCCAACTAAGTATATTAAAAGCTGCACAATATTATTGGATAATAATTTTATTTATTTTATTGACAACCTTTTTGACAATAAAATGAAAATAAATCTTTATTTATTTAATTATTTTGCTTGGCCAAATATCACCACATAAGAAATCAATGTTATTACATGCTATGTCATACTAGATTTAAACAACAAATTACAGTCGTATTTAAATTAATTAATTACAAAAATCAAAAAATTTTGCTCGAGCACATTTTGTAGAACTATCCTCCTCTAACTAACCTCCTCCTTTTTAGAAGTCGGTTAAAACGGGTATTCGAGTCTACCAGGGATCCAATCCAAGTGCTGACCAAAGGATTAGTTTGGGATAAAAAGTAGCCTAAGTCACTCTCCCAGTCCTCAACTATACCTATCCATGAAAAAAATCACTTTGATCCGTCTCGCTCTGTTCCATTGAAAAACAAACCAACAAACAAACACACTTTCGCGTTTATAATATTAAGTAAGGTTTATTTAGTAAAATATAACAATAGAAAAACCCGCTAAGCAACTCGTGTTTATACATTTGTATTGACTGGTAGCACGTTATACTGAGAAAAGATAATATAATTATTTGGTGCAATGCATTGTACGATATCATTACTATGATAAACTTTAATACCCAATGACTTACGCGAAGTTTACGATTTTACTGTGAACTATTCATTACATTAACATCATTGAACTGATAAAGTCAACTTTGACTTGAAGACCGGGAGACTTTAAGCTCGATATTCCAATTAAATGCAGTTAGGTATTGCTTTAATTTAGAAAATACATGTTGGATTGTTATCAATCTTTGTGAATACGATTATAATGAGGTGAGATGGATCGAGGTTTGAAATTGAATGTTGTGGAATTAAAACAGCAAAAATACTCTCAGAAAAGAACTTCAAATAAATAAAATAGTTTAACATTCTCTTTGATAAAGACTAGATTTCATTGTTTTGGATTCCGATACAATGAACCTGTTTGTCTTTGTTAGTGTATAGCTTAGAACCTCCGATCACAGGAAAAAAAGCTTAGAACTTCACGTTGATTTGATCATAATTTAGAAAGATCCTTTATCGAGATAGATATTTTATATTTAAAGCTCATTCACCCTCAACTGGACGAAGTTGCGAACAACGGCAGATAAAAATTAAGTTACAATACTATGGTTTAGGTACCTAATCGGTCTTTCCGTTTAAATGGAGAAACCCAATTTTAAGTATAACTTTACAAAAATTAAAGATATAAACTAAAAACTCATCTATTTTGCTAGTTTACCCCATTTGAACCTTTATTATACATCGATGGTCGTCATCCCTTGAGATTCCAGCCAGCGACGTTAGGAAATTTTTACAACAGACATAATATGTCCAGCTTTGAATCCATTAGCTAAGAAAACCATGACTTACAATGAATATAATTTAACAAGAAACCTCAATAGCCCAACGGTTAAAGGCGGACTCAAAACTGAAAGGTCGCAGGTTCGAATCCCACACGTTGCACTGTTGTCGTACCCATTCCTAGCACAAGCTTTCCACTTATCTGGATGGGATAGGAGGATATTAGTCAACTTCAGCTTTTCTAATATTCTTTTAAAAAAAAATTTGGCTTAAAGAATTTGTCTACATCAAAAATAACCAAAGGTACTAAACAAGTGCATTTTGATACTCGTAAATAAGAGACAAGTTACTTTCGCACGCGGTTTCGAAAAATTGCCTTCAAATTTTAAATTACACTGTGCGTACATTAAACATTGTTGCTATGATTAACACACAATATTACTAGCGTTTAGCAACAAAGAAAACTAATTACATTAAGAATTGTGTCAATCACCTCGATGTTTCATGTAATAAAAGCAAGTGATTAAACATGTTCCGTAGTCTGATAAGGGAAATTCAGGTCTCGAAATACTTCTAAACAATAAAATCTGACACCTTTTTTTGTTTATCATTTAGACTGTCCATATTTCCGTCTAGTCCAAATAAACCGTAGTACGTTTGTTTGTCACATCTTCACTAAACATAATGAACATAGAATATTTTCGTGATAAAATAAAAAAACTAAATCAACGTTGACTGCCTATATTTACTTAACAATAGCAAACAATATAACTAGAAAAACATTTAGTTAAAATACTGCATAATATTATAAGGTATGGAGACTAATGCTGAGATCTATAGAGCGTACTCTGATTCAGCTAAGACTCAAGATAGAGGTTAAAACGAGACACAAATATGCTCTGACATAAATCTGTCTCTTTTTAAGTCTGTCTTAAGTTTAAGCTGAGTGAGAGTGCGGTCTATTAGATTTCAGCTTAAAAGTCGACTTATCATAAAACACGTATCTCGGTTGGACATTAGTCCAATAGATGAGATAAAACCTTCTTTTTTATCAACCGATAAACTTAGTTCTGCAAGAGACCTTTAGTAAAACCTGCTAACAGTTAAATTCTGTATCCTGAAAATCTAACGAAGTCACAAACCTGTATGAGTCTTGTAATAAAAACCAGACAGTTCATTGCTATTTTCGTGTTGCGATAAGAATCTAGTGCAAAAACATTATAATCAATATTTATTTAAAAAGAAGTTATCGGCATACAGTTGTATTGTGGTTATCTTTATTTTATTTTTACGTCTGTCTGTATTGATATAATGGAAAGCAGTCGTGGCGTGGGGAGAGTTCAAGCTAAGAGACGATAAAGGTGTGTTTTTCTGTACTGAAAATGTTAAAGACTTCAGCAATCCTTTGCTGACATTATCAGAATTTCTTTGATTCGATCGAATCTTGTTGCTGAGTCGCAGCGTATTTAGTAGGTACCTATCTAGCAAAATGCATTTCGTATGCTATGTAAAGTTCTGGCATTAACTTTATTATTCCCATTATATTATATAGCATGTATTGTTTTATTTTAACACCTATATAGTCTTCTTCTTGTTCTTGTCCTTTTCCCACGCTATGTGGGGTCGGCACAATGTCTTTTTCTTTCACTTGCTTCTATCATTCGTCAACTCATTATCTACTCCTCTTACACGCATATCCTCTTTCACACAATCCATCCATCTCTTTTTAGTACCTAGAAAAATAAAATAACATCTGTTTTTACAGCGAAGGATAACTTCGCGGGGGAATCTGCGTGCCTGAGAGTTTTCCACAAAATTTTCAAAGGTATGTGAAGTTTGCCCATCCATACTTGGCAAGAATTGTGGACACGAGATTAGTGGTTGTAGATACTGGCCTAAACACTTTCGAGCCAACTGTACGCCAGTAGTGAGCCAGCCATGAGTAAAGATGAATGAAATGAAATTAGTTAACATACTCTACATGCATTACATACAATACAGACGTTATCAAGGAAGCATCCGAGTAAGGATTTTTTGTACGGCACATTTGCAATTTAATGAGCACAATTCATTGTGAACAATCGAACTGATTAAATAATGAATTTATCCTTCTATGAATAATTCAAAGCTTAAATTATTCGGAGCTCTAAACATGCATGTATTAGGTATTTTTATGTAAGCTAACTTAATGCTGCTTAATCATTTGTTAAAGCTTGCTCTATGGTGATGTAAGAAAAACAAGCGAAAACTTCTTTCAAAAATAGTTTTATGAGAGGCTTTGGCGTCCCTACCCTACCGTTCAAGACGTGCCAGCAAGCGATTTAGCGTTCCGGTACTTTGGTGTGTAGAAACATTTTAAGGATATGAATATAGGTAATAATGTACACTGCCACGCTCTCGCTACAGCTCTACCAAGTTAGCCCGCTACTATCCTCACTTCATTATGTGAGATCACAGTCACTGGCTATTTTTTCATCGAATAATAATATAAACGTAAAAATTCTTTTTACAAACAGAATTCAAACGCCACTACAATGTATATCAATTGTGCTTATAAAATTTGAAGAGTTCCCTCGATTTCTCCAGGATCCCATCATCAGATCCTGACCTTATGACAATGGGATCACCCTTTCAAACAAAAAATGAATTTTCCAAATCGATTCAGGCGTCTTCGAGTAATCAGGGTGTTCCCCGATAAATCCTACTTAATATTATAAATGTGAAAGTGTGGATGTTTGGATGTTTGGATGTTTGGATGTTTGGATGTTTGTTACTCAATCACGCAAAAACGGCTGAACGGATTTGGATGAAATTTGGCATGCATGTAGCCTTTGACATGGAAAAGAACATAGGCTACCTTTTATCCCGATTCCTTAAGTAGTTCCCGAGGGAAAATTGAAAATTGTTTACGTGCTAAGCCGCAGGCAGACTGCTTTGAAATTTGGTATGCATGTAGCCTTTGACATGGAAAAAAACATAGGCTACCTTTTATCCCGATTCCTTAAGTAGTTCCCGAGGGAAAATTGAAAATTGTTTACGTGCTAAGCCGCAGGCAGACTGCTTTGAAATTTGGTATGCATGTAGCCTTTGACATGGAAAAGAATATAAGCTAAGTTTTATCCCGATTCCTTTAGAAGTTCCCGGGGGAAAATTGAAAATTATTTACGAGCTAAGCCGCAGGCAGACAGCTTTGAAACTAGGTAGGCATGTAGCCTTTGACATGGAAAAGAACATAGGCTACCTTTTATCCCGATTCCTTAAGTAGTTCCCGAGGGAAAATTGAAAATTGTTTAAGAGCTAAGCCGCGGGCAGACAGCTTTGAAATTTGCTATGCATGTCACCTATGCTATGGAAAAGGACATGTACTTTCTATACCGATCTCAAATAGTTCCCGTGGTAAGACTAAAAATTGTTAACGAGCGAAGCTTTAGACCCAATTCTGAAGTCCACGCAGACAAAGTCGCGGACAGAAGCTACTACTACTACTAATTTTAATCCCGATCTCTCAATTTTTTTCCGTGGGAAAAGCATAAATAATTGCTGCACACCAATAAGTTGTTAATAATCTTACTTAATATTATAAATGTGAAAGTGTGGATGTTTGGATGTTTGTTACTCAGTCACGTCGCAACGACTGAACCGATTTGGCTTAAATTTGGCACAGAGATAGAGTATGGTCTGGAATAGGACATAGGCTACTTTTTATCCCGGGAAATAAGAGTGTTCCCGCGGGAATAAAAAACCTTAATCCACGCGGACGAAGTCGCGGGTATCAGCTAGTACATAATAATTTAAAAAAAAAGATTCTGACGAATTGACAACTTCTCCTTTTTTGGAAGTCGGTTAAAAAAAAGTATTTTTTGAAGCAAGATAGTGTTATTTTTCTTATTTATATTTTAATTAATTAATTACCCATAATTTACGTAAGATGCCTATTGAAAAACATGATGTGAATAAAGAAATTTTAATAAACATCTAAAAGCAACCACAATCACAAAATGGAAACATGACGATTCATTCGCTTACTTTAGCGCATCGGATTCAATGAGGATATTTACACTCCAGCTGTGTCATCAAGTATTGTAAAACATTGAAGTGGTTTACAATTTTACAATTTACATATTGTAATTAATATAAATTGTTAACGTTACAATTGCGGGCCCGGACGATCCGGCACCTGGGGACCGGTCCCACTCGTTCTGTGACTCGTAAAACCCACGCAATTACCTCCTACACACAGTTCAGCAATGATACAGTTAGGCGACGAGTGTTCTTGAATGAATGAATGAATGAATGAACATAAAAACAGATAACAAAACAATGAGCTTAACAAAGCTATAACTTACTGCAAAGTGGTTCTTGAGTAACTTTTCAAGATAACGTACGACAATGCTTGGAGATCTAACTATAACTATCAAGATGTCAAATCGCGACATCTTATAGATTTTGAAACTTGTATTATAGGCATCTGTTCCAGATAAATGCTGCAATAAGCCTCCTATAAGCTCTGTTTTCCTAGGACATCGATGTAATAACGAGCGTTTTTAAGCTCTCTAGGAAAGCTCACCAATCACCATCTGTTTCCTTAAACAACGTTGTGTGTGTGTGTGTGTGTGTGTGTGTGTGTGTGTGTGTGTGTGTGTGTGTGTGTGTGTGTGTGTGTGTGTGTGTGTGTGTGTGTGTGTGTGTGTGTGTGTGTGTGTGTGTGTGTGTGTGTGTGTGTGTGTGTGTGTGTGTGTGTGTGTGTGTGTGTGTGTGTGTGTGTGTGTGTGTGTGTGTGTGCGTGTGTGCGTGTGTGTGTGTGTGTGTGTGTGTGTGTGTATGTGAAATCGACATAAGAGCTTTAGTTTATGGGAACTAGTGCAGCGCGTAAAAGCCTTTATTAATGAAAGAATTAACCAACTGTATGATTGCGATATATATAAAAAGATCACTGAACATATACATGTCTGCACACTGAATACTAGGACACTAAGAACAGAAGAGAGCCTAAAAGAACTAGAAATAGCCATATCCAACATAAAATGGGACATAATGGGCATTAGTGAGATGAGAAGGCCAGGAGAAGGGATAGAAGAGAGGAACGACTATATCATGTTTCACAAAGGAGAACACACCGGACAAAAAGGAGTAGGTTTCCTTATTAAGTCTAAACTGAAGAAGAACATTATGGGATTTGAAGGAGTTTCTGACAGAATTGCAGTAGTTCATTTAAAATTTCCGGGTTATAAGAAAAACTGGGCCATTTTTCAAATATACGCCCCAACAGAACAAGCGGGGAAAACAGACATAGAATATTTCTATGAGAGTATCTCAGAAGCAATAAAACCACACTACAACAACAACATAATAATCATGGGCGACTTTAACGCACAGGTTGGAGAAAGGCAAATTGGAGAAGAATCCTCAATCGGGAAGTTTGGGCATGGCAAAAGAAGCCAAAATGGACAGAAACTAGTAGAATTCATGATGGAAAATAATCTTATTTTAATGAACTCACGTTTTTACAAAAAAACTAAAAGTAAATGGACGTGGTCCTCCCCAGGTGCAAAATTCAAAACTGAAATTGATTTTATTATAACCAACAAAGCAAGCGCGTTCACAGATACCAACATAGTTAAAAACCTCAACTTTAACACAGACCACCGTATGGTAAGAAGCTGCCTAAGCCTAAAACAACCCAAAAGATCCAGGAAAAACCTAGTAAATAATAATAAGCTGTATCAAATATCAGAACACAGTCATTCAACTAATTCCCGCACAACAGAATCACTCAATGAAATTATTACCACCGAGGCAGAAACTGGGATTAAATATAGGAGATTACAAAACAAATTGCAAGAGATGCTAGTCAGCAAACCCAGAAGCAAAGAAAGCTATTTAAGCAAAGAGACACTAGAACTATTAGACGAAAGAAGAACACTAATATCAAATAAAGGGGACAAAGAAAGACGCCAAAAAATTGCAAAACTTAGTAAGGAAATTAAAGAGAATATGAGGAAAGACCGTAAAAAGAAAAGAAATAGAGTTTTGGAAGAAAATATAAAAAGAACAGGAGGAACTAAAAAGGCTATGAAACAACTAAGCGAACATGGGAAAGAATGGATATCGAAACTAAAGCAACGCGAATCTTACTTAACTAATCGACTCTCAATACAGAAACTAGCTACGGACTATTACCGCCTATTGTATTCTGATAAATTCGATTCAGGGTTGGCCATAATTCCGGAAGTAAATGAAGAAAAAGAAAACAAAGTAGACGAAGTGCCAGAAATCCTTACCTCAGAGGTAATCAAGGCAATAAAATCCCAAAAACTCGAGAAATCCCCAGGGCCGGACAAGATACCTAATGAAATGCTCAAGGGAACCTTAGAAGAAATCAGTCCTGTGTTGGCAAAACTTTTCAATGAAATCTTACAAACAAGGCAAATTCCAGAAGAATGGACCGAGTGTCACATAATCCTACTACATAAAAAAGGCCCTAGAGACGAGATTGGGAACTATAGGCCAATTTCCCTAATATCAAACATATATAAAGTATTTGCTAAAGTGATCCTGGAAAGAATATCATTAACACTAAACGAAAGCCAACCCGTAGAGCAGGCAGGATTCAGAAAAGACTTCAGCACAATAGATCACATTCACACAATAAAACAGTTGATACAGAAGTATAACGAATACAATAAACAAATCTACTTGGCGTTTATAGATTACTCAAAGGCATTTGACAGCCTCAGGCACCAATACATATGGCGGAGCCTTGAACAACAAGGGGTCCAGAGTAACTATATAGAAATACTTATGAGTATATACAAATCTAGCAAGGCCAGTATTAAACTAGAATCAACAGGAGAATCATTTCCTATCAAAAAGGGCGTACGCCAAGGCGATCCTCTCTCCCCTACGCTGTTTAACGCCGTACTCGAGCACATCTTTAGACAACTAAACTGGGACCACTTAGGTCTGAACATTAATGGAGCTCGCCTAAACCACCTAAGATTTGCCGATGATCTGGTGCTTCTTGAAGAGAATCCAGCAGCAATAGAACAAATGATGCAGAGCCTAGCAAATGTAAGCAGAGAAGTTGGTCTGGAAATCAATGCCAGTAAAACAAAATTGATGTCAAACTCAAGGGAAATAGACGTTATGGTAGATGGCAACAAGATCGAATATGTCAAAGAATATATTTACTTAGGACAGATAATATCCCCTTCAGATGAAATGACAAAGGAAATAAACAGGCGAATAGCTCAGGGATGGAGAAAATACTGGTCACTGAAGGAAATAGTGAAAAGTAAGGATCTAGGCAACCACATAAAAAAGAAAGTATTCGAGACCTGTATTCTACCTGTTCTTACTTATGGCTGTGAAACTTGGTCAACAACACTTCACCACAGGGAAAGGCTAACAAAATGCCAACGTGCCATGGAAAGAAGCATGCTAGGGTTAAAAATCAAAGACAGAGTCAGGAACGTAGACATGAGAACAAGATCAAAACTCACAGACATTCTTACCCGGATAGACGTCCAAAAATGGAGATGGGCTGGACATTTGCTACGCCACCCCATTAACAAATGGAGCAAGCAGGTCACCCTCTGGCAACCAAGAGACGGCAAAAGAGGTAGGGGTCGTCAAGTCAGGAGATGGGAAGATGACTTGAAACAGACAGCGGGACCATTCTGGTTGAGAGTAGCAAGGGACAGGATCCATTGGAAGGAATTGGAGGAGGCCTATGCCGAAAGGCACACCGAACTTAGGGACCTCTTGTAACCCTATGTTTAGGAATAAAAGGCTATTATTATTATTATTATTATGATTGCGATAAATTGTCTGCCAAGAACTCCAACACCATTAAATCATTAAATAATAATACAATTGCGAATATAGTCATACATTACCCAATACAACTACAACCAACATTAAAACGTGCATCAAAAACAGCAATGCACGTTCACATAGACTTATGCTTGGCTGTAGTAGCGGGAATCTCGAGTGGACGCTTAATAAAGCTAAATAACCATCAGAAATCATTCTATCTTGCTCCTTAGCTGTCTTAAAAGGTAAACAAATCGCAGAAAACGTATGGAAGAAACGCGTAAGCGACGAACTTAGCCGGGCGCTTACGGTGTTCTTCAGTTTGGTATTTAGCTTGTATTATAATACGGTTTAATTGTCGTCAGTGCGATATCTTCCAATACGCTGAACTTAGCGCGTCGCTTACGTCTTTCGGTGATAAACCACTTCATTATCTTTTAACTATTGCAAAAATAAAGGAAAAAATAGAATATATGATTTTTGCATCAGTATCTATCTATCTATCTTTTGCGTTAGTCGTTTAGTAGGTACTAGCTTTTGGCTGCGACTTCGTTGCATGAGGTTTTTAAAAATCATTCGGGAACCTTCTCATTTTTGTAGCAACTCTCTCCAACTTATCTCATTTTCCAAGTCTTCAACTATACCCATGTAAAAAACACATTGATAAGTTGCTCCCTTCTGCGTGATTGAAGGATAAACCAATACACTTTCGCATTTATATTAGTAAGGATTTTTCTGTCATTGGCTTCTCTTCCGTGGACAGAAATTAATAAAATCGAAAACGAAATCGATAGGATGTTACTTGGCCTTCTGTCTCCCCAACTTCCCATCGATTATAATAAATTAATAAATATTATGTATTCCGAAACAGATACTTGTATAGCATGTCTTGCGGATGTCTGATTTTCCGAACGACGGATTCGAATTGCGATATGTTTCGTTATATGTTTGAAATAATCACTATTACATGGTTGGTATAAATAAATGCTTTAAGGATATAGTCTATTTACATAAACGTATCATTATATTTATTTACATTGAAGAAATATTACGATATCTAAAGTAATTTGGAAAATACTTGCCAATAGTTTACCTACGTTTAGATATAAGTAGAAAATAAATATATTGTGTAGAGTCAATAATGCAATGCAAGATAACCTTAAGCTTAACCTTAGCTGTTAAAGAACAGCTCTACAAAAGTTAAAATGACAATGACCGAAACAAAGAAAGTCTAAAAGGAAAAGTTTAATAGGTATATGTCCCATTTGCAGTCAACCAAACCCACTTTCAGAAGCAGAGGTATTGTTTATATCATTTACCAAAAAAAGAAGAAAATGAAAACTCAGGTGACGTCTAGAGACCTATCCAACGCTACAACCCTAACCCATAACCACCCTAACCCATTCCTAAAAATATTGATTCGTGTGTGGTTCTTATGTATGTGGACAATCAAAAGGAAGCGGAAATATATTATTACTAGCTTTAACCCGCGGCTTCGCTCACGTTAGGTTCGATTTTTTAACCCCCTATTTAACCCTCTTGGGGTTGAAATTTTCCAAAATCCTTTCTTAGCGGATCTCTACGTCCTAACAGCTACCTGTATGCCAAATTTCAGCTCTATCGGTCCAGTGGTTAGAGCTGTGCGTTGATAGATCAGTCAGTCAGTCAGTCCCCAAGTAGCAAAATTTGTCATATAAAGGCTTATAAGCCAAAAAATATATGTCTTATAAGAGCCATATTATCGTTAATAAGTGTGGGTTTGGGCGCAACTTATAAAGCTAACAACTATATAAGTGTCATATAAGTACTTTATTATAAGCTAAGAATTTCTTATACATGTTTTAATACGGCTAGCAGTAAGTTTATTAAACTAATATCTGCTACATTAAAATCGCTTACAACAGCAATGTCCTTATAATTGCTGTACCTAATCCTTTAATAAGGGCAATCATTCCATTTACCTACTAATAATTTTTACTACATCAGTACATTTACCTACTAATAATTTTTTTTTTATCCCTAGAACCGCTGAATACAATAAAATGGTTGCCCTTATGGACGTAGACCGCTTCCTTAAAAGAGAAGACTTTAACTCATAACGTTATTCAAGATGGCCTTGGCATAGCACCACTTTTATTTGGTGTCAACATTGTAGGGAGTTCATGATTTACAATCATTTTACGGATGATGAATGCGAATATTATCTACCTAATACAACAAGTAATAGATGTAGGTCGTCTTTAAATAGTTGCAAATTTTCTCGTAGATAATATATATATATATATTTTTATTTATAATTTTTTTATTGTTATAATTTATTTAACTTTAGCTTTAATTTAATTTTCATATTTTGCCACAAAATCTATTTCATAAAAACTTTATTTCATAAGCATTTCAAATAAATCTTTTTTTTTTGAGTTTTGTACACTTTTGTATAAGTACTTACTTTGGTATTACTATTGAATAATCTAAGTCATATCCCGCAGTTAAACAATTAGAAATAATAATAATAAATTATCAAAAATGAACATAAAACAATACGTTTAATCCTCGTAAAATTGTATTCTTTTTGGACAATGAGTGTTGCGTTAAAAGGTAAAATTTGTTTGCCTTACAGCCCAAGGTATTAATTAGAATAGGGCGAACCACTTGTTAGTAATAAGTAGAGACCGGATTATATGCATTTGCATATTCGCATATGCATTTGCATATTTTAGCCATTCTCAGCGGTAATAGCATATTTTACCTAAGATCTAGTTATGATGCATATTATCGGTACATTTACAATATTTTTCACTCACTCTGCGTTCCGCCGCCGCCGCATTACCCCATAAACTTAAAGAAAAGTTTGAAAACATATTGAGCAATAACCCAGGTTTTCAAAGCTTGTGTCAAATTGATAGTTTCATTAATGGGACGGCAGAAATTTTGCCGGAAACTATAAGTGCCATATCACCCAAGTTCAAATTCTGCCCAGTTACCTCAATGGAGCGAACCTTTTCTACTTACAAAAATATTCTAAATGACCGTAGATACAATCTTACCACTGAAAATTTAGAAAAATATTTGATTGTTTACGTTTACACAAATTCTAAATCATTTTAATATCATATAATGTTACTTACTGTACCTATTATCGCCTATCAAAAAATAATTTACTAATTGTATGCTGATTTTGAAATAAAAAAAATGAATAATTACTTTTCTATTTTTTAGGGATTCCTAAAATTTATCATTTAATTTTGCATATTATGCCAGTTTTCGTGCATATTTCAAGCATTTTTCATGCATATTTGCATGCATATAACAAGCTTTTTATGTTGCATATAATCCGGTCTCTAGTAATAAGTATGACAAGTTCCTACTAAATTTATCTTAATAAGACTGATGATTTAATTATGTTCCTACAAATTACATACATCTCATCCAAATTAGCTGAAATAAATGAAACTAAATTAATATTTTGTGAATGAAACGAATTATGTAGGTAAATGAATCTAAACAAGTCTTTCATAGTGAAAGTAATTTTTTTTACTATACTTTTGTATAACAGTTTCAGCTAATAATATTCAGGATTGTAATTTATTAAAGATGATAAATAAAGCTCATGATTCTATGATATTTTGTTTTATTTTTTACAAAGTGTGTATTAGAGTTATGAAATATATTTCAGAACGGTATTCTACTCTTAATACTTTACGTATTATATTATCACAAATGGCATCCCTTTCCTCATAATTTATACAATCATTATTCATTTCTGTGTCACTGCTGTATTCCAAACATTCTTCTTCGGAAAACATATGTGACTGTTTAGTCATCTTCATTAAAGAACTTAATTGTACGGAACCGCTATCACTTTCGACAGTTTCGTTGCTATTTGATAATATTCCAGTTAATGTTATGTATATTTCTTCAAAATGGCTGACTTGGTCATGTAAAACTTATGAATATAATAATCTTAAGAATCATATTCTTATAATTACTATATTAGTGATTACTGATTACTTGGAGTTTTCTAAAAGCCATGTAAACAACAAGTATTCATTTATTATATAGACGCTTTTTAAAAGACTTTTATACGGGTAAAATCTTCATAGCTACTTTAGATATTACTTTAATAAGATTAAAAGACTTTGTTAAAACCTTTATGTGGCCATAAATATTATATGGCTAATAAGCAATGAAACGAACATTTATAAGAGTAATCTTACTTCAAGGTTTTATAGTAGTCATATTATGTGGCTGTATTAACGCGTACCTTGCTAACTTATAAGAATGATCAAACTCTCTTATTATGAGCCGTTATAGGGTTTAAGGATATATTATAATGCTATTTTAGAACGATTATAAGAGGTCTGGTAATATAAGAATTCAACTTTGCTCCTTGGGTCAGTCAGTCAGTCACCTTTGCCTTTTATATATTTAGATAAACAAGACGATGCCAGCGACCGCTTGGATTAAGGTTTTTCAGCTCCCGCGGGAACTCTAATTTTCCGGAATTATCCGGAGCTGTCACCATTCCAAACAGCCAAATCGGTTCATTCTTTGTGGCGTGAAGGAGTAACAAACATACACATATAAACACACACACACCCACAAACCTTCGTCAATATATAGTGTGATGCTCAGTTGAATTCATACAAAACAAACCTACTGTACCTACGTAGTAGACAAGCCTACTTCCTTTTCTTGCTAATCATTAACTTCCGCAAAGTAACGCCTGATTCTATCCTAAACCTATTTAAAAAATTTTATTTATACGTAGCATTGACAGTGTGCTTTACTTTGTCATGTGATCGTTGAAAAATGAGCGAAAGTTGTCCGGGCATGGCTGATAAGGCGCAGTAATGGCGGGCGAGTAGCGCACCGGAAGTGACGTCGATCCGTCGCCGGCTTCCGCTCGGAAGCAGCTAGCTTCCTGGAAGGCTCCACACGAGGCCGTATTGCTGTTCCGGAATCCGGCGCGCGTATGTCATGTTATGTGTGTAATGTAGTTGACTTGTTAGTCATATTTACAATATTTCCGTTGTTCTTACTTTTTACCGACTTCAAAAAAAGGAGGATGTTCCCAATTCGTTGGAATGTTTTTTTATGTATGTTCCTCGATTACTCAAAGAGTCGATTTGGAAAATTCTTTTGTTTGAAAGGGTATACTTCTCCCATAGTTATGCGGTCAGAATCTGATGATGGGATCCTGGGGAAATCGAGGAAACTTCAAATTTTATAGGCACACAGGTATACTTTGGAGTGAATTTTTATATTTATTATTGGCCCAACATGTATAAGGACCATCATAATACAGAGTAATTTATATGCTTATTGTTCAAAGGTCACAAATAGAATTGAGAACAGACTCTAATTGAATGTATCGAATCGCAAGCGTGCAGAATATAAAAGTTAATAAGGAAGGAAGCTATGAAAATGGGATCGACTCACGTCTTCTTGTTTTATGATATCTTATCGTTCCTACAATGTCGAATGTTTCTTAATGGCTTGGTTCATATACTGGAGTAAGTACACAAAATATGTTCAATTTTCATACCACTGATGAAAATATGAATTAATGTCTAGCTATAAATCCTTAACCTTACTAATATTATAATAATTATAATTTTCTGGTGGCAGGCCTTGACCGAGGCTAACCCTACCGCCAAAGACGTGCCACTAAGTGATTTAGCGTTCCGGTACGATGGCGTGTAGAAACAGATTAGGGGTATGGTACATTTTGAATTTTTGATGGCAAGGGAAGTGACCTTTTACCCCGGAAAAACAGTAACCTAAGTCACGCGGACGAAATCGCGGGGAAAATCTAGTACGATAAAAAAGCACGCGGATGTCACAGACAAATAGTTATGTATTTATAGAAAAAAAAAACGAGTTGCTTAAAGGAAGAGGATATACGATGAGTTGATGACATTCGAATTTACATGTTATTCGCAATACTTAATACATATACCTACCTAAAATGTGATTCACGTGGATCAGCAAAATGTAGTCAATATGCAGGACACGTGGCGTCCCGATGGAAGTAATGCAACTGTTTAGCGGAAATAAGTACATTAATTGCATTATCATTTGATATAATTATATTTGAATTCACACTAAAATGACTCAGAGGGATTACTTTGCCTCTTGAAAAATGAGTTAAGATGCCTAAAAAAGTTTTATACTTTTACTAATAATTATTATAATCGGATAAACCTTCGCAGATACCTACAGACGTTGGCAAATTTATCTATTGTATACTCTATACTTGGGTCGTCCAAGTAAGAGGCCTCCGAAAAAGAAGCGTGCAAAAAACAGCCCTAGGATGTCTAAAAATGATTGCTTCAGTGTGACAATTCATAATTGCAATCGCCTTTGATTGGCTTAAATGGCTTTCTAACTGCATCAGTGAATTTGAACCACTAGTTAGAGAATATCAACCAATCACAGGTGATTGCGATCCTGACATTCGAAAGAACTTTGTAAAAGTTAATTTGAATAAAAAATTATTCTTCTCTATTCTATTCTATTCACACTGTAGCAGTCATATTTATACCATTCTACATCAGTAGGTTGTAATGTGAAGCCTCATAGACGTCATCAGATTGAAGTCTCTGCTGTGAGGGCTTAGTGCTTGGAGTCTCTGAAAACACGATTAGGCCGCCAATTGTATCAACAAGTATAGTTACTTACATTGTTAGATATGTTTTTTTTTGTCTCTATGTTATGTGGTGTTCAATAAAAATATATTCATTTAAGCAGCCTTGTCAGTATAATATATTAAACAGTTTGATTCGAAATCTTTGGTAAAAACAAGATGATTAGTGAGTTTTCATTTGTCTCGTAGCTATAGCAAAAAGTTTGAGTTAAACTATGTATTAAAAAAACTACTTTACGGCCGTATCTTAATCAAATTAGCAATTTTCGAAATATATGTATTTGTGTGTACATTAACTATGTCCGGACATGACTTTTGATGTAAGATAAGTTCTCTTTGTCTTGATAAATTAGCAAAGAATTACTACTTAAACATATAGAATGTGTCCTTACTTCCTTACTAATATTATAAATGCAAAAGTGTGTTTGTTTGTTGGTTTGTCCTTCAATCTCGCGGCAACAAAGCAACGGATCAATGTGATTTTTTGCATGGGTATCTTTGACTTTGAGTACCGGGAGAGTGACATAGGTTACTTTTTATCACGGAAAATCAATGAGATCCCGCGGGATTTTTAAAAAACTAAATGCACTTGAGCGAAGCTGCGGGCGTCAACGACATAATTAGGATAATTAACGAAGTGCTAATGCACTTGACAATGTTAAAAACTAAATAAATAAAATACATGTATCTTCTTATTTCGAAGAACTAATGGTCGTTTGAGTTACAAGGTGCTCAAGTAGCGTCCTAGCACAGGAAAACGCAGTGTTGGCACTTGGCAGATCATCTACTAGGTGACCTGACGAAATCAGACCAGTCGGAAGGAGCTGCTAGATACAGACGGCATAAGACCGTGGCATGTGGAGATCTATACAGGAGACCTTTGTCCAGCAGTGGACGTCTATCGTATCGGTTGATAAATAAGAAGACCTACTAGCATAAACAATTCACCCGCTCCTAAGGCGTTGATAAATAATAATTTGATAACCACATGACCTTACTTACTTAACAATATTTCAAAACATGTCGAAATCGTGCTAATGACTGAATCATACATTATTTAAAGAAAGACTGTATTTGTAACAGCTACGAGTATACCAACATCATAATTTCTTGTGTCTTATCTCAAACTCTATCAAGGTTATTTTTCAAGTTTCTTTTTCATTTCTAAGCATGAAAATCTATCTCTCTGCATCTTATTCTTCATTGATGAGGATCGTAATTTCTTACATTATTCTTATCTTCTTATCTCAGAGTTTTCTTGTGATAATCATTTAATTGTCTAGAAAGCATTTTCGTCTATGGCTATAGAGACCAATCCGTGAGTGGTAGTTACGTCCACACTTGCTACGGCAAAAGCTGATGACCACAGACTCTTAAAATCAACTCTTAAAAATAACATAGGCTTACTTAACAAACTTTTAACTTGTGATATCTTGTAATACAATGACGCAATCTATTAAATTGTGGTCAAATATTTGTGGCATACAAAACGGCGACAGTCACGCTACGAGTTAGTTACATAAGCAAAGCATTTCAAAATTTAAGCCTGCGACATACAACGCGCGACGGAAACATGCACAACACGTCTCTTAGAAGCTGTAATATAAGGAAATATGAACGAACTCAAACTGCAAACGCTTTCGCAACCGCAGACTGTCTACGACATGCCCTATGAATACAGTGTTCTTTACCGATTATATTGCAAATTTACACGTGTACGCGCGCATTTCGTGTGACGTCCTGATGTGTGGTTTCCGTCGCGCCGCGCTGCCATCGCGACTTGTGTTCGTTTCAAGCTTTACTTGTGTAACTGTGCCACTAAATTTTATGCGTTACCGTAACAAATTAACTTGCGTAACTAATACGTTAAAGGTTATATATGAAAAGTATAGAATGACGGCTGTAATATTATGTTGCGTTCAGTGTTAAAGCTGCTTACATCTTTATGCTTATAGAATAGCTAAAAATCTTATCTTGTAGTAATTATAATAAATAAACAACAATTTATTCAATAGAATGTGAGTACATACAAATTGTTGGTAGGATTTATGTTTATTTGGCCTATAACTTTACATTAAAAGCACTTTTTATTAATATCTACGTACGCAGCTTTTACCTACGCGTACCATACTACTATAGGATACACGTAAAATGTACGTAGGTAAAAGGTGTAACAATCTAATCTGGTATAGGGATTTAGATGATTCTATATATTGTATTTTGTGTTACACGCGCAATTACAGGCACGCGTTTCAAACTTTTCGAAGTTATCAAGTCTCTTGCTTAACAGGAAAGGAATCATGAGAAAACTCGCACGCCTGTTTTCTATAAGTTCTAAAAAGGGTATGAAGTCTGCCAATCCATACTTAGCCAGCGTGGTGGATTAAGGCCTAAAGCCTTCTCCGACCGATGCTAACGACGTCTTGAGATGATGATAATGAATCTGTAAACTTAGGTTTACTTAGGTTTAGGTATGTAGTTACCCAAGTCTATTTGGGGAAATTCCGAATACAAATGGTAATCAATTTTAATTTGGCATTTAGGTAACGGTTATATGCATCGTCTGGTCAAAACTGACAACAATATTATAGGAGTACGAAATTTTTATTCAAGCTTGGAATTCGAAAATAAAACCTGTCTAGACAAAGAGCTTTAGAATTGCTATTATAAATTGTCATGTTCGCCAGATGAATGGTGACACATTAGATGTTCTCGCTCAAAAAATACCGCCAACACCGAAGAGTGTCGTAGAATGGACTTCGTCATTTTGTTCGGCGAATCATTTACGAGTTTTCCGATGTGTACAAATATTTATCGGATATTTCTGGCGATCGTGGGCCACGGTGAGACGCGTTTCAGACATAATGAGGTCGTTAAACCTGACGAAACAGCGTGTTCGAAAGATTATTATCAAAAAAGATTCGGAAGTTTATTATTGAGTAGCCTAAGATTCAGGCTGAAATCTATAGACCTCTCACTCAGCTCAGACTCAAGACAGAGTTAAAACGAGACAGATTTATGTCAGAGCATATTTGTGTCTCGTTTTAACCTCTATCTTGAGTATGAGCTGACTCAAAGCACGCTCTATAGGTCTCAGCATCAGAGCCAAGAAGCGGACAGATCAAGAAACCGACAACAGCAACATTTGCCTTGTCATGGTGTGACCTGCCCCAGTTTGAGGTGGCGTCTCCACTTCAGCTGCTGTAAGTTGAGGGCCTGCCTCAACCGTTACTGCCTCTTAATAAATGAGTAGATACTAAATAAGTGTCCAGGATTTGAAATCTCTTCTAACCAATTTTTATTAATAGGAATAATAATATTATTTATTATTATTACGTATGATAATTCTAAATGTATGTGTCAAAGATGTGTCACAACTCAAAATAAATGATTCTTTTGAATTGTCTTATTTTATTTTTATAAACAAACATTTTTAAACGACCGTGCCCTGATTGCGTCTAATTTTATACGCAAAATTAAAAATATACATTTATGAATAGCTTTTGCCCACGAATTCATCCGCGTGGAGGTATTTTAAAAATCTTCCAGGACCACCAGTTTTCCAGGACAGTTTTCCAGGACCGAAAGTATCATAATGTTGTGACACTCTCTAGATCTATATTTAAAAATCGACATGTGTATGAGTGTATGTGTGTGCGTTCCCTACGGAATTCAAAACGGCAGGGCACATTTTTATGAAATTTTCAGGCAATCTTTAGATTAGCGCAGCGGGTGATCCTGCGAAGTTTTGTAGCGAATCAATAGATATTTTTGTTTTTTAGTTATAGATAATAAATATAATTATTACAAGTTGATATAATTATTATTTTTAGGTATACACTAGGTTGCTCTAGTCTTTAATAATAAATTATATCTACGCAGAAACCTACCTATTTGTTGTTCCATTGCTGCGTTTTTGAAAGATAAACCAACAAACCAACACAATTTCGCGTGTATTATTTTGTAATATAAAGTTTGTATATTATTTTTAAGATGTTTGGGATTTGTTAATGTACAAGGTTTAATTTAATAAGTCTCGCGTAATTATGCAAAGGAGCTTTGCGACACTGCGTAAACAGATGCGCTCACTGTTTTGCATATCATTAAACCGATTACTGCTCCAGACTATACTAGAATATATCCACCACCAGAGAGATGTCATATTACTAGAGTTTATAATATTCCACAACATATCCGAATTTTTAAATACAATATCAAAAATTACAGAACACGCCGGATTGTAACTAAAGCTGAGATCTATAGAACGTGCTCTGACTCAGCTCAGACTTAAGATAGAGGTTAAAACGAGACACAAATATGTGCTGACATAAATCTGTCTCATTTTAACTCTGTCTTGAGTCTGAGCTGAGTGAGAGTTCGGTTTATAGATTACAGCCTAACGGCTCTCTGGGAAGCGCCCCCTGAACGGGGTCACCGTTACACCACGGCTCTTTGTCCACCAACGATAGAACTAATGATATGTATTTTGATGTTGCAAATGTTAGCCACTACTAAAATCAAACTAGATAACAATGGCTTCCTCAACTTAACTGGTTACACAGACTTCAGTCGTGATTTTTGACAATCAGCCAAATTAGCGCTAGATCTGCCGACTAACGATATCCTATCTGCCATATTTATAACGAAACTCAGGCTGTAGACTTCACAAGTTGGCCTAAACACTAGCCACATTGTCCAATGTGAGTAGAACATCAAATCCCGCATTGAAACCTCAGCCGCGGGATTTGCATGATCAATTTACGTACTGTAATATATAAAGTAAGTTTTGTGGCACTTAATCAGTAAAATGTCTCTAAATCCTAAGAAAGGTCATCTGACCTTTTGTTCTCAAAACTGGGTTTTATTAGTAGGTACCTGAAGTAAATTACTTAAGAGTAAACCAAACATATAAATATCATAGGCATAAACATTAATAATGACTTCTCAAAAATTTGTTGTTGCGTTTTTTTTGACACCTGATGGGTGAGGCCTGTTTTTTCAAAAGTATTTAACTCAATGTCCACAACAGCTTAACCTAGAAGCTATTATTTGATATAAAAGCAAACTGAAAACTGGTTCCCACTCGCGGCGCTCTTTGATACATCGTTGCGTTGAGGATTAAAATGCGAAAATTGCTATTGCTTACTTAGGGCTACAAATATTTCCAATAGGACTTGTCTATGTTACACTGACTTCTTTATGTTACTTTGCAAATCTTTAAAAAAAATTACTATAATTTACCTCAGCCTCCTTTCGCGCTATACTCTATTTGAATTGCTAATAAAAATAATAACATGTAGGAGGCTCGGGCTCGAGCTCTTTTTGAAGAGTTTTTTTTAAATTTATTCACAAAAAAAGTCATCAAAAAAGTCTTTGAAAAAAAGTCACCGAGTCTACCAGAGATCCATGACCTGGCATCTAGCTACCTTGGCCAAATTATAAATTATAAGTTTGGCCATCCAAAGGAGCAATCGTAAACCTCATAGTGAATAAGTTGCCTACCTATCTTACCTTACCTACTTACTTAAACTTGATTTTGAGAAGGATGTCATGTCTATGTACACTAGAGGTACGCTTCAAAAGAGGTTTTATTTTATCTGATGAACGAAAATAGCCAAGACGTGCCAAATTTTCGCCGGGAACAAAGATTCGCTGTTCCAACGTCCCGCGCCCAAAGTTAATTGGTGCCTTGAGATTCCCAGAAGTCACTAAAGTGTTTTAAGTAACAAAGGAGTTTTTCATCGTTAATTGGTTCGCGCGTGGTTCTAATTATAATTTTTATGTATGTATTTTTAAGATCTACTAACATTTGCGTCGTCGTAATTACTGAGTTTGATGTGTTTATAGATCCACCGACATATCTGTTCAGTTGATGAAGTCGCTAGTGGAAGTAGTAAGTAGTTTAGTCATAAAAGTATAACTCCTTACTACCGTTTAGTACTTTGTACCTATTATGTATTCTGTGCTATTGCATAGCAAGGAATACTATGGAGACCACTAAAGACAATGCTTTGAAAGCGGAATGAAATTATAAAATGGCGGCCTTAGTTCCAATTTTGTCCACCTGAACATATTAATAAATTGTAACAACTGAATTTTGAGTATCGTATTCAAACGAGGTGCACAGATAAAGTGATCGGGTTGTATTGTATGAAGCTTTTTCTTTGAATGCAGGGGTAGAGAGCATTAGTTTTACATATTCCAGTAATTATATAACTTACATACAGTTCAGTCATAAACATTATAAAAAATATGTTAAAAGCTTTGTAGACGCTAACATCAACTCTAGTATTTAAGTGGATGGAACGACAATTCCATTAACATCGCTTTTAGTCCGGTACGCGAACATAGCAACTTTACATGGCTCTATATTATATAGTCGAGTTGAGTACCCTTTATACATTGAAAGCTACAGTATAGACGCTTTATGTGCAAAGTACCCAAGGTTATATACTTTTCAAAACATTCCGGGAAGATTTCAGCTTATTCATACGTCGAATTTATGACGTAGGTACTAAATTAATGTACATATTTATATATATTTATCTAAGTTTTATTTTGTCAAAAAAAAAAATTCAAAAAAATTCAAAATTATTTATTTCATGTAGGCCAACCTGTGGCTCTTATGACACATCCGTACTCAACTCAGCTGTAACTCTTTTCATAATTTAGCTATGACTAGATGCGAAAGACCGAAGATAGGCAAATGAAGCGCTACTTAAAAGAGGCCTATGTCCAAGAATGGATGCTCTCTGGCTGATGATGATGATGAAGAAATAGTTTATTTTTAACATATAGGCAATATCGATTGTAAATACAATTTACCACAAACAGTGTCCAAGCAATATTTAGTAACCCGAATATACGCCGATGAGCGGAAGACAAAGAGGCCTTGTGAAGCAATGAAGGCCGCCAGCTCGCGACAACGAGTTACTTGCACTGCCTCGCCTCTCGTACAGGCAATGTACTCGTACACTCATTTCATTGAGTTCATGGCTACTCTTATTTTTGTGTGAGACTAGCTTTTAACCGCGGCTCGGCGTGAATAATTAGGTTAAAAAAATAAACTCGATGACCTGGAACCTCCTGCTTCTTTTTGTCAGTTGAAAATAAAAATTGGCGTATGTTTTACGTAGGAAAAGCTTTAGATCTTCAGAGAGAAACACTAACAATACAAAAGTAGGTAAAATTGTTAATAGGGTAATCTCTAAGAAAAGTGTGCTTGTTTGTTGGTTTGTCGATTAATCTCGCATCAACGGAGTAATGGATCGACGTGATTTTTTTGCATCCAGTAGGCTAGCATGCGCCTTGAGAAAATTTTGTCCACTCATTTACTCGTGAATTTGTATGAAACACGAGTAAATGGTTAGACAATATTAATTTCTCGTTTCGCGCATGTTAGCCCTACAGGAAAACAAAGGGTTTCCGCGGAATGTTTAAAAAAACTAACTCCATTCGCACGAAGTCGTAGGCTAGTTTTACTAAAAATTATGAATATAAAATCCATTCAGTATGGTTCAAAATGTGTGATGCACTAAACATTTACCGTCTTTCCTACAGTTATGTAATTACAAATTTTAGTTAATAGAAAAGAACAGCAAAAGAATATTGAAATACCTACTGGCTTTGCAGTTTTGTATCATCGTCATATTTTTCATATAGGTAGGATATTCCGCGAAGTAACGCATGTCTTTAACCTTGAAGTAAAAAAGTATACCTATATTAGTAGTATGGTAGTAGGTACTTGCTTCTTTAAATCCTTTAAATGAGATCCTTCATATAGAAGTTTTATGCATGATATTGTACAAACAAACAGTTTAAATGTTGTATACCTATAGCGTGTTGATAAACTCGAATGAAGAAGGTCAAGGACTATGTTTTTGGCGGATGCGCGTACGGCGGCTGCCAACAAAACCGATTTTAATTTGCTTTCTTTGTTTGAGTGAAGTCAGGTGTTATTAATGGGCCTGTAGTAAACACATAGTTTCATTCACGGACTTTTATAACGATATTAATCACTTTTGCTAGCTTTACGTTTCACTCAACTAATGTTTTGGTTTACAAAAAATTTTCACATAATATATTCAGTTATTTTTCAAAAGGTAAATTTTTAATAGTAAGTTTATGGAAATGTGGATGGTAATGGCTTGCACGTTTAAAAATAATATGATCGTTATTTATTTATTTTTGAACCGCCAACAAGATGACACATTATTATTACATGCACGTATGCCTTAAGTAGGTACAAAGTAAACATGTAACTCAATTAACAGGCACTTATATCATGCCAATTAAAAAATTTCAAAAATCGCACACGAACAATGTTTAAACAAAAATATAAAATAAATAGTTAAAGGAAAACCTCATATTTAAAAAAAATATATATTGGAGTATCTATGTCAGTCTATAGATATGTATGTCTCTATAGATAGATAGAAACCATAGAGGTAACTTGTTATTTTACTTGTCGTTATTTTCTACAAGTAGGTACAAGTGGACTTTAGCAAAACGGGCGGATATCGTGCATCGCCTATTTCTCTATACAAATTCCAGGAAGAAGAGAAAAAGGAGGTATAGCGTACTACTTCCAGGTTAACCAGCTCCCTATTTGCCTTCACCGCTTCTTCACCATTACTTCCCATCAGATCATATCGTAGCCAAGCAACAAACCAGTCATCAACAAAAAAATCTGAAAAAAAAACAAGTTGCAAACGACATTATATCAAGTAGGTATGTTAATAGCTCGGTCAATGTACTTGTATTATTTTCAAGTACGATGATTATTACACCTATTTATCATGTATGTATAGAAGTACAAGTATTCAGGTCCAAAATGAAACATACATTCATCTCAACTCAACGCCAAACCGCTGGGTAGGTACTGGTCTCCTTTCGCATGAGAAGAGTTTAGGCCGTATTCTACCACGACGCCGCTGGCTGTGGGTCTTAGAAAAGTTCAAGAATATCTGGTACATTAATAATCTAAGCATTAAAAGCAAAAAAAAATACTATAAGTAGTTATATACAATGCGGTGGTTTTTTTGAAGTTCGCATAAGGTATTCACCGTAGCGCATGAATTAGCATTTGGCAGTCGATTCTTTGGTGGCTGTCCTTGATATGAGGATGTGTTGAATGGCTAACCGTTTGCTTTTGTCTTCTTTTGTGTTTACTTTAACTTAATATATTATTATTGTTACTAGTTGAACATGAAGGAATCCCAGGTGAGACAGACGGGCATTCGAATTTGTTGTGACCTGTTTAACATTCACAGATAAATATAATTAACAAGGCAGGTACAACGAAGAAGTGGGCGGGGTCAACAGTTTTCAAATTAGCGCAACAGTTTTTAAATAAAATAAAAACTTATTCCAAAGAAATACTTCTAACGAATGTTACCTAATTTTTATATTAAAAAAAAAAACACGAAAATAACGTTTATAAGCCGCGAGCGAAAGATAGTCCTAATAATATAAATGCGAAAGTTTGAGAGGATGGATGAATATTTGTTAAGTGCTCCTTCACGCCACAATGAATGAATCGGCTGGGAAATATCTTCATATTATCTCGTATCCAGGCTCACATAGGCTACATTTTTATCGCGGAAAATTAAAGAGTTCCCACGGGAATTTCAAAAAACTTTAATCTACGAACGAAGTCGCGGGCATTATCAAGTCCTTTATATATTTATACCTAATATAGATACCTAATTATGAAATATAATATACTTATCTAATATAATATTATGTATGAAGAGTAAGTATACAAAACGTTAATGTCACGGTCGTTTTCGGCGTGTATCCTTCTTGCAAATATACTCTGTAAATAATTAAACATGTAAACTGTAATACAATGCAAAACCTTGTTTAAACTTTAATATCTTGACCTCATCATAAATCTTAAGCTTAATAAATAAATAATAAGCTTCATAAATAGTAGGTACGTATGCATTTTACGTCAATAACTAAAATTAATGGCGTCCATATTTGAAAATCATTATCATCAACAATATCAACAGTTAAATAAAATCTATCTATCTAATCGATATCTGCCACTTTCTGGATATACTTTGCTAGTATCTCTTTGAAAATATACATTCTAATTTTCTGCAGGATTTCTTAAAAAGCTTCTTTAAAAGCCTCAGAGAGCGGTCTAAGTAAGCGGTCTAAGTAGGCACTTGTTTAGAATTATTTTCTAGGTTTATACAAGCATCATTTTTTTTTCATTCATGAAAATGAATGAAAAAAAAAAATGAATGAATGAATGTATGAGCGACAAAAACATCTTTTTATTAATTTAACTTCTACACGATCCCAAAATCGAGAATCCTATGTTCCAGAAAGGTTGGCATAAAGGTAATGCTAGAGAATTCGTTTGGTAAAAAAATGGTTTATACCCATATACCACTTATTATACCAAGAAGAAGCACTTATGTTCGTTTTTTGTTGCAATCTCTTAAACTATGAATAAACAAGAGGTTGAAGTACCACGTCATGATGCACTTGACCTTCAACGAAATATTTAATTTGTAGATCTATTGGTAAACGACAACTAATTAATCCTTGCACATTTTTTGTGCTGTTACCTTTCAACGTTTTATTTGGTGTATTAGTCAGTCTACGCCTATGTCAGATGATTTCAACATTTTAGACAATTTAGAATAATGAATCACACTATGTGTACCTTGCAATACCTATGCACCTATTTTTCCCGAAACATGAATATTATATCTATTAAAAAAAAAGTTTCTAACAATCTCTACCAGTTTTCCAAATGCTATAACTACTATGGTAGTTTAGTTGGTAAATATTTTTTGGATGTTAGGTAGGTAGGTTCTAGTAGATTGATTTTGAATTTTTTTTTTCTCCACGTAAATAATGCATGCACCCTTATTTTCTATTCAATCATCATATCCTCTGCATCATGGTTGCCTGATAGAGATCGCTTCTAAGCGTTAAGGACGCCATTTGTGCTCATTTGTAATATATTTTAAGTTTATTTTTTATAGTTTCATTTTAATGAGATATAAAATAAAGTGTATTCATTTCATTTCATTTAGCCCATGTAATACATGCCTAATACCAACCTAATTGGTGTATTTAAAAACTGTGATAATAACATACAATTACTTACTACATAATTATTATAATTATTTCGCGTTCGACGTTCGCGTAGGAGATCAATCATTTTTATTATCTTGCTTCTAATATAAACTAAATATACACCCAACACTTTAAATTTTAATCATCTCTACTTTTAAATGACGCAATCCGGAAGAACTGTGACCTCGTCCTAAAAGGAGGAAGGTAAAATACTGACACACATAAATAAGCTCCCGATTTAGTTTTCTTTGTTTGAACTGAGAATTTGATTTTAACGAAAAGCATCGTTAGTCCAACTACAGACAAAGATAAATGTTTAAAACTTTTAACTAATAGTAGTAGCTACCCATGTGCCTTTAGTACCATGCTTATTAAATTGTAACGTAGCATAAAATTAAATAGGTTATTATTGAACTTTAACTTGAATAATTTATGATAAAAATATAACATTTATGCAAAAGAATTTAAAAAATACTTTTATTTTTAACTAAAGAAAAAGCAAATGGCTTTCGTCCCTTAGGACTAAAGACTCCTCATGACAATACTTCGAGACGCATTTAGGGAAGTGCGTGACCGGCATTACAACTTGCGGTCACACTCTTAAGAGATGTACTCATAGTTGCTCATTTCAATATCGATGTTTAATATCGATATTAAATAAGACTATATATTCATATCTATAATTCTGAATCGATTGACTGACAAATAGCGCGCAGCCAGCCGGTATAGATCAAGAGATTTGGAATTTGGATCCTGAACTCCTTTAGAAATTCACGTGGAGGAAGAGGTGGACATCAACTAGTTCTGTTTTTCTTCTTCATGTAGGTACCCAAAGTTACATTTCCTCACTGGAGTTTTTCTTGTCAGAAGAGATCGACTTATAGATATGAAATAGATTGCGCAGTTTCATCTTCTTTTCCCATTGTCTGCTGCTGGCCTTTCCGACAGCGCGTTAACACACGCCTTTGGAAAAAAGCTCTTTATTTTAATGGTAAGTAATTTATCGATAATAATATTATTGTCACTTCACTTTTGCGGTTTGTCTGCCGCGTCTGTCGAACTATAAAAGTGCATTGTACTACACCTCTTGGAAAAACGTACGTCATGCAACACATTTACAAAGCATAGCATACACAGGTAGAGCTAGGTACTGTTCAACGTTTATTATAAAACGTGCACCGCTTCTTAATGCGTACTTATGCAGATGTGTTTGTGCATCCAGCTCACAGATACACAGTACACGCTACATATGTTACAAATGTACATACTTACGTCTATCTAAGCATAGTTGCGCGTTCATAATAAACATTTGAAAAAGATAATAACGGGAGAATACTCGGCTAGAATGTAACAAGCGTTGATAGCATAGTGGTTAAGATTTCGGCCTCAGAGGGTCCAAGGTTCGATACTAGGTTTGATTTTGATCTCTGATTTTTCTGAGTTATGTGCTTTTAAAGCAATTTAATATATATTTTAATATATTTTTTAATATATCTAATATATAAAAATGAATCGCTTAATGTGTTGGTAAGCGCATCACGCGTGAACGGCTGGACCGATTTCGCTAATTCTTTTTTTATTGTGTTTGTTATTGTTAGGAGAAGGATCTTATGAAAGAAAAAATTAAGAAAATTGCGCGGAAAATTAGAAATTTTAAGAAATATTAACCACCATATTAAATTATTTCTAATGTAACCGCTTTTACAATTCAAACTTTTTTGATGTAACCTTATGACGTTTGACATAACATTGACAGAATGCGTGCTGCCAATTTCGTCAAAGAGGATGTAAAAAAACTTAAGACAGAACAACGTCTGTCGGGTCCGCTAGTCTAATATATAAAAATGAATCGCTTAATGTGTTGGTAAGCGCATCACGCGTGAACGGCTGGACCGATTTCGCTAATTCTTTTTTTATTGTGTTTGTTATTGTTAGGAGAAGGTTCTTATGAAAGAAAAAATTAAGAAAATTGCGCGGAAAATTAGAAAATTTAAGAAATATTAACCACCATATTAAATTATTTCTAATGTAACCGCTTTTACAATTCAAACTTTTTTGATGTAACCTTATGGCGTTTGACATAACATTGACAGAATGCGTGCTGCCAATTTCGTCAAAGAGGATGTAAAAAAACTTAAGACAGGACAACGTCTGTCGGGTCCGCTAGTATTTAATATATATTTTAATGGTGAAAGAAAATACCGTGAGGAAACCGTTTCAGTTCAACGTTTCTGAAACGAACGGCTAAGGTATGGAACGCACTTTCGGCGTCTGTGTTTCCGGCCACGTAGAATCTATTCAGTCTTGACTCGAAGGTACTCCTTCGAGTCAAGACTGAATATACATTTTCTAGGCAAGCGCGCTCCAACCTAGACCTCATCAATGCTTTCCATCATAGATTTTCGTCAAGCGCAAACCTATCTCATAATAAAAAAAGAACTAGTAAGTTCACGCTACACATGGCTGTTCAATGTACTACATGTTACTGAGATACAACTTACAGCAATATCTGAATCTTTGAATCTTATTGTGCGTCCAAAATAAATGTATTGACACAAAGTCACAAACAACACCAGGAGAAAACTAAGCCAGAATAGCATTGTAGTCTAGCCGGCTAGAATGTACTTCACTAGAACATGCTACACATGTTCAGAGATACTTACATATCGGGTTGTCTGTGCTTAGTTGCGCGTCAAAAATAAACATATTTTGAAGCAAATAAATAATATCTTGCGATAATACTCCGTTAGAACGTAAAATGTACAATCTAACATACAACGTAATATAACTATTATACGCTACATATGTTTAAAGATATATATACATACTATGTTGTCTGAGCTAAGTTGCGCGTCAAAAATAAACATTTGAAGCAAATATAGTGAGAGAATACTCGGCTAGAATGTAATAAACGTACAAAGAATTGGAGACAATGAATGGCGAACATTTGTTTTCGTGTAGCGCGTCGGGTTGTCTTGAAAAAAGCGTTCCAGCGCCCATTTACACGCCAGGCTCGACCTCTGACGCTTCTACAAAGAAAACAAAGGCAAATACACATAGTTAATAATAAATCAATCCAACCATACTAGGCGATACTGGCAGGTGTTAGAGCTATATCAACTTAGAGAAAAATGTAACTTTAATGAAATGAAGTTACATTATTTCCAACATACATACAAACTACTAATAAATCCTACCCCACTTACGACTAATATTATAAATGTGACAGTGTGTTTGTATGTTTGTTTGTCCTTGAATCATGCTGCAGCAGAGCTATACGACGTGATTTTTGTATGTGTACAGTTGAGGACCTGGAGTGACACAGGCTACTTTTTATTCCGGAAAATCAAAGAGTTCCCGCGGGATTTTAGAACGTAAAGAAACGCGGACGAAGTTGCGGGCATCAGCTAGTATTGTTACTTTTAGTTTTCTGTAGTTGCAAAGTCATTTGACGTATCAGATATGGCAGTTCAGTGCGTCAGCACGTTAGCAACTCAGCATGGTAGCACGTCAGACCGTCAGCACGTCAGCACTGACGGTCTGACATGACATGACAATATAGCTTAGTTACTGTTTCAATCGGTGGTAACTAAGAACGATACGTGACAGCCAAGTCATTACAAAATTAATAAGAATTTCATTGTCACAATCACAGGTCACAATGTTAATAAAATTCGAACTATCCGAAGTACCTACTGCAGAAAGAAGAATATGAACTGTACTTTGCAGCTGGTTGACACACCTTGTTTGGTCTGAGCCTAAGTCAAGGTTCATGAGGTTAATTTACGCGGTAGATAACATCGCTTACCTACTTAAAGCTGCAAAAATGACCTACTTTTACATAGCCGTTAAATTAAATTATTACACAGTTGGGACATTTATTTTGTATTTGTGTCGCCAAATACAAGCCAAATACCGACGTAATTAAGTGCGCAGGTTCAGACTTCCTTTACAATGTTCTTATTACTTGAGGGCAGTTTTGACTAGTACTGGCAAATTACCATTTGAAAATCGAATTCATTTATCAAAAAAATAATTAAAAAAAGAAGGAACAGAAGTTGTGCCTACCTCATTATGAGATTCGGTCGGGAGGACACCACTTCTATGCCTTTCAGCCCGATCCTTTCAGCGATAAGAGCTGTACGTTGATAGATCAATAGGTCAGTCAGTCAGGAATCAGGATAAAGAAGGATATAATATTCTTTCTCGTTCTATAAATTCGCGGCCACGTGATTAAGTCGCATTTTCACCAAAGCCAAGCCAAGCATTTTGTGTTCGCTTACAATTCATTTCGCTCGCTTTTCGAATAAAAAGCCGAGCCGAGCCACGTACGGCTGTAATCAAAGAGATCCGCTTGCGATACGTGATCGCATTTCGCAAAATAAAGGTTTTATTCATCGATCGTTCTTATATACCTACCCACTCGTTATGAATAATATTGAAACACATTTAGGTTAGGTACCTTAACCTATGTAAAAGGTAATCCATGTGTGGCGTTTTTTAACGTAGGTACAAAATATATTTAAATTATTTGCTTGTTTGATAAAAAATATTTAAGTAGGTACTTGTTGTTGGAATCGAATCCACATCCCTCGAAAATCTCGCCCTGGGTGACTTGACCATTTTACTCTACGGCCACGGGCCAACTGCCTGTCAGCACCGAAATATTATTATGTATCTACGTTCAGCTTATGAGTTTATATAAAAATATAAAACTGCTGGTTACGTTCCCATAAAAACTCATTGAAATTGGTAGGTAAAACCAATTAATTAACAAATTTTTAACATAAACATCGAAGACATACTCGTATAAGGTAATAATTAAGTTCAAGATGTCTGCAACAAACTCATTTTTTGCATAATATAAAAACATAATGGCACCAGTAATTTTAACTGTCAATTAGTTATTTATAGTAGAGCCTACGCAAGCATGTTTATGGACCATTAGGAGGTTCTCCAAAGGGCGAGAAATTCAATAACAAAATCTGTTGGTAAGGGCCTCGAAATTTTTCTGTTGTCACCATTCTACGGCACATTTTTTGTTCGGGTTCGGCCCGTCAACCCCACTCACTTAAAGAACAAAACAACTTATATCTTATAGTGATGTGTAGTGAATTAACTTGGCTTTCAAGGTAGTCGCGATTAACTAGTTTTTCGTTTGTTTCTATCTACTATTAATTAGTTTCTGGATCTAGTTGGTAGTTGGTTGCATTAGATCTTAGTAGGTCCATTGCGCGATAGATTTTACATCAGACAATTCATGAATGATGATTTGCTGATGAGGCACATAATATAATTTATCCGATTTTTGTCTTTCAAACACCTGTGAAGGGGTATGCTATCCTTTTCAAAATACATTTTTAATAACAAGAAAAAAAATCCGGATTGTTTTTGTATCTCTTCAAAAAGGATTTTAGAATTATATTGTAACGGCAATAACTATTGTGTTATTTAATAGCCCATAAAATAAGAAATAAAATTAATTTTAATGGCTTTGTAAAACAAATACTTTGTCACCAATCTATAAAAGCATTGAAAGTCGTTACGTCTTTCAAGTGATTGAATCTGGGAAACAGCGCTATAACAATGCGTTTCTCATAGATAGTTACGAGTTCATATTTCTCCTGTTTGTAGTGGAGAATTGGAGAAACTGAAAACATTTTGCAAAATTTCTATCACCGTAAGTTTTAAGTCTTTTCTGCTGGTGAATCTATATAAAACTATAAGATATGCCTAATACATATATTTTGCACCAAGATTAGTATAGCACATTTTGCAATTCATTTTTCATTGCACGCGGGCAACAAGATTATAATGTCAGTAGGTACCAATTCTCACATCTCGACAGATATATTTCGAGTAATTAATCACTAAACTTTAGATAAAAATGTAACTATACTATATGTAACTATAAAAAATGGACTAAAAGCTCCTTTTTCGAAATCTTACGTTCATTTTATCAATATTTATCTTAAATTCTAATAAATTGATAGATGTAATAAAAATTAAAATAAGGCTGTTTAAGTCCACTTTACTATAGTAAATAGGTAATAGGTATAGTCAAAATTTACTAACATTGTTAAAACCTTCAGGAATCAGCTTAAGTCTTTATGAAAAGTTATTAATTGCAAGCAAGTCACGATATTATCGATAACACAATCGTAAGTAATAAATCCCATCCCTAACAGCACCGGCGTCGCTTCACAAGTGCAAGTTGGGTTAGGTCAGGTGTCAGGCTCCACTGCACGTGTATTTTCGAGACCGACAGTACCAAGTGCCATCGTACACACAAAACAAACAAACCTGTCTTCCAGATTTTAATAAAATCTCAGCCAATCAAGCTTCCCACTTACTAAAGTACTTTACTAGAATTTGTGTAATGGTTACTGCCTTACGTCCCGAAGTAAATTCAACTCGATAAGCACTTGTTGCAGAAGAAAAATGGCAACTCCACATAAAACAGAAAATACTAAAAAATTATAATTTAAGAAGTAATGAACCAAAGAAAAGCATGTAAAGGCGGCTTTATTGGTATAAAAAAATTGTACATATTATAGCAACCTTGGGGTTGAGTAGAAAAATGTACATAAGCAGAATGCGGTACTTAAATGTAATGCATTAATTTTATAGTTGATAGTAAAAATTTAACTACCACGTCGCTATTTACTTCTTATCCATTAAAACTAACTTATTGATTGTTTTTCGTGACAAAGAAGCGTGTTTGGATTGAAAATAATGAAAGAACTTACAAATAATAACTTAAATATACCGTACCACGTAGGTACCTATATTCCAATTGAACTGTTTACAGTATGTAACTTATCGGTTTAAAAAAATAATATCAAAAGATTTTTGCAAATTATGTACAATGTACAATGGACATTGAAGCAGGACTAACATTCCCATTCTTGTTACTCCATAAAAAAAACTTGGTTTGTGGTAAATACGTACTATGTAGTAGGTACATAGGCACGTACAAATAAGTTACTACAATAACCCAACGGGTGGGTGAAATTGAACTCCAGTAATCAACTCCACTTTGACATGAAAAATGCTTGCAATATGTGAACAAATATGAAAAACAATATTAAAAAATCAGCAAAAAAAAAACATTCATGCGGTGTTTTATTACTACAAAACGCGACTGCGAAAAATTGCACGAAACTCGAGCTGTAGCGTCCGTAAATCTGATAGAAGCCATATTACACCGCACTGGGTACTAAGTAAGCTTGCCAGGCTTAAAATTTTTTTTTAAGGATATACTTAGCACATACTACAATATGAAAAACTTACTTTTCATCATACGTATACTTGACTCAATTATCAATTTTGTAGTAATCCGTGGAGGTTGTAACAATTTTACCTGTTAAGATAAACGAGAAAATCAATAATAACCGTAGGCACGATGCTTCGTGCGATTAACAATTTATGATGATGATAACATCGAGGAAAACTACGTCAACAACATACTTGACGGAACGGGTTTCGAAAGCACACTTGACATGTGTCATCCCGTTACATTGGGATAATTGGCAACCCTAGTACCAACGGATTCACGGGCTTTTTGTGGGCCCACGTCCGCCATCTGCAAAATCAACATTCACCGGAGGACACTTGCATCAATAAAATTGTTTGGGAAATTTTGTGTACCGCAGAGTTCAGTGCACGACAAATAAACAATCTTTTATCTCCCCTTATCCCGTATGTAAAGTGTAATCCATCAACAACTATAGCCGCGGCATACAGCTTAAAGTTAAAGGAAATCTTTCTCAACATCTAAGACGACTCTTCACTGACAACTAGCATCGCTCTACAATACCAATTTAATCCCCTGATAATTCATTAATCAATTATGCATCTATCAATTAGCGTCAAACCGCCCTGAAGCCCTAGGCGTTAAAATGCGATGAAACCCGGGAGGTAAAAATGTACCAGAATAAACAGAGCTCATCGTCCTTTGCTAGTCGATGTACTTTTGTTATTATATTGTAGGGACGTAGAATAGCTCGATTTAAACTGGTCGGTGCCACATGGTGCAGCGAGGGGGTGGGGGACGAGGCATCGTGGGAACGGTTCAGGAGCACATATGGACCGCAGCTTTATCTTACGCCATGCATATTACGCGATTACTTAATAATAATAACATTTAGTTAACACGATCCACAATGAAGAGCTCATACGTTTAGATTACGTTAGTTTTGACTCGAGTCGCTTGCGAGCATCTTGCAAGCTAGTACAATATGATATGCCTAGGCTCGCCTTGAGTACCTAGGTAAGTACCGCTTTTATGCTCGTGTAACGTGTAATAGAAACATGGCTTGTTATTGAATAAATTAATTATGATGAGCGTAATTATTAATAGTTTTATTACTGACTATGTATATTAGGTATCTAATCTTGTTGTAACTATACACTACATGTACTATAATACGAGTATACCTAATCGCTATTCATGTTTAATGTACTTTATTTTTACATTAAGCCTATTGTTTAGGACTACGATCTTCTATTCTAAGGGGGTCGCGGGTTTGATGATAACATGCTTCAACGGTGAAGGAAGAAATCGTGAGGGAACCTACATGCCTAGAGTTTGCCATAATTTTCTTAAAGGTGTGTAATTCTGTTAATTTGTATTGGATCAGACCGTTGTGGACTATGGCCTGTAACCCTTCTCCGAGAGGAGACCAGGATTCTCTAATTTTGATAGCATCAGTGTAACGATCGCAATGACCCCTGATTAGCGGGTACTCTCCCGCTATTGGTTAAAATGCATTGATGCAGCAAGAACGCCATAAATTCAGCCAATCAGAGGTCATTGCGATCGTTACACCGATGCAATCATTTTTAGAGAATCGACACACTGCGCTCAGTTAGCCGTTGATGGATTGCTGTTGATGATAATCTTTATGATTTCTACTCCAAGATATTTTTCTTTATAAAAATATGATGCCACGCCGGTGACTGGTCTGTCTTTTTATGAGCATCCTTTAAGGCTTTGTGAGATAACTATGCCTATCCCTCTTGAAACTCGTACCTAACCTGTTATATAGACATGAGTTGCAATGTAATGAAGACTTTGATGATATTATCAGATTCCGCGTAATGGGAAAATGCTAGATTCAAGCCTCTGTGGTGATTCATTAATACTCTAGAGTTTCAGTCTAGCCGATGTGAATCATACGTCTTATAAATGAATGTCTTGTGACATGTTTTACAGGTGGTTATAAAAGAAAATTATTTTTCATTTGTCACTTTTATTTGTAGTGTGAGTCTGGTTGGAGGAAAATGGGAAATTCCAAGAAATTGTGCCAAATTGTCTAGCAGAGTTTTCGTAATCATAATTAGGTATAGCGAGTATTTAGGTAGGTAATTAAACTTGACTTTTCAGTAAAATATTTCATTCGTAATTGGACATTTTGTGAAAAAAAGCTTAGTACAGTACACAACATGATGTTATTGTACATATTGTTATACTTTTAAAAGAACAACCGCCGAGTTTCTTGCTGGTTCTTCTTGGTTGCATTCCGAACCAGCGGTAGAATCATTTGACGATTCGAAAGCATGTTGTTCGATTGACGTAAGAATCATCAAAGTCGGCCCATGTGTTTAGTCTCCAGTGCGCCACACATACATACATAGACTCACTGTATGTATGTGGCGCACTTATTTACTTAATAAAAAGGTAATAAAAACTATACTGAGATTCCTACAATAATTGAAAATATTAGAATGTGCGAGAGAGAGGGAACGATAAACGTAAACTGGCTCTTAAGTTTTTGACGCGGAACTACTTGTTTACACTACGAGTAGATAGTGAAGATAAACGTGCACTTGTGATATACGCGCGCAAGTGCAAGTCACAGAGCGCACGTGTGGAGTTCATTGGCCTGTCTCCGGAGACCTGAGCCTATGCCAATGCCAATACTAGACGATACTATTCTATTACGATTATTCAATTGTTACCACAGCTACCGACATTGCTTCTGCATCGAGTCGTGAACCTGAAGCGACAATGGGCTGGCTGCACAATTCGAAAAGCCGATAGTGGTTGGGGGTCCCCATTTTGAGGTACTGGAATGGCGACCTTATACCAGAATCAGCATGTAATGGGTCTGACGAGATGTTGCAATGACTATTGTTGCAATGAATAACGACTTTTTTATACTAGGTAAGTAATTTTTTAGAGAAGAAAGAGATATTAGACATGAGTTAGAAGTCTCACACAAAACTTAATATACCTATACACGGTGAAATTTCATTGGTTGTACTCCCTGAAAGAGGTGAATGTGCTCATGAAACTGAACAACTTTCCCCAAGGAACATATGTAGGTCGAAATATGAAAAAAAAATTTGGACCTCCCATAGTAAGTCAATTTTGTATGGAGGGTCCAATTTTTTTTTTTCATATTTTGACCTATGTTCCCTGGGGAAAGTTGTTCAGTTTCATAAGCACATTTACCTCCTTCAGGGTATACAACGAATAAAATTTCACCATGTATAGCTTTTTAGGGTGACGCTTAATAACAGTAACTGATACATACACACAAACACATGCATTCTGTGGTTCATCGGCCCGACTTCGAAGCCTATGCCAATGCCAACAATCCCCCAATTAATTGCTCATTATAGCGCAGCGGGTAATGAATTGGAAACTGCCGTTTGAAGTGATTCCTCCTATAAACACGCCCGTATTGGTTTTTTCAATCTGATGTTATTTTGTTTGCCGTATTCCCCTGGTTTACTCTGATACATTAGAAGCTCAAGCGTCATTAATCAATCGACAAGGTATTTTAACGCCAGTTTATCGGGTTTTAAAGCTTTGTAATTTTATTGTACTAGTCTTTCTGTCAACTATAAGATTGCAATTTAACTTCAAAGTATCTTAAGGTCGTGTATATACCTAAGTATATGATGATAATAATATAGGCCTAGGGCCCTATAAAATAATCACATCTATAAAATTAAATAACATAATTATAACTAATCGCGAAATGTATTATCGAAGTCATATTATGGTGTAGGCGTTAATTAAATGTATTTCCCAGATATTCCCACAGATAGGGAAAATAATACCTAATTATAGCCTATAAGGGTCTTGATAGAAATATTAATATGTACTATGTTTAAAAGAAGAGAAGTACCTACATTAAAGTAAGTAGGTACAAAATTACAAAGTTTTGCCTAATTACAGAGAGATGTAACTATATTACAAAGTTATATAATTGAAAACAAAGCATTAAATAACTAGTCTAGATCATTTACAAACACAATTAATCAAAATGTAGCAATCAGAAATAGCAATAATTGTAGTTGTAAAAAGATAATTTGCGGAACGATGCGGAAGGTTCGGAGTGCGCGCTGGCGGAGTGCCCACTGCTCGGGCGAAGAAATGTAGTGGCATTGGGCCAGCCAGGGTCAGGAGCGGCCGATGCACCCTCCCGTCACAGTCGATCACACGCCAATTATAAATAATATGCTGACTTGAAAACAATGGACACACATCTTGAGCGTCATCGGCGAGTCGATGTGTTGTATTCGGACAAGACTGACATTGCGTTTTCTACCCTAATTGCAAGGTTACTCTCTCTAGTGCACTACATACCGACAACAAAATGAATTCAATTGTTTAACAATAAAAGCAGTTATGTATTTTTCAGATTCAAAAAATCATGATTCGAAGGTAATTGATTCAAGATCTCGCTGTAACGAGATTCTTCTTTTTCATAGGACATAGGTCTCTTGCATAGACATTTCTATAGAAATGTGAATCACACATGGTAGAATAATAATGTTTGAGAGTTTAAGAAGGCAGCACTATCTACCTTAACTCCAAAGAAGATGATGAAATGAGTAGATTTAATAATACATTTAACAACAAAAATCATCGAACCACTTAAGATGGATAAAACCAACAATGATATAAAACAAAAAATATTTATCTTCAAGTACCTATTCATATATCTGCATTTTTTGTGAAGCTTAAATAAAGAAGACTGTTAAACAAAATTAAAATGTACCTTCACTATCTAAGGCCAAGAGGACTGTCGGATAAGATAAAGTACTTATCTAAACCCCCAACTCCCAAGGGACAGTGATATTTAGAAACTGTTGATAAAAACAACCATAAAAACTTCGTTGCTCCATGATACAGCCGAGAAGGTATAGACGAAACTTTGACTTTGTAAATAAATGATATCGTAGTTGTTCTTCTTTGCTTGAATATGTGCCTTGATTAAGATGGGTACTACCTACTCGTAATCTTTACCAAAGGCAAAGTAAATTAAAGTTCTGTACAGAATTCATACAGTTGAATGAGCTTGAAATTTGTAGTTGTTTACCTAAATATTATTGTTGCTCTAATTTTTTCGTGTTTTTTTTTTTACAATAAATTCCGGTTGTAAACCTCGATATGACACACCCTATTATTTTATGTAGTCTGATTTAAAATCTTGACATGCAGTTTCTAAATTTGAACAAAATTACATTCGTATGAAGAAGAGCTCGAGCAATAACATTTCACATGGTTCAACGGTAAAGGAAAACCTCGTGGAAAACCCGCACGCCTGAGATATCGCCTGAGTTCTCTATAATGTTCTCAAAGCAGCCAGTGTGGTGGACTATGGCTTGTAACGTTCTCCAAAAGTATACGTAGACCGTTGATGGGTAGCTGATGATGATGAGCAATAAGATAAAATAATTTGTAACTGTGCAATTTTTAGTCAACCTAAAAATTTTATCTTAATAAAATGAATGTGATTTATCTATCGCAATATGTGTTCCTTTTTGGCAAAGGTCGAAATGTTTGAAATATTTCGCCAATGTTCGTAGTCAAACACCATGTGCGTATGTTTGTTTAGGCGAACTCGTTAACACTGACGAGATGTGCTTTGAACCCTCAAGGTTGCCGAGATTATTTTAAATGTACCATAACTTTTTGCTAAATAGAATGATTTCTCTAGAAACGTGATTTATTTTTATATGCTCGTAGGGCCATAAAGTAAGTCGTCACAACATACGTAGGTGCATATATTATCTTGCTTTTTTATTGTTATGACTTAATTTTAATTTAATTTAATATAATAAGCAAAAAGCTAAAGCTAAGTAGGTATTTCAAATTTATTTTTTTCTTATCGTGCTTAACTCGGCAACCACAGACTATGAATGGAATTTATATAAAATTAAATAAGGACAACAAAAGTAAACTCGAGTCAATAATTGATGGATTATAAGCCCAGTTAAGTGTAAATAATATTTTATATACTTAATAAATAAGTACACCAATCAATGAACTAAATTGTTCAAAGTGAGCTACAGGCAAAGCATTGTATCGATGGATCGAATCGAACCGATTACGGCTTGTTAGTAATATATATTTCCATAATCTTTACATTTATCAGTATCGGGTATGGTGATAGATAGATCCACAGCTGAAACACTCCTATAATAAATAATCTTATCTTACTTTACTTTACTATCCTTTACTCTTACTTAGATATTGTTATAGTTCCCTACTTACAATACAATATTGTAAGAAAGTTATATAAAGAAACATCCCATAGTAAAATCTAATCAGTAGATAAGTTTATCAGAATTAATGTTAAAAACCCACAGTAGATTTTATTTAATTATATGTGAGACATTAATGATCGCAAAATATACTACTTATATTATTTAATGATTGACAGATAAAATATTGATCAACAGTTTTTGTCCTACCTACAGGTATCTCGCCGGCTAAAATTAATATGTGTATTGCGTGTGGGTTCAAATAAATTAAATATTCACGGAGTTGAATAAGGAAATAACCTATGTATTGAATAGCTGATATTAAATTATAATTAATCGCTGTTTTTTTGTGATGCTGCTATCTTAACATAGGATTCACACACAAAGTGGATACCTACTAAATTAATTACCTACTAACCTTAAAAAACCTGTTTTGTACCTATTACAAACAATGTGTGAAAACCAAAAAATAAATGTATTAATACCAAAGTTAAATAAAAGTCGACCTACATATTATTATATGTAGGTATAATACTTTTACATAGGTAGGGTAGGTAGGTACTTTAATTAAAGCTTTGTAAAAAGTTTTTGAACTAAAGTATACCTAATACAAAAAGTAATGTACCTACCTACCGATACAATAACGCAAGGAAAAAGTAATAAGAGCTCTACATAGAGATTATATCACTTTTGTAAAATAAATCTATAGGTGCACTATAGGTGCATATCGTAATCATTATTTTTTTAAACTGTGCTCTAGTACCTGCCTACTATTTCGCTAGGGCAATAGCCCTGCATCGAAGTGCTAACTTCGTTCGAGTTTATTTACACGATGCCCTGCATCTGCGGTTTTGGCTTGCTTCCAGTAACTACTTTTTCGATGTCATTATCCTAAACGAGTACCCACTACGTAGTTGCATGTTGCACTTCTATCCTTCTTTTATCCATTAAAACACCATTTTTTTCCTTCTTAATTTTTTGAATACCTCATTACTAGTGGGTTATTCAGTTACTGGTCATGAGATCCTGGATTGAGTCCCGGGTCGTACAAAAAAGTTATTTAATTTTACTGTTAGGAAATTTTCAGTAGCAGCCCGGACTTTGGAAGTTAGCAGTGTTCCCTCCACACCCTTGTGCCCCGGAGAACACGTAAAGCCGCCCGGGTTTAGCGCCTGATCTCTTTTCGGTCGTGTTGGATACCTTCCCATTGGACTAAAGATGGGCAAAATAAATAGTGAACTTCATGTGCTCTTGAGGGTGCACACACATTTGTACTCGAAAATATCTCTTGCGTAGTTGGCTGCTGTGGCCAAAATTCGGCCGAGATGACATTAGTTACTTATTATGTTACTTGAAAATTAGGAGCAGGATATTCCTTCAGGCACAGCATCTGTTCCATCAATGATGCTCGTCTTCGCAGTGTGTGTTAGTCGCTAGCGTTTATTTACGCGACGCCCCACGGCGTTGGCTTGGTTCCAGAACTTCACTAAAATAGCACCTTTGTCCATGTCATTGTACGAAATGAAACCCTACTCAACGTACGCACGCCCTTTGTAACTAATGAAATACTCGTAATTCACTCTTAACTGCGATGAGTTAGTAAATGTATAAAGAATAGGTACCTATACTAAACAAAGATTTAAGTATCAGTCGCATTTCATCCAATGATGACTCTGATACCGATGGGCTTTGAACGTCAAACGTTCTGTTGATAATCGACAGCATATTAGGGACAGTATGTTAAAAAAGTTTTTGATAACCGTTGTTAAACGTGGCAAAAACGAATAGTAGCGCTACGCTAGGGTGCGTTGCTCTTATAAATCCACCTGAAAATGCAATTTTAGGAAACAAATCAGGTTTTGACATATTTAAAGCTCAAATACTTATATAGGTACGTATTATTTATTTCTGTAATAAGCTTGACGTGTCTAAAAACTTAGAATATACCTAAGTAGCGAAGTATTTACCTATTTCAAAAGAATTTGAAAAATTATCTTCGCTCTCGAACTATCGTCCGGATCGAATAAATGTTTTTTTCTTTCCCGTCCAATCTAAAGAACATTGTAAGGATGCGGAACCAACGAGCCCCTTTATCTAACCCGTCGCTTCATCAAAGTAGAAAAAGATGGTCGACCAACAAAAAGTGGGACGATTCGTTCGCCCAACCCTTTTATTTTGTTTCGCTTCGCTCTTTTTACTTTTATTCTAAAAATATCGCATTCACGGACCCATTTCGAAAGGAAACGTGATTCTGTCCAAGGTCAAGTGAATTAGTATTCGTATGGTGTGTTTGCAGTTTGACCGGACGCGAAAACTCGTTAATACGCTGCTTGGAGATTTTTTTAACAATGATTAGGATTGCCCACGTCGGGCTCTGCTCCTTCTAATGTTCTAAGTTACGCAATTCAGTGGATTTGAAGAAGATAAAAAGTGACCAAAAGTACTGGGGGTTCTTATTACGTTATAACTCAATTAAGATTACATTATTGATTAAATTGAAATAAGTAGGTATTGTAAATTCATTGAATTGAACGTGTAAGATATAAGACAAAATAATTTTTTGTTTAATCACACCGTATTCGATTTAAATCTTTGATCGTAATGACAATATTGTGTATCTACCTATTCTGAAACTTATTACTTTCAGAAACTAGCTGATGCCCACGACTTCTTCCGCTTTAACTTAGATTACCAAAATAGGTAGGTAGGTACCTACTTCTCCAAAAAAACTATACTATATACCTTTTTTAATTTCTAACGTAAAGCCCAAATAGAAAAATAATGAATTTTTATACAAATTACAAAATGTCCCTGTTTAACCCTCTTGGGGATGGAATTTCAAAAATCATGAAACACGTTGGTAGGTATTTCTTCATTTATAACCGAAAGCTATGTTACATACGAGTGTCTATCTACTACCTCCATGACCATAAACATAGTAATTACGCCTTACTTTACTACCGTAAGATCGCCACCAAAAGACTTGCCTATCTAGTTTGTGCCATTTTTAATCGCATCTCTCATCTTATAGTTACTCATTCTCTCGACGTAGGTTTCGAAAATTAATCAGGCGCCGGAAAACCTGGAGGTCCGGAATTGTGAGAAATCTGAGTGAGTCACTCTAACCGAGAAGCCATAGATACTTATGCGATCGGAAAATAGGGGAATAAACGAGAAAGATTTTATATATTTATTCCTTGTTTGTCGCAAGGGTTCTATAAACTGATAGTTTTGTTTCAGAGGAGAGCACTTAAAACCTTACTTTTTTAATTATAAAGATGAACCGACCTCAAAAACTCGTTGGTAGGTACCTACCTACCTAGATAGAATACCTAGACAGTTCTATAACAATGTAATATGCTCTCGACCGCCCGAGGAGGGCTCAACGTTGTCACGTCGCTAATGAGACGAACCGTCTGTTATGTTATTGTTATTGCCATGAGTGCGATGTAGAATTTATGAAGCCGGCATCCAAGTCATAACCTCAAAAGCGGGGCCGTTGAGCCGCCGCGCCGGGAAGACAGCAGGGGAGCGCGCAGCCGCTCAATGTTGTCGCGCATGCGTCCCGCACTTGAACCCGCCAGAGAACTGTCCACGCTGCACAAAGCCGGAACAGACCCGATGACTCGCACTAACCGGGTACTACACTCATGAATCGCGACACCCGGGTGCGTTTACAAAACGGTGCCATCTTACATTAGTGATAAATTCGAGCATGTGATAAGACTAAAAGCGGAAATAATATTTTACGTAGTGTTTCTTTTCGTGACTTAAGCCACTAACATGTACAAGACCGTGAGACACGGCGAGAACAGTCTTCAGTATACCATACTACCGCAAACGGAGGAAGTCCTATGTAATAGTGGATTGAAGGGCAAAGGCCGAGATTACAGCCCCTCCATCCATGTGAGACGTGCTAATAGAAAGTTTGCGTTAAAGTTCGTTTTATTCATAGTAGTCGGGGTTATAGTTTCAGTAGGGTTCGCATCAATTCCTATTTACAGTGTTCTGTATGCGCGAAGAACTCAACACAATCAACATGAAGCTATGACCAGCGCGCCTCTACCGGCACTCGGGCAGGAAGTAGCCCGATCGCGGAAAAAGGAACTAAAGATTTGTCCCGAAGGATCATCGACGTTAAAAACGAGTTTAGAATCCAGCGTTGCACCTTCAACAACAACTACCACCTCCACTTTTAGCACAACGACAGGGAACAGTGAAAAAGCAACTACGCCACCATGGAATATGCCTGCTCTCAGATCGTGGAAGTTCTCATCGTCTTCAACGACTATCCAGCCAATCCCGACTGAGGATAGTGAAGAAATTCCTCTGGTCGGAACACCATCAGGAAGTGTCCGTTTACTGGATCATTACATGTCAATGTCGATGAAACCGTGGGAGAAAGATAACATTATTAGAGCGACGGTAACACCTGAGCCGATCACGATCAGAAATGTTTTTAAATATTACTCCCGTGCCTTCAATCCATCAGAGAAACCAGTTACCTCAATTCCGAAACTATTCGAAGATGTCTTGATTACTACAAAAGCTACCACTACGCAGACTCCAATGACTACGGAATTAGCGCAAACAAGTGAGAATTCCAAATTACAAGACTTGAAAGACACAATTCTGTCTGTGGACGACGACGATGAGTTCAAGGAATCGCTGGAGGTTGACGAAGTTTTCTCTCTGCCTCCATTGAAGCCAGACTCCGCTTCGCCTGGAACAGATTCTGACGAAGTAACAGTTGCGAAAGCGACTGACGGCGGCTGGTACGGTGCGCGTTGGCCATTCGTCGATACGTCGTCATACTTCCAATGGACGGTAAGCGCGATTACGAATTAGCTAAATTATGCAATAGTTATATGTATTTACGTGAGCGTGAATTGCGTGATCGATATACCTACCAAGAGTACCAAGTCGTAATCGATTCCTTAGGCAGTACAAATTATGAAATAGGTAGGTAGCTAAATTACTTACTTTTACGTCGACATTATTGCAGTTTGATTACGAAAAAAAATGTTACATAGGAAAGTAGTAAACGCAAACGTACTTACTGTTATTTCTGAAGTAGGTACATGCATTAATAACTAGGTAAGTGCTTAATTCCTAAGCAATCCATTATGGGCTTGATTTTGATATCTACTTTTCAAACCTCATAAAACTTTTTTTTATAGAACCTTTCGTCCACGCAGTAGGTACCTAATAAATCGTAGTCTGCCGTAGACTGTATCAAACCACTTCTTACATTTATGTACTTAAGTTGTATATATATATATATATATGTGACATAAATAAAATACATAAGTTACATAATTTATTTTGCCGAGATTATGCATGCAGCATTCTCATAGGTGTTATACGTAAGTTGCAGTTCAGATTTACCTATATCTAGTATAAGCCTTCAAGAAATGTCTAACACAAGACGGAAGGTAGGATGGTACATAAATGGCAAATTTGTTCGTGCTTCAGAAGGTTTTACATAATATTTGCATGCATTTATGTAAACTACGCCTTGTCTTTATTCAAAGCCCGTCAAGCTCTTCCATCACTAATCTTTTAGATCATGATAATATTCAAGTATACCATTTACATTAAATGTTTCCTATTTTGTAACATTTACTTTCCCTCTCAAAGAGCACGTAGCCGTCATTCTGGTTAGGTCCTTAAGATGTTAAGATATGAATTAATCTGCGGGTTCAAATTAGAAATAAGAAGATTCGCAGGAGACTCAGTACCGGCCTTATTTTTCTGTGATCGCTGGTACCGGCACAGCTCATCGAGTTTGTGAACCTGAAATGTTAGCTCTCTTTGCGTCTTCTATCGGCTATATAATGGGGAGTGTTCTGAAGAGCTTTTTGACCTTATTCCACCGTCTCTCTTTTACAACCGCACCGCTCGCCACCGAACACAATTTCACCCTCACCACCTGGGTGCCTGGAGCACTTCGACCATCCGATGTTCCAGATCTTTTTTTCCACGCACTTTGAAACTGTGGAACCAACTTCCTGCGACGGTGTTTCCACTGAATTACAACATGGGGTTATTCAAGGGGCGGACCAACAAATTCCTGAAAGGCCGGCAACGCACTGGTGGTGCCTCTGGTGCTACAAGTGTTCATGGGCAGCGGTAATCACTTAACATCAGGTGCCCCGCCTGCTCGTTTGCTCACTTAAAAAAAAAAAAAAAAAAAAATAGGCGGGATATACATGGTGTAAAGGGCACCGTAACTAAAACTGAAATCAGGGATTTTGATTCTTTGAGTACCTACTGCGTAATGATTTCATTTGGCTATATTGTGGATTTTAACCTATAACCATTCTTTGAGAGGAGACCTGCACTCAGAAGTGAGTCGTTAATGGGTTGCCGATGGTCGTTAACTCCATCTAGAAGCCAGAAAAAAATTAAAATTATAACTGGATATAATGTTTGTTTACTTAGGGTTATACTCCCGGGGACAACCTTCTGCTGCCGCTGCTTGTGGCGGCGATGTCGTCTATCGCCCTAGTCTTCCTTCTGGCATTGGCAGTACGACGTCGCAAGAGACACACCACGGCCTCCGCACAAATTGGGGTAATTACAAAATTACTAGGTATTCCTAGCAACAGTGGCGTAACGTTTGAGGCCCGTGGCAAATTCATCGGATGGGGCCCTCCCTCCCAAAGAATTTAATTTATATCTATTTTAATTTTGAAAATGATCGCTCGGCACTAGCCGTAGTCACAGGAATGGCTATAAATGTCAGAACCCTCTTGTGCTTTCGATCCTCTCTGACTGGGAGCCCCTTCACACTGGAGGCCCATGGCATTTTGCCGTCTTGCCACCCTATTGTTACGCCACTGTCTAGCAACAATGTTTCTTGGAGTAAGTTTTAAAATCCCTCGGGAACCCTTCCGATATAATATAAAAAGCCTAACTGACTCTCAGGTCCTCAAGTAAACCCATGCAAAATATCACGAAGATTTGTTGCTGCGTGATTGAAAAACAAACCAAAATCAATGTGTGTTTAAGTACTTTCGCTAATATAATAAACCGAAAGAATCTTGCATTATGTAGGTACATTTGCTCTTTTTACTCTTATCTCTTAGGAATCCGAAACGTGGTCGCTAACTAAGAGCTTCATAAGAAGGTTCAGGATCACTCAGCGGGCGATGGAGAGAGCTGTGCTCGGAGTATCCCTGCGAGATTAAATCAGAAATGAGGAGATCCATAGGAGAACCAATGTCACCGACATAGCTCAGCGTGTCGAAAAACTGAAGTTGACGAGAGCGGGGCATATAGTTCGAAGAGCTGATGGTTGAACGGGTCGAAGGGGTCAAAACTGTTATGAGTATTACCGACTTAAATATTCCGTTTAAATATTACCGCTTTGTTGGCCCGGTGATCAACTAGGCTCTAGCCGTGCGATGATAACATTATAATATTTGGCAGGGTATCTAGGTCGAGTTACGTCGTAGCAGTTGCAGTAGACTGTAGAGCGCTGAAAAATTGTCTATGGTCTATTCCCTCCCCAAGGAAGTAGTACTAACCCTCCCGGAATAATATTATGTGCAATTGCAAAAACTTGCTTCAGTATGAGTATTTTGATGTTAACAATAATAACCCCTTTAGATGAATAAAATTCTGTTAGGCTCTTTTTACAAGATAGGTTTATATACCTAGGTGTTTATTAAGGAGAGAAGAGAAAATTCTCATATTTGGATTATCTTGGTGCAATCACAAATATTCGTTTCTTCGATGTATTTCTTTGTGATGCATAATACATGACCCTTGTTCCAGAAGTTGACCGCCGACCTGCAAGCGGACGACAATACAAACCTGCTGACAGCAGAAAATCCAGAAGAAACCGAGGAGTGAAGCTGCCTATTGCTTTTATGCTTGCTCCAAACAAAATGCCTCATCTGCTTGCCGCGGGTATGAGATACAGCTGGTTCCTTAAATACTATTGACTTCGCATTTTACGCACACATTGGAGTAAAAGTCAATAATTCATAAACCCCATACAGCAACTTCAGTTTCTAATGATATATTTAAAGCTTAATGGAATTGAATTGACGCAAAAAATAGCTACCTACTGGAAATTTAAAGACCGATGTAAATAGGTAGATATGCTAATGAAGTTTTTAATGTGTTCCTTACACAGTGAATAAGGATTCGCAAGCGCTAACATAATAAGTATTTGGTAATTGCAAGTAGATCGTCACGCAAAACGTGTTTTTAAAAACAAAAAAAATTATATCGCTCTTTCTTTACTTATGGCATTCGAATCATTTTGAAATTAATTAACCAGCTATTCCACACGTGTAATGCCTACCTACTCAGGTGGTCATATCACAGAAATATTCTTGATAAGTATATGGCCATACCGTAGTCTGAAGTTTCACTGTAATATTATCTTATGAACCGAGAGCTCGTAGTAAATTTTGTGCTAACTGGTGATTTGTTAAAATTAAAACTTCATACCTAGCAACTTTGAGGTATTATTACTACGGCTTATAATGAAGGCCACACAAGACTCAAAATAATGTAGAGTTCCATCTAATATTCAAAAGTGGTGGACCAATATCTAGTTTAACTTGAGCATAGTTAGATCAACTTGCAGAAGGAGTTAATATATACAGACATTCAGCTTTTATTAAACACTTCCTTAGAATTACCTACGAACTCTTGGGCCAAAAGACGAACCGCTGCACGCTTCGCCATGCTCATATCTACCTTGTATAAACTACATTGGCCCATATATTTTGTTGCGAACACGTAAACTATGCGACATAAAAATATATAGTAGTAAAGTTGAATATCTTCAATAATTTCAAGTATCGCATGATACGGAATCGCATTTTTCTAAAGAACACGAAAGTGGAAATACTCGTTTCCATAGTTGAAGATAGCTGCTTATTCATTGCTCTTCGAATTAAGCAGGCACTGTATTGTTTGACAGGTATGGGCCTTAAATATGGAAATAATAATTATTGCTACAGTCTCCATTGTGGTAATTGGCATCCTTATGAGTAGATATCTACCCGCAGACTTACAATTTCAAGTTAGACAACTAAATCGCAGAGTACCTATACTAACAGGCATATAGGTATAAATGTGACTGTGACGTATGGTAGCCCTCAGTATCAAAATCGGTATAGTTTTTTTTTTTCTTTTTTTTTTAATTCCTGCTACTATTTATTTTGTAGCAACTTTTAGGTAGGTATAGTTAGTCAGCCAACTTTAAGTGTAGGTTAACACTTCAATAAAAAATTTAAAAAAAGCCAACTGTTGTAAGGAAAGTTAGGTTGTAAGTCTGCGGGGTACTCTAATGTAACAGTGCATTTTATCCCATAGCAAGAGAGTGTCGGTCAATCAGAAATGATTGTACACACACTGCAGTAGACTATCATTCTTAGACAATCCCGCAGCTAATCACGTTCAGTGCCTATGATTTGTATATAACGAAGTTTTAGCAAGGCTTTTTAACTGAAAGCCGAATAAATGCTTATTCAGAGATACGATATAATATTCTTTAGTCAAGTAAGTACTTATCTACCTACCTACCTAGGTATATTTTGTAATCACCTAGATTTTGAATAAATTAGGTAAAATCCAATGCCAAAGCTACTAAAAATATTTTTGTTACGAGTGGTGTTTTATTAGAAATCATTCATCATAAAGGCTGAAGACATAAGGTAGATGACATCAATTAATATTACTTACACCTTCGATCATTAATGTATGTAGATTCAAGATGTGCAGTCTCATAGAAATAATTGAAATCGTGTCCGTGAAAAATAAGTTTTCATTTGCGAGACAAATTTATGCACATTCCTTCAAACTTCTTTATTTATAAAAATAGGTGAGAGCTTATTTCTTACGGATACTTTTTACGAGCGACCGACAGTAGGTACGTCTATTAGGTTATTGTATTGTACAAACATTACTGATCAAAGCATGTAACTTGCCATCAATTTTATCATTTAGAACAAATTCAATACGCCAGGTAATTGATTTAAAGTTGAAGATTATTATCTATGATATAGGTAAGCCTAGTCTTTTTATAAAATAAAACAAAAACCAACTTAACTAATCCATAATATTTTCGAGCTTCAAAACATTTTAGGATCTAGAAATTACGATGCTATCGCTGTCAAAATTAATCCTACTTAACTATGTCGTAAACGGGAATAACCAAATCAATGGGTATTATAGTTCTTTACACTCACGAGGACGCGTGACTCATGATTGTGTCGTATCGTATAAGTGGAAAGAGAGCTTGCTCGCGCCTGACCGCTTCCACCTAGGCTCTTGACAGGCACGCACACTTACGCAATGTGAATGTACATGACGTAACCACAATTAAAGCTCACGCGCCCTCGTTAATTGCAAGAACCTACCTATGTTAATTTTGGGGAAATTATATTGGTTTTACCCTTGTTTTACTTAACTCTCCTAAATCTATTTGGGAACCTCAAAGCTCAAAGCGCGGACGTTAATTCTACGGAAGAGGAAAAGTAGATAATCAGACTAAATTTAATCAACAATTATTGTTAATTATTAAAATTGAAGCTAAAATGATCTTAGACAAAACTACCAACTTTATTTGCGGCCCAAAAATACGCCATCCATATGTAAGTTGCGAATATAACGCAACAGCAATAAAAATTAAATACTTGGTTGGAGCACAAAGTTCCATTTGCTAGAATGCCACATTCATAGATTAGACACGATGTGTTCTTGGGCCGCAAATAATACTGGTAATTTTCTCCGCGGTTATTTTGGCTTTATGTATTTCGCCTCTGTATATCATATCTCTGAACATCCCAAAATGTACTCGTCAGTATTAAAAATCCCTGTGGTATATCAAAATAAGCGTATTTATTTGTTTTTTATGTACTAGTTGTAGGATAAGATTTTAATTAATAAAAATCTTTGTTACTCAGTTTCAAATGTTTCAATGTCTATAATTAATTATTCATCAATTCTTACCTCTTGATTATATCATTTTTGTATAGAAATAAGACTGATATAGGCTTGCGTTGTATTTCAGTAATTATTGGGGATGTGAAAATTTTCAATGTTGGACATATTTTTGTAACGGCACTATTTATTTTAATATAGCCCTTTGTGTGTTACCTATACCTAATATTAATCAATGTTAGAATAGATAATTGGTACAGGCATGTATTGTTTAGAAGGTAAGACGGGAGGTAGTTAGCTAGGTAATTGAATATGGCACTGTCTGGAAGTTAGAAAATAATAAGTGCAGGAGCTGAAGTAAAACTTGATCATAAATACTTGCCAATGATTGAAAACTAAAACAGGTGGTGCATAACACCATGTACACGATTTTCCGACTACGTCGAAACCTCTAGCTATACCTACCTACTTATCTGTAGGGTTAGTATAAGATTTAATTCGATTGATCGTATTCGTATTCGTAATATCAGCGTCAAAATAAAATAAACCTTAAACTTAAAAAAAAAAAAATCAGTACAATCGATTTTAATTTGGAAAGTATCAGTATTCGTAAACGTATAAGAATGCATGCACGAAATTGAGCTCTAATTCCATGATTTTATGATTCATTTTACTTTGACGCTTATGGTTCATTTTACTTTGACGCAACCTTTATCGCAAGAGGACGTTCGCTACACGTGAAAGGCGCAATCGAATTTAAACATTTAAGTACCATTCTGCGAATTTAAACCATTTAAGACAGCTCAGGAAAATTCTTAGCAAAAATAAACTATAGGAAAGTATATAATTTAAATACCTATGGTGTCCGCTAAAAAAACAATCTAAAACCTATTACTTACATATAAATATACTGGCCGCCTTATAAAAAATTAATATTAATATACCTACTTGACCGCCTACATATTTAAGCGACATTTTTATATAACTAAATTGCGTTTTTTCTCAAACAATATTTTAAATTATAAAGGACTAGAGAATGTCGACATTTTCCGGGAATAGTTAATTAACTTCAAATATATGTTATTTCCCTAGGAAATGTCAACGTGCTCTAGTAGTTCATAGTTTAAAATATCGTTTGTAATAAAAATCTTTATTTAGGTAAAAATGTCGCTTACCTTATAAGTCCGTGGTCATGGTCTGGACATTATTTTGGAAATATTAAATAGTGTAAGTAAGAACCTAGGTGTTTTAAAGATCTAGTTTTACTTCAAGTCCACATAGTAAGCTGCGATGGTGTTGATTGAACAAAAAAATCTAAAGAGCCTGACACGCATTTATGTACAACCATAAATTCATTGTATCACGCTGGCAATATTTTATATCATCCAAATTGTATATCGCACATACATAATACATATATTTATAGATGTTAAGTTTATATTAGCTTTTGTGTAAGTAATAGTTTGTCTTGAGGCAATGTGATTATTTTATATGCTGGAAACACCCACAATGTACATAATGAAATAAATTGTTTTCCCACCGTAGTCTTATTTTTTCTCTCTCTAAAAACTATAGCAGATATAGACCAATAGACGACCTACCACTCGCAATTGTCATTACCAAATTTCAGTTTTGTTTTTGTTAACTTAACTTGAGATTTGAGCCTTGCAGATGTGACTTTTAAGGCTCAAATTTCAAGTTGTGAATTTAGCAGATGAGACTTTGTTCTACGGAACGGTCGAATTACTTTCATCAATGAATTTTTCAAGCGGAAAAAATAAGAAATTTAAAATTACGACTTTAGACTTTCAAGATGTCATTGCCATGAAAAGAATTGTCAGAGAAGAAAACTTCTGTCATAGTTGTGGTTACAGTAAAAAATAAAACTATTATGACGCTTTTTATGACGTCATTTTGTAACGGTCGACGACGGTCAACTTGAGATGGAAGGGTAATATTTTTATACTAGTTGACCCGCCCCAGCTTCGCACGGGTAAGCTACAAAACAAACGTAACGGTAAAAACAACTGGAGCCTGGAGTCAGTGGCGTAACTATAGGGTGGCAAGACGGCAAAATGCCACGGGCCCCCAGCCTGAAGGGCCTATCTCATTGGTTGAGCTTCTTTATATTGGGGGAGGGAGGGCCCCATCCGATGGATTTGCCACGGGCCTCAAACGGTATAGTTACGCCACTGCCTGGAGTTCAATAATATACAATATTTGGAACCTACGACCTACAATATCAATTAATAAATAATCGACAGTCTCTAAATCCCGTCAGGTTCAAAAAACCATTAGGTATTGTAAAGGATGGCATCTCATTAGATTCCCACTTCCCATTGACTTTGATGGGAATTGACTTCCCATCGCAAGTCAATTTTTCTCGTAAGGCATATATAATTTAGTACATATAAATAAAAGGCATTTTAGTTTCAATTGACTTATAATGTAGAAAATTCCAAATATTGCAACCATTTTAAACAAAGGTATTCGTAAGTTAACCTAACTTACAACTATAAAGCAACTTAAATTTTACATACATAATATTTTACAATAAATAAGAAAATTTTTATCTTTGTTTTTGTCATTAATTGTTAATTAATATACATAATATACCTCATTAGTTAACTAAAATATTCACCATATTTAATCATAATATACAAAAATATTATTTAATTATTTTAATAATAACTGATAAATTAAATATCACTTTATTAGAGTTCCATACAAAATGATAGAACTCCGCAACATATTAGATGAACCATATACCTATCTTGAAAGACTAATTTTGAATAATATTCAAAATTATAAATTACAAACCTCTAGAGTAAGAAATTAATCTCCAGACACAGGTTTTTTTTAATTCATGACAAGACAGCCTGCGATCTCACCTGATGGTAAGTGACGATGCACTAAGATAATAGCGGGCTAACTTAGAACGGGGTATGACAGTTTGAATTAAACCCTAATCGGTTTTTACAAGCCATTGTGCCGGAATGCTAAATCCGATTCCGATTATCCGATAAAATACAATTAAAATTTATTACTTAATTCAAAAGAATTAACCCCCCAATAATAAGCTCCTAAAAACAATTATTTCTGGAAAATAATACTATCATATTGTGAATTAGTTAAATAATTCAAAATATCTTGATTTTTACCAATAAGAATAACAATATAACATTTACATATGTTAAGTATAAAATAATCAACTTTTTGCGAACTTATGCAAGTAAGCCACATCCAGGTATTTAATATGACGGCCTATTTTTACGTTATTTACAAAATAATATTCCTAGATCTTATCTGATTTACTTCTATGTATGTATTTGATTTGAGTGAAACAACTCTATTGTATGAGGCTTATTAGCCTAAACTATTATTATTTATTAGGCTTATAAGCTAAAACAATTTAAATACTTTATTGTGATACTTATAAATCATACATTGTTAATTTGTTAATAATAAAAAAAAACATACAGGTGCCTAATAAAACAACTTAAACGTTAACTTTCCCTGTGACTGTACTAATGAACAAATATTATAGCTACTTGGTGTCATTTTGTAATTGAATTGGTAAATTTCTTATTGAAAGGATGATTTTTTTAACCGACTTCCAAAAAGGAGAAGGTTATCAATTCGGCCAGTATCTTTTTTTTTCGTAAGAAACAGGAGTCTTAGAGGTATTAAATCTAGTCTTCCTTTATGTAACCTTGCAATAACGCTAGTTCGGTCTTTTGTGACAGCAGCCAGTTTGTTTATTAAGATAGAATTACGATAGTGCAACAATTTTCAAATAAGAATCTCGCGAAAATGCTATCATTGCTTATCTTAGAAAACAAAGCTTGGAAGTTAATGACAAAAAGTAGGATTTCCTATCGCAAAGGAGTATTTATTTTTTAACAAAAAGCAACTCGGTATCGCTTGATAAATATTGTTTTTGGCGTGGTTTTGTTCAAAAATAAGGAGAAATAGGCACTTAGTAAAACAGTGTGGTGGTGGAGTGGAACCTATATTTTTGTAGTAATAAAAAAAACTTTAATGAGAACCAGAGTTACCGATATCTAGTCGAGGAGCTGAAGTGGCAATGAGCGGGGCATATAGTTCGAAGAACGTCGTTGGGGTGCCAAGATGTGGATCGACGACATCAGACGAGTCGCAGGAAGCCGCTGGATACAGGTGGCGCAAGACCGAGACATGCTGGAGTCTATTAAAGAGACCTATGTCCAGCAGTGGAGGTTTATCGGTGGACCGAGAAGAACCAAAACTTTTTTGTTAAAGAAGCATAGTTCTTATTACTTGACAGCATCTGTACAAAGTCCTAAGGGTCCTAAGGCGGCGGATGCGCCGGTTTCAGCAAGCGCGCGAGAACATGCCTACCGCTGACGAGTTTCAACTGCTGGCCGTCCATAAGCACGCTCCGTACTGCAGTCGGCGTCGCGCCCGACGCGCTCGTCGCCGCCTGTGGAACATGGTATGACGATTTGTTTTAGTTCCTGATAGTTAATCTATGATCAACACTAGATTTGTTGACAAACAAATGACAGCTTAATTATGGATCAATTTGAAACGCCACAATTGACATACGAGTGTCTCTGGAACTAATAATATTTCAGACTAGCTGATGCTCGCGACTTCATTCGCGTGGAATACATTTCAAGATCCCGCGGGAACTATAATTTTTTTCGGGATAAAAAGTTGCCTATGTTTTAATCCAAGGTATAATCTATCTTCATTTTAAATTTCAGCCAAATCGGTCCAGTAGTTTTTGAGTTTATTCATTACAAACATACACACAAAAATACAAATCTTTCCTCTTTATAATAGTAGTGTAGATGGCGCACCGACGTCTATAATTAATCTATGAAATCATACAAAAACAATGAAATCATAGATGATTTATAGAGGTTGGTGCATTTGCAATATTATTTATTAGTTCCAGAGACACTCGTATCTGCTTAGTGCTTACAGCGCCAAAATGGCGTTAATAGAGTAGGTCCAAAACCAGGTAGGACAGCAGCCTTTCCAGTGTTAATCATACTTTAAATATAGAGCTCAGTAGTTTTAGTATAGAAAATTCAAAGCTCAGGGCGCCTACCACCAACGCTTAAAACAGTATTATTTCAATATTATTTTGACATGTCATACAATGTCAACATTGTTAGTAACGTAACGACGTCATTGTATGACATGTAGAAATTATACTACGTACTTTTACTTTATGCTTTTCTTAGCTCTTGAACAATAAATGTTAAAAACGTGTGTAGTGAGTAAAGTAGGGTGTAGAATTCATCAAACAACTTGCAAATTGTCAAAACAACTAAATAAAAACATTAGTTTTACGTTAACGATTTTGTCAACAGGTGGAAAGTGTGGTTTTAATTTTTTTAATAATAATAAGCCAAAATTAAGTAATTAAAAAAGTGGTCTCTACAATTTAAATGCTTTCGAGTAAGAAACGTGGTTATAGTAAGATATTTAAATAATAATTTTAGTTAGTGTTAAATTGTTAATATACTGGTGTACTGTAGCTTTAAACCCAAAAACCATTTCGTGGTATAGTTTGCATGCATTCATTGTGTTTCATGCATGCATGTTTCATTCATCCTTAAAGGTCTCCTCCCACTAATTAGTACCGTGCCGTGACCTTATGCATCATGCATCGCGCATATAGATTAGACGGCCTACCTCAAAAATGAATCCATACTTAATATTATACGCATAAATGCGTTCATATTTTATTCCATTTCGAAGACCTTTTCGCGGCTTAACCGCTTTAACTTAATTTGGCACAGATATAAAGAAAAATAGAAATAGATGATACCAAACAGGATTTTGGAACAATCAGTAAGGTATTAGTATCGTTGACTGATTCCACCTTCACGTTAATTTTTAGTCTCTCATGAACATACCCATACGTAAATATAACTATCTACGTACGTAATAACTGTTACACGTATATATTAGGGTATCATGTAACTTACGTAATTTGAAGGTGAACTTGTTTATTTTGTTGGCTAATAAAGTAGTAAAATAAGTAGGTAGAGAAAAATATTGCGTAATGACAAGCTACTACTATAATTCATTTACCAAATATATTAATAACTGTATACGGTACGAGTACAGATAGGATCATAGCACGCTCCAACACATTGGGTGAAAACCTTTAACCTCTCATTGGCATGCAAATAAAATTATCACCTGCTGAATTTTAATTCCCTGCGGAAGTTTAACTTGATGTATCGGATTCACCTGCGATAATTATAACAGTGGCATTTGTATAAAATAATAATTTTGGATGTGCTTCAGCACAAACTAAAGGAAAACGACAGACGGTAAAATACATGAAGCCGATTTAGTTCCAATTTCACGATCGCCGAGTAACGTTTAACCGAGGAATAAATTCGACGTCTTGGCTCAATACAAAAACTGTCAAAATCTAATTCCTCGGATAAACTATCTTTGCTCGGCGATACTGAAATTGGCACATATTAGCCAATTCTTTGTAAAAAAAATTGGTGTTTTGCCACTTTTGGTTACTTCAAAACTTGCGTTAAGGGTACTAAATGCTCGCGTTCAAACGGGTGCCTAATACACAAAATGGCGAAAAAAAAAATTGGACGCGTCATTTAGGAGACTGTGCAAAGATATATCGGGTAGTTGCGAGTTTCCCACTGTCAGCCAAATCAGACCATATTGGGTCTAGGCAACTGGCTTCTCTGGAACTGAAAGACCCCAAGTGATAACTGAAGTGAAAGTCATAAATGAAGTGGCTTTCTTCTTTCTTAAAGAAAAAAATTCTTTATTAAAGAGTCTTTGTCAAAAAATTATTAAAGAGTTTGTCCACATATGAACATGTCACCTTTATAGTTTATCATCATCTATAATAATCTACGATTAAGAGCTAATGAAGTGGCTTCACTTTTCTGAACGTCGGTTTCCTTTATTCTGATGCTAAGCAAGCATATTGTTACAAAATTAAATAGGCAACAAAACATTAAAAACTTAAAAAAAAATCATAAAGAGACACATAATATGTAATGCATTATATTTATAAAGTACCAAAAATATTTACCTGTTGTAATTTTAGCACTGGCGCAGTAGTTGAAGAGGTTGTGACCGTCTGCGCTCCTGTAAAATAAAGTTTTAAATACTACAAACACAATGCCATTTTTCTTTTTTAATACCTGACTTAGTCTCAGAAGTATATTTATTTCATAATTTTTTGCAATTTTCCGTTTTTTTTTATAATTAAGTGTTTGAAGCCATGCTTTAACCTTTGCTTTACAACTGTATCTTGTCAAACAATGAATTTGCACGTACTTGCTTGCGGCATCATATAAATATTTGCCAGGAAAGTATTGGTGCCTCAGCAAATCTAGCTCTGCAAGGTGTGACACCACAAATCTTATCTTGCCTTATATTTTCCAAATAATTATCTTTTTTGTATGTTTAACCTTAGAATTTGTTGATGGTGATGGCGAAAGAAATGGTTAGAAACTTAACTTATCTTCACAACTTACCTATATTGCTTAACACTATGGTTTGCGAAGTTGACGTCCCGCTGGTTGAAGTCACTCGGATAGCGGTTCCGTCGCTTTGCTAAAATAAAAACAAAATAAACTTCTATTATAAGAAAGAGATGATGCCCATATAGTTTTCTTAAAACTCCAAAGGAAACTCTTTGATTTTCCGGGATAGAAATAAGTGTCCTGTCGCAGAGATTAGTAAGAAATACGTAGTTTGTTCCATAATTCTTACAAAACTATCATTTGACCCCTAACCCTTCTCTGAGAGGAGACATGCGCTAGTGAGCTATAGATGGGTAGATGTGATGATGATGGAATATCTTGTTATTATTTAATAATAATATAATTATATAAAATTATAACATAATTGTTATAAAATACTACGAGTGTGTACCACGGTAATTATTTTAGTTGGGATTGTCGATATTTCGAACCAATTGCACGGACCGTGGTCACGACGAGACTGCGGTGTTGCGAGACGTCAATTTGAAGCTGTCATGGTTAGAATCTATCTACCCGCTTTTTTGGAGGAACGTCATTTAAAGTTCGGCAAAAAACATTCGTACTCGTAGTATTTTATAACAATTATGTCAGTAAACAACGAATCAAGTCTAAAATCTTTAGTTTATCCTGTTATTACCTGTAATATAATATTGTGTAAGGGTTTGGCGGAGGTGAGGAGTAAGGGCCTGGCCAGACGGGACGTGGGCGCCAACACACGCACGCCTCTCGCTCGCCCGACCGCTCCGCCCGCACCGCCCATCATGCCCTCTAGCGAGATCATCTGCGTCTACAAGTTTTATAAGGACAAAATAAATATGCACTTATGTTTCCTAAATAAGTAATTTAACAAAAAAAAAAAATTGATAGGTTTTAAAAAAATTATGGCGGATTACTGAAACTTTAACAGTACCATGATATAAACTGCTTTTTATTTTTATATTAATTTACGGCACAAGTGCGATATTTATTCTGTACCACACGGTTTTTTTAGGAGGCAAACATTTTAATCGCATTGCAGTTTTGATGTAATAAAGGTTGCAGCTCACTTACGCGAAACCGCTCCCTCACGGCTCCACCTCAAATCGAAGTGAACGAAGTGAGTCAAGTTTATGTGCAGAACACCACCTTAAGGGTCTGCCATTCCGGTGTAGATCGGCCCTAAGCCCATATTTGAATGTTTATTCTTTTAACGTGCGGGAGCATATAAATGAGCTACAACCATTAGAGTCAACACACAAGCAAATGTATTGAAAAATCATTTAAATCACTTACCTGAGCATTCGTTAATAATTTCGCAACTATAGGTTGAGAATTCTTGTCTACTGGAGGCTGCGTTCTAACTACTTGAGCTATCGACTTTGGCGTCTGTTGGTTCGCTAACTGTAGCGTCTGTCCACTCGTCAACTGCAAAGTCTGACCACTAGACAACTGAACGGTTTGTCCACTAGATAACTGTAAAGTTTGTCCACTGGGCAACTGAACTGTTTGCCCCCCCGCTAACTGGACAGTCTGTCCGCCAATTTGCATCGTTTGCGCCCCTAATTGCACACTTTGTCCACTCGGCATCTGCACAGTTTGTCCGCTCAGCTGTACGTTCTGTCCCAACTGAACGGCTTGCACGTTCCCACTCGCTAGCTGAACTGTTTGTCCACTGGGTAACTGAACACTTTGTGACGGCATAACACTCTGACTCGCCACTTGAACACTCTGTCCGCTGGGTAACTTCACCGTGTGACCCGTTAGTTGCACGCTCTGGCCGGCCAATTGCACGGTTTGACCGGCGATTTGGACGGTTTGGCCGGACAGTTGGACCGTCGAGACCGGTATTTGGTTGATGGGTTTGATAGTTGATGTGGAGGTTTGCATTCTCGGGCTTGGATTTCTGACTTGGGTAGTTGAGACGGCTCGGACTTGTTGCATGGTTTGCGGGGATGCCAGCTGCACTGTTTGTCCGCTGGGTAACCGGACACTGTGGGTGGGCAGCTGTAGAGAGGACAGTTGCAAAGTGTGTCCAGAAGACAACTGGACAGCTTGTCCACTGGGTAAGTGAACCGTTTGGTTGGCAGCGAGCTGTACCGTTCGACCGCCGGCTAACTGTACCGTTCTGGTGGGAACAGACGACGTTACAGCGGTTGGTATACTCGATACCACATTTGTTGTACTTGTGGCGCTCTGGAATAGAAATTGAAACTCCGAGATTTTTTTTTTTAATATATCTTGATTTCTTCAATAGAAATAAACAATAAACACACGTACCTGCGCTACTGACATAACGGAAGTTGTACCTGGTACGGACTGCCGTTTTTTAGTGGTGGGTGGTATACCTAAAAATTATTTAGAATTTATTAAATAATATAACGCTCATTTGCGACAAGGGTGACATAATTCAAAATACACCAATTTTAGTGTCGAAAATTTATACTTTTTGCTATAAAAACAACATTACGCTAAGCACAAAAAAATAAGAGCAAGAGAGATTGTGACTTAATGCTCTGTCGCTTTGTCGGCCGCTGTGTTGTTTCGAGACTGTAGCATCCACAAAATATTACACTCTAACGAGAGAATTCTATCATCGTCGATTTTGAATTATGTCACCCTTGTCGCAAATGAGCGATAAGTTGGTAAAAGGGTAAAAAAGGGCATATATAACTTCATAAGTACATGATAACAAATTCATCCTTATAAAATTAGATTTTTCAAAAATAAATAAACTTACTCTGCTGCATAAGAGCGCGCGGTGAAATAAGAGATTTTCCGGAAGATGGCGTTGCTGGACTCAAAACTCTAACTACCCCCCGTCTTGCACTTTGGGTTACCTGGATAAAGAAAATAACTTGTTATTTAAAAGTAAACTATTTAACTGTCGATACTGCTCGAGTGCTCAAGGAATATTTCCTCCCAATTTCAAATCTCTAGGCCACTGGTTTAGGCCTTAGACTGATTGGCAGTAACTCGTCAGGCCACTGTCAGTTAGACAGTCGTTCATTATACTTTTTTATAGATACAGAAGAAGATAAAATGCGATTGGCATTCTTAAAAACATAATTATATATCGCGGGTTTGCGAGAATATCGACGTAACTCAAAATTCCATCAAACTAAACTAAGTATGCCAAATACTCATAAAACTTTGATATTTTGTAGTGAATAGAAATTACTACACCAACATCAGTAAAATCAAATCCTAATAATATACTTTTTGAAGTATGCACACAAACATTAATAAAAAACATTAATCAAGAAATTTTGACGACCTCCCTGGCGCAGTGGTGAGCGCTGTGATCTTATAACTGGGAGGTCTCGGGTTCGATTCCCGGCGGAGGCAATTAAGAAATTTATAGTTTCTAAATTGTCTCTGGTCTGGTCTGGTGGGAGGCTTTGGCCGTGGCTAGTTACCACCCTACCGTCAAAGACGTGCCGCCAAGCGATTTAGCGTTCCGGCACGATGGCGTGTAGAAACCGATTAGGGGTATGGGTTGAATTTACACTGCTATACCCCTTCCAAGTTAGCCCGCTACCATCTTAGACTGCATCGTCACTTACCATCAGGTGAGATCGCAGTCAAGGGCTATCTTGTCATCGAATAAAAAAAAAAATTCAAAACGCCATTCTCTAAATCATTAATTTTTTTAGTTCCGTCACTGTTCTCACAAACCAGCGATATGTAACTCTACGCAGATGAAATCTAATAAAAAATGTACAGGGTAAATAAATAAAAAGCATCAATAACTAGTGGTTCGCCCCGAACTGAGACCTCGCGGTATCCCATAATTCCCAAAAGATAGTTTTAATTATATATTGTAATAATTAACTTTTAACATTAGACGCAATAAAAATAATAATAGTTGACGCAAAACTGTTTTACTGATACAGCGCCATCTATTAGCATTATTGTGAAGCTATTAGCATTAAAAATTAAATAATTTCGTTTCTTTACAATATTTATATAATTTTAGTATTTGTTGTTCAAGTACAGGATATAACTGAATTTTCAACAAAGTTTCAGGTTCTAATATGCAATACTTTTTGACATATGGCTCAAATTAAATCTCCACTTAAAAGTTAAATAATTTCGTTTCTTTATAATATTTATCTAATTTTAGTATTTGTTGTTCAAGTACAAGATATAACTGAATTTACCACTAAGTTTCAAGTTCTAATATCTTGTCATTCTTGACATATGGCTCAAATTAAAATCTCCACTTTGAAAGACCCCATTTCGTCAATTTTAAGGGAAAAATTAAAAAAAATATATTTTTGTACTCTCTCAAAGTCGTCTTTAAAAAAATATATCACAAGTCTATGTAACGCAACAAACAAAATTTTACTTCAAATACGCTTCTATGAGAGCCCCCCTGAAATAAAGCTTTTTATATTTTTTTATGTTCGGCTGAAGGCCATCAGTTTACATATTATATTTAAATTTGAAGTAATTAGTTCAGTAATTCAGAAGTTATAGGGCTCTGACAGACATTTGGACGTACACACTTCTCTGTCCAGTACAGACAAGCGCCCTAGTTGACTCAGAGAACTCGCTTCGCTCGTTCAAATATATCACACCTGAGTTACCGGAGTACACACAGTGATGGTGGGTGCAGTAGTCGCAGTTTGACCCGACGGAGGCCGAATCAACAGAGACCGTGTTACTTGTGTTATCTGAGAACAAACAAATGATTTTAAAACATATAAATTCAACACAAAACACATCAGTTCAAAGAGGATGCGCAAAAGTTTTCTTTTAGGCTGAAATCTATAGACTACCCTCTCACTCAACCTAGACTCAAGAGAATTAAAACGAGACAGATTTATATCAGAGCATATTTGTGTCTCGTTTTAACCTCTATTTTGAGTCTGAGCTGATTCAGAGCACGCTCTTTAGATCTCAGCATTAGACTCTCGCTAAAAAAAAAGAAAATTCAGCAACTTTCTACAAATCCTTATTTTCAGATTAACTTTAATAGTCACAGAATAAAACTCGTGTAAATTCTGAAGTCATTTTATTAATTTTAGATGTTCTGGACGAGGTGTAACACTTTCTTGTTCCAGTATGGAAAAACGAAATAAATAAATAAGTACATCTAAATACATTATAGGAAAAGGTGATTGACTGACTGACTGATCTATCAACGCACGCCTCAAACCACTGGAACTTTTGGGCTATTTGGCATATAGATAGCTATTATAACGTAGTCATCTGGTTAGAAAGGATTTTTGAAAATTCAACCCCTATGGGGGTAATTTAGGGTTTTGATAAATCGAACTTAACGTAAGCTAGTATAGAAATATATTGAACTAGCTGATGCCCACGAATTTGCCCGCGTGGATTTAGTATTTAAAATCCCGCGGGAACTCTTTAATTTTTTGACACTCTCCAGGTTCTCAACTATATCCATGCAAAAAATTACGTCGATCCGGTCTCTGTTGCAGCGTTATTGAAGGACGAACCAACAAACAAACACAGTTTCGTATTTATAATATTATAGTAAGGATAATAACTTACCTTAGTAGATTGGTTCATGGTATTCTGATGTAGAGAGGCCATATTAACATTGGGCTGCACGACCGTAGAGACTGATGGCGAGTGTTGTGTTGGTATATTTAGCGAAACCTATGGTAACAACAGTTTATATCAGAAACAAGGATAAAAGAAAAGGTTAGAATTGTTTTGCTTTAATCCGCCAACAGAAAAAAATCTTTATGGACAAACATGCAGTTACAAGCTAAGCACCGCTTACCTCCCCAACCAAGCAAGAAAGCAAAGTTTCTTCTATCCAATAACAAGGATACAAGTGTATAAACTGTAATCCGACTACGGAAAATTGGATTTAACATCTGTCACATTGATTTTGTTCATATAAAATAGCCTAATTTTAACCAACCACCACCAAGGACCATCGTAACGAATCAATTGATCCCTCATTCATCAAAATCGGCTCAGTAGTTTATATGCTATAGTGGAAAGTTCGTAAATATAAACATAGATTGCAAAAATCAAAACCCTTTTATTTTTGCAGGCTTTGCTGTAGTTGGGTAAAAAAGGACAAATAAAAGCAATTTTTTTAGAGTCAACTAGCTGCCCGCTCCGGCTTCGCACGGGGGTATAAAATATATAGCCTATGTCATTCGCTGTTAATGGATGTTATTATACATATAAACCTTCCTCTTCAATCACTCTATCTATTAAAAAAACCGCATCAAAATCCGTAGCGTAGTTTTAAAGATTTAAGCATACATAGGGACAGAGAAAGCGACTTTGTTTTATACTATGTAGTGATGTTAAAATACTCAAATCTTCAAATCAAAACGTTACAGTTCAGGTAAACCTTAAATTCTTTTTAAAAGAAAAAAAAAAGACAATAATATCTTACCGGTGTTTGTGAAGTTTCAATTTTCAAAGACTTTTGTTTCATTATAGGCGACCTTTGAGGAGTAACAACTATAGACGGCATAGAAGACGGCACTTGCAACATCGTGTCACTGTTCTGCTTCGTCAATGGATGATTTTGCTTCACCGTTTGCACGACAATCTGCTTCTGCTTCGGCGATGCCGCACTTTGCTTCACTGCTTGCTTCTGTACTGTTGTCTGCTTCGGAGTATTTTGCTTCGTCAAATTCGGCATCGATTTAGCCGGAGTCAGTAGACTTGTTTGTTTTTGATTCGTTTGAGCAGATTGTTTTTGATTCATTTGAGTCGATTGTTTTTGATTTGTCTGCGCTGTTTGTTTCAATGTTATTTTTTGCGTTGTGTTCGATTGTTTTGGTGTTGAGTTCGTTTGGTTGGATTGTTTGGGTGTTGCGTTCGTTTGGTTTGTTTTTGGTGTTCCGTTCGCTTGTTTGGGCGTCTGTTTTGTTTGCACTAGTGACGGCATTTTGGCGTTTTGTTTAGGGGTGATTGTTTTAATTTTGGGCGTTGAAGGGACGAGTTTGGCTTTCTGTTTGTTTGTCGGTGTGTGTTTAGGGGTGGTGGCTTGTGTGGCTTGCATTAGCAGCTGTGCGGAGGAGAGGTGCGGGGCGGAGGGCGGGGCTCCACTGTCGTCCACGTCTACGTCGCTATCTGACGCGTTTTCATGTATTTCTTCTATACTTGGCCCATCTATTTCCATCTGATAGGAAGAAAAGGAATCTATGACTTAAAAATGAGAAATGTATTTGATGTATAGTTCTTTCAATTCACGAGGGCGCGCGAGCTTTATTTGTGGTTACGTCGTGAACATGCACATTGCGTAAGTGTGCTTGCCTGTCTGGCGCCTAGGTGGGAGCGGTCAGGCGCGAGCAAGCTCTCGCTCACACTTATACAGATACGACACACAACCATGAGCCCCGCGCCGTCGTGAACTGAAAGAACTATACAATACATTAATGTGTACAAATATAGACTTTTAGGAACCAACGAGTTTTAGGAAATTTAATACATGCTGTAATAACTTTAAATAGAAAGCTTTGTTAGTCATCTAGTATAAATGCCATATTGCAATATAATATTAAATAATAAATTCAAAATTTATTTATTTCATATAGGCTAACTTGTAGCTCTTATGACACGTCACAAATCTACCACCGGTTTGGAATGCAGATTCTGCTGAGAAGAGCCGGCAAGAAACTCAGCAGTTGCTCTTTTCAAAAAAAATTTTTTTTTACAAAGCTATGCTATGTATACAGTGCTTCCACAATAAAGCTTCAAAAATGCAAAAATGCATACGTAGGTACACCAATCTAACGCAAATAAGAATTTATATAAAATAATAGAATAAATAATACGCACGGGAGTCTGTGGAGAGTTCACTTGCGGAATGGACGCGTTCGCTTTGTTAGCTCGCCCTCGAGCCGTTGTATTTTTCGCCCAGTCTTCTTCGCTCCTAAAACGTTTTAATAAGAAACAATTAACTTAATAGCTCTTCCTTACAACTATATAAAAACATTTCACGCTTCAATAGAGTCTTTCCTATTGGATTCTTATTAATACGGATCAGTCGTATACTTTTACGACAACTTCGATTTTTTTTTACGGATATTATAAATAGGAATATGAACGAGAGAAATTTAGTATGAAAATGACAGGAGCATTCCTGTTATTTTTATATAACATTTCTTGCTAACGTTAACTTCACCTTTACTATTCGAAAGTTAAAATGTTCGTGCTTAAGCTACAATTTATCCTAAGTGGAATTTAAAGATACATAATTTAAGCTATTTTATTATCAGAGGGCAGTCCCGGGTTAAATTCCCGCATGGGCAATTTGAGATTTTTTTATTTACTAAAAAGTTCGGAATGCCATTCCAACAGACAAGAACCAGCAAGTAACTCGGCGGTTGCTCTTTTAAAATAATATGTGATAACAATATTATGTTGTGTATGCAAGTGTGTACTAACTTGTGCCTATGCAGATAAGTCCACACGGCTGTCCGCTGGTCGTACTTGACGATGGGATCACGCTTGACTGCCACCAGCCGCTCCAGCGCGCTGGCGACTGCGATTGACAATGTTTGCTCGCTGCACGGCACTATCCATTGCGACATTCTGTATCGAACAAATGTTATTTTTTTTTTTTTTTTTTCAAATCAAATATTATTTATTTATACAAAAATATCATTACATACATCATCAGTAACCCAACGGCTTACTATTGAGCTCAGGTCTCTCAAAGAAGGGTATAGGACGTAGTCCACCATGCTGGCCCAATTCACGGATTTCACATGCTTTTGAGAATATTATGGAGAACTCTCAGGCATGCTGGTTGTAAATAGGAGACCGCAGACTTCAACAGTTCCGTAGAACAGAGTTATATCTGCTAAATTCACAACTTGAAATTTGAGCCTTAAAACTAAAATTTCTAAGGCAAATCTCAAGTTGTGAATTGAGCAGATGAAACTTTGTTCTACGGAACAGTAGACTTAACCACAAGGCTATCACTTTTTTTTTTTAAGCTGTCATTACTCTCAAAATGTATGTTTAAGAGTTTTGTCATAATCCCAATTTTCAATGTAGCTAACCCTGTTTTACATCCTATCCTACTAATATTATAAATGGAAGTTTGAATGAATGGATGGATGTTTGTTACTCAATCACGCTGCAACGAATGAAACGATTTGGCTGTTTGTTATAGTCTGGAATACGCAGAATAAAAGAGTTCCCGCGGAAATTAAAAAACTAAAGTAAATTGACAAACTTTCGCAATTATAATATAAGTAGGAAGTAAGATTAAATAAAGCAACTCACTTGAGCAAAGTGACGATGTCTCGCTTAGTGCCCTCTCCGTTGGGCAGGCGGGCCAGCGCGTCCCGCAGCAGCGCCAGGAAGGCGGCGGCGCGCGGCCGCTGCTGCGTCAACAGCGCCGCGCCCGCGCCCGCCGCCGCCCCCGCCGCCGCGCGCTGCCCCGTCGCCGGCCCCACCACCGACCGGTAGCTGCGTACAGGACAACAATAAAATACAACTCGCGAACAAGGATGAAAGTATAGTTAAAAACCATAACCATCCTTTAGGTATGGGGTGACTATAGTAAGACACAACACTGTTCACAATATATCCATTTATTGTAAAGATACGCGTCGCATGTGCGCGCGTGCGAAAGCAAGTCGCAAGAGCGCAAGAGTGCGTCGACTTACCGCTACAACGTAATTATATATAAAAGTATGGAACCCCTACAATCCGTTACATTAATTTTGACATATCTGGGTCTGGTGGGAGGCTTTGGCCGCGGCTAGTTACCACCCTACCGTCAAAGACGTGCCGCCAAACGATTAAGCGTTCCGGCACGATGGCGTGTAAAAACCGATTAGGGGTATGGGTTGAATTTACACTGCTATACCCCTTCCAAGTTAGCCCGCTACCATCTTAGACTGCATCGTCACTTACCATCAGGTGTGATCGCAGTCAAGGGCTATCTTGTCAACGAATAAAAAAAATATATATATAAATATACCTATAAATAGGTAAGTGTACCCTATGTCACTGGGATCATATTAACGAATCGATGAATTCTCATTCATCAGAATAGGCGATGGCACCTTTACATGGTTGAAATTCAACCTACTCGTACGAAACGCTTCAACGTTTCTGAAACGAACGGCTAATGTATGAAACGCACTTCCACGTCTGTGTTTCCGGCCACGTTCCTCCCACCTAGCATAGTACAAACAGAATAGTAGGCTAACTAAGGCCGATCGGCGAGTTAATTACCTACTCCTGCGTTGACGCCTAGGGTTGGTACTTTTATTTTTAAATAATATTTTTTGCGTCATAATTGAATTAAGTCATAATTGTTATTAATGGGTAGGTTACTACTTTTATTGAAAAATTAAACAAACAAAAAAGAGCGAGCGTGCGACGTAATACATGGTAATACGCAATTGCGCGCGATTAGCACGGCGGCGCGGCCCGTACTGCCGGCCGCTTGAGCCCGTTGAGACTATGCGAATGTGTGCGTGAAACTTCCGTGCGTACACGGCGCCCGCTGCTCACGCATACATTCAAACCGGCGGCGGCCACTTTGTATGAAGTTAACCTACTTTTCTGTTTGTACTATGCACCTAGGCTACAGCCACGCACACTTACGCATTGTGCATGTACACGATGAAACCACAAATAAAGCGCCCGTAACTTCGTGAGATAAACAGACTATAAATTCACATTTAAATTTACATTATAAATGCGAATAAGCCATCGATAAGAGCTACTTTTTATCGGTAAGAGATTATCACTTACCCGTATTGCATATAAGTGAACGGCTTGGAAGCAGAAGCATATCTCTTACGCTCCTGCGTTCTGAAATCGGTTATTTCTGTAGTAGTGGGCTGTCTCACTATCCATGAAGTTGGATACCTGCAAAATAATAAAAACAATGCTAAACTCCATCCTTAACCTACTTCAGCTAATCTCTCAAGCCATATACTATACTAGCTGTTGCCTGCGACTTCGTCCGCGTCAATTTCTGTTATTAGATCAGCGTGATGTTATATAGCCTAAAGCCTTCCTCGATGAATGGAATGTCCTAGACAAAAATAATTTTTCAATTCGAACCAGTACTTCCTGAGATTAGCGCGTTCAAACAAACAAACTCTTCAGCTTTATAATATTAGTATAGATGTTACTAATAATTTTTCATAATTTGAATAGAAAATGGACTATCTTGTCAACGAATAAAAAAAAATTCTTTAGTAGGCGACATGTGATTTATGGACGATCCGCCTGCAGGTACCTGGGAGGAGGGGGTTCGGTAGAGGGCGGCGGAGGCGACACGGCGCGCAGCCATCGCTCGCACAGCCGGCCCAGTATCGCGTCACAGTCCCGGCCCGCGCCGATCCATTGGTACATCTGACACAAATGAACCAGCTTTACTCGTACATACCACGATTGCCCAACTCGATTTTTTTTAAGCTATTGCATAGCTTCTATCGCGGGCCTTGAGCGTGGAGACCGAATCCAGAAATTCCGTAACGAAAATAACCTGACACAGGACTCCTCTCACCGCTAGATGGCGTTGATAAAAAATGCTATGCAATAGCTTTACCGCGGCAGTCCCCGAGTGCCACACGTCTTTTTTTTATATATATCGCACCTTGACAACAAAAGTGGCACTATGTAAAACTTTTTTTTAAAACCATGTTTTCTAAATTAACTCCATAATTTACTGGCATGTTTTCAGTACACAACTTAAATCAGATAGTCAAACTGATAAATGAAATTAATTGCATTCTTTTCTTCCAGTTATATAAGATATTGAACAAAAATGTGCGTCAAAACTTTAAATGGTCATTCTGATAAATTACAATTTTTGTAAAACGCCACTTTTGTTTTCAAGGTGCGATATACTTAAAATAAAGGTTTCAATTTTATAACACAATGTCATTTTTCTTTTTTTAATATTGTAACTAGCCTTGAAATTATAGACCTTTTCTATTGCAACATGACTTCACGATTCAGTAGCTCCATACACTCTCAAACACATAAAATAAACAACACATCCCAATTGTTTTGAGCAATGTATGACTTTCGGGAAAACATGGACGAGACGAGCAGCCATAAGAAAGGATTGGAAAGGATTGGAGGAGGCCTTTGCCAAAGGGCACACAGGCTAGCATTATAAACTACGAAAACAATAACAACTATGAAAAACTGTTACCTAAAAACTTATATTGCTGTCTGACAAATAGGCTTAATAAATAAATAAATAAATGACTTTCTGCCTTATTAAATAATAAACATTTAAGAAAATTTCAAACAAAAATATGATGTAAAACAAATAGAGTTGTTTTGGATGGGACTGGTATAATGCTTATATTTACCTGTGTATCAGACATATACTGCAGATACGGAACAAAATCATCAGGGTGTGGTCCTCTCTCTCCAGCCAGGAAATCTAAAGCTGAATTCAGTTCTCCGCACCAATCATCTGACACTGCAAAATGATTGAATATTTAACCATTGCAAACTAGTTTTTAAAATATATTAAAATAAATAAATATATTTTGATCATTTGCCTATTATTGCTTACTAATTCTTACTAATATTATAAACTAGCTGATGGCCGCGACTTCGTCCGCGTGAATTTAGTTTTTAAAATCCCGCGGGAACTCTTTGATTTTCCGGGATAAAAAGTAGCCTATGTTTTAATCCAAGGTATAATCTATCTCCATTTAAAATTTCAGCCAAATCGGTCCAATAGTTTTTGCGTGACTCTTTCACGCAAAAACTATTGGACACTCCTAACAAACATACACACACACACACATACACGTACAAACTTTCGGCTTTATAATATTAGTGTGATATTAGTGTGAAGTGTGATGTGATGCGAAAGCATTTTTGTTTTGTCTTTCAATCACGCCACAACAAAGCAATGGATCAACGAATTTTTTTGCTTGGATATAGTTGAGGACCGGGAGTGACATAGGCTAGTTTTTAATCCAGAAAATCAAAGAGAGCCCGCGCAATTTTTAAAAACTTAAACTTCAACTAGTTGTTAATAAAATTGTTATTTTTTGTACCTTGGTCAAACTAATGTGACAGCCTAAAATTTTAAACTACAACACTTTATTAAATAATATATCTATTGCAATTATTTATGTATAATTAATATTTAGTTATTGCAGAAAGAACCAAATATTTTTGTTAACATTTATATTGATATGTTTCTGCTTAATGCACAACATTTCCACATAGGCATATCGCTCATTTGCGACAAGTGACATAATTCAAAATTCACCAATTTTAGTGCCGAAAATTTATACTTTTTGCTATAAAAACAACATTACGCTAAGCACAAAAAAATAAGAGCGAGAGAGATTGTGACTTAATACTCTGTCGCTTTGTTGGCCGCTGTGTTGTTTCGAGACCGCAGCATCCACAAAACATTACTCTCTAACGAGAGAATTCTCTCATCGTTGATTTTGAATTATGTCACTCTTGTTGCAAATGAGCGATATATCTGAAATAATGGATCCTTTATAATTACTCACAATTATACCAAGTATTGAGAGGTGCAATCGGAGACCTCATGACAGCAGCGCATCTCGCATGCAACTGTTGTTTAGACGCTCTATGCGCCGTCCTCGCGGGGAACAGCGCCCGCACGAGGGACAGGAAGTTAGCGTGCGTCGTCTCTGTCAGTGCTTCATCTGTCTCGAGGTGATTGTCCTCAGTCTCGGTCGACGTGTCCACTGGAACTACTTCGCCAGAGTCATCGGCTAACTCTACTGGTAGGGCCATCATATCTGAAATTATTTTGACATAAAAATTAAGTACTTGAGTACCTATTTCTTTTTCAATCATATTTGTTATGTTTAATGACATCACATTATTATTATATTTTGACCCTTGACATAAGTAGTACATAATTTTTTCTTTTGACATTTAATTAATTTATTTTTATTTTTATTAAGTATTTTGTACTTATTTGATGTAACATTGTTGACATTCGTAAGCGTTTTTGTAAGTCAGAATCGAAGCAATAAACAATACAATACAATACAATTTTTGAGACCTATACATCAACACTGATATATGAATGGTTGTTTTCTTACAAAACTATTTATAAAAAATGGGAGATTTACAATTGTAATAATTTTACGTAAAAATGCTTTTTACAAAACCGACCTTCCGACGAATCGAGAACCGACTTCACAAAAAGGAGGAGAACCTCCTCCTTTTTTGAAATCGGTTAAAAAACAAATCCCAAAACTACATTTTTATACATCTGCGACTTAAGTATATGAATACATAGGTTTTTTTTCATTTACTATATTTTGGAAATAAATTGGGTATAAATTTTTAAATAAATATTTCTCCTTTACCTATTCCATCCAAATCTTCCAATTTGATAGGCACTGGTTGACATATTCGTGCAGTGTTTTGTATCGTGTAGTCTTGAGGCTCTTGTTTTATTGTTTTCTCCATATCATTTTCATGACAGTTTGTGCTGAAATTTATGTAAAATTATTTATATACATGACAGTAAAATTATTTTTTTTTGGCCTAGAAATATATGGTATGGAATTTTAAGCAATGCTTTTTTTATTTTTGTTATGTTCCATTTAGATAAAATAACAGAAATCAGTATATTATTATGATTAATGGTTTATTTCTACATATTTTATTGTATTCTTGTATTTTCATTTTAGTATTTTCATTTGTTGGATGTAAAAGTTTAGTAAAAGATTGCCATTTTAAAGAATAAAGCTTGAATACACACACATACATTTTACTTACTTTGAATACCTCATGTCAGACACTTCTTCTTTGATATCCATATCCATTAACTTTTTGTTATGTTTGGGACTTGTCACAGGGTCTAAAAATGACGAGCTTTCCGAATCTGAATCCTCTTTTTCTAGTTTTATCTTTATGTTAGGCAGAAGTGGTTTATTTTCTATGCTATCATGATCTTCTCTGACCTTTTTGACTGGCGGTTTACCATCCTGTTTCTGTTTAGACGTATCTTTCCTTGCAGCTTTTTTTAGTTTTGGTATGGGAGTGTCAGACTTTTGACCACCAAACATAAGCTTCTTAGCACCATTTAATAATGCCACTCTCTGTTTTATATCATCTAGTGTAATACCTGTGGTGTTGAGTTCAGGATGATTCTGAAATAAATAATAAATTCTTTTTTTGACCTAAACTTGTGTAATGCATCGCGTAAATTACACAAATTGAGTTAATACTATGTGTTATTTGAGGGGCACAAATGATCTAAGGACCCATCTACACCTGAATGGCAGAGCCGGCAGCGGCGCGGCAAGCACTTTTAGTGTGAAATTATTTTAAACTTTATCTACATAATCGCTAAAGACCAATATCGCTTGAAAAGCTCAAAAAGGTCACGAGGCCGCCCGCGCGCGACGAAGCGAGTGGCCGCGCGGTCACACGCGTCATGATCGACCCTAAGTGACATTTAGGTCAAAATCAAGTCGTGTGCATTTTTGCTTTCTTGGGATAGTTATAGGCATTTTATCATTCTAAGTGCACTGTAAACTAGTGAAAACTTCAATGACCATGTGTGCACATGAAATTCATATGGACAGTTTGGCACATTTACATCAATATATCAAAACTTAGAAAATGTCACTTGGTTCACCAAGGTATCCATTATGTGTATTGTATATTTTCATGTACCTCTCTGTACTGTCTTCTTGCTCTATGTGTAGCCAAAACATTTTTCAAGCAATCCAATGAAGAAGGGTGTGCAGGATCAGCAACCCCCAGAGTTCCAGACACATTTGCATCCCCACTCTGAAAATTTTATTTTATGTAATTAAAAACAAATATCCATTTATATTTACATAAGGTTAGGTAGTAACAGTGAATGAAAAACCAGATTAGGTTTATCTGTTGACCAGTAGGTATTCATGTGAGCACCTGGGATCAACATATAGGGTATGTTATAGGTAAAGTATACAAGCTACTTAGATACATAGACACCAAACCTACAATATGGTGGTAGCTTTATAATAGTAATTATATATTTATTTGAATAAAATACAAAACCATTGCTACACTTTAATTTGATGGACACATGGACAAAGCTGGGGCTAAAGTTTTAAGTACTAAAATAAGCTTCTGCAGAATCAGAGATATAATATTCCCAGCAATTAGAAGACCCAAGACATACCTGTCCAGGATGTGTAGTTTTCCTTTTCTTAAACATATTCTCTGGTGGACCTTCTGGATAATTCTCATCCTCAGATTCCTCCCCTCCCACCTCACCCCAAATAGCTGACAACTCTTCGAAGTACCTTTGCCTAGCTCTAACATAAAGAGGCTTATAGTTGTTCTTATTAGAAGGTTTTGGGGGCATAGGTGGTAGGAAGGTTATAGGTCCAGGTGGTGCCGCTTTTGCATTGGCCAACAGTCTCTCTCTAGAGATGAGCACTTCTGGTAGCAATTTTGCATAATATGACTTTGTCTGTAAGATAAGAAATATTTCTCAGTAAGTACTGTTATTCTGAATGTCTAGTGTAACTTTTCAAGTTTAAGTTAACTGTGTAAAAGTGTTAATTAGTATGGAAAAAAGAGATTGAGATTATCTTATATATTCTTGTTAATCATTTATAAATTTAATAATTACATAATATGAATTTTCCTGACACTAGTCAGTCTCTACTAAGAGATAAGGATTCCAAGTCCATTGAGTAGTTTGGAAGAATTAAGTGCACAAACAGACAAAACATGCAGGTACTGTTTGAATTTAATTTTACACACAGTAATTTAGAGATGCTATTCACTTCCACTGGGTTTATAAAACAGTTACACTATTTATAGACCTATCAATTTAGTTGGGTTTAGAGAATATAAACAACAGAATCTGAATCATCAATGATTACAGAGACATGATATTGTTTTAAAATTTTTGTTCTTTACACTGAGAATATATTGTTTGATAAGTCTAGGAAAGAGAAGTGACTGGTTACCTTATGTCTTCGCTGTTTAGCTCTAGCTTTCGTTAAAAACTTCCTCATTCTAGCAATGTCTGGTCTGTAATTTCCTTGTCTCAGATTAGTGAAGAAATGATTCATTGGAGATTTGAAATGTAGAGGTTCAAAGTTAAACAACATTTTGATGGTGGTATCTTTCTCTTCTTCGTCATTGTCAGGAAATGTCGGCAGGAACTCTTTGAGATATTCCTTGTGTTTGTCTTCTAGACTGTCCCAAGTTTTCATAGAGAAGAACTCCTTGAAGATTGAGTAATCCTCACACAGTTCCTGCGGAAGTTCCAAGGTCTGTCCCAAGATACGCACTGGCTCGGTGACCTCCTCATCATACTCTGAACTTGCACTGGAACTACCAGATGATGAACTGCTACTGCTACTTTGACTACTGCAACTGATTTCACTTTCTATCTTCTCCTCCATGACTGGACAATACGGATGGAGTGAAAATAATCTTATGTGTCCGTGCTAGTCATTTACGGTTTATCACGCGCTAATATAACATTTTCCATACAATACAACGATATTTCGCGATGTTTTGCTCCCGATGTTTACGAAAAACCGAAACACTGAAATAGCATTATCCAACAGAAAGCCATGGAGTTTTTTAATCAGCCGTCAAGTCTTGTCTAAAATAAAATACAACGCACACGACAATCTGAAGAGTTTCATACATACTATGCGCCAGAACGGCACATTACGATGAGAAAATAGCTTGACAACCCAGAACAGCGACATTTTGCCTTTTCAAAATAGAATTAAAAACAAAATACCACTTGTCTATGCTCTCGACTTATAATCTGTGGCGTCGCTACAGAATACAAATAATTAAAAATTTGACTATGGTCTGTCTATGACTGATGGAATCGGCCGTTGCCGACATGACAGCCTGTCGGAGTCAAACAAATCGTGTGATATAGTGATAGTCGTTAGCAGTGCACAAGAACTTAATAATTTGGTACGAAGGTACTACCGACTGCGGTGTACCAATTTAGTTTGTCTATGATCCGTGCATGCATTGGTTCTATTTAGTATTTTGACCTGTGATTTTGACATTAATAAATCGTGGTGTAGTAAATATGGCTGACGAACTCAATGTTGACAGTCTAATTCACAGGCTTTTAGAAGGTAAAGTGCATTTTTTAATGTTAAATCAACTAAATTTACAATCTGCACCTACGAAAGTTTTGTGTGAACCAATATTTCAGTATTTGTTTGGCTTATAGTTGCGTAATTATCGCTGAGTGTATAGGTATAGAAACGTCTAACTCATAAATAAATCGATTATCCTCTATTCTTATCTGAATCTAGTATGGATATTCATGTTCAAAAGCCTTGTAGATGGCTATTTTTGTGTTAACAATAGAGTGTATTGTAAACTGGACGACGATCACTAAACGCCTCTAGTATCTCTCAAGTATTTATAAGTGGATGTCGGATTCCATAGCATCCTACAGTATCATGGGCTTATTGTTATGCTTTGTTCGCATTGTATGTTACTTTACTTGTTAATTTCACTTTATCATGCTGCTTTTTATGGGTTACATCAGTATACAGGCTGCAACAGGAAAGTGCACGAAGAAAAGGGAAATTCAAAGACATCTTTTCAGGAGAATGTATGGTTACCTCCAAAGTTCTATTTTCAGTATTGAGCTAGAAATTATATTTTTTTCTTATTTTATTCCTTTCAAATGGACTGTTCTTGTTTTTATTTCATCAAGTCAAATTATTTATGTAATTTAATTTTGTAATAATTATGGAATACTGTGAAAATCCTTATACATCACCCATTGAGCTACAGCAAGGTTGCTTTGGTGCAGAAAACTCACACTGATCATCATATACAGCACATTGCAATGTACATAAAACCTAAGCTTTGTTCGTTATTAATTATTAAAAACGTATTCTGAATAAGTATTTAATTTTATTGTGTATTAGGTTAATTTCTTCATGTAAATAAAACAAATGTACATAATGACCCTCAACACCTTCCTTGGGCTTTTAGTACATCTCTGCTTAATTGTAGTAGCAAAACAAAATTGAAGATGACTGTTGTGTCTGTATTAGAACGGGCACTTTTGCTACAGCTTCGCTTCTGTTAAATAACATTTTGCTATGCATGTATCCCTGTTTTTCTGTTACAGCGGAGATGTGCTTACAGCCTAAGTTACAAAAGTATTGTCTCTAGCATGACTACAAAATTAACTGATAAGCTTAATATTTAGGTCATGAAATCAAATTACGTTGACTTGCTTTCCTATATTTATTATGAATCTCACACGCAAATAGTGAATATATGTAAAGCAAATCACTGAAATTTGATTCAGCGACCTGGCTATTGGTTACCTATGTTTGTTTTAATGTTGTGCTTTGTTACTGCAAAAATATTCCTAAAGCAACAAGCAATGTATCATATTCACAGCATATTACTGTCTCAGTTAAGTAATTATACAGTTGTCCATAACCTTTGACAGCAGAAGGCAGTAGTGATGGTTTAATGGTGCTGATTGTGTACGTACACAATATCTAAACTAATTTATATTTGAAATAATTGTTTCTAAAAAGGATAGCACTATTTTAAGACCTGCCAATTTAGAAGTTTTAATTGTGTACTATAAAATTGTGCGATGTGATCATTGTCTTCTTAGCATAATGACTCTTTTTTTAAATTGTTATATCTTACTAAAGCACAAACACAAAAAACAAATATATTCTGCCCAACTGTGTTATTGCTGAACTGTGAAGTCCATCCATTGCATACTCTGCATTTGTGTCTGTTGCTTGAAAAGGGAATGATTTTTTTTTTTTTTTAATTAATTTTCTTATATCTTTGCTGCAGTTCGAGGATGCCGCCCTGGAAAGACTGTGCAAATGTCCGAGTCGGAGGTGCGGGGACTTTGCACAAAGTCTCGGGAGATATTCCTTCAACAGCCAATTTTACTCGAATTAGAGGCGCCACTCAAAATTTGTGGTGAGTTTATGCCCTTAATTAATCCTGTTAATATTATAAATGCAAAAGTTTGGATGTATGGATGTTTGTTACTCAATCACACTGCAACGACTGAACCGATTTGGCTAAAATTTGGCCTAGGGATAGATTATAATCTGGAATTACACATTGGAAATTTTTATCCCGGAAAATTTAAGAGTCTGCGGGATCAAAAAACCTCTATCCACGTGAACAAAGTCATAATAGATCTCGCAATATTATAAATGCGAATGGGTGTTTGTGTGTCCTTCAATCATGTAGCAATGGAGCTACAGATTGATGTGAGTTTTTGCATGGGCACAATTGAAGACTTGGAGAGTGACATATTATGTATCTGCTATATTTTATTCCAACCACAAAATATGGTTGCGGGATGTAGAAGCTCATACACTCAAGAGGATGCTCATAATAAAATGCACAATGGTCTCAAAAACTCTCCATGTTATGCAGCCAATTATTAATTTTTAATAACCAATTAATGTTTGTATAGTATAAAAAACATTAATTCTATCTGACATTAGGACATGGCTAATCTCCAATGGAGACTAGCCAACTATGCAGAAAAGAAAATATTATAGTGCACAAGTGAAAGCACTAACATAGGTGCACTCTATATACCTTCTCTGATATAGTGCAAAAGCTGTGATCAACAGCTTTATGTGCTTTCGGAGAAAGTGCAATTTTCCAAAAGAAAATTTTTGAGACCACCAGGTCTTATGATTTGCAGCCTACCTATAGCAATAAGTTTGGTGTGAACTAAATATAGGATTTCTAATGATAAAAGTAAAGAGTTGATGTTATTTATTTGCTATGGATGTGTATTTAGTGTGCGTGTGTATTTTCAAATGTCATAATTTATAGTTTCAACATAGGTGAGGACTTTAGAGAATGACATGAAAATATTAATAATCTAATATTTATATTATTATGATCTTTTGTATATACTTTGATTTTTTTGGCTCTATTATACATATATAAGTGAATAAAATATATATTAATGAAATAGTTAGTAGTATTTTTATGTAAACTTTTCATCATTATAAACAACACTAATTTTGTAAGAAATATGTACAAATGTTATTGTAACAGTTGAAACTCATCTTCATAATTTAATTATTTTCTTTACTTATAAAATAAGGTGACAAGTTTTTTCTTTGTGGTGAACAAACATTATAGATATATCATGTGAATCATCTATGATTTCATTATTATGACCAGTGACCAACAATAGTGACTCAATTTGGTGTATATCCTTTTCTATGGTTCTGAGATCTGTCAATTACATAATATGCCTTAATTTGTTTACTCCTACTACACAGGCTAACGATAGTCACAAGCCCTCTAGCTACCAATTGCTGCGTCATTTATTTATCTACTCTTGCAATTCAATCACATAATTGCTCTAACATAAGGTTGATTTTTTTACGACTTAGTTACCTTGCACAGTGGTCAGCGCTACTTATATAGCTACTGGATTCAGGCGGCGCAAGACTCTGGAAGTCCGTGCAAGAGTCCTTTGTCCAGCAGTGGGCATGTATTGGTTGATAAAGAAAAAAGAAAAGTACCTACAATTTATGATTTCTTAGCCATTAATCGTACCTTACGGCAAAGGAAAAAGGAAGGATTATGATTTTAGCCGCCTATGTATGAATGTGTCTACTTTAATGTTCCACCGTTGCGCCTAAACTACTGAGCTGATTTTGAAGGATGAGATATCAATCGATTCTTTATCTAATCCCATTGACATAATATGCTACATTTTATATGAGCAAAATCGATGACACATGTTAAAACAAATCAAATTTTGAGTAGACGTGTTACAGTTTCTAAACTTTTTTCTGTTTGTTCATAGGTGATATACACGGGCAGTACACAGATTTGTTGCGTCTATTTGAATATGGCGGGTTTCCGCCAGAAGCCAATTATCTATTTTTGGGCGATTACGTGGATCGCGGCAAGCAGTCTCTGGAAACCATATGCCTCTTGCTTGCTTACAAAATCAAGTATCCAGAAAATTTCTTTTTGTTACGGGGCAATCACGAATGCGCCAGCATAAATCGCATTTATGGTAAACATTTTTTTTATACTATTATTAATTTTCAGCTTACACAAAAGCGAAGACATGGCAGAAGAACTAAAAAGGAGAGATGCAAAAAAATATTTATTTAATGTAGGCCAACTTGTGGTTCTAAAGACAAGTCAAGACTCTTCCACCATTGTGTAAAGCAGAGTCTGCTGAAAAGAGCCAGCCAGAAATGCATGCATAATCAAATGTCTGTGTTAGAATAGGCAGTTTCGCTTTAAAACCTAGCATAACTGTACTTATGTTTCAATGCACAGTGTTTGTAGTTAAGTGTACACTACAAAAAGTATCCCATAAATATCTACACAACAGTGCCCATACCATCTCAATTGGTTCTCTACTTAACTCTCATCATACAGAAGCTATCCAATGATAAATTAGGAGTTACCTGTTATTTCTTGGTGATTTTCAGAAGTATGCATAAACTAGATCTATCTATAACAGAGATGACGCAGTAAAGAGTACGAAACAGTGTAATAAACATTTGAGCATGTACTTCTATATAGTTAAATCGATAATTTTCAATGATTTTCAAAATTAAAAATAACAGAGCACGTGGATTTTCGTAAATGAGTAGTATTAGTAGTGGATAAACAATTTTTTAACATCCATATTGTTTATGGTCTTTTCACACGACGACGTTTGCTAGACCTGCTGCGTTAGAATTTTTGTGTAAGTACCGTCACTATAAAATGTTTTTTCTATAGGTTTTTACGACGAATGCAAGCGTCGGTACAACATAAAGTTATGGAAAACATTCACGGACTGCTTCAACTGCCTCCCGATTGCCGCTATCATCGACGAGAAAATATTCTGCTGCCACGGGGGACTGTCGCCGGACCTCCAGGGCATGGAACAAATCAGACGGATAATGAGACCCACGGACGTGCCTGATACAGGTAACAAAATTAACGGACCTTATTGAGAATTCATCCTTACTATATGTTCTGAAGTTCTTTCAATGTTCTTTCAATTCACGACGGTACGTTGTTCATGGTTGTGTGTGTGTCGTATCTGTATAAGTGTGAGTGACCAACAAATGCAATAAAGTGTCAACCCACACAAGTTATCAATTGAAAACTTAACTTTATTCCTTTACATTATGCATGTATGTAATTTGACAGTTTTGTGGATTGAAACGTTATTGCATATGTGCGTCGAAAATATGATAAAATTTTTGGTAAAATTGAAAACTATAACCTTTAACTTTATTATTTGTGTAACTAATTAACAACAATATCATATTTCAAATGTGTAATTTAGTACATAATAGAACATGACCGCATTAGTTTGAAATCGGCTTTGTTTGTGAATGTTGGATAACTGGATTAAATGGTTTCCAAACTTAGACGGCTCGCCTGGAGTGTGAGATTGACGCGCCGCGTGTGGTGATAATGATATACTTTGGTACATTATTTCTAGTATTTGGCTCGGTTTACTAATGCACTTATATACGTTATACATTCGATATATTATGTATGATCGAATACCATCATCATTAGTAACCTATCAACGGCTCATTACTGAGCGCAGGTCTCTGTCAGAGAAGGATTATAGGCCATAGTCTACCATGATGGTCCAATACAAATTATGGCCATAATGGAGAACTCTCAGATTCATGTTTTGTTTGCAATAATAACCTACATAGTTTCAATATCGCAACGGTCAGAGCGGCGTTCTGGAAACCGAAAGGTCGTCGGTTCAAACCCCCTCCATTATCACTATGTACCTGCTCTTAGCACAAGCTTTACTCTTATTTTGAAGAAAGAAAAAAGAAACTTGATTTAATGTACGTAAATCGTTACTCAAGATGTGTTTTTCTCAGTGAAATATTTCAAGTCGTTAGCAAAAGTCTCAATCGTATACCTACAGACTTACCTTGCATAAACATTACCTGATTGATGTGATAACATTAATAGTTTTCTTGTGATTCTGTTCGGTTTTATATAAAACCAAGTGCTCGATAGCTGGTATACACAAACTAATTTATTTCTGAACTAGCAGATGCCCGCGACCTTGTCGGCGTGAATGTATTCAAATATACATAAAACTTTTCATCGAATGCTCTTAAATCGGTTAACATTCTTTCGTGTAAAACTTTCATGAGAATAAATGCATTTAATTTTAAATCGTTTCGAAACTAACTAAAACCCAAGCCACAGAGATTTAACGTGTGAAGACATTTTATTTACTTACTTGAATCTACCTAAGGAACCTTCCTTAGGTGAGTAGTACCTAAATAGAGATTAATCATCCCTTTCTATAGTGCGGTCGCGGAACAGAAAGAATTTCGTACATTAACCTGTTACTACCTGTCTCTGTCACTCCCGCTTTAAAATAATGCGTCACGCTCGCACAAATGCAATGACCGCCGTCCTCGGGGATTGTAAACCTTTTACTTGCAAACCTAAGGTTTGTTTTTGTTTGCTTGTGAATTGAATTTAGGGAGTCTAGATCATAATGTAGACAAAACTGTACATTATTTCGTTATAACTGTGACAGGCGAGACGTCGTCTGAAAGTAGTTACTCCGATACAGAGAAATCAGACTTTGATTTTTGAATTTTCATTTTTTTATTTCTATGTAATAAGTTAATATAACTCGATTATAATAACTGTTTAAAAATAAATAATTTATTTAATAAGCTACTAATTTTTTTTCTCCTTCAAATATTTTATATAAAGCGCACTTAATAGAAAAATGTTTGTGACCACTGTCAGTAGGCAAAGAGGTCATTGTACGAAATTCTTTCTGTTCGGCGACCGTACTATAGTAAAGTTTCTCCAATCAAAGCGTCATTAGCGGAATGGTTAGAGCGGTGTCTGAAACCGAAAGGTCTACGGTTCAACTGTATCTGCCCTCGTTTCATTACAGACGTGAACGTTGACTTCATTAATTTTTTTTATATAAAATCCGTTGCGTGGTTTAGAAGAACAAGCGCACATACAGACAAACGTAGATAGTTTTATACTCGTACTTATACCTACAATTCACTTTGTAAAAGTTTATTTGAATAAAAATCTTTTCTATTCTATTCTATAATATTTAGAGGAATTCGGTCTTCTTCTTCTTCTTCTTCTTCAACTAATGGACGTCCACTGCTGGACATAAGTCTCCTGCATGGACCTCCACAAGCCTCGGTCTTGCGCCGCCTGAATCCAGCGGCTCCCTGCGACTCGCTTGATGTCGTCTGTCCACCTAGTGGGGGGTCTGCCAACACTGCGCTTCCCGGTGCGAGGTCGCCACTCCAGCACCTTGGGACCCCATCGACCATCAGCTCTTCGAACTATGTGCCCCGCCCATTTCCACTTCAGTTTCGCAACCCGCAGAGCTATGTCGGTGACTTTGGTTCTCCTACGGATCTCCTCATTTCTGATTTGATCTTGCAGGGATACTCCGAGCATAGCTCTCTCCATCGCCCGCTGAGTGATCCTGAGCCTTCTTATGAGGCCCATAGTTAGCGACCATGTTTCGGATCCGTAAGTAATCACTGGCAACACGCACTGTTCGAAGACTTTAGTCTTCAGGCACTGAGGAATTTTGGACGAAAAGACATCTCTAAGCTTCCCGAACGCTGCCCAGCCGAGTTGGATTCGGCGGTTGATCTCTTTCTCGAAATTGGACCTACCTAGCTGGACTGTGTGTCCCAGGTATATATACTCGTCTACAATTTCGAGTGCAGAGTTCTCCACGATTACTGGGTGGAGCGGAGCATGAGCATTAGACATGATTTTCGTCTTGCTCATGTTCATTTTAAGGCCCACCTGTTGAGAAACCCTGCTGAGGTCATTGAGCATTGTATTGAGGTCTCCCAGAGTCTCTGCCATAATGACTATGTCATCGGCAAATCGAAGGTGAGTGATGTACTCGCCGTTTATGTTGATGCCAAGTCCGTTCCAATCCAGAAGCTTAAAGACGTCCTCCAACGCAGCGGTAAAGAGCTTCGGGGAGATTACGTCTCCCTGCCGCACTCCACGCTGCAATTGGATTGGCCTTGTAGTCTGGTCCTGTATACGTACTGACATAGTGGCGTTTTCGTACAAACACTTCAACACTTGAATGTACCGGTAGTCAATACGGCATCTCTGCAGCGACCTCAATACAGCCCAGGTTTCCACCGAATCGAAGGCTTTCTCATAGTCCACAAACGCTAAGCAAAGTGGCCTGTTATACTCTTCCGTCTTCTGTATAACCTGCCGCAGCGTATGAATGTGGTCTATGGTGCTAAAGCCTTTTCGGAAACCGGCTTGTTCGGGAGGCTGGAAGTCGTCGAACCTACGGGCGAGACGATTCGTAATGACTCTCGAGAACAACTTATAAACATGACTCAGCAGCGAGATGGGTCTATAATTCTTCAACAAGGTGTTATCACCTTTTTTGAAGAACAGAACCACCACGCTCCTGTGCCATGCTTCCGGCGTTGTACCCTCGTGAATGACGGAATTGAACAATCGCTGAAAGATCTTTAAAACCGGTTTTCCACCCGCTTTCAGGAGTTCCGCCGTGATTCCGTCATCACCTGGCGCCTTGTTGTTCTTGAGTTGTTTGAGAGCCATACTAATCTCGTATAGGCTGACGTCCGGGATATCTTCGGTATAGTGTCGGGTCAGTTTGGCTCTAGGGTCTTTGGCCAAATCTTCAACAGGTTTCTGTGTCGTGGTATATAACTGTCCATAGAACTTCTCGACCACTCCCAAAACCTCAGGACGAGAAGAAACGAGACGACCGTCGTCAGTTTTCAGCCGCGTCAGCTGGCTCTGTCCGATAGACAGATCTCTCGCGAACACTTTGGAGCCTCGGTTCCGCTCGATGGTATCTTTAATACACTCGGTATTAAAGATACGAAGGTCGCGGGTTTGAGCCTTAGAGATCTGCCTATTAATTTGCCGATAGGCATCCGCGTCTGCCGACGACTGAAGTCTCATCTCTTGTCTCTCTTCCATTAGTTTGAGTGTGTGGTCAGAGAACTTTTTGGTTCTTTTCCTGCAATGGGTCTTAAAGAACTTAGACCCCACAGTATGGACAGTTTCCACAAACCTGTTGTTAAGATCGTCCACAGAAACGCAATCTGCTAGGCAATCGAATCGGTTCTGCAGTTCGAGTTGGAAGTTTTCGGGGTTTTGGATATGAGCACGAGTAGGTCGGAGAGTTGACTTCACCAGTCTGGCCCGTTCCAGCTTCACGTTGATATTCAATGTGCCTCTTACCATACGGTGATCGCTGCCGGTTTTTACCCTATTGATCACAGAGACATCATTGAATATATGCCGCTTGGTCGACATGATGAAGTCTATCTCATTTCTCGTGGAACCATCGGGACTCATCCATGTCCATTTTCTGTGTGGCCGCTTCTTGAAGAAGGAGTTCATCATAAAGAGGCCCTCCTTCTCCATGAAGTCGGCCAACATTTGGCCCCTATGGTTCCTTCGCCCATGCCCAAATTGCCCCAACCTCGTCTCTGCACCGCTTCGTTCACCTAACCTTGCGTTGAAATCCCCCATCACAACATTGTAGTGAGTAGTGGAGGCGTGTATGGCTTTTGATATATCCTCATACAAAACCTCCACCTCCTCGTCAGTGTGTGCAGTTGTCGGTGCGTAAACCTGTATAACCTTCAGCGAATACCGTTTGGTTATTCTGAGTATAAGGTACGCTACCCTGCTCGACACACTTGTGACTTCGACAATGTTGTTAACGAGGGACTTGTGGACGATAAACCCAACACCACCCTGGGACTGCTGGTCGCCCTCCCGGTAGTAAAACAAGTTGCCGGAATTGAGGATTATCGAGTCCTCCCCCTCTCTTCGGACTTCAGACAAACCTATAACATTCCAGCGCAACTTGTTCACTGCTTCTTCCAGCTCGATGATCTTCTCGTCGGTCCTCAAAGTGCGTGCGTTGTATGTCGCCAGGTCCAGTCGTCGGGGTTGGCAGCGGAATCCCATCCGGAGATTCTTAGCACCCCCTGCCCCGCCATTACCACGACCGCTGCCAGGGTCGGGAATAACGGGGCCGCCGGGAACTAGGGGCCTTGGCCTTGTGTTGTGCACCATACAAGGTTTTGCCCGTAATGACCGCGCTGGGCAGGCGTGTTGGTCATCGCAGGAGGAATTCGGTATTAGGTTCCAAATTCGATTTCGAAAGGCTACTCACATAACATGACTCATTCCAGGGAATATTTCTATAAATCTTTCGTAAACTTGTCGTAGCTGCATTTTTTATCGATAAACACTATCAAGTATCGTTATCTCAAGTCTACTGAGCCGAATTGTTACTTCGATCCGAAATGATGAACTATTTGGTAATAGATTCCAGTACCTATGAGATGTTTATTATCTGAAGTAATTGTACAACTGTATGTATAAAAACGACTAATTAGGACTACAAGCAATGCCTCAATAGCCCAACGGTTGAAGGTGCGGACTGAAAACTGAAAGGTTACAGGTTCGATCCCCACCCATTGCACTATTGTTGTTCCCACTCCTAACACAAGCTTAGAGAAATAAGTCTATTTCAACTTGGCTGATATTGTTTAAAAAAATATATTCAACAAGTCTTTCTATAAATATAAATATTACAGATTTCAATTAAAAATACTAATCGCACAACGACGGTGCGGCCCCATCTACTGAAATTAAAACATTTTGTCAATCAGCAATTTCCTATGGCGTCACTCTATTGGGGTTCTAGTTTACTTACAAAATGAGTGTAATCGCCTGATTTATCACCTTTTAACCATAAATAAAATAATAATAAATCCATGCTGTCAGGAAAGAGTACAATTAATTGCATTGTGAGTCACTGATGCCTGCGTCAGAAACGTTATTCATTATTATATTAACTAGATTTTACACTCGTTAAAAATTGTGATTTCTTCAGCGCAGTCTTTCTGGCTATTAGTGGTAATCGATTATGCTACGCCGGGCAAATATCAATTTAAATTCATTACCACAGCTAGAACGTACCTAGAATGCACGGTCTTGTATTTTTAGCTTTACGAGTAAATCTCCTAGTTCACTTCACAATACGTAATATACCTACAGAAATATGAAGGGACCACAATAAACCTGAATTTTAGATAGGAGGTACATAGATTTTTATTAAATATACATATTATACATGCGAATGTGTTTGTGTGCTGGTTTGTCCTTCAATCACGCAGCAACGGATCGACGTGATTTTATGCATAACTATAGTTGAGGATTTGAAAGTGGCATAGGCTTCAAATCTTTCAAAAGGATTTTTTTTTTATAGTTGCATAGTGGCATTTTTATCTTTAGGAACAAATATGATTTTTATCCCAACCCAAAAAATATAATATAACGCTAAAGCATATCTAAATTAAACATGCTCGGTAGTCGCGCAATCACTTGTATTTTTCAGACCCCTTTTGAACGTGATTGTGGGTTTTGCTGAGTAAAGTCATGATGTGGTGACCGTATTTATTTTTATCAGTGTAACGAGAGTTCCCGCTTTGACAGGAAATTACCTAATTTGTTTTTTTTTACCACGGATATATCGACTAGGTGGTTTTCAATTCGATTTATGCTACAATTTTTATATGCAAACTAGCTTTAACCCGCGGCTTCGCTCACGTTAGGTTCGATTTTTTAACCCCCTATTTAACCCTCTTGGGGTTGAAATTTTCCAAAGTCTTTTCTTAGCGGATGTCTACGTCCTAACAGCTACCTGTATGCCAAATTTCAGCTCGATCGGTCCAGTGGTTAGAGCTGTGCGTTGATAGATCAGTCAGTCAGTCAGTCAGTCAGTCAGTCAGTCAGTCACCTTTGCCTTTTATATATTTAGATTAATATCAGCAGGGTTAGTATAAGATTGAATTCGATTGATCGTATTCGTATTTAATGACATTCAAGTAAAATTAACATAACAGCATCGAGCTCAATTTCGTACATGCATTTGAATACGCTCCAAATTAAAATCTTGTGTACCGAATTTGTGACTTTAAATCACACCATTAATAAGATTCATTTTACTTTGACGCTAATGTCATCAAATACGAATACGATCAATCGAATTATATCTTATACTAACCCTACAGTTGCTTTAACGGTTTACCATTAAGCCAGGCATGTACGTTTTCTCATGATCATATTATCCTGAAGGAAAAACCTGCATGCCTACGTTTTTTCCATAATGTTTTCAAAGGTGTTCTCAAAGGTGGTGTTAATCCACACTTAGCCAGTTTATTATGGAGTATGGTCCCTTCTCTTCTCATTCTGAAAAGAGACGCGTATCTAATATTGGGCCATTGGAACTGTGTTGGATACAGACAGACAGATGTTAGTAGAAATTTCCCACCTATAATATCCGGTATAATTCTCCTGTAAAATCCCACACATTTTAACATAAATAATAATGAATAATTTCAGGTTTACTTTGCGATCTGCTGTGGTCGGATCCAGATAAGGACGTGCAGGGATGGGGCGAGAACGACCGCGGCGTGTCATTTACATTCGGGCCAGATGTCGTCAGCAAATTCCTCAACCGACATGATTTGGACTTGATCTGCAGAGCTCATCAAGTACGTACCCAATTTATTAATAAAATATAAAAAAAAATATACTGTCAGATAATGAACTTAAAACTTTCCTCAAGAAATGGACCATTGTGGAAATGATGAAAATTGTTGTTAAGCGTTCTTCACACATAAGCCGGTCTCTGGTGGCTTCAGATCGTTTTAAGCCGCAACAATTTTGCGGCACGAGAGAAAAAAAATCCGGCAGATAAATGAGCAATAGCACAATCCGCTGGCTAGTACGTACGGCAAGTATGTCGCAAAATAAGTCCGGCGGGTTATCATGACTGTTTTTTTAGAATAGAATAATAATTTTTCATTCAAATAAACTATGCATCAGAATTTGCACATTTATCCTTACAGAATATGGCCACATCCACTAAGTATTTTATATTGGGCAGCATATTGTATTCTTGATATCTCTATCAGGATGCTATTGTTGCTGCCGCGAAGGCGCTGCAGTGGTTTTTACCGGATGATGACATGAAAGCCATCATTCTTCGCCTTCATGAAAATACCAATGATACTTCAACCCGCGGTTGCCCCAAAAGCATTAATAAACTAAATAGCTTCTTTAGATGATAAAAATAATATTATTGCAGGTTGTAGAAGATGGTTACGAGTTCTTTGCGAAGCGGCAACTGGTGACGCTGTTCTCAGCACCCAACTACTGCGGCGAGTTTGACAACGCTGGGGGAATGATGTCCGTAGATGAAACGCTAATGTGCTCGTTTCAGGTACGCTACAAGAGTTTTAGGCTAAATGATACCCTTTATTGATATTACTTTAACTGGAACAGGGGAAGTGAATGTGCTGTTGGCTTCAATAGCCCAACATTAAAAGGTGTAGATTGAAAACTGAAAGGCTGACAGTTCAATCCTCAGCCGTTTTACTATTGACATACCTGTTACTTACAACAGATTCTAGGCAAGCAAAGTTAAAATTAGGCAGATTACTGCCAGGAAATCTTAAGTAGATTATGTACCTAGATACCACTAGTGGCTGATTTTGTAGATTACAAATCGTCGGCCTAATTATTATCAAACTTCGTATCTCCATTTGGTCAAACTTTATAGGAGAAATAAAAAACTTATAAAATACTAGACGATGCCCGCGACTTCGTACGCGTGGATAAAGGTTTTTGACTCCCGCGGGAACTCTGTAATTTTCCGGGATGAAAAGTAGCCTATGTTTTAATCCTGGGTATGAGCTATCTCCATTTCAAATTTCAGCCAAATCGGTTCATTCGTTGTGGCGTGAAGGAGTAACAAACACACACACACACACATACACATACAAACTTTCGGCTTTATAATATTAGTGTGATAGTGTGAAGTGTGATAAATAACAATAAAAACATAGACAAACAGCTTTATTTACATTTGAATATTAATTGTGCTTATGTTGTAATTATGATTTATTATCTGTTATCATGATTTTACACTAGATGGCGTCAAAATAAAAAAATCGGAAATTTTGGAGTTACGAAGTTTGATAATTGAACCGACGAAAGGTCAGCTTAAATACACACTCTATAACTGTATTACATCGTAATAGTTTTTTCTTGCACAGATATTGAAGCCCTCGGAGAAGAAGGCGAAGTACCAGTACAACGGCATCAACAGCGGCAGACCGGCCACGCCTCAAAGATCGCCGCCCAAAAAGAAATAACTGATATTTGGAATCCAGTGTGCTGCGCAGTGAGACGGATGCTACAAATAATTTAATTATATCGAGTATAATTGTAATTACTACACTTCATGTTGTCATTAGACAGAGCCGAATAAGATGCTGTGTATTGTTAAAATTTAATTATTTATTGATTATTGCTTGTGCCTTCTTATTTTTAATTTTACTTTAAATGTGAGTGATATTAAGTTATGAGTTTAGTTGACAGAGGGTTTTGTGAGGGTTGCTGGTAGATTTTATTCGGCGATGTCTCGTGACTGGCTTCTTTCAGTCCCTGAACTTGCAACCCATCATCGGACGATCTACGTTATGTTATTAGACCTATAGATATTATAGAGAAATTATTTTCGTTAATAATGAAGTTAAAGACGGCTAGCGATCTTTTAAGATGCAGGCATTGTACGAGAGCATCATTACATTGAACACTTTTATGTTGTAGTGGATCAGAAGCACTATTGCTTTGTTTATTCTATAACTAATGTGCCTATAAATGTAAATTATATTATATAGGTCTTGGTATAGGTAATGAAAATTGGTTGACTTTTACGTTGATTTGAAATTATAGTTCTTGTGAAGTAATTTCAAATAATTAAATAGGTGATGTAAAAGTTTTCAAAAAACTACATTGTCATGTTCTCTAATTTTTGGCCTTTACATTAGTTTAATTATTTTGGCGGCTGTTGGAGATGGCCTAAGACATGATGATAACCTTTGCAGAGGTAGCTAAAAAGTTAATATATATTTCTAGGACTCCATTGCAATCCCCACTAAGGGAGTGAGCTGATGTCCCAGTGAAATTAATGTTATTTTGCACACAGTATTAATCTTAATCATTAAGTAGATGTTTCCAAATTATTTGGCAGATTGGCTCAATCGCTCAACTGAGGCTTCAACTTCACGAATGTATAATTAAGCCTCAAAATGAATTGATAACTAAAGGTGGTAGAAGCAGTGTAGTCCTCGCAACAATAGTGCAATTGCTATATTATAAATATATGAAATATTGAAAATTATATGCAGGTTTTGCATTGTACAATTTTATTTTTTAGCTATGTTAACAATGTCAAATAATATTCATTAATAAATATTACTATTTAAAGTAAGGAGTTTATTTTTTGTTTCATTTTCTCTGAGGTATATACAAAGTATTGTAATTTCTTATGATATAAACATAATTAATGTTTTTGTTAAGATAACTAATTTGCTAACATTTCCAATATGTTTCATTTTCAAAGCATATTTTCACAGAATTTGTAGTTTAGACTCCACATTGCTTTCGAAATTTAGAATCTTGTCTGCTCTTATAGAAACATAAATTGTTATGCTATTAGCTAACTCATATATGTTGCAAGATAGATTTTGCTATTTTCTATTTGTAACTCAATATTACATAATTGTTCTTCTCCATTTTCTTCTATGCTGTAAAGATAGTTTCAGAGTTAATTGAGTTAATCTAGACATAATATTATTTTGTTGTACTTTCTCTAATTCTGTGTACAATTTCTGAAATATAAATTTTACTCAATACTTTATGTATTATCACTATTCATCCTCTTCTGAGTCTGGTGAATGCTGTATTTCATTCACATCTATATCCCCATTTGATGCCATATAATCTACAAGTTTTGCATGATTTACAAATTTGTCATTTATTTTTGAGATTATTTGCTCATTTTTCTTTTGATATTTTTGAATATCCATATGCAAAGCTTTTAAATATCCTCGTTTGGCTGTTACTCTTTTTTTAATTGCATTAGCTTTAGATTCATTTTCCTGTGCTAAGGACAATAGTAATGCCTTTTGCTTTTGTAGATTAGCTACATCAAAAGCTCTTAGTTGACATTTCACATCATGTTGTGGTCTCCTAAAAACAATTTAATACATTTGAAAATTAGATAGTTAAATATGAAATTCTATGCAAGTCTTTTACTTACCACACAGTTTTATCAGGATTAATTTCTGCATACTTTTCCCTCTGTTTTTCTAAGATATCTAGTTTTTGAGGCATGTTTTCAAATTCCCACATAGAGCTGATTTCGTGTTCCATTTCGCTCAGAATAGTTTCTTTTAAGCAATTAAACATTTGAACCCATTTGACACCTTTTAGTTCAGGAACTATTTCAAGGAACTCTTCTGTTCTACAACAATTATTGTTTTTCATGTTTATACAATAGCAAGAGGCCTATGTCTAGTATAATATTACAATAATTTTTCAACGATTATTATAATCAGATTTTTAAAAAACAACCAACTTCTACATGTATGAAACTATGTACGAAAAACAAAATAATATATAAACTGGCATTAGGTTATAAATCTTTTTTAAATATACAGACCAGCACTGGTTGAATGGTCAAAGCTAGCACTTGATGGGCAATCACTTGATAGCAAGTGAAGATGGAATACACTTGCCTGGAATCCTATTTACTTTTGATTTAAGGTACCTTTAAATCAGTTAAAGACAGAAAAAAAGCGGAAGGGGCATTCCAAATTTTAGCGTGTTTATTAGGAATGAGGATGGGAAGTGCTTACACACTTTCGTGAAGATGCGTTTGTTGGATGTTGATCAAATAGCTGTGCAGACCCTTAGGATGGAATGCGTTTCAATAGTAGGAAGGAGACGGTGCAATTATCTTAAATTAGTAAGTACTTTAACAATGCAAAAAAAGAACAGGTGCCCTTAGGGTAAACAATTTTTATGAAGTAATCAAGAAACATTACATTGCTTGGTTCATAATAATGAATAGATTACACAATCTATATATGTAAAAAATGTGTTAGTTGCACTATTTATAACTCAAGAACGGCTAAACCGATTTGGCTGAAAATTGGTGGGGAGGTAGCTTAGAAACAGGAGATGGACCCTAGGATACTTTTTATCCCGTATACTATAAAACAAGGTCGGGTTTGTTCGAACACTTATAACTCTAGAACGGCTGGACCGATTTTCACGGTTTTTGATTTATTGAATTTGTCTCCGCCCCGAATAGCAGAATAACTATTAAAATTTCACAAAAATTCACACGAAAAAAAAAACTTCATTTTCTCATACATTTTGGATTGAATGGGTATTTCAAAAGTAACATATTACCCCGGAAAAACAGTAACCTAAGTCACGCGGACGAAGTCGCGGGCAAAAACTAGTAGAAGAATAAAAAACACTAAATCAGACATGGATAAAATAAACTTTACCTGACGAGGTTTGCTATATTGCTGAACTCTTTGAGTATCCTAAAATTATGAAAGGTTGCCACAGAATTGTTCATAGTTGTTATGTTCTTGACGCTCTCTTCTACTTTTTCACCCATTTTCAATAATAATAATTTGTATTACATACGCGCAATCTTT